>CM049856.1:13624544-14362044 GCA_027422415.1 Schizothorax lantsangensis
ACGCTAATATTTGTTCCATGAGATGTCACGCACTCCTTTAAAACATTTGCTCGGGATGAACCAGAACAGAAGGCAAGGTTTTATACGAGTAATTGCAGAAGAGATCTTTAGAGAGCTGCTTAGACTCAACAGTGATTTACATCGATCGATATTCCAGCGGAGGTTTATTTTAACAGCTGCGTCAAACATTCCCATAGATGATAATGCTTTATGTTGTGGTATCTTGACAGTCATTAAATATTACATGTTTTACTCCTTGAGCAGGACAGGACTGTAATGGAAAATGATCTCACCAAACTTGAGTGGCTGGTAAACCTGCTTTTACTTGTGGAGCGATACTCAACACACCCCAGTGACTATGATATGCCAATGTGAAATTTGTTATGTGCAGAAAAATATGTAAATAATGGATGCTGTATTTCTGCAGAACCTGATATTTACCCAGGCCTGTACTCTTCCTCTCCATCAGTTCTTCCAATAATAATAATAATGTAATTTAGGATTATTTTATTAATATTTAATATTTATCCTGATTGGTAAAAAATGTAGTAATGTTATTTCAATAACAAATAATTTTTATTTAGGCAGTCATTTAGGAGATAGTAGTAGTAATAATAAAACTATGTGATAAAAATAAAAATGCATAATACTTTTAGTAGTAGTAAAACTACTTTACTATTATATACTGTCACGGTGCACACAGCAGGGAGGAACAAGGAACACGGAGACGAGGAGTAAACTCAAATAATAGTCTTTAATGAAGACATCAGGGCAGGGCAAGACAAGGCAAGGAAAGGCAAGGCAAGGCAAGACAAGGCTGACATAGACAGGAAACACCGGGGAGTAACGAGTAGACCAGACGACACGAAACTGAACAGGCAGGAACTAATATACACAGGCTAATCACACAAACACAGCTGGAACAGAATTAACTCATAATGACCTTAAACAAGGACAGGAAACAAACCAAATATGAACACAAGAGGCGGGAACACATGACACACACGACAGAGGACTGACATATACAAAATAAAATGTATAATACTCGTATTACTATTAGTATAGTAGTAGGCTAGTAGTATTAAGTATTATAAAATAAAATATAATTTAAGATTTTTTTCACAAAACATAATAATAATAAAAATACAATAGGTATTATTTCTTAAAAAAAAAAAAAAAATTACATTTATTATGTTTCATAAGTAAAATTGTTTTTCATTTTGAATATTTAATAATTTAATTTAATATTTAAATTCATTGATTAAAAATGTTTTAGTAATTTTATTTCAATAATAAATAACTTTTAAGATTAAGGCAGCAGTTATTTGGGAGATTAATAAAAATAATAATAATAATAATAATTTAATTTAAAAAATATATATATATTTAATTTTTACATTTATTATTTTATGTTTCATAAATAAATTAGCTTTTTAAATTTTGAATATTTAATAATTTAATTTAATATTTAAATAGATTTTTTGAAAATGTTCTATTTATTTTAGTAATTAATAACAAATAACTTAAAATTAAGGCAGCTGTTTAGGAGATTAATATATATTTTATATCATTAGTTATAAAACTTTTGTGATAAACATACTAATATATAACATGTGTATTATTATTGTTATTGTATTTTTTTTTTTTATTGTATACTGTAAGTTTTATAAATAAAGTGTTATGTAAAAATTTAATATTTAATATTAATAATTTTAATTAAATGTTTAAAAACTCATTTTATATCAATAATAAATTACATTTTATATCAATAACAAATAACTTTTTTAGATTTAGGTAGTCATTTAGGAGACATATTTATATTGAAAGATGTATTTTATGGCCTATACTGTACTTTAAAAGCATCCTCACACTGACATTCCCCTGTGGCCTTAAGCATTAAAGAAGAGATCCACTGGTTTCTCCATCAACCCTCATTTGCCCTGCATTTTTCTAAAGGTAAGTGACAGAAGCAATCTCAGCACATACAGTATAGTCAGCCTGCTGTATGCCTTATTTACGAGCCGCACAAGTGCAGCACCGCGTCCCATTTGTTTCTTGTCATCTCACTGTCTGTATAGTTCAGATGCCTTTATGTTCTTTTAGGAGTGATTCAGCTCCTGGTAAAGGGCTTTTACTCTTACTGTCGGAGATGAGGATGTATTGTGCACACCATAAAAGACTTAGTATGAATTTATAGTGTATTCCAGCTACTAGTTGCAGTTCTTTTGCACTCATCTTCACAGTAGTACAACACAATGTCTGCTCCAGTGCTAAAGACACAGATTAGAAGGAAGAAGCTAGTTTGTTCAGGGTTTTATCAGTGGATGTTTGTATATCAGAGGACTATATTTCTGTGGTGTTTTTCCTCATTCTGTCTCTCTCTCTTCTGGCACTGATTCCCACCGGGAGCATGTTCTTACAATATTTGACTGCAGGATAAGATCACTGTCTGCCAAACGGAATTGCCAAGTCTAGCATGAAACCAGGGCTATGGACTAATCACAAAGTTGAAAAGCAACTAAAGAAAATAAAGAAAGAAAGCAACGCCGCCAAATTAATTTTGCCTCAGCATGCCGCCACTGAGCACAGGAGAGAGTAAGACTTTAGGGTTTGAGAGGAGGAGAAATATGGGTGAGAGAAAGAAAAGGAGGGAGAGGGTGAAAGAATGGAAGATATTGAAAAGGAGGTAGAGAGAGAGAGTTGCTCCCTTTGTGTCTGTTCAGCGTGAGACGGGGGGAGAGGGCACCGGGGGGTCGTGCTTGTGTGTGTTTGTGTGTCATGAGAACCCTGCAGACGCTGCCCGCTGGGGGTCTGAGACAAAGTTGAAAGGAGCGATTCCCTGTGTGTTCAGAGAAATAGCACACTCTTCATTAATTATGTATTTCTCCCATAGAAAACCTGGCAAACACACTCAGACACCCAGCACTAAGCCGGCTTCCTGTAGTCATAAAGGAAAAGCAGGAAGAGAAAAGAGGATCATAACTGTGGAATCGGAACGTGGAGAAAGTGACTTTTGTGACATGTTAAACGTGTGGAAAATGACAGGTCTTTGCAGTACAATACAATTTGCCGTACTTTCACAGTTTTTATAGTATTATTTCTACAATTTATTGCAAAATAACAGCTGTATATTGTGAAATCCATAATTATTAATTAAAAATAATGAATTAACAATAATTTGTTAAAATAATTGTATTATTGTGCCTTGTAAATAAAATGGAATAAATAATTTAAATTATTAAATAAATCATTTTATTTCAATAATAAATAACTTTCAATATTTAGGTCATTTAGGAGATAGTAGCAGTAGTAGTATTATATTGATTTAGTATTGTTATTATAAAATTATTTTTATTATTACATTGTATATCATTTATTGCTAATAAATGACATATTGTGAAACACACATTTCCTCCTCAAAATAAAATAAATAAATATAATTGTGACTTTATTTCTCACAGTGTGATAATTTCATTTTTATCTAATGCTGTAATTTTTCAATTTAAATTAATTTAATCATTTTATTTCATTTTTAGCCACAGAAAATGATCTACCCTTCACTGATTTCTTCCTATAATAATAATAATTATTATTATTATTATTAATATAATAATAATAAAGTTGTTTAAGATTTTAGAATGCAATTTTGTAAATATTATTTACTAAAAATTATTATATTATATTTATATATATATGTTTTGTAAATAATTTATATTAAATATTTAATATTAGATTTGATATTATTATATTATTGTGATATTATTTATCAATTATATTCATATTTGATTGTTAAAAGTGTAGTAATTTTATTTTAATAATAAATAACTTATTTTATTTTTAGGCACAGAAAATGACCTAGCCTGAATTCATTTCACAAGAAAAATACACTTTTATTGTAAGAAATTGCTGTGAAATCTTAATTTTTACTGTAGAATGATAAAGAAACAATGTCCTATCCACACACACACACACAAAACAATAATCAGGTTCTCATGACAGATGAATTGTGCAAAGCAGATCCACCGTGCAAAAGACATATACCTCTGTGCACCACCAACTAGCAGGAAAACAAAATGCTGTGAAGATGAATTGTGCCCACAGAGGACTGTTTCACCATATCCCTGACATATTAAAGCTATTTGCTTAGAGGTTATTAGAGGTTAGACTATTCAAGGAAACCTGTGTGTGATTGTGCTGCCCATAGATGAAATATGGGTTGACTGCTGTTCCCGTATCTCTGAGCTGCTCTTCATGCTGGAATGTGTGTGTGGAAGAGCCCTCAAACAAAAGTATTGTTATGTAATCAGTCTGTGTGATTGAAATCACCAGACACACATTAATGCACACGATCTGGAGATCCTGGGAGTGGACTCATGTTCAAAAGGCAGACTGAACACATCAATTGTTCATCAAAGTTCTTGCAGACTGTTGGTGGTTCAATCACACACTGATTACACAATGTTTTTGCTTGAGGGCTCTCAGACTCACAACTTTCACAGAGCTGGAGTTTATGAGTTGTAAGTTTTGTGTGGAAATGCATGATAAACATGATAAACATCCTGATGATGCAAATGAGAGACTGTTTTATAAATAACCCAAAAATAAAAAGAGGAAATGCTGGAAAGAGAAAAGTTTTTGCTTACCTGTTTAAAAACATTATTATTATTATTAGTAGTAGTAGTAGTAGTAGTAGTAGTAGTAGTGTATAATTAATATTTATAAATTATTAGTTATTAACGTTATTACTGTTTTTATTATTACTACTAATATTAGTCCTAGTAATAATAATAATAATAATTGTTGTTGTTGTAATATTATAATAAATAATAATAATAATAGCAATACAAATAATAGTTATTATTATTCTAAATATTAATTAATTATTATTATTATTACATAATTAATCATTACAAATGATTTGTTATTAGCATTATTATTATTACTGTTACTATTACTACTAATATTATAATTATTATTAGTAGTAGTAATAAAAAATAAGAATTGTTGCCGTTGTTGTATTATTATTGTTGTTGTAATATTATAAAAAATAATACAAATAATAGTTATTATTATTATTCCAATTATTAATGTTATTAATAATTATTATTAAATTATTATCATTATTATTTGTTAATCATAAATATACATATTTATAATTATGATTATGATTACTTATTGTTTATATTTAAAATAAGAATAAGAAAAATACAAATAATAGTTATTATTCTAAATATTTAATTCATAATATATATATTAATTATAAATAAATTATTAGTAGTAGTATTAATGTTATAGATTTGTTTGGTCTTGTTAAGCTATAATGCAAATATAAATAATGATCATGGTTGTTATTTTTAATGTAAGCAGGTAATGTCCATTATAAATGATAAATTATCATTAGTAGTATTATTGGTGTTTTAGATTTTCTCTTGTTTGTCTTGTTTAGACATAACGCAAATATAAATAAAATGAGTATGATTATCACTTTTATTGTGTAAACAGGTAAAGTCCATAAAATAACTAGAACAAGATAGTAAAATATTATTTAATATCATAAAGATAAACTCAGATAAGACAGACACACACTTCCATATATCTATCAAGTAAGACTGAATTAGTATCAAAGGTGACTTTACTCATGCAGTTATTAAAGCAGCTTACAGTACAGGGCTCTGCTGCAGCACTGATATGAGCATGCATTATTCATAAGCACTGAGCAAGTGTGTAAATTGCTTTGCCAGGGAGCATGTATAACAGTTTATGGTATATCTCTCCATGGCTAATGCTATAATAACCATATTGATTCTGACCGTTTTCAATTTTACACACGTGCACACACACAGCATCAGATTGCACATCCTTGCCATATCCTCCACTGAGCATATTACTATTTATCAACAGTGTTTATCGCACACTTGCCGCACTTTATAGCTCTTTGTGTTAACACCCGTTAAATTGTGCCTTTTGCTATTGCAGTTTCACTCTTTCCAGCGGCCAGCCGCACGAGAAGTGTTTCACTGATTATGTGTGTCCACTTTCTGATAAGAGTCAGTCACACACAAGCCATCACTCCCCCCAGTTACAGCTCCAGGAATACTGTTAAAAACTCCTAATGTAATCTCTTCTACATTAAATCTACCATATTTCTGCAGTAATTAAATGTGGTACACTGTGTAAAAAAGTAAATAAATAAAAAATAAAAGTGTGAAATTTACAGTAAAAACCGGCAGCTGTGATTGCCAGAACTTTACTGTAAAAAATACAGTAGCAACATTTTAAGTTTTACAGATTGACATTACACTTATAAGTAATATATTTAATTAACTTATAAATAATTTTAATATGTACAATTACTAAAATCTGTTTTTGCCTTTATGAGATATACTGATAACCACCTTATAACACACTGAAAAAAAAATAGAAACAATTTTCACTCATAAATTGCTTGTACATTTTATAAAACAATTGCAAAGAAACAGCAAGTTTCTTGAATTAACACATTTAGTTTAATAAACTGTTGAAGAAAGATTTAAAAATATTTTCTTTTTATTATTTTTTAGCAGGAGCAGAGCAGGAAAGTCGGCGCCGAGCAGGTACACTGTAAAAAAGTAGCTTAAAAATAACTTCAAAAGTAAGTAGCTTGCACGAAAACACCACTTCTATAAGCTGTGGTTTTAATATTACTTTTTATTCAATACTAATCAAGAAAATTATTCAATCCAATTACCTTTATTGTTGGAATTGTATAAAAGGTGTCCAGTATTACACACAAATACAAGTCTTGCTAACGCAAGACACTAAAACAATCTAATAAACATTAATTTAACAACATGAGATACAGGAACGAGTACTGCGTTGTTATTTACTGGGACAGAGGGCAGGGGGACACGGTGGCATCACAGAGTATGCTGCCATATCATACACCAAAGCACATGGCACACAGCAGTGTTCGGAGGAGAACGCTGGAAAATATGACAGAAATGAGTCTGTATTGTTGTTTCTGTCGAAGTAACCTGAGGATCCTATGGCGATTGGCGAAATGCCCGCTTATATAGCCAGATGGCCCCGCCCATTCTGGCAGGCTCTGGTGGGCTTCGTCGCCATTGGTTCGTTTTTATTTCACTGCATGAACCAATGGCCATGCAGTTACACTGCGTTATTGAAAAGGCTTCCGTTATCTGAGAAAAAGGAGTTTTACCTTAGCGTCTTAAAGGGGTCCTATTATGCTCTTTTACAAAGTCTTGATTTTGTTTTGGGGGTGTACTAGAACATGCTCTAATGCTTGGTGGTTCGAAAATCGCATTATTTTTTACATAATTTACATTATTACAATACCTTTCTCCCCAGCCTGACACAAACGGCTCGATTAGTTCCGGGTTTGATGAAGGCCCGCCTTCCAAAAAAACGAAATGTGTTGTGATTGGTTAGCTGTCCCAGTGCGTTGTGATTGGCGAACGGTGTTTCAGTACTGCCCCGCCCCTTGCCAGAACAGCAAGTTCGTCAATATTGCTATATCAATTCAGACCTCACGCAGAACCTTTGCACGCACGGATATGGCAAGACATATTAAAGTGGTAACGTTATTGTTGTTGTTGTTTTTTTGGCTAAATCACATTTTAGGATGTCAACAACAGCTTAAAAATAACTGCATTTACTATGTACAGATAAGAGCAACGGTAATATGTATTTTGTTTATTGTTCTTTAATTCTAACATCATAACATGAATTGCAGTGAAACTGTTATACAGTTGAATTTATTTATACCATAGTCCCACAGACTTTGTGGCCGCATATACAGTATATTCAGATTCATTCTCTGCCAGCAGGAGGCGCTGTTGTAGAGGTAGAGAGCGAGGTTTCCCCGGTAACTGTACACAAAGCAGCGCTCCGCTCACAAAAGCTGCTTTATCAGACATTATATGCAAGATGAAATGAAAATGACATCCAAAATTTTCTGAAAACAGTTGGCTTCCATCAGAAATACAGTGATATAAAAACACCCGCAGGGGTTTCGATTTTGAAACGTGCAGTGCTCAACCAAGCTCCCCCCCCCCCCAACCATTGAAATTTCTGTTGGGATTTACAATTTGTGATGTCACAAATACAGGAAAACAACTTTGTAGTCCAAACGAGCCGTTCGCTGTAGTTCTTGAAAAGGGATTTTTTAAAAACGAAATATCTCCCTTTGGAGTGGACTTTGAGATTTGTAACTTTGTGGATCGTTTTATGCCCAAACATACACACTACACACTGACTAAAATACAAAAAGTGAAAAAGCATAATAGGACCCCTTTAAGCAAGACGCTGTACTCCTTCCCATATCTCACGGAACCAAGGTTACATAGTAACCTAGTACGATTTTTCACTGAATTATAAGATTAATTTTTCTTTTACTTCTAAAAATTTTACATTTAACATTGTAATTTTTTTGTTATTATTATAAATAAATAAAACAATATTTTTTTCTGCTTATAAATGTCATGTTTAATTCAGTGTGTTTCTTTGTAATTAATTGTGAAATTTACTATCTATTTCTGATTGAAAATAAAATTGTTTCTATACCTTTTTTTTCAAGTTACATGAAATGTCCCATTAAATCTATAACAGGTTTTCACCATATAGAATGAGAACTTACCTTTAATTTTTAATATTTATTTTACGGTTGAACTTACAATTATTTTTAGCTGGAAGTTGGGGGCTCCCATCGTATTAGCTGTGTAAATGTCTACATAATCATTCTGCATGCATCTCATGTTGAAATACTGTACGACTGTGGTCAGATGGCCAACCTGTGGCCATGTCCTCTGTGGCAGCATCCTCCTCCTCCTCTGACGCCTGTCCTTGAGGATAACCTGGCAAGGACATGGCTACCCACTGCTTCATGTCTAATTGGCAGCCCCTGTACCCAGACACGAGGTGGAAACTGCAGCGTGTGCACGCTTTGATTTAAGAGCGGACCGTGGTTTTCATTTGTCATTGATTCTGTCCTTTGAGACGAGCGGAGGGAAAGCAGGGCCAGATTGTGTGGGTGGCTGATTTCTCAGTGTCTTGTTGGTTGTGGATGTCTCAGCATGTTTGGACTTCTGCAGGCTTGCTGAGGTGATGCTCACGGGTGTTATTTCTGGATTCCACAGAATGCTTGATGCGTATCTGTTCCAGAGTCCCTCGAGAGACACTTGTCAAAAAATATTCTAAATTTGAAGTTGTGCTATTTTAATCTTTTTTATTTGACATCTTTCAGTGCTTTTACTTTATGTTATATCTGTCATGTGCTCTGCAGATTTAATCTTACGGTCTCTGTCCCTTACCTGAACATCTGCTGGTGGAGCTCAGAGGAATATGTCTTGCCTTTTGTGTAAAAGGTGACAACTTTTTTAAAAATAAGCATTTCACACATTACATGTGTTTGTCAGTATGTACACTGTCATTCAAAAGTTTGAGTTTAACGCTTTGAAAAAAGTCTCTTATGCTCATCGAGACCTTTATTTGATAAAACAGTAATATTGTGAACTATTATGCCAATTTAACTTATTTCTATTTGAATATATTTTAAAATGTAATTTATTCGGCAAAGCTTATTTGCATCAAATGGTGTTGCTTCATATAGGCATATATATATATATATATATATATGAAATTGCAATACTTTTGTTTCAAGCTTCTTTTGATGAACAGTAAGAACAGCATTTATTTGAAATAGAAATCTTAATGCATAATGTTGAATAAAACTCTTAATTTCTTTAAAAAATTAAATTGAAATAAAAAAATCTTGATGCCTTTTATTTTATTTTATTTTATGATTTCACTGGAACAGAAAGTGATTGCAGTACATTTATTGTGGAAAAATGATACACTGTCTTAAAAGTATTTTTCCAGATATAATTTTTTACAATTAGCTTTGGCTTTAGTATAATGACAAAGTGAAAAAAACCTTTCTGAAAAGTGTGAATACTTTTTAAGGCTCTTTATACATTAATATATGTAATCGTCTGTATATATTTGACCTTTTCCTAAAGTTGATATGTACACTGAAAAAACTTTGGTGTAGAAAAACTTTGAAGTAGAAAGACAGCATTTTCTTGTAATGCGTTCTCCAATAATCTTTGTTTTGTTTACAACGTCGAAAAATCATTTTTTACAGTGAATTTTTTTTTTTTTGGGGGGGGGATCTGTGGTTGCAAAAGGTTTGAAAACCCCTGCCCTATAGAAAACCTTAGTGAGAGAGCTTGGGGAAACATTCCCAGTTGTTTCCCCCTTATAATACAATGAATTAACTTCATGCAATAATAACTACAGTGAATTCATGTAGGCCTAACTGTTTGTCCTTTGACTACAAAAATGTGTTTTGACTACACAAGTGTTGATGTGTTTATTGGTATAGGAACTGCAGAGGAATGACAGAGTGAACTGCCACAGAGGAATCTGCAGAGGTCAAAGTCTGTCTGCGATCCAGGGGCTGTTTCTGCTGACTCCTGCTTTTCAATGGTGCTACTTACAGGCTCCTCAGACGGCAGAAAACACAGCTGAAAGGGAGGGGAGAGGCTCCTTTCATTAACTCTCTATTCATATTGAATTTATTAATCTCATGCTGTTTCTGCAGCTTAACTAAAAGAAGCCGTGATACTGCCGCTTTTCATCCATCTGCTCGTGGAGAGAGGGGAAGGGAGCGGGTACGAGAGGGAAGAGAGAGGGAGAGAGGCGACATGATTTCTAACAGTTCTGAAACAGCAATAGACTGCAGGGAGAGGGAAAGTGTGTCAGATTATTTAGCAGCAGGGATGTTCAGTTGTAGTTGTGTGTCGCTGGGAGAGGCAGCAGCGCTGCAGAACACCCCTCCCCGCGTCAGGTGCACAACAAAAGCATCTGTCATGTCTGCATTTGTGTACAGGGGAATGTTCCTGCTAATCTCCTGTGTGTTCAACAGTGTTTTCCAGTCTTGCAGCCCTGGCCTCTACTGTATTCCACAGCAGTATCACAAAAGCAATCCTGGCTACTAAGTGATAGATACTTTTTTTTTGCAAAAAAAGCAAATCTGTGGAATTCTGCAGAACATGGTAAAATGTGTCAAAGAGAACTGAGATACACTGCACTCTAATTTGTAACTGTAAGCATTAGGGTCAATGAAATGATGCTCATTTTGTGTCCCTTCTGTTCAACAGGTCACCTAGAAATTAAAAATTGCTAAAATTTACTCACCCTAGGGCCATCCAAGATGTAGATGAGTTTTTTGGGGGGGAGAAATGTAGCATTATCACTTGCTGACCAATGGATCCTCTGCAGTGAATGGGTGCCGTCAGAATGAGAGTCCAAACAGTTGATAAAACATCACAATAATTCATGAGTAACCAGCACGACTCCAGTCCATCATCTTGTGAAGCAGAAAGCTGCATGTTTGTTGAAGCACATCCATTCTTAAGGTGTTTTCAGCTAATTTTCATTTCATATCCTTTAGTTAAAAAATGCAATAAACAAATATAATTCACACTATGAATTGTATACACCTCTGCAATGATGAGCATCTTTTTCATTTCTGAAGTAAAATTAATTTTGAGATTTTTTTTGGTGTGCATAAAGTCAAAAAGAAAAAACAACAACATTTAAAAAAAACAAAACAACAAAAAAACTAATTTGGCATCTTTTGTATTATTTCCTAGAAAAACAATTTTAAACAAAACTATAAACTGTAAATATCATGTTGTGTGACTCTGCCAAAGCTTTATGATATATACTGTATGTATTACTAATTCGTGATATTAACATTAGAATATTTTTTATGTTTTTGAAAAAGTCTTTCATGCTTACCAAGGCTGTATCTAATTAATAAAAAACATACAGTGAAAACACCAGTATTTGATACTGACGAAACATTATCGGCGTTGAAAACACCAAAAACAGCTGTGCTGCTTGCTTTATATTTTTGTGGAAACTGTGATACATTTTGCTGAATTTATTTGCAATAGATATCTTTTGTAACATTATAAATATCTTTACTGTCACCTTTTATTTAATTCATTCTTGCTGAATAAAAGTATTAATTACTTTTTTTTTTAACATACTGACTCAAATTTTGAACAGTATATATATACACACACACACACACACACACACACACACACACAAGCAGAGTTTAAGGTCTACTCATGTATTCAAAGCATAAGAAAAACATATGTTGCTTTTTATATTTTTATATTATTTTTCATTTTTATATTGTAGACAAATATTGAATGAAAAAACATGTGTAGAACGTTGTTGGTGTTCCGATTCTGCAGAATTCTGGTGATAGACAGACCAAACAGTGACCAGTTTTCCTCCTGCTAACAACCTGCTGAAAACTCCCTGTGTGAGTAAGTGAGATTGTGCTATACATTTTTTTTCTTAGAGCAACAAAAGACAAGGCTTTCCCAGAGTTCAGCTGAAAAGGTATTGACTGACACAATCTTACACGATTCAGGGGAGGTTTATGGCCAGAGGCAGCTTCCGTCTGTGGTCAGCAGGTCCTCTCTGCAAACAGAAACAGCACTGGGCATTTTCAGAGATGCTTGTTCAATCCTTCAGTGTTTCTAAACAAGGACATCCAGTGGAGAACTCAGCCAGGGCCACAATTACCCCCTCAATGACCCATTCAGTGGTTTGGAGCTCTTACCAAAATAACCGTGAACCCTTACTGTGTACTCTGGTTCAGCTTGAAGAGCTAACAGGGTATTAGGCTGATTGTAGTGCTGGGAAGAGCAGAGAGGTCCTCAAAGCCCCCTCGTTCAGGGTGTCTCCAGTGACTGATCCACACCTGCGATGATGGGAAAGAGAGAAGCTGAGATCTGGAACCGAGAACCTTCATCAGAAATAATGATAACTCTTTTGCTGAAGCATTTGACCAAATGATGGAAGTTAATACAATTAATTATCGTTAGATTTATTTCAAGTGATTTACGAAAAGTTTTGAAAATTAATAGTTAAAAATAATTTTTGAAAGACGTCTCCTATTCTCACCAAAGCTGCATTTATATAATCAAAAATATTGTAAAAATAAAGTAATAAAAGAGCAGCCATTACTCAGTGTCTTCAATGTCACATGATCCTTCAGAAATCACTATAATTTGCTGATTTGATGCTCAAGAAACATTTATTTTTACTATCAATGTTGAAAACTCTTTTTGCTCTCTTTGAGAGTTTGAAAACTCTCTTAATATTTTTGTGGAAATGGTGATACATTCAAAAGTTTGGAGTAGGTAAGATTTAAAATATATATTCATATATACTTCTATAAAGATGCATTAAATGAAAGTGGCAGTAAAGACATTTATATTGTTATGTAAGATTTCTACTTCAAATAAAAGCTTTTCTTTTTCAACTTTTTTAAATTTTCAACATTAATAATCCTGTAAAAAATGAATCACAGTTTCAAAAAAAAATAAAAAAATAATCAGCAGTGTTTTCTACACTAATAATGATTCTGAAGAATCATGAAGTAATTGCTGAAGGCTGCATTAATGGCTGCTGAAATTAAAACACATTAAAAAAATGTTTTAAATTGTAATAAAATTTCACAATATTACTGATTTTACTATATTTTGATTAAATAAGTATAACCTTGATGAGTATTCTCATTGAAGAGTCTTCTTTCTAAGACATTCAAACTTGATGCCATACATTTGATCAGTAATGTAGCTCTTAATGTTTTGCTTTGTATAATTTTGATACTGTGTTGAGTTGCCATTTGACCTCTATAAATGTGTTTGTGTGATAGTGAATGCATGTCTGCATATATTCTTATGTGTGCACTGAAAGAAGCAGTCAGACTGCTCCTGTATTTACACGCATTACCCTTTTTGAACCTCTGAATCCCTCCTTGACTCCACTTTTGCTGAAAGGAGCAGGAAGGATATCACCACTTAGCCTGTGTAAACAGCAGGTCTGCTGTTGAACTGTGGCCCTGCAACTCCTATTGACACACATTCCACTGACCACTGATGAGTCCCGGGACTGCTAGCGCGTGTCTTATGTGCCCCGTGTGACAACGTGTGAACGTGTGTGTGTGTGTGTGTATGGACAAACTTTAAAAGGAACCTGTCAAGGAGGTGGCGAATCAGCTTTGCAGGCAGGACAGTCTACGGATAAAATATATCAGTCTACTTATTGATGTATTGATTGACAAAAACTAACTGAAAATTGACATAAAAATAATAATACAAATATTATTGTTAAAAATAAAAATAAAAATTATTCAAAATTTGATTTGTCAATTTTTTACATAATTGTTTATGTTACAAAAAAGTTATGTAATGGACAAACAATGGGAATATGTGAGTGTGTGAGGAGAGATGTGCATGGCATTCTTTGACAGATCTATTGTATGTGTATTGCATGACCTTCTAAATCAATGCAGCCATCAATCCACTTAATTCTCTTTGGATCCATCCTTCCCCTTCACATCAAAAGCCTTTAGAATTTCACCTCTGACAAATATGCATTATCTAAAGTAAAAGTGTTTAATTTAGTGGACGTATTATTTGAATATTTGTACAAATCTATAGACCTAAAGTAATTTATTGTGAAGCACCAATGTGGCTAATAGGTTGTGTGCTTGTCAATGAAGTTTTCATTTTCTAAATGCACTTCAGCCAGACAAGCCCCACTACCAGAAGCTGGCATCTGATTATTACATTCATGGGAATACATCTCACTTAAACTCTCGAGTGAAAGTAATCTCATTCAGCCAGCTGCGTGTCTACGCCTGTAACACTCGGTATATTATATATTTTATTGAAAAAAGTGTCTCTTGGAACCACATAAAAATGCAAGGACATGTTCAAGGTGATGCTCAACTGTTTTGTGCTGTTACTTCAACCTGTTATGTTTAAAGATGTTTACATGTGTGACTGAAATTAGTTACAAGTTTTCTAATAAATAAGTTTCTTACTGATGATATTTACAAAGAGTTATCAACTATAAATACAAGTCAAGATCAATTTGATTTAGTGCGAACATTGCTGGTGTAAGTAGTCACATAAATATATTGGGTACTTTTAACACACACACACACACACGGATAGATAGATATACTGTAGATATAGATAACTTTGAACTATGGTGTCCTGCACCCACTAGTAAAAAAAAATATAACTGGTGTCTGAATATTTTTGTGGTTTGACTGTATATATATATATATATATATATATATATATATATTATATTTAAAAATCTAAAATGAATGCATTATTAACAATTATCTGTCTAAATATATAAATTTATATAAATCGTTGTATATCCCAGAGCCCCACTGAACCACAAACGAGTGATTTGCGTTTTTTATAGTATTATTATTAAAAAAAAAGTTAAACAACAGGGAAATATGCATGGGTTATCCAATGAGTAAAACATAAATAGCCTGGGAATAATTTGGTATGGGTTAAATGACCACTAGGTGGCGCAGGGTTAAAGTGTACCAGCAGTAATTGTATTCGCTCAGCAGCGCCCCTAGCGGCAGCGCCCGTTGCTCGCAGTGTTGTTACGCCCCTCATGACTGCCGAGCAGCCAATGGGCTCCGGGAGGCAGAGTTCTCCCTGTGGCCGCCATTAGAGAAAGGAATCCATGAATTCAAATGGAAACCAGCAGGAACACAGACCGAGTATACGCTTTTAAATGAAAATGAGCCGTTTCATGTAGTTTCTCGTCACCTTTCGACGCTTCTAACGCGGAATGTTTTTCGTTTTTAAACCTCTTTCGGTGGGGATGGAGGTGTAAGAGAGTCGTTTTTAAGCTAAAACCGTTTTTAAGCCAAGGGGGAGGGGGGAGAGTTGCCTCTTTTTGCTCTCCTTTTTTTCTATTTTAATAACACATTCCTCTGTTCTTACATGTAATCTATTCCCTCAGCCTCGTCGACGGTTGAGGCCGTTCTTTTTTATCTTCTAATTCCGGCTGAACGCGGGAGGCGCGAGCGATCGAATGGGGCTGTTGAATTCCATTCCACCACCGATTGTTTAAAAATAATTCCGTTCACATTCGACTCGAATTCGGAGAAACGTTCATTTTCTTTTTCCATGGAAAGCCCGATGATGGGATGTTCGAGCGCGCAGTGAAAGGATGAGTTCTTGTTTCGTACCGAACGGGGCCAGCTTGGAGGACTGCCATTCCAATCTATTCTATCTGGTAAGAGATTTAAAAACTAAAAGGAAAAAGCAGCCATTTTTAGCCGCCTAGCATGCTAACATCAGCCCCAGTGGAGAGAGAGAGAGAGCAGGATCAGGGCCCAGTGTATGTGTGTGATTCAAACACACGCTGCTTGTTTATTTGCTTATTTGTAAGCTTTTCTAAAGAGATTACATGTTTGTAGTGTTTTGCACCAGATGGCTTAACGCAAACCGGCTGTGTGTTTTGAGTTTATGTATTTGTAAATTGCACGTAAAGAAGAGTGTTGGCAGAATGAAAGTTAAAGTTTATTTTTACCAGCACTTTGTGCAAGTATAAATGACTCCGCTCATTTTTAAAAACATGTTATTTTAGGAGTTGTGTAAAACAAAGCGTTTTAGGCTTCATTTCAAACTCCATGTTCTTGTGTTCGGGGGTGTTTACATAAATGTTTACACGCTTCTCTGCAGGCTTATTTTGGCTCATTCCCCGAAAAGGTGCATTTCGTGTCTCTCTAATGTGTTTAGCCAATGGAAAAACGTTTCTTTGAGCATATTTTAAAAACACAAACATTTTTTTTTTTTTACATTTTAATCCTTTCCTGGTGATGGCCTGTGTTTTCAACTTCTTGCTTTATTGTTAAATATGTATAATTGATTTTAATGTAATTTTATACCTATTATTTTATATATACAATAATAAAATAAAATCGTGGAGACAACGTCTTTTTAATAAAATACTATCAAAAAGTTGTATCCCATGCTTAACTGTTTCCATCAACTTCACCTTACTAAATGATGTGCAGTTCCATAATTCAGATTTTTTTTTTCATAATGACATCATTCTTTCATTTTGTTTGTCAGTAGCCATGATACCTTCATTTTGTACACTAAGCAGCTAATTATTGGAAACTGGATATTTGTAGAAATATCTGCATTAAATGCCCCTTTACAATAAGAATACAATAAGTGTCATGACCTTGAGCCAAACTCTAGGAAAAGCTAAATTAACTTAAAAAACTTTGACTTTGCATTAAAGGCATAACTATATTCCAATATATTAAAATTGAATCAAAGTGACATAATGCAATCTATCAAAACTTAAAAAGGATGCTTAAAATCGTACAGAAATTACGCTTTTTATGGAATCACCTTTTTACCTGATAGTTTTGACAGATTTGATGCCTTTGCATTAATCGCGTGAGCCACGCATCAGTTTGTTTGGCTTAAAATAACCAGTGCTGGGTTTGGGGTTTACCTCATGTGTGCAATAAGAGACATGAGGTTTGAAATAGATGGGGTATTCCTGGAGCCTGCAGGGTTGTTTACAGCACTTTTCTGCTCCCTAACACACACACACACAGACTTTTACACACATGCTGGCGTCCTATTGACTTCTATTGTTCTTAGATTAAGCTAATTATAATTCCTATGGACCAGCCCTGCATTTTTAGTTTTGAAAACAGACGTTATTTGTTCGGTTTATGCAGGTTTTGCTATATTTGACATTTTCAGAAACGTGTCCTTCACTTGTACAACAAAACAAGTACACAGACACACTCGCGCGAACAGTGTCAAGGCCTTGTGGTGAATTATATAACTTCATCTTATCCAGTTTAATGCCTGCTCTGTTTTATTACTGCCACAGCACAATCTCTGATATTGTCTGAAGATGGATGGCTCCACTGAGAGCTTGTTTGCACACTTTGTTTGAATGTATTGCTTGATGATTTGAATATGAATAGTTGCAGTTTTCCAGAAACTTGTTTGCGCTCTGTCTCGGAAGAGGCTTCTTTTTTTGCTATTTAGTTACAGGTGTGCCAACTTTTTTTCCTCCTCACGTTTTTTTCCCCCCAATGTCAATTACTTTTGTTTTTTGTGGGGTGTGTGAAATAAAAGCCTCACTATATGATCATGCAGAAACAGTCCATCTGCATATTTCTCTGTACATGTAAGCTCTTAAAATGTTTGACCCCGTTTTGTTTTGCTTGGTGTAAATTTAGCACACCACTGTAAGGCTCAGCTCATGGGAAATTCTGTCTCACCTCAGCACACACATTTGCTGCCTCATAACACGCTCATCTAAGTTTTAGTGCATAATATTAGCCAAGCAGGTGGAGTAAATATGATTTTGAAATTGAGCAAGGAACTTTAATAAGCATCAGGCAACATCTTTTTAGCCAACAAGACTTTATTAAATGTTTGTTTATTCACTCTATTTACGTCTAGCATAGCATGCTTGCCAGAGGTGAGCTGTAATGTTGTCGGATGCACATTTTCATGCAGTAAGTTGCAGATAAATTTTGGCTTCCTGAGATTGACATTTCACATTTTGTTATACTAGTCGGGTTAGTGAGGTCATTTTGCTTGTGAAAATCTTTTGAAGATGAAATCTTTCAGTTAAATGGATTGAAAACAGTCACAGTTTTTATCTTGAGTGCATGTGAAGCTATTTTCCTGTCATTGGACGGTCTCCAGGGGCTATTGGTCTTCGAGCGCTGATTGACTTTTTTGAGTGGCTGAAGCAATGTGAGACAGACGCTATTGATAAGCATCTCTTGGGAGTGAGAGCAACAGAGAAAGCATCAGATAGTTTCGGGCCGTTAGATGGAGTGCGTCTCAAGGAGGTTGTTGGTGTCACTTCACCTGTAGCTCAGCTGTTTGCTTTGATTCTCACGAGAAGCATCTGCTGTCATTCCTGGCAGCGCTCAGAAGACTTCTTGTAAAACTTTTGTGAAAAAGGGAGAGAGAGGAAGGAGCGATGTTGTGACAAAGGAGGAAGTTATGTGGAAGGCCGTGACCCAACAAACCACTCAAGTTTAAGTGGAAAGTCAAAGGAGCCAGATTCTTCAAGCCGAACATGACTCCCGCCCTTAAAACGCGCACTCTTTCCATTGATGTTTTTGCATATTGTGGTTTTCTAATTTTAGACCATATTGAATTCCATAAAAAGAAAAAAAGAAAAGATGTCTTTTTGGAAAACAAGAAAGTTGTGCTGGATAAGTGGAGTGCTTCATGAGGCTGTTTACTTTCCTCTTACATTTCTGCCAATTTCTTCTTTATGCCTTTAAGGTATTCTGACTTTTTTCCCCCCTCGTCAGCTGTCAACGGTCTAAACGTCGACCGCTAGATTTGTCCCATTTTTAGTTTCACTAACAAGTGTTTAACAGCTTTTGCTGCTGTATTTTTCTGTGCATCATCTGCAGATGTTTTCTTTGCATATTTTGCAGGTGTTTGATCTGCACTCCTAAGTCAGATGGAAATATTTTACAACAGCTGCAACAAGTTTCACTTTGCAACAAATGAACATTATTGTGAACATGACTGTATACAACTGTCTTTTTCCATCTCTGGTTTTAACTGGCAGTGCATATGAGAAAAACACAGTTTTTAAGCTTGCCATTAGTCAGGGTTTATAGATTATAACAATTAATGGTTGTTTTTGTCCTGATCTCTTTATAAATGCAGCCGTCCAGTTTATAAAAGCTGAGGTCTGCATGACCTGTCCTGCCAAGTCAATTAAGGATGTGCATAACATCACATCGTTTTATTTGTTAATTTGTGCTCATAAAGTGGTTATTTTTATCCCCTTCAATTTTTATTTTAATTTTCCTTGCTTTTTTGTATTTATTTCAAGTCTTTCTATCCTATGCTTCACTCATTATTTTTCTGATCTCTCCTATCTGTATCGGTCTGAGTATGGCTGATCTTACAGCGGATCATTAAGGCAGGATTAACTCCTGGGCTGGGGTCCATTAAGTATTTCATAGCTCAAGTGCTGCTGTTCCAGGGTCTGTTCCATCACATCAGTGCCGTTTATCTTCAGTCTTAAAACCAGATAATAGATCAGCACTAAGACTTTTAGGTGCTGCCGAATATGTGTGTCTTTTCGGAGTTGGTGAGCGAACTGCCTTACTGACAGAAGCTAACGCAATCTCTCTTTCTCACAGGCTGATTTGACAGGGATAAAATGGAAGAGGTACGTGTGGCAAGGTCCGACCTCGGCGCCCATCCTGTTCCCGGTCACCGAGGAGGACCCCATCCTCTGCAGCTTCAGCCGTTGTCTGAAGGCGGATGTGCTGAGCGTGTGGAGGCGGAGCCAGAGGCAGGGACGCCGGGAGCTCTGGCTCTTCTGGTGGGGTGACGATCCCAACTTCTCTGCGCTCATCCACCACGAGCTGACAGGTAAGCTTTTGAGCGCAACTCTGACTTTGTTCCGAAACCTAGTGAGCTGCCCACTTAGCATCTTTGAGCATTGTCAATGTGAAAAGTACTGGTGCTTTTGTATCAAGTCGATATACACATAACAGATGTGGTGATATGCTATCATGGCACCCCTAAGTACCTTTTCATGCTGTCTAGGTAGGCAGCTCACTATGTTTCACTGGCTCTAACGAAAAGTCCTTTTGTTTTGCATTTTTCAGTTTCTTTTTTCCTTTTCGCCCACTTTATCTCTCTTTCTCTATCGACTGTGGTCTCTCTGAATTTCTTCCTCCTCCTTCCTCTCTCACACCCACACACTCTTTGCGTGTGCATTTTAGTTACTTGTCATCAAAATGTGCCGTAGGCCCAAGTAAAGATCTGCGGTTATTGTTTCTACAGTCCCAGTTTAGCAGTCAGCGTCTGTCGCTTGCGGATAAACCTAAAAAGTGTGCCATTAAGTTTATACATGCTACAATATTTTAAATGTTTACAAGAACTGTTAGAGTGATAAAAATAGATCAAGAGCCTTTTGTTGTGTTTGAACCGAGTGGTCTGAAGGTGTTTGATTCATCTCTGTTGAAGTGATCACCTGTAGATCTGTGTAGCAGGAATGATGTGAAATGCCTTTATAATTGTGTTTTCTTTTAAGATCAGTTCTCGCTCTGCTAACCCAGACCTGAGGGTTATTGTTGTTTTGGGTTCGTGTTGCATTGTATGAAACAGAGCAGCGGAGTCTGTGTGACGGCGTCACATCTCATCCGATGTGTGTGAGTGCAAATCCCTCGGTTTGATGAAAGACAAAAGAAAGGAATAGGAAATATCGAAGAAGTTTTGCCTCATTTTTATTTCTTAAGCTCTTTGAAGGATGGAAAAATGAAGAGCATCGAAGCATGAACGAGCAGAAAGCATCATGGATGTCTGCGGAAAAGCTTTCATTTTCCACCTTTCTTTCTTTCCCTGTTTTTTTTTCTTTTTCTCCTTTCCTTTATGGACCAAGGAGATGGACCTGTCCCATCTTTATTCATACCTTCTTTTACAGTGAGAAACAGAAGGAAAGAAAAATGGGATGATATAGAGAAATAGGAAGAGGCGATTTATTTTTTCCTTTGTCCATTGACCCTCCCTCATTATCGTTCATTGTGCCAGAGGAGGGACAGAAATGGAGCCTTATGGGGAAAAGAATGAGCAATTCACCCATTCCATAATATCCCTCTCCATGAGAGATATTGCTGTATTTTTCACTCGTTTGTGGAGATGTTTGCTATAATGGCTGCATCCCAGTTGTGCCTCATGACTCTCAGAGGAGAAGTCAGACATGTGCTTCTCTCTTCCTCTTGACACCTCTTGTTTCTTTCTTCACTTGTTGGTCTCCAGAACTGTGGGAACCCTGTAATATCAAGGAATTTTCAAAATGGTAATTTCAAGGCCTGGATAAGTAATTTTTAGTGTGAACAAATTTTTTAAGTTAAACCCTGCTCTACAATATTTATTTGGTAAGAGATCGCAGATCTTGAACAGCCAGAAAATTCAAGTAAGACTTTTAATTGGTCTTAAGGTGTTGGGAAAACTGTCAGAAGAGCATTGATTTTATTGCAGTTTTATTTTATCCGAGTGATAATCCAGATTTTCAAATGTCGCATTAAGCTGTGTACTTTTAATTTGTTCCTCTCGTAGGCATCTGTGGTTCTCTGTTCATCTAATTCAGGATCAGATAACGTGTCAAACAGCCTGTGTTTCAGGACTAAATGTTATGCCTGCAGTCGTCTTGAGATCAGCAGGGTCATAGCCACTTGACCTTCTCTCCTTGCAACAGACGTGTGAACCTGCTGCTCGTTCAACATCTCTCTTGACACACACTTCTTGATGTCTTTCTCACAAACACGCATGCAGTCTTCTTTCTGCTGGCCCTCTTACAAACACAGCGGAGGCCCACGGGATGCAATAAAGATTAAGCACTTAAGACACACACACGCGTAAATATATTCGCCTGCGCTGGACCACGGAGCACCTGATTTAGATCCCTACTGGCACCCTGGCAGTGAAGGTGTGAATCAGTGAACAGCAGGTCCAGTGAGACTTTAAAGGGGATAGAGAGAGAATGAAAGATGGCAGTTTCATTTCTGTCGTACGCTTCACTTGAGGAACACATGTCTCAGAAGGTTTCAAGAATCAAGCGAATGGGCCGGAATTCATGTGTCCTGCCGGAATTAAGCCTTGTGTCAGAAATTCAACATAGGAGAATCCCAAAGGCTTGGAAATCTGAAGATTTGCATTGGATATAGTGGCTAAGTCTGCTGACCTCTTCATCACCATATTCTCCATTCTGTCTCAGATTTTAAAACTCTGTTTACACCTGGCATTAACATGCACCTCAAATACATTTCTTGTGAACACTTATCACATTTTGGCAGTGTTACTTGATGCTGATAGTCAAAACACACTACCATTCAAACGTTTTGGGGTCGGTAAGATTTTTAAAATGTTTTTGAAGTCTCTTTTGCTCACTAAAGCTGCATTTATTTAAATCAAAAATACAGTAATATTGTGTATGTTATGTTAATATATTTTAAAATGCAGTTTATTCCTGTGATGGCAAAGCTGAATTTTAAGCAGCACAGCCATTTCTCACAAATTTTTGCAGTGATTTTTCAGATGTTTGATGTAAATAATATTTAAACCTGTGTATGTAACAGGCTTTTTTCCCTGATCAGATGGTTTTCTTTTAAAGCATCACCAAACTGTCAGTTTAATTGTCTTTTTAGCACCGTGATTAATTTACAGTTGATCCTTCGCAAAGAGCTTGATTGATAGGCGATCTGACCAATCATAACGCAGAATCCACTATCTTGTCCAACAAACAAATCAGTCAGAGTAGATTAACGTGGGTTGACTTAAACTTGGAAAAATTGTGTATTGACATCTTTCCACAGTTGGAATAAGATACGTTCTGATGTTCATTCATGTTTATTTCATGCTTTAAGTAAATATGAAAAAAAACGATCGGTTCACGTACCACTTGAGCTGAGGTGCTGCAGCGATCATGACGCATTGATAAATAGTCGTAATTTTTATTTTCTTTGCGTACAAAAAGTATTCTCGTCACTTCATAACATTCAGATTGAACCACTGATGGCAGATGGACTATTTTGATGATGTCTTTCATACTTTTCTGGGCCTTGACAGTAGGGCTGAACGATTAATTGCATTTGCGATAATATCGCGATATGAAAAAACGCGATTTGTCGACCGCAGAGGCTGCGATTACACTGTCACGTGACACGCGAGAGTAAACAGGTGTGTTCGACTTGAAGATAGATCGTATGACATCAAAGTACGGCGAGATAAAGCATAAGGAGACGTCTGCTCTCTTATAGCTCTCACAGTACTTTGATGACACACACAACGATCGGTCTAGCAGCGCTGCTTCAAGTCAAACACATCTAAGCAGTCTTCAGAGGAAGCATCAAGTTGGCACGCTATGTTGCCAAGTCCGCAGTTTGCCGTGGGTTGTTTTCGTGTCCGCGGGTCTTTCATAACATGCAGAATTGACGCGCTACATGTAAACGATATCCTTTGTTGTATTTTCCTGTCAAAATAACGGAGTTCCTTTGGAATTCTTCAGCTTTTAAGAACTGCCGGGTTCTCTGTTAGTGGGCGGAGCTAATGCGCAAACGGCAATCTCATTGGCTGGCGTTCACCTATTATCATCCCTGTTTTGATTTCAGCAAATCAATTCGAGCAAACGCAGACAACCTGATTAATATTAATGAACCCAGCAGCTCAATAATCCTTAGTGCGTTTTATATTATTAGTAGTAGAATTCGTAGTAGTTTTGTTATCTTATCGGTATTATTTGTAGATTTCTTTTTCCTTTTTTTTTATAGAAACTCTAAATGACAAACAATATCTTAAGCACCACCACCAGTCCTAAGTTCAGTCAACATGAATATGCATTCATACATGGTTATTCTAATTACTAAAGTTCTATCATCATACAATGCTAAAATGTAATGCTAAATTATCATAATATTATATTATAATGTTTGACTGACTGATGCTAAGTGAGATATAAAAAAAAAAACTTGGTGAGTAAACTAAAAAAAATGACAAGCCAATGCAGATTCTATTGCCAAGGTGTCCATAGAGGGTTGATAATATTTACAATAATCAATTGAATTTGATAGGTGTCTCTCACATTGTCCCACAGAAACATTAAAATAGTGTAGATTAGTGTGCAATGTTTTATAATAATAATGTATTCTATTTAGTGTCCATTTCATTCATTTAACATTTAATATTGGAGACATCCAAGTTATTTGACATATTTGAAAAAAAAAAAGTAACAATAGTTACTAGTAACTCAGTTACTATTTGTGAGAAGTAACTAGTAATATAACTAATTACTTTTTTAAAGTAACGTGCCCAACACTGCATACTATACAATGATTTATTACTTGTCTTTGTTGAATAATACAGAATATAAAGAGCTTTAAAAAATAATCGCATATTAAATCGCAATCGCAATATTGGTAAAAAAAAATCGCAATTAGATTATTTTCCAAAATCGTTCAGCCCTACTTGACAGTGTTATTTACTTGGCAGTCAATGGGACAGTCACAAGCCTCCCGGTTTTCTTCCAAAATATCTTAAATTGTGTTCCCGAAGACGAACAAAGCTTTTACGGGTTTGGAACGACATGGGGATGAGTGATTAATGACAATTTTCATTTTGGGGTGGAGTAACCCTTTAAAGAGCCACAAAACGGTATTTATTGTTTACATTTCTTAAATTACAAAATTTTATAGCTGAGACCTTGTTTCATACCTGCTCTGTCTTGTCTGTTGGCGTGTTGTCAGTTTACTCTTTGCTTCACAATGTGTTTTTTACTGCGTGAGAACATAATGTGTAGTGTGAGAGCAGCATGCATGTCGGACATAGTAACAGTAACTAAGGAGGGCGGAATGCATTAGCGTTTACAGTGTGGTCACATTAATTTTTTTACTTCCTTTGATTGTGGTTTAAATTATTACATCCACAAACGCTTTGAACCGCATTTACACCTGTATTCAGCTTGGCCCACTTGTGATTGGATGTTAATACAATAGTGTAACTCTGAGACTTTGTCTGGGTCTGTTTCAGCTCAGATGTTGGTGTTTCCACATGTTTATTCATCCATGTTTGTTCCTTCTCTCCTCGTACAGCTTGTTAAAGTCTTAAAATTTTGTGGCAAGTGCCATACCTGTCTGTTAACTAATCACTCCCATCCCAAGGGAAGAGCAAGTGAAGGAAGAACTTGACGGATCTTCTGAAGCCTCGTATTTAATCACCGAGCGAGTGGAAGAAAACATGGAGTGCTGTTTCGGAGATGTAATGAGACAGGAGGCCATTTGGCTGATGTTTGAGAGGCAACTTTACCCGACTCTGAATGGAACACGGGAGAGAGCCAATCCCAGCGCTCTGCTTGCTATGTGATGGAATGATCTGGAATAACCGAACTGCCATTGGAGTAAATGAGCATCTCCTCGGTAGACCACGGCCCTCTATTTTTATGTAAATGTCCGATCACTTCCCCTCCCCCTTGCTGCTCTCTGTTCCCGTCGGTGGCACTTGCTGATGTCGGTTCTATCCAGGGGCATCCACAGAACGAGACATGAATAAGGTCTTTTTTCCCCTCCTCCTTTCTGTCCCTTTCTCTCTCCCTCCCCTCTGCTTTTCCTCTCTCTCCCTTTTGCCTCTCCTCCTCTTTTTTCCCTTTTCTCTCTCTCTGATCTTTTTTGCATAGAAATTAAGGAGCTGTAGTCTGTCTGTAAGGGTAATTGCTGTAGGGCTCATTTCTTCCTCATTTTTCCTCCTCTGACACTCGTCTGCTACACTCTCTCGTTCCCTCCCCCGTCTGCCAGTCTCCCTGTGGTGCGAGTTGTGCTGGCAGCTTCTCTCTCCCTCTCTTTTTCTTCCTGTTCTCTCCCCTCTTCTCTCTCTCCCTCCTCTGGGTTTTTTCGCGAGGGCTACCTGTTTACCGCATAGCTCAAAGACAGCTGCTGTTGATACCCATTATGCTGAAGGCTGACGGGCTTTCAGGCTATAAAATTAAAGCTCATAGTCTCATACTTTTAAATGACGTTTAAATTTATAATTTTACTAACAGAGACTTTACTAATAGAGTATTATCTTCCATATATATTGGCTTACAACAGAAGACAGTGTGCAGAAATTTGTCAAAAATGAAGTGTGTTTTATGAAACATTAGTGGCTCTAAAAAAAATTTTGGAAATGGGTTTCCCGCCAATTTTTTTTTGAAAAAATTGCTATTACTAACAAATGTATTTACTACTAATTATTACTATTATTATTATTCACATCCATATTTATTCATTATTATTTTTTTCTTTTTACAGCCTAATTTTATGTATTTATTCTAAACATACAATACTGTCCAAAAGTTTTGGGGTTGGTAATTTTTAAATCTGTTTGAAGTCTTATGCTCACCAAAGCTGCATTTACGTTAATCAAAAATACAGTAAAATTGTAAGATTGTGCAAAATTGAAATTTAAAATGCTTATCAGGGCTCGAAATTAACTTTTTTACTTGGTAGCACTGGTGCTCCCAACTTTAAGAAGTTAGGAGCACCAAAAATTTTTTAGGAGCACCCACTGAATATTAAGGAGCAACACAACTGCCAAATGAGCGGAAGGGCTGGCAACATCCTTCCTGATGATTCAAAATCTTCATCAATTGAACCTGATCCTTAAGCTGCAGTGCTTTGTTTTTTTATACATGCAATATACAGAGGCAAGATGAGAAGAAAATGTAATTTAAACTTTTCTCAAAACCCCTCAGAAATATATTCATATAAACCCCCACTCCCAATTCAATATTTAGGATTTCCCTTCCATATTTCGCATGTGAACGTTGAGCTTGCTCAGGCTGCTGCAGTATTTTCTTTTCTTTGTGTCAGTCTTCAGCGTTAATGACTGTTTACACACTTGGCCATATTTCCACACAAATGAAATTTTGGAAAATTATTTCAATGCAGTTTGTGCAAGTGCGGTCACAAAACCGGTCAGTTCCAAGTAGGGGTGGGCGATATGGCAAAAATATATCAACATTTCATGATTTTATCACGATTCTTTGTCATGTTAGTTTTACTATTTTGTCTGAGCAGTATGGCCAGACTAATTTCCCTATTATAAAGACAAAACCTTTCAAGGTAACAGAATATAAAAAGAATGGTGGATATTTAGGCCAAAGTGGGTGAAGATAAAATCTTTGTCATTATTTTATCTTTGTTATTAAAAAATAAGAACAAAGATACACATTACAAATACACATAATATACAAATAAAATAAACAGTGTTTTATTTTCAGGTACAACAGGCATATTTAGCAGGAGCATTCAAGAAATTGAGTGAACAAATATAAAAATAAATCACTATATTGATTTCGATTCCTATTAAAGTAACTATTATTTTTTCAGTCAAGAGTAGTTAGTTATTTCTTTCTCTTTGTGTTTTGTTGTTTTAACATTAAAGAATAAAAATTTGTCATCTGTCTGTCGATTCTGTCAGTGTTTTATAGTTATACCATCATTTACTCACTCAAAATTAGTTTTAAACCTGAGTTTCTTTCTTCTGCTGAACATAAATGCTATTTAAACAGTTGCTGGTCCAAGTGACTTCCATAGTATTTTTTTTTATCCTACAATCAAGTGTACCAGCAACTGTTTGGTTACCCACATTCTTCAAAATATCTTTTGTGTTCGGCACATGAAAGAAATTAATATAGGTTTGGGACAACATGTGAGTGAGTAAATAATGACAAATTAAATTTTAGGGTGAACTATCCCTTTAATGACAGTCGGCTGCATGTTTAGTTCTGTCCCTTTAAGAGCTGCACGCATCTAATATACAGGCACGCATCTGTTCCTCTCAGCTGTTTACTTTTATTTTAGACATAACTAACTGAGTCTATATGTAAACCTTGTGTGTTTTGACAGTATTAGCTCAAAAGATAACTTAGTTCAGTAATCAGGCGCTGTTAGACAGGCTTTTCAGTTCGCGCGCTTCAGGTGCACAGGCTCAGAAAAAGCGCACGTCAGACCAGCGCGTGAATGAAAAGCTTAACCGGCAAGGCTTTAAAACACACGCAAATAATGTACTTTTGTGATTGTGAATAAGTGCAGTGTTTCGTGAGTGTAACTCTACCGCTGAGTTAACACTGAATGGATGTAGCGTTGTACAGTACATACAGACGGAGGCACCAGAACTGCAACTGAAAGAATGTGC
Source organism: Schizothorax lantsangensis (assembly GCA_027422415.1). Lineage (NCBI taxonomy): Eukaryota > Metazoa > Chordata > Actinopteri > Cypriniformes > Cyprinidae > Schizothorax > Schizothorax lantsangensis. The sequence continues at coordinate 13,653,155 of CM049856.1, forward strand.
GCTGTTGCACTATACTACAATATTTCTTCAAAAGCAGATCGTGGAGACATTTTTATCGTCCACGATCAAAAATCATTATATCGCACACCCCTAGTTCCAAGTTAGCTCCCTGTCACGTGGCACATGCTGTGCAGTAATTCGCGAACGTTTAGCAGAGAACTGTAACGTTAGAGGTCGCACCACAACAATTATTTGCACTCGCACAAATGCTCCCAAATATATTTTGGAGTCGCACAGATTACATTTCGGGAGCATATGCGACCAAAATGGTCGCAATTTCGAGCCCTGCTTATGTTAATATTGTGGATGTTAATATTTCTGTTAATATTGAGGAAGTAGAGTGCAGACTTTACTAACAGAGTATAATCTTCCATATATTGGCTTACAACATAAGACAGTATACAAAAATTTGTTAAAGATGAAGTGTGATTTATGAGGCACTAGTGGCTCTAAAAAATTTTTTAAATGGGTTTCCTGCCAAAATGTTTATTGTAGTTTTTTACTTTTACAACCAAACTCATACAACCAATTTTTATTTACTACTACTACTAATTATTATATATTTTTTTCTATTCACAACCAAATTTTATTTACTTCCATTATAATTTTTTTCCTTTCACACCCTGATTTTATTTATTTATTCCCTGTTTGACAACCAACTAACCAATTATTCATTAATAACGGTCAAAAACTTTGGGCAAACTTATTTTGGGTCAGTTTAAGTTTTTGCTGTGTGGGGCTACTATAAAACAAACTGCTCCATGTAGTATAGAAATTACACACTGCACCTTTAATATGTGTGCAAGTGTTAGTTGGAGCAGTAAGCCAAGTACACTGAGAGCCCGTCAGTCGCAGTAATTACAGATTGGCCTCTGAGAGTCTCTCGCCAACATAATGACACAAGTTGTGATGAACACACTTTATTTAGTATTTGTTTGGGAGTTACGTAGGCCATGACTCTTACGCACACTGGTGGTGTGCTTGCGGCTTGACTGGAACTGTTTGTCAGACACATGAGCCGTGCATTTAAGAGCAGGAATCTTCTATTGGCAAGCTGTGTGTAGCTTGAACCCTCGGGCCACAGAGCTGAGCCGCTCAGAGAAAAGGTTCTTTGAAAACATGTTGGATCCCATAGACACAGAGAACTGAGTGCGCTGGAGGAGATGATGTCTGCTGTTGCCTTTCCCTGACATCACTGCGTGTCTGAAGACTGTAGGGGCGTTCGAGAGTGAGATCATCCCAGGAAGGCCATTTGTAAACCATCGGCTTGCTTCGACCTTTGACCCATGGCTGGAGAGCTCTGCCTCCAACAGGAAATGATGTCAATGCAAAAGGAAATAATACAAGTTCCTTTGCTTCAGAAGGTGCGTTGTTGTCGTTCTCAATTTCCCCCGGCCTTCCGCCGTTTCCTCAGTTTTAAACAGACTTCGGATACCATAACAGTCAAGCAATGTGATCAGACAATCAGACATTGTGCCAGATGCCTACCAGAAAACAGCATGGGTCTTGTACAAACACATTCTGTTTAGTGATAAAGACATTTCTAGGTCACCTGAAATTGGTGTTATTTCATTTGTTTTATTGAAGGAGAAAGATTTGGGTTGATTTACACTGCTGGTGGTTTGCTGCTCTGCATAACGCGCAAAGCTCCTCTTTGTTCTTCTCGCCTTGTGTGTGAGGTCTGATTTGTATTTTTCCCTCTGTTAATCGTGTTGTGTCGTTTGACAGGTTAAGGGCTTTGTGTGGCAAGACTGTGTGTTATTTCTGTAATGCAGGGCTTTGGTTGTTTCTGTTGAAATGTGCAATTGCTGTTGTCAATAATGATCTATTTTATGCCGGTAATGCTTGCAAACATCAGTTTACATAGTGCTTGAAAGTAGCTTGTGTTTGGCTTAATGGTCAAGACCTGCAGACATGTGAAATAGATCAATGATTATCTGTCCCTTTTAGCGGGAAGGAACCTGGTTTAAACCTGTTCATGGTGGTTTTTGGACAGTCGATGAGAAGCATATTCAGTAGGGATAGGGATGCACCAGTACAGAATTTTTGGTAATAGTTAGATAATTTTTAAACCTTTTTTCCAGGATTATTTAAAAATAGAAAGTTAAAAAGAACAGCATTTATTTGAAATATGTATATATTTTTTTGTAAAAACAAAAGTCTGTGCTGTCACTTTAGATAAAATTAATTCATCTTTGTGGAATAAAAGTATTAATCTCTTTTAAAAAAACTGGCTGAAACTTAACTAAATTATTTTTTTATTTGGTGACAAATTAGAAGCATTAAGTTTCATAATTTATGAAATATGGTCATAATATAAGAACTGGTAGAAGTGTCATAAATGGTATTGGCTATAATCAGTATTGATGATTATTGTTCCCATTAATCGGTCTCTGAAATGCACTTACAATTTTCAGCAAGTGCTTTGTGTCTGTGCTGCTGTAACTATGGTGTGGTCAGACTTGTTCACCCTGTCCTGATGATGCATTAGCTTTTGTACTAAATTCCCCAAACCAAGGAAGAGGGGAGCCCTGCCTTCACTTCCCTCCATCTTTATGCTTTTCTCTTCTCAGCATTTCTCTCTTTCTTGCTGTGCTCTCCTGTCATCTTTGGAAATAGTCATTAATTAGTAATTGAAGCTCTCTGGTCCTTGTAAGTCTCTGCTCTCAAATTCAGAGAAAAAGAACAAACGAGAGCAAGAGAGAAAGAAAGGAAAGCCAAGGGCACAAGGAGAAGAGAAAGGGATGGAGGTACATATATAGAGAGAGAGGGAAGACAGATTACAGCAGAGGATGAAGATGAGCTAGAGAGAAATAAAGAGAGATGGAGATCGGGGGGGGAGAAGAGACAACAGAGAAAATAAGCAGGAAGAAAGAGAAGCGGCTCTTGTAGTACACGGCTCTGGCTCTTCCCTGGTCTGGCTCAATCCCCGGGGGCCAATGGTTGAGCAGACATTAATCTCTCTGTTTAATGACCCTACAGCTGATCTAATGACTCCTGCATAGGAACCTGTGGCTGTGGGGAGCAGCTCTACACTAAGGGGCAGGGCTCACTGTCCTGCTATTATGAGCCCATGTGTCTGAGGGATGATAATATGGTGCTCACTGCTAGTGTACTGAATAATACAGGGGACTGCTGAAAAGACCAGCATGTTCTGGCTTTGTATGTTAGTCTGTTACGAGTGTTGTCCTGAAGTCGATTCAGTTGTTTCCTCTGATAACGATGTGGTTGAACTTACGAGTGTTCAGTTGGTTCCTCTGTTGTTCCTCTGATAACTTAAACTCTCTGTCTTACTTAAATTCTTATAGTTGTTCGAAACCAAAAAAGTGCATGTAACATACCCTATGCGGAAATCGTGAGACTCCAGCTGCTGCTTGTTTGAGCGACACCATGATGCTTCCGCTCTGCGGTCGCTAACGCTACTTGAGGCGCAAGTGTTAAAAAAAATCGAAAAAAGGTTTTGTATCTTACCCTTACAAAACAAACACAGCCCAGGGCTCCAGACTGCAGAGAGATGGGATTCATTCAAACTTTCTGCATTTTTCTGTCGGTGCGAGTAAATTTTGTGAGCGGTCGCACTGGCGTGATCACTGCGTTGTTCTACTCGTGCTGCCATTTCTGTTGCATATGAGAAACATCAATCGGCAAACGAAACAAAAGCATAACAAAATCCCGCTACTCATTTGAGCTACACAGCGCAGCCCATTTATCAGCTCGGACCTCGACGCAAACAAACTCGTCCGAGCTCAGAACAGCTTTACTCGGGAACCAATGCTGCTGTCGTGACACTGTTACTGCACAGCGCTGTGAGATCCAGTGAGAAGCGTTTGAATTAGCTGCAGAGTGAATAAGGTTGCTGTGAGATCTAGTGAGATGCATTCAAATTCTGCACAGAATTCTTTGTTATAAACAGATCAAACGGCGGTGACATAGAAAACCAGAAGCAGTAACGCTAACTGTAACCATGGTGTTGTGGCAGAAATGGTTGAATTTTATTACATTATTCATTTCAGGGTTTGTACAACTTTTTGAGAGAGATTCAAGCAATTTTCAATGACTTTCAACAAGCATTTTACACAACTGTTTCAAGCACTTTAAAGCTCCAAAATGATCCAATTTGAATGTTATTTTCAATGGATGACCAATATACTGTGGTGAACAAACACTTAGCCTATGTAAAATTAAATACATCAAATCAACATTATAACCTGTAGATAGCAGCAGAGGAGCACTTATTGACTTATTAGTCATTCATACTTTTATATTTTGAAATGATAAAATAATTATAAAATCACTATTATAAAATATCAAATCTTTAAGAAATCAGATTTTGTCAGTTTTGCTCTTTTTTTATGTATGAAGAAAAGTCACAAAGTGCTTTGAAAAACTTTTCTTCAATTTGCGACTAAGTAAAGCTTAGTGCTTTACTGTCAAATGTGTATACACATGAAATAAACAAGAAATGAACATGTAATAGCCTATTATTAGTCACGATCCGATTCCAGAACGATTCTTGATCTACTTTTTTCCCCCCTTATTAATTAATTAGTTACTGACTTGAGAATCTTAAAATCCTTACACTTACATATACAATAAATACATTTACATATACAATAAGTAATTAAGTACTTTTTAAAATAATTACAAGTGCTTAATAATTAAACAAAAATAATTCAACAATGCTTCTGTCACAGCTCAAATTCCATGCGTTTAAAATTAAGATTTAATGTGCACTCTTAATGTAAATTCTGTTTGAATATGCTTTTATCAAAATGTAAATATACCTTAAGAGGCAGCACTGTTTATGCATTTATTTATTATGAATTACTCCTTAATATTGTTTTGCTCTCCATGCTTAATGCGTTTATATTTCAAGGGTGTTTAAGTGCCGTTTGTGCCTTGCAGTCTTTTGAGCGCTTGTTTCTTTGTAAGATAGCTATCTTCCTCTCTTTGTGTCTCGCGCTCTGTGGGCAGTGGTTAGACCATAAGAGACAAGGTCATAGGGAACACTTGATAGAAACCAGGTGCCTCCTCCCCACCGGAGAAATAGTGAACACGACGGTTTGGATTAAAGGAGGAGTGAGTTGCCATTGACACTCTCAACAGCAGATTTTACGGCAGCTGTTTATATAAAAATGTGAGGCGTATGATTGCTGTTATTGAAAGTGGAAGTGACAGTGACGCTTTCATCGGTTTTTCATCATCTTGATGCCATCCAGACATCTTACAATCTGAGAAAACGCTTATTAACTAAAGCTGAAATTTCATATTAAAGCATATAGTTTTAAATTGAGGTTGTCATCTAAAAGCGTTAGTGTGTAATTTCTACGCCATTCCTGCATCATTAAACAAAATGTCAAAAACGTGTTTTTAGATGGATTTCCCAAATAACTTCTTTTGCATATTTAACTAGGTTTTATGAAATTATCTTCAAATGGTAGGCATGAAAAGATCAATGGCTTTTTTGTAAAACAATTTTTTTTTGATGTTACATGAATGGAAGATTTTCATGGACTCTGAGGTTAACATTTCTTACCATGAATGAATCTATTAAGAGTGTGTGTCTGTGTGTACAGGTGAAAAGTTGCTGGCCCTGTACTTAGAGTATTAAAAGATGCATGAGACAGCCAAAACCACCTAATTTTCTCTCTCATTCTCTGCCTTTCTTTCTGCTTTGACAAAAGACAAGGTGTTTCATTCTTGCCAAGCTGTTAGTCAAATCAATGACATCCTTTAAAAATGAATTGTGCTACTTGCTGCCGTTTCAGAAGACATCAACGAATTATAGATTTGCCTTCTGGCCTGATTCCAGGTCTTCAGTTGTGTTCAGTCTGCATTTATTTCACCATATGCAGACACGCTCTGACTGAATGACCTTATGATTTGGGCCACAATGTATCTTCTATATTGGAATGATCTGAATGTACTGTACTCTTACTGATGGTTGATCTGAGTAGCCACGAGTTACAAAAGCTTTTATTTAAACATGTATGGCAAAAAGCAATCATAAGGAAAAATGTAAACATTCAGAGAGTTGTTAGCTGCAACTAGTACAGTCGCTACAGATCTGCCTTTTAAGTATACATGCATGGCCGGAAATATGTGTTAGGAAGATGTGTTTGAAAATTCAGCATTTTACATGCAAATAATCAAGTGAGTTTTTGTTGTCACCTAAAACTAAATGTGTCTGATTTAGGACACTGTGGCAGCAAATATGTTGTCAGACGTCTGTGGTGTCGGGGAATCCTATCTGAGCTGTTTGTTACCGTTTTATCAAGTGGATTTGCGGTGTTTCCATCTGCAGACCAGCGGGCGGACAAGTGTGGGAGGGTGGGTGGTGTAATGCGTGCAGCCCCTGGGTGCTCATGGGAGCTGTGCTGCACAGCGACATGTTTGAAAGGAGCTTAAGAGCTGCCAGGTTTAAGCAGTGACTCCTAATGAGATTACCGAAGCATAGAGGCCACAGCCGAACGTGATCCAGAAACAAACCGCGCTTGGATTTACGGCCTCTTTGGACACTGTACCTGCAAGACTAGTCGGTGCAAGGCAAGATGGCATTTGCTAGAATCAGTGCATCAGATTAATTCAAACTTGAGTAAAATCAAAAATATGAGTAGAATTCTTGTTGCTTTAAAATTAACGAGATTCAGATATCGTTTTCTTTTTTTAAACTGTAGGAACAGAGGCCAGTTTTAAATTCAATTAATAGGCAACACTTTTAATTGATTTAAATTCAGCAGGGGCTCTTGATTGTTTCAAATTTGAGTGATTAGGTGTTGTATTGTTTGTCACATTTGGATTATGTAGACTTAAAGGGATAGTTCACCCAAAATGAAAATTCTGTCATTAATTACTCGCCCTCAGGCCGTTCCAAACCCGTAAGACCTTCATTCATCTTCAGAACACACATTAAGGCATTTGTAATGAAATCCGAGAGCCTTTGTTTTCTTTGTGCACAAAAAGTATTCTCGTAGCTTCATCATATTATGGTTGAACCACTGATGTCACATGGACTATTTTAACAATGTCCTTACTACCTTTCTGGGCCTTGAACGTGGTAGTTGCGTTGCTGTCTATTGAGGGTCAGACAGCTCTCACATTCATCAAAAATATCTTAATTTGTGTTCTGAAGATGAACAAAAGTCTTACGGGTTTGGAACGACATGAGGGTGAGTAATTAATGACAGAATTTTCATTTTGGGTGAACTATCCCTTTAAGAAACACCCCTGTCCGGCTATTTCTTTATGTAACACAAATCTTCATCCTTTTGCTGTGTTGTAGCAAAACAGAGATTACTTAAAACCTTAAGAATTCTGGCCAGTAGGAAATTTTTGCTATTTGTCTGTATTCTGGTGAGGTACAATTATATTATTTATATATATATATATATATATATATATATATATAATATATATATATATATATTATATATATATATATATAATATATATATATATATATATATATATATATATAATATAATATATATATATATATATATAATATATATTATAATATATAATTATTATATATATATATATATAATAATATAATACATACATTACATACATACATATAATTATATATATATAATATATATATATATATAATATATATATATATATATATATATATATAAATATATATATATACACACACACAACACACACACACACACACACACACACACACACACACACACACAGTGGGTACGGAAAGTATTCAGACCCCCTTAAATTTTTTCACTCTTTGTTATATTGCAGCCATTTGCTAAAATCATTTTAAGTTCATTTTTTTTCCTCATTAATGTACACACAGCCCACCCCAATTGACAGAAAAACAGAATTGTTGACATTTTTGCAGATTTATTAAAAAAGAAAAACTGAAATATCACATGGTCCTAAGTATTCAGACCTTTGCTGTGACACTCATATATTTAACTCAGGTGCTGTCCATTCTTCTGACATTCGATCATTGAGATGGTTCTACACCTTCATTTGAGTCCAGCTGTGTTTGATTATAACTACTGATTGGACTTGATTAGAGCCACACACCTGTCAATATAAGACCTTACAGCTCACAGTGCATGTCAGAGCAAAATGAGAATCATGAGGTCAAAGGAACTGCCTGAAGAGCTCAGAGACAGAATTGTGGCAAGGCGCGCAGATCTGCCAAGGTTACAAAAAAAAAACCTGCTGCACTTAAGTTCCTAAGAGCAGCCTCCATAATCCTTAAATGGAGATGTTTGGGATGACCAGAACCCCTTCCTAGAGCTGGCCATCCGCCAATGAGACTATCGGGGGAGAAGAGCAAGGGTGAGAGAGGTAAAGAAGAACAAAGATCACTGTGGCTGAGCTCCAGAGATGCATTCGGGAGATGGGAGAAAGTTGTAGAAAGTCACCATCACAAGCAGCCCTCCATCAGTCGGGCTGGGCAGAGTGGCCTTGATCAAGTCTCCTCAGTGCAAGACACATGAAAGCCACATGGAGTTTGCTAAAAAAACCACCAGAAACATGTCTGGATTTGATGAGACATTGATGAAGAACTTTTGGCCTTAATTTAACTAAGCGGTATGTGTGGAGAACACAGCAGGCTCATCACTGTCCAATTCTGTCCACAGTGAAGACATGGTGGTGGAGGTGGATCATGCTGTGGGTGTGTTGTTTCAGCTGGGAGGACAGGACTGGTTGCAATCGAGGGAAGAAGATGCGGCCAAGTAGGGATATCCTGGACGAAAACCTTCTCCAAGGCAGAGTGCTCAGACTGGGTCAGACAGGGCCGAAGGTTTACCATTCCAACAGGACAATGACCCTAAGCACACAGCTAACAAAAACGAAGGAGTGGCTTCACACAACAACTCCGAGTGATGTGTTTTTGATGGCCCACAGCAGAGCCCTATTAACCCAATTGAGCATCTCTGAGAGGTAAAATGGCTGTCCACCAACTTTACCATCCAACCTGACAGAACTGGAGAGGATCTGCAAGGAGGAATGGCAGAGGAACCCAAATCCAGGTGTGAAAAAGTTGTCATCTTTAAAAAGACTCATGGCTGTATTAATCAAAAGGTGCTTCTACTAAAAACTGAGAAAAAGAGTCTGAGTACTTGAGTAGTATGACATGTGATTTTATTTTCTTTTTTAAAATTAATATCTGCAAAAATGTCAACAATTCTGTGTTTTTGTCTATAATGGGGTGCTGTTGTACATTAATGAGGAAAAAAAATGAACTTAAATGATTTTAGCAAATGGCTGCAATATAACAAAGAGTGAAAAATTTAAGGGGGTCTGAATACTTTCCGTACCCACTGTATATACATATATACATATATACATACATATATACATATATACATACATATATATACATATACATATACATACAGGTGCTGGTCATATAATTAGAATATCATCAAAAAGTTGATTTATTTCACTAATTCCATTCAAAAAGTGAAACTTGTATAATGTATACATTCATTCCACACAGACTGATATATTTCAAGTGTTTATTTATTTTAATTTTGATGATTATAAGTGACAACTAATGAAAACCCCAAATTCAGTATCTCAGAAAATTAGAATATTGTGAAAAGGGTTCAATATTGAAGACACCTGGTGCCACACACTAATCAGCTAATTAACTCAAAACACCTGCAAAGGCCTTTAAATGGTTTCTCAGTCTAGTTCTGTAGACTACACAATCATGGGAAGACTGCTGACTTGACAGTTGTCCAAAAGACGACCATTGACACCTTGCACAAGGAGGGCAAGACACAAAAGGTCATTGCAAAAGAGGCTGGCTGTTCACAGAGCTCTGTGTCCAAGCACATTAATAGAGAGGCGAAGGGAAGGAAAAGATGTGGTAGAAAAAAGTGTACAAGCAATAGGGATAACCGCACCCTGCAGAGGATTGTGAAACAAAACCCATTCAAAAATGTGGGGGGATTCACAAAGAGTGGACTGCAGCTGGAGTCAGTGCTTCAAGAACCACTACGCACAGACGTATGCAAGACATGGGTTTCAGCTGTCGCATTCCTTGTGTCAAGCCACTCTTGAACAACAGACAGCGTCAGAAGCGTCTCGCCTGGGCTAAAGAAAAAAGGACTGGACTGCTGCTGAGTGGTCCAAAGTAATGTTCTCTGATGATGAAAGTAAATTTTGCATTTCCTTTGGAAATCAGGGTCCCAGAGTCTGGAGGAAAGAAGAGGCACAGAAATCCACGTTGCTTGAGGTCCAGTGAAAAGTTTCCACAGTCAGTGATGTTGGTTGCCATGCCGTCTGCTGGTGTTGGTCCACTGTGTTTTTTGAGGTCCAAAGTCAACACAGCCGTATACCAGGAAGTTTTAGAGCACTTCATGCTTCCTGCTGCTGACCAACTTTATGGAGATGCAGATTTCATTTTCCAACACTTGGCACCTGCACACAGTGCCAAAGCTACCAGTACCTGGTTAAGGACCATGGTATCCCTGTTCTTAATTGGCCAGCAAACTCGCCTGACCTTAACCCCATAGAAAATCTATGGGGTATTGTGAAGAGGAAGATGCGATATGCCAGACCCAACAATGCAGAAGAGCTGAAGGCCACTATCAGAGCAACCTGGGCTCTCATAACACCTGAGCAGTGCCACAGACTGATCGACTCCATGCCACGCCGCATTGCTGCAGTAATTCAGGCAAAAGGAGCCCCAACTAAGTATTGAGTGCTGTACATGCTCATACTTTTCATGTTCAAACTTTTCAGTTGGCCAAGATTTCTAAAAATCCTTTCTTTGTATTAGTCTTAAGTAATATCTAATTTTCTGCGATACTGAATTTGGGGTTTTCATTAGTTGTCAGTTATAATCATCAAATTAAAGAAATAAACACTTGAAATATATCAGTCTGTGTGGAATGAATGTATACATTATACAAGTTTCACTTTTGAATGGAATTGGAGAAATAAATCACCTTTTTGATGATATTCTAATTTATATGACCAGCACCTATTATATATATTATTATATATATATATATATATATATATATATATATATATTTTTTTTTTTTGTGTGGGGAAACAAAAAAAGTTGTAAATCTGCTTTTTTTTGTGTGTGTTCTGGCACTCACTTCTGCAAATTGCATTCCGGTACAAACAGCAGATCAGCTGTTTATAGACAGCAGCAGGTTGGTGACTGGGTCTCTGTTTGTTTGTTCTCTCCACAGGCGAGGATGATGGTGTATGGGAGAGTGGTCTGTCTTACGAATGTCGAACTCTTCTCTTCAAGGCCATTCACAACCTGCTGGAGCGCTGTCTGATGAACCGTAGTTTCGTGCGCATCGGAAAATGGTTTGTCAAACCCTACGAAAAGGATGAGAAGCCCATTAACAAGAGGTAAGACTACTATTTCATTCAGATGTTCTTTCATTTACTCGCATTATCTTAAATGGATTTTGTTATCTGTAAGGATAAGGATTCATTTGATCACAGCTTTAATGGAGCGTGCAATTTTTGCATCCTCCACTAAGGTGCTTGCATTAGAGAAAAGCTTGTTCATGAAGCTCAGGTTTCTATACAGAGTAAGATCTAGACCAGGTGGCCTCAAATCAACCACACTTCCTTCACAGTCTGACACCCAATCATGAATATCATTGCTGTCAAAGCATATTTGCATACTATCTCAGTGGGGATTTGAATACAGACCTGGTTGCTTATCCAGAGATTGGCTACTTGCACTGCAGTGCAATATTATTTTTTAAATGCCGTTCTCAGGCTGCCAATATGCTCTTGTGTGTTTGTGTACATTAGCTTCTTGCAGGCGTGCAAGTGCTATGTCTCCAACGCTGGATTTCTCCCTGTCAGCATCTGTGCTCTTTGATAAGAAACTGAGACGACGTGTGTAGAGGTGGAAAAAAAAGAGCAGCTTGGCTTTTCTCTGCCCTCTGCCACAGTTCTCTCCTCACAGCGTCATTTATTTGCGCTCTTCTCTTATCTTGCTCAAGGTCATTTATACACTCTCTTAGCACAGCCAGACAGCTTTCAAGTAATTTCAGAATATTTATTTATTTTCTTTTTGTCGTGCTACAAATCACAGTTAAGGTTGAACTTCTTCGAATGCAATGCAAGATATGTATTTGAGGCCTTGTTTAATACTGAAATTAATATTTTAATCCTAGAGTATTTGAATTTGAAGGATCAGAGGCTGTTTGTTAAACATGGTTAAAACGCACATTCCTTTGAGGTCTGTTAACAAGGCTCTAACTGTGAGTATGTGTTTTATAGCTCTGTCTGTCTGCAGATCACTGCGAAGTGACACAAAAAAGGAACAACAGCATTTCCTCCTTGAGCTTACTCTTTTACTCACTCACACACAGGCACTTTTCTTCTCTCCCTCCCTCTTTCTAATAGTAGTTTCCTTTAGTGTTGTGAGTGTTGAAGATTCAGCAGTCATAGAGATTCTAATTCTCTAATATCCTTTTTTTTTTCTTTTTTTTTTGCCACTAGCATTTGAAACCAAATGACCGCCATGACTCAACATGTTAACCACGGCATACAGACTCATTAATTATTAATTACATACTTCCATATTTACTACATACTTTAAACTCTTTGTCCCTCTCCTTTGTCCTATGCTTACCAAGGTTGCATTTATTTATTGAAAAATACAGTAAAAACAATAATATTGTGAAATATTACAATTGGGATGGTTTTCTGTTTTAATGTTTTAAAATTGTATTTATTCCTGTGATGGCAAAGCTGAATTTTCAGCAAACATTTGTCCAGTCTTCATTGTCATATGATCCTTCAGAAATCACTCTAATATGCTGATTTGGAGCTCTAAAAACATTTCTTATTACTCTCAATGGTAAATATAGTTGTGCTGCAGCAATGTTTTTGGAAATGGCAATGTTATTATTTTATTTATTTATGTTTAATGAATAGAAAGAAATTTTTTTTTTGTAATATTATACATGTATAATAATTTACGGTCACTTTTGGTAAATGTAATATACCTGGTTGAATAAAATTAATTTATAAAAAAAAAAAAAACATACTGACCACAAAGGTTTGAATGATAGTGTACATTTAGGCACGACCCTTAATGTCAAAGCACCGGATGATCTCTTGTGTCGAGAGTTTCTGCAGATTCCAACCACTGGTCTGTGGACAGCTTTAATTCGTAACACCTAGGCCCGGTTTCACAGACAGGGCTTAGACTAAGCCAGGATTAGGCCATAGTTCAATTAGGACATTTAAGTGATTTTTATAAACATGCTTAGAAAAAAACATTACTGGTGTGCATCTTGAGACAAAACAAAGGCACTAATATATTTTAAGATTAGTCAGTGCAAGTTTATTTCAGTTGAAACAGCTCAGACTTACATTTTAGTCTAGGACTAGGCTTAAGCCTTGTCTGTGAAACCGGGGGCTAGTGTCTCATATTAGAAAAATCTGAATCCTCATTTTCTTATTAAGAGTATGTTGTGGTAAAACATCTTAATTTGTGTAAGTGGTCGTTTTGTATGAGTTTGCACTCCCTACATTCCCTATGACAAGATAATATGAACTGAAGGGATCTGATTCTCAATCGGTGCTCACTGAGCCTTTTAAATAACAGACTCCGAGGCAGAGGAGCGGAGAACACGGTGTAGTAATGGGCTGTATGGTGATTAGCATTTCTGCCTGCTACACTGATTCCCAAAGCCTGCTTGCGTTTCTCTTAGTGCCAAATCCCTCAGTGATGGCTTGTGTGTTCAAGTCTTAAGCATGTGTGTTTTTTTTCCACCAAGGAGGTGTTTAATTTTGTCCCCAAAGAGCCACCGTAGCAGAACACACATGTGTCCCTTAGTGGATATCACCTGTCACAAATATGGCAGTGGGTTCCTACGTGCCATAGAAACTCAAAACACCTCTGATTCCTCACAGGACTCCATTCATAAGCTGGCAGAGCCATCTTAACAGAGTGGCTACAACTTATCCTTTTTGAAACTAGATATTATAATGTTGTGATGCCTACATTCATTAGTAGCATTTTCTTTTTTAAAAGTTCAAAAGTTTGGGGAGTTAAAAAAAACAACAAAAAACTTGTATTTAGCAAGGGCACATTAAAATTACGGTAAAGACATTATAATTTTACAAAAAAAAAAAAAATAGATACTGCTCTTTTGAATTCTTAAATTTGTTGAAAAAGACAACAGTTATTCTAAGTTGTAATATTTCAGTGCTGTTGGATTTACTGTATTTTTTATTAAATAAATGCAGGCTTAATGAGCAAAAGAGATGACTTTCAATATCTGTAAAACATCTTACCGAACCCAAACTTTTAAACAGTGGTGTAAATGTTTTATGATTGTTGTTTTTATGTTGTCTTTAATCTCTGTGGACTGTTTAGATTAGGAAGGTGTGTTTAAGGAGTGGAGCTGTACTCGCAGTGCAGACATACACGCTTGTGTTCTCTTTTGAGGGATTACCTTAGTGAACCTGTTAGACTTCAGGCCTGTGTTGTCCCCACCTTTGCTTGTCCTGACGCCCACCCTCTAGATCCTTCCGCACGGAAAACACAGACAGCCTCTGCAGCGCCGCTGGCTTCCTCTCTCTTTCCCTGCAGGTTTTTTAAGAATTCCAGCTCGTGAATAGACCCAAACCCTTCCTGTTCTGTTTTGCGCTGTGTTGTCTTGCGTATGAGCACACAGTGTCTTGTGGTTTCACTATAATTAGAGGATCTGTGGGAAAGGGAGCTCAGAAGCCAGGCTCCGAGGAATGTCAGAGAGCTTGTTTTGTTGTATTAGATATTATTTATTTTGAAATGGTCAGCACACTCCAGCCATATGTAGATCTGTGTAGTTTGTGTGTGTTTGTTGTAACTATGCTCAGTCACTAGGTGGTTCTCTCATTGGCTGGCTGTACTGTCACACGGCGCTGCTCTGTAACCAAACCCCGATGTGTTTTAGCTGCTTACATCATCCTTCATACAGGTCAGAGCTCTGATCGTGCACGCGCTCTCTCTCTCGCTCTCTCATGGTGGGTGTGAGCAGCAGATCTGTTTCCATGGCTAATCCACAGATCCAGTGTGTTCTTTTATGGGCAGTGTTCATGGGGGAGCTGGGTGATGCGTGAGCCAGTGCAGAACATGATGCATCCCCTGCACGTCACTGCACATTACTCAACAATTATTGTGGTGTAATGTCGCAGTCATACTGTAAAGGGTATTTAAGATGCATCTGTGATTTTTCTGTTTGTTTAGTAGGGCGGCGGAGGAGACAGACTGCGGCTGCAGTGCTGAATATAGCCATCAGGATACCTGCCTGCGTGAAACCGCACACATTTCTGCACATCTGTACACACCCACAGAAATCTCACGTAATAAAATCATGCGCTTGCGTAGGCACAAAATCATTTACATGCGGAAATGCACGCACAGTCTCCCTTGACATGCACACCTATGACAAACTACAAGCTAGGATGCTTTTATAGGGGTTTGCACACAACTGTCACAAACACATTCACACACCAGCAGATGCAACATCTTTTCAGCGAAGGGATTCTGCAGAGAACGAAGTGGCATGTGATCTGCTGTGTTTATCTATTATGAATGAACTTGCTGTAGCTATACTGCTAAAAGGATGAAGCCCTAGTGAAGCCCTGTAGCCCTAGTAATTCTGAAGACCTTGATTAGCTTGTTCAGGTGTGTTTGATTAGGGTTGGAGCTAAACTCTACAGGACAGCGGCACTCCAGGACCGACGTTGCCTACCCCTGTACTAAAGTGTTACCATTTTTTTCTTCTAGTTTTCTAGACTATTAAGTTTACAGTGCTGTGAAAAGGTTTTTGCCCCCTTGACCTCCTGGATGAGTCGTTGTTGCACTCTTGGAGTAATTTTGGTCGGCCAGCCACTCCTGGGAAGGTTCACCACTGTTCCAAGTTTTCTCCATTTGTGGTTAATGGCTCTGACCGTGGTTCGCTGGAGTCCCAAAGCCTTAGAAATGGCTTTATAACCCTTTCCAGACTGATACATGTCAACTATTTTGTTTCTCATTTGTTCTTGAATTTCTTTAGATTGCGGCGTGATGTGTTGCTCTTTAAGCATGCTTCACTTTGTCAGACAAGTTCCATTTAAGTGATTTCTTGATTCAGCAGGTCTGGCAGTAATCAGGCTTGGGTTTGTCTAGTGAAATTTAACTCCGCTTTCTAAAATAATGTGGTTAATCAGTTCTTTCATGATTTAACAGTAGGGGGCAATTAATTTTTCACGTAGGGCCAGGTAGGTTTGGACAGCTTTTTCCCCTTAATAAATGAAATCATCATTTTAAAACTGCATTTTGTATTTACTTGCATTATCTTTGTGTAATTTTAACATTTGTTTGATCTGAATCTTTTAAGTGTGACAAATAAGCAAAAAATAAAAAAAACAGGAAGGGGGCAAAAATCTTTTCACGGCACTGTATGTGGACTACGTGTGACCTGAAAGTTAATTTTTTATTAAAAATTATAAAGTCAAATAGAAAAAAACTATATGCATGGATGAATCGTTTACAACAACATGCATTTAGAAAATAGGGTGAATTTTCAGTTCATGCTGAATTTAAAGATGTCATTATGCTTTTAGCTACCAGTCAGAGTTTGGTGCTTTGTTTCACAAATTTTACCATGTTTAAATACATTAAATGTCATTAAATCGGACCTTTTCTATGTCATTGCAATTTGGATGGGAAACAAACAGTAGATCCAGCGCGTGTGCATGCAGAATTGATTCATGCTGAAACTTCAAAGGCATGTCCAGATTATATCATTATTGTCTGATAACCATTTTTCTACCCATCAATCCTGGACAGGTTCAGATAAACTCACACTATAATAAATCTGGGCTGGTGTAAATCCTCTCTGCTGCTTTCTGAGCTCAGTTCCACAAGACTGATGTGAGATTCCTGACATTCCAGAACTCCTACTCTCTCACTTCCCATTCCTGTTCTACACACACACACACACACACACACACACACACACACTACATAATGGTTATAGATATTGGTCAATGCTAAAGTGTCAACTCCCAATTTTATCAGTTTATCTCGCCTTTTCATTCTCATCAGTTTCGTCGTCCTCCTCAGATGCTCACTACACTCTGGCCTTGACTGAAGCTCCTATCTTTGCTCTAAGGGTGTGTGTGTGTGTGTGCGCAGAGTGTCCGTTGTGGATAGATTTACAATCCGTGGAGATGTTCCAGGGTCTCCAGTCTGGCACCTCCCCTTATTTTCAAAAAGCATGTTGATTAAAATAGTCCTTTTTCCCTGTAAAGTTTAATTTTGAGGTTGAAAATTTATGGGCGGTGCATTGAGGAAGTCAGGGTGGAATGGCCTGCTATAGAGGGGTGTGTTGGCTCAAGGAGCATTACAGAGTAAATCTACATCAGTTTGGATGCAAAAGTCCAAAAAGAAAGAAATCAGTCTAGCTGTCAAATTTTTGTGGCTCAGAAATTACAGCTTTAAAAGCCAAATACCATATCTAGGGAGCGTCTGTAATGATTGTTTTCTGTTTATTAGTTTTAAAAACAAACTTCACATTAAAGTGTTCTTCAAAACCCATCCGCGTGCGGCTGTTGTGATAATCTTTGTAAAGATTGAGAGTCTCCGAGGCATGCAGCCAATCAGGTCCTCTTTTAGTTTGAACGTTGGCTTTGTATTTAGTGAAAGCCTGTTACATAAGATCAATAAACATTTAATTAGCATAAGTGACTGTTGACTAACAAACGTTTTGTTTGAGAAAAGTCTCGCCGGGTTTGTTCAGCTGTTATGATGAGGCAAACAGCTAAAGCGCGCAGAATACGAGCTCTAGTCATCGAGTCTAGAGGCTTTTTAAGTTCTCTTATTGACTCTAAGCGCTTCGTTTAAAGGCCACGCTTTATGAATGAGTGAGAGGATGTCCTCTTCTGTGTGTATAAAGGCTTTGTTTGGAGAATCTTTGATGGATGCAGTAGACCGTGTATGTTTGTGTGTGTTAACTGCCGTTGCTCTGTGGTCGACTGCTTTAATCTGAAGGTATTTCAGAGAGTCTCAGTTCTCTATTTGTGGTAAACACGCTGCTGTTAGTAATGCACTTCAGTACTGTGCCTGACATCTTCCAGGGCTTTGGTTTGGAGAGAGGGTGTGTAACGGCATGTTCTACAGTTGATCATCTGATCTTG
The DNA here is from genome assembly GCA_027422415.1 of Schizothorax lantsangensis. Taxonomy (NCBI): domain Eukaryota; kingdom Metazoa; phylum Chordata; class Actinopteri; order Cypriniformes; family Cyprinidae; genus Schizothorax; species Schizothorax lantsangensis. The sequence goes on from CM049856.1 coordinate 13,671,308, forward strand.
CTACTGCTATTGGTCAGGTGATGGAAGACAGACAGTTTGTCATGTGGTTTAGATGCATATGGTGTGTTAAAGGGGTAGTGTGTTAAAGGGGTAGTTCGCTCAAATTTCTCGCTAAAAATGACTATAACATTTTGAATTAGCTTTGATTTTTTTGATTTTCTGTTTTCATTTTAAGTTTTTTTTTTTTATTTTTTTATTATTATTAGTTTTCATAACACTAACACACTCATATGACTGAAGTGGGATTCATCCAGTAGCTCTTTGAGCGCTCAACCTGACAAGACAGTTAAATGCAAGACAATTAGATGTAAAGTATTTTGGATGCTTTTCAGACGACTCTGCCAAGGGGCCGCAGACACCACCTGTTTGTGTGCCTGGGTGTGCTGTGTGTGTAAAGTCGTTGAGATGTGAAGTGTGTTTGTGGGTTTTGTAGTAGGAGTTTGCTACACCCTGACCAGAGCCACTGCTTTCAGGAAGTCAGTAACAGCCCAATACTACAGCTGTAGAATGTTACCTCTCTTTTTCTCTTACTTTCTCATGCTGTTTTTCTCACCACAAGCTGTTTTTAATTTTGTTAATGCTCTTTTACTTTAGTCTGGTTCATGTTACCTTATTTGTGACCTCTTCTTGCTTTCTTGCTTCTTTCTCTTAGCTGGAAATGCAATGGATTAGCTTGTCATCAGGAGTAGTGTTGTCCTATACTCTATTTTTTATTTTTGCCATCTGTTTTGCAGTGTGTTTGAAATACATAGACATGTTTCCCACACATAACTTTACCTGGGCGGGCCCCCAGGTATATAACGCCGCCAGGTATATTGACACAAGTATATTTGGTGTTTTTATTACTATTTATTCATCTCTTACACTTTTTTTTATCCGCCATCCGCGATCGATCTAGTTGAAATCTCGTCGCCCGATGCTACTGCTGTTCTGTGTGCTCAAGAACTGTCCACACTCCCACAACAAGCTCTCTCTCTTTATTTTGGCGGCCGCAACAATATCCACCACCGCTGCCATCAGCTCCGCATCTCTCACACACAAGAGCGCGACTTTAGCACAATATTTAGCACTTCAGACCCTTTTGGCGCTTTTTTCCCCACAACAGTACATACTGACAAAACCTTTGAAAAAAACCTTAGCTATCGTTCATTTGGAAGATGTCTCCAGTGCTGCCCCGCGTGAGGTGACTCTCCCGCACAGTGTCCGCCTCTCTCTGCGTCTATTCTGTGCAGCGAGCGGCGCAGAGAAACAGAGCTTTCAGTTGGACGTAACGCAGCAAAATCGTCAGTAAATCATTTACAAAACAGCGTTTCCAAGCACCTGTCCTACTACTGACTGTTATGGACATTTTCGAACATAATTCTTTGTTAATATGCGCATAGTTTGTTATGGACGCAAGTGATACAAAACTGAAATACAAAACAGTAATACAGCCAAAAAAACCACCACATATAGTCTCTTTTAGTGCTTGTGTCGCGATTATAAATCAGGATTTAAGGAGTATAGTGAGAGTGATTCCTGGTTAACATGTAAAAGAATGGGTTTACTATACTTGTTTTATGTATGCCAACAGAAAATATAATGTGAACAGCTTTTTATTGGGCATTCAGCACGTTTAGAACAGGTCTTAAGTGCCAAACTCGTCTGAACGCATGACGTCATGAATATGCAAATTAATATGTGAATCACCTGCCGCCACAAGTCCCACAAATCCTGTGGGAAACTGCAGTACCGTTCAAAAGTTTGGGATTGTTATGATTTAAAAAAAAATTTGGGGGGAAAAATTCTCATGCTCAAGACTGCAGTTATTTGATCAAATATACAGTAAAAGTAATATTGTGAAATATTGCAATTATATATATTTTTTAATTTTATTCCTGTGATGCAAAGTTGAATTTTCAGCATCATTACTTCAGTCTTCAGTGTCACATGATCCTTCAGAAATCATTCTAATATGCTCATTTGCTGCTCAGAAAGCATTTCTTATCAGTGAGTGTTGTAAACGGTTGTGCATAATATTTTGTGGAAACCATGATGATTTAAGTTATTTTTTGATTGAAAAAATCAAAACAACAGCATTTATTTAAAACGTGAATCTTTTATAACAATATAAATGTCTTAATTATGTTTTTACCAATTTATTATCTCTGCTGAATAGGGGTGTTAATTTCTTTAAAAAGAAGTTAATTTTTTTTAATAGTGGTGTATGTTATCTTTAAGTATTTTTATTTGGCTGTATCTTATCTTATCTGTAGCTTATATGTGACAAACAGCTCAGCTGAAGGTGAATTTTAATTAATCTTTGGTAACTGTCTGATGATGAATTGCACAGGGATAAGTTGCAATCAGTGTTGCTCCCGTTACTTTCTCTTAGTTTTTTTTTTTTGTTACTTTTGTGTCCTGGTTGAGTGTGAACTCAGGCAGGGACAGTGGTTGGTTACAGGTCATGTTTTTGTTTTGGGGTTGGTCAGTGATGCACACACTGATTGCACTGTCTGCCGTTGAATAGAGAACTTCAGGAGCATGCTGTTATTGAGCTCAGTGTGTGTGTAGACCATGTGATCAAATGTGATGGTGCAGCAGTATTTAGCTCGCCCAGAGAGCCTCCTTTTGTGTGCGTTGTTGTTGAGAAAGTTTAAGACCGGTGTGCGACTGAATAACGAAGCAATGGCATCAGATCGCAGTTGCGATACTGTCTCTACAGGGGGCAGCCTGCTATAAAACATTCTCCCTAGCAAAGTCCGAGAGCTGTAGAAATGCAAGGGGTCAGTGTGGCGTGTTTACTCAGTTTAGATGTGACGTAGTTGTAAATCAGTGTCTGTCTCTGTGGGTTAGTGGCTGAACGTCTTCTATGGTTCTCTCACTCTCTAAATGCAGATGTTTGGCTAGTGTCCATACTGATGGCGCGATGCCTATACTTTGTTTTTGGAGAGACTTTCTTTGGGTTTATGACCGTCATTATAAAGCAGTTGGAGCAAATAACACTGTACTGCACAACGGCCAGTGATGCATATTCAGAGTAATTGTTGTGGTAGTTGCTAAGGTGTTATGAGTGGTTGCTAGGGTCAGAAAAGCAAGTCTTTGTTATTCTTATCCCTAGATATAGTTTGCGTTCCTTCAGTGCAAGTTGTTGTCATTTTAACATGTTCAGGGATAAAATCTGATTGCTTAGAAAATTAATAGCATACCTCTTTTCAACAAACCACATTATTTGAGGTGTCATTCATCTCCGTGGCACAAACGTTGTGTGATTTGATACTTTAATACTTTGTTTTAGGGGGCTTGTTCGGATGTCTAACCTTCAGTATGAGCAATAGTAAATGCGGAAGTTGTCGTAGTAAGTGTAATTAATTCATGCAGGAACTTGCTTTTACTTCACAAATGTTTCCTTTTAAAGCTTAATGCAATGACATTTCATGGAAATACAAGAGGGTTTTTCTGGTTTAGTAATTTTGCCATTGGACTAGTTTTGCTTTAAGATGCTTTAATGCCTGCAATGATTCCAGATCAGCAGAGCAACTCTAATGCGCCGTGGAACGAAGGATTTTAAGCACATATTAGGAAGCTGGCGTAGTTTGGACTGATTTTCACAGAGCTCAGGCTTTACAGAGCTCAGAGTGTGACTAATGTAGAAAAAGTGTTATTGTCCTGTTACATATATTAAAGGTCCTCATGTATATTCATGAGGAGAAGGGTCAAACACAGTGTAATTCTTGAGGTCAAAGAGCAGACACTTGCATCTCAATGGCATGTGATGTTTCTCACGCATTTGAGATATTGACAGTACTGTTTTTAGTTACAAATGAATCAGATTCTGTCTTAGGCATTTAATGATCACATCAGATGGTGATTAAATGATTCACAAGAGTTCAGTGACGCTGTTTATATGACTCATAAAGTATGTTAGAAATCCAGTCAGATGATCCATAGTTGTTGGGTCTTTATGATTAATCCATGTTTTTTTTTTCCCTTTTGAGGCACATGTGCTACTGTGTAACTTAAACACCTGTCTCTCTATCTCTTTCTCAGAGAACACCTGTCTTGCTCTTTCACGTTCTTCCTGCATGGAGACAGTAATGTGTGCACCAGTGTGGAGATCAACCAGCACCAGCCCGTGTACCACCTGAGCGAGGAGCACCTGACACTGGCCCAGCAGGCCTCCAGCCCATTCCAAGGTGATAGAACACTTTATTTATTTTATTTTTTATGCTTTTAATATTTTTTTTTCCCCTGTCTGCACCCTTCTTTTGTCTCTCCTTTGCCTCTTTCTCTTTCCAGCATTTCCTTTCTGATCAGAAAGATGAGGTTTATAATTAGTAAAGCCCAGTGGCATCCTGTCTGCCACTCTGTAGCTTGAAAAATGTATAAATAAAATACAGAAATAGTGTTAGAGACCTTTTCCTGTTTTAGGTGCTTGGGGAAGAGGGAAAGTGTTCTTCATAACCGGTAACATGCGCAGTGCTCAATGTACTAATGGTGATTTCAGAGATATCTGCACATCCTTAAATCTTGGAAATGTTTAAAATAGGGCATGGAGATTAGTGCTGGGTGGTATACCGGTTCATACTGAATACCGGTGTTTATTTTTCGTATGATATGAATTTTTTAAATACTGCAATACCTGTGTCATTTAAATAACGTTTGGAACGCGACACTGTTTGAGGGGGGTCTCTTTTCACTTAGGGCTGTCTCAGGCTATCGCAATACCGTGCTATTGACGAGCATAACCGCAGAGAAATGCAACAACCGCAGCAACCGCGATATTTCCTTTTTTTATTTTTCGTAAGGTTACGCCCTTCTCGTTTTATACTTAGTGCATATGTACTGAATATTAGTAATGATATCAATGTGTACCATGCTGATTTGTACAGAGGCTCAGTAAATTTGCACTTAACAAGCCTAAACAGACAGCGAATGAGAGAGATCGACTGAGCGCGTGCGATTACCTGAGTCTGTCCTTCAGGCCGAGTCATGTATATTTGTGAAAACAGGTTGTCATGTCCAAGGAAAGCGAAATCTGTCTTAGCATCGACGCTCTGCTGGTCAGCTGAGCCTTTAAAAGTGGCGCTCAAAGGTAAAATGATTTCAACAGCATGTTTCATTACATATCTCGAATGAATCAGTGATTTTGAACGTGTAGTTGAATGAACGGTGACCCACTCAAAGACAGTCTCTTACCGCCACCGTGTGGCGAAACAATGAAACTGCACTGACTGAGACCCGTCTAGAACACGCAGGTGAAATATCAACAGAAAAAGTATCTTGTCAGTCTGATTCGAGGATCACTAACTATCTAGATTCGAGGATCACAACTATATATATATATATATATATGCTAACAATAGACTAACGATCTTATTGTCAGGTTTATGTTTTATGTGGACCGTTATTTTGTCATTCTCTTCTGTTTACTTCACTTCCTGTTTCAACGTGATTTAGTTTCGGTTTCATTGGTTTCTGAATATGACCTCGTTACATCGTAACACATACACACAGATTATATTTACATATATATATGCGGTAATACCGCATACCGCGCTATTGAGCCACTCAAAATTACCGCAAGGGAAATTCCTTCACCGTGACAGCCCTACTTTTCACTATTGCATTGTGGCGAGGACACAGCTGTATGCAAGTGTGAAAGTTCCGAAACTGAAGCTGTAGAACTAGTAGAACGTGATGACACAGAAGAACTTATCCACAATATCCACCACCTGCTGCCATCAGCTCCTGTGTCTCACACACACGAGCGCGACTTTAGCACTATATTTTGCAACTTTCAGACCCTTTTAGCGGCTTTTTTCCATAGAATATACAGACTGACAAACCTAGCGACTTTTTTGGATAAACCTTAGCTATGGTTCAGTTGGAAGAAGTCAAGTGAGGTCGCCTCTCTCTGCGTCTCTTCTGTGCAATATCTTCTGTGAGCAGCAGAGAAGCAGCGCATTCAGCTGGCCGCACCGCAGCAGACTCGTTTGAGTACAAAGCACCTGCCGCTTACTGACTGTTTGGATTATAAATGAGCATAGTTCATCTGTTAATATTATGCACTTTTTATTTTTATTTTTGTTTGTTATTCAGATGCAGGCAGTGCGCTGCACGAGACAAAAAAGTAATATAGCCAAAACCACCGCATAGCCGCTCTTTAGTGTAACGTTAGATGCATGTTGAGTTTATCAGACGATGTCGCGATTATAAATGAGTGACTTCTGGTTAACATGTATTAATGGGTCGTGTTTAGTCACGATTTAGTGTGGAATTTTTCTACAATATTCGCTCATCATGACAGTAAAATAGGGCATTCTAAGTCAATCTACTGCAGTTTTTCCTCTCTCAATCAGTAGAAAATGTGGTTAATAACCGGTCATGCATGAAAAAAATAAATACCGTCATATACTGTGAAACTGGTATAATTTTTAAAAATACCGAGATATACATTTTTGGTCATACCGCCCAGCACTAACGGAGATATGTAACAATATTTAATCGGTAATCATGTTTTTTTTTTTTTTTTTTGCCACGATATTGTTTAGAATCATTTGTTAAATGGCTGTTGATATCGACATATACAATAATAATAACCAAACCCTAGCCTAAACTGAATCAAAACTATATGATTTGAAGTTTTTATTTTTATGTAACAAAGTATTAAAGGGATAGTTCACCCAAAAATGAAAATTCTGTCATTAGTTACTCATGTCGTTCTGAACCTGTAAACCTTCGTTCATCTTTCGGAACGCAAATTAAGATATTTTTGATTAAATCCAAGAGCTTTCTGACCCTGCATAGACAGCAACGCAACTACCACGTTCAAGGCCCAGAGAGGTAGTAAGGACATTGTTAAAATAGTCCATGTGACATCAGTGGTTCAACCTTAATTTTATGAAGCTACTAAATACTTTTTGTGTGCAAAGAAAACAAAAATAACTTACTAAAATCAAATAGCAAAGTTAAGTGGGATTTCCAAAGAGCTGTTAGTGATGGTCATGTTTAAGGAAGGTGTTAAGGAAGGCATTTTGACATTTATGATCATGTGTCCCTGGGTGGGAGATTTAGGCCTTTTAAAGTCACCATAAAATCAAAACGGACAGTTCTTATTTTCTCAATCACATTTCCCGTCTCAACACCATCTCTTCTCTGATGATTTGTGTTGACTGGTGTGAGGGCTGGGCACCAAGGCTTCCCTCCAGCAATCTGTCACTCACATGAGATCGCAGCAATTAGCAAACAACAACGATCGTCAATTCCCGATGGACAAAATCAAGTCCCTCCCTCCTTTTTTATTTTTCTTTCTTTTTTCATTTGGAAAGCTATTTCACTTGGATTTACGTCACTATAGGTAGGAAAAGTCGATTGCAATTTCCGTTTCATGCTGACTTTAATACCTTACCTGGGATTTCAAAGCCCTCAGTTGCTCTTATGCACCCAAGAACTGTCAGTGGGAAATATTCCTTAGTTTTTATTTTGTGACGCTCAATTCTGAATGAATTTCATCCAGTATTATTCATTTTAGCTTGGCTGGCATGCTGTATTGACCAATCTACATCATCCACAGCCGTGCACTAGATCACATCTGCCTTTGTTTTGCATAATTTAGATTGTTTGCAGTTCCTGCGAATTAACATTTTAAAAACATAATTCATCCTTTTGATGGGGAAATAACCTTTGCAGTGAATCAGGAATGTGTGATGTGTCAATTGGAACCAGCTGACCTTTTTCTTGCTCGCCCGCTCTCTCTCGATCTCCTTTGGTCTGCTGCTCACCGTTTCTGACAGTCTCGGATTAGTGAGCGTGCGAGTGTTGCGACTATGACCTCATAAAGAGCAGTGAGAGGGGTGTAATGAACTCATAGCTCACTTAACCGAGCAGAAGAGAGGGCGAGAGAGAGACTGGTAGTGCACAGATTGCTTGACAGAATAAATGTGAGGTGAACAGTGTGATATTGGAATACATTTGTTTGCCTGTTTGTCTGAAAATTGCTTTATATCCATGTGATGCCCCCAATCAAATGCGGACCAGAGCAGCAGACCCCTTTCTAATGATGGCCAACGTGTTGATACCTCTTTAGTGGATTCAATGCTTTGAGCTCCCCTGCCATGCAAATTCTGATCTTCTGCCTCACCACCTACCTGAAGAGCTCAACGTGGGGCTTTCTTTCTGTAAATATTTTGCGTATCAGCCGAGTCTTCTTTTGATGCATTGTGACGAGGTAGCCATCCAGAGGCCAAATGAATTCCGCCTCCTCACCTTGGCTCGATCAGGGATCTGTCAGACCCCTTACCTAATCCCAACTTTCTAATTTGATGGCCTTCTGAGCTCCCTTAATTGGATTCAATCTGAGCCAAGCTGCCTGCACATCAAATTCTATCCTGAATGACCTGAAGAACGTGGGGCTTTCTTTCTGTAAATATTGCACTGCGTATCAGCCGAGTTTCTTTTGATGATTGTGACGAGGTAGCCATCCAGTCTGTGCCACAATTCTGCCTGATGACCTTGGCTGTAATATACTCAGGGATCTCAGATGCCCTGCCCTGCATACGAGCCGTGTATTTGTACATCACTGGTTACAGTGTTTGTTTCGATCTCCATAGGTTTTGAAGCCAGGAACGATCCTGTAGATAGTTTGAAATTTAGACCGCCGACCCCGAATCCCCCTTTCTCATCCTTGTATCCTCCTCCTGTCTCTTCCCATACCATATCCCGATGGTCCGGAAGTGTCCTCTGTCATTGTGGCTTTTATGGATTTGTGTGATGAAGGCCATGGAATGAGCCTGCTAATGGAAGGACACGGGATGGATTCATCCGCTCCCCCCTCCTTTTTCTCCCTGGAAGCTCCTTCCTCCACCTAACCCCTAATACATTGATCAATATATCAAGGCAGTTAAAGAAACACACAAGTACAGAATAAGATTTCCTTGGGAAAATTTGTGACTACCTTCCTCAGTGTTTAGTTATTTTTTTTAGGCATGAAAGCAGCATGTAACAGAGCCGCTCTTGAGAAACTGAAGTGTTTTGGTAAGATACCAATAGAGTGAAAGCTGATGCTGTTGCTTCCACATTTGTGCTTCACCTTGTCTTGCGCATTTTCCTTGTCTTTTTTTTCACCCTGTTTCTGTCTCTCCCTCTGAGTGACCTGTTTATTTAAGTTGGTTTATGGGCTCAGAATGAGCGCTGCTTGGCAGTAACTGGAGGCTGTGTTGATATGAATGGCTTTCGGAAAGTGTCTGAGAGAAAGGAGGAAGGAAAGAGACCCGGCTGCAGTGGAGGAGTCATTTAAGACCACAGTTAATGAGGAACAGAAGTGGAGGGAGCGGTTGAGAGAGAGCCAGGCGGGAGTGTTTGTACAGTGTTCCCCGCTTCATAGACTCATTTGCTTTGGCCCTGTTCTGATTACACGCTCCTTAGTCTTCATGTGTTTCTGCTACATATGCTGGGCTTTCTACTTTGTAAGAACCAGTTTGGGGCAACTTTCCAAGGACAACTCCAGATAAATGCCACTTGATTGTGTTTTGTAGGTTCTTTTGCTACTATTATGTTAACACAAGTACTTGCATGCGTAAACAAAAACTAATTAGGATACTAGGATAAGTGATTTATTCAAGGGCAATATGGTTATTCAACGATGCATGTTACATAGTCTTGGTATCTAATTTTGTGTACCAGCTAGTGCTGTCACAATCATGAGTTTATTAAATATCATACAACTAATTTGCAGCTAATAATTTAATAGCCTTTTTGCTTGTGTCATTCACAGTGTAAGGATAAGGCACAAACCTTTACCTTTTGATTTTTTTTGTTGTCTTTTGTACAGAAATATTTAGTGCTGTCAAACAATTAATCGCCATTAATTGCATCCAAAATAAAAGTTTTTGTTTACATAATATATTTGTGTGTACTGTGTAGGCCTGTCGCAATAATCAATATATCAACTTATTGCGCAATATATGTACATGACCTCAATCATTTTTGGTGACGTAATATATCGCCCATTATATTTACTTAAAAATTAATGTCACCATGTTTTGTACATTCCACTTGCGCCTGTGTCTTTTGCAGCTTCTCATACATAACGTGGTGTAGTCATGAGTTGCTAGTTCAACTTTAAAAAATGCTTCTACAAAAAAGTTTCATCTGCAGATATGGTCTTGTTTAGGAATCTGTGCCTTTGTGCATACGGACATCTGACTGCTAAGTAGTGATTGTGTTTTTCAGCAATAGTGTGCACCCTTAATTTACAAAGAAAAGAAGGCCAGAGAAACCTCCAACCTCCAGAAAAATCTCCATACAAGTTCTTTGTGCATTTTTCTTTTGTTCTACTTGTTACTTTGCACTTTTTGTTAGAAAATGTTTATTTACTATTTATTCAAGTTTTTTAAGGTATCTAATATTTTGATACTTAATTTCCATGATCTACATATTCTTAAAAATTAAAAGTTTGTTGTCATTTGGAAGTGTGTAGGCCTTCTTGCATTATTATGCTCTTACATTATGATTATATATTCAGTGCCATAAAATGGTCTTTAAAATGACATTAATATTGCTTATCGCAATTATTTCTGGGGCAATATATCGCACAACAAAAAGTTATCGTGACAGGCCTAGTACTGTGTATATTTATTATTTATTTATATATAAATACACACACATGCATGACGTATATATTTCAGAAATTTTTTGTTTGTGTATTATATATGTATATACATGCATGCATACATGTAAATATTTTCTATGTATGTATGTGTAGTTATATATACATAATAAATATACACAGTGCACACATTATGTAAACAAAAACTTTTATTTTGGATGCGAATAAGCACGATTAATCGTTTGACAGCACTAGAAAAATTGCATATAAGAATGACCCAATATTTTAAATGTTTATAGATATTTATTATTAAATTATTATTTGTTAATTGTATGATATATAAATATTTTTATTACTTAAAATTAAAACTTACAATTTTTTATAAATGTATAATTTCAGCTGATTATTATTATCGTTATTATTATTTAGTTTTTGTGTGTGATAGCTCTTTCCATTAACACTGTAAAATAACAACAACAATAATTGTAATATTAGAGTAAAAATAAACGTTAAACAAATTATAACAAAATAATATAAAATTCCCTTATTTGAATGGCAATCTGTGATTGAGATTAAAAGCGCACAATGATTATGATTATCTGAAATAATCTCGATTAGATCAGATAATCGTGACAGGCCTGTGTCCCAGATTCTTGACCTTTATGCCAATGCTGCCCAATATCTCTTGTGTTCTGTGCTTTACGTAGTGTGTATGACTAAATCACTTCTCTTATTCTCACTGTAGTGATTCTGAGTCCATTTGGACTGAACGGGACATTGACCGGTCAGTCCTTCAAGCTGTCCGACCCTCCGACAGAGAAGCTCATTGAAGAATGGAACCAGTTCTATCCCATCAGCCCGACCTCCAAGGAGAGCACAGAGGACAAAATGGAGGACATCGACTGGGAGGACGACTCCCTGGCAGCAGTGGAAGTGCTTGTTGGTGGGTTGGATTAAAATATATTTTACTTAAAAGGCTGGTAAATAAACCAGTTGCATTGTGGGAGCAATACATATTTGCTGAAAATACTGGAGAAATATATGTAATATAGTGTGCAATATGATTTTCATTTGTAGTACATGTTTTTTTTTTTTTTACCCCCAAAGTATGCATTCATAAGGTGTTAATATGTGGCCGTTTCTCCAGGTGGTGTGCGCATGGTGTATCCTGCATGCCTGGTGTTAGTCCCGCAGTCAGACATCCCCACTGTAACACCTATGGGGTCCTCGCACTGCACCGCTGTCTATTCAAATGGCCATCAAGTGCCTGTTTCAAACCGTGACCCCGCCATCTCTTCAGTGACCCTGACTCCTCCCACCTCACCTGAGGAGGCTCAGACAGGTAAACATGCCTCAAACTTGACTCAAACCCATGCCTATCTCATTTCATGAGCAGCATCCATTACACTCTCAAACTTTTTGGCTTTTTCTTTCTCTAGTTCACTCTCACTCGGCACAGAAGTGGATGCGGTTGCCGGTGGCGATGGATGGATTCAGTGTTGACAGCACCAGTCATCACGGTGGCAAGATTCCACGCAGGATGTCAAGTCAGGTGGTTGAGAGCGTTTGGCAGGAGTGCAACACAAACCGAGCTCAGAACAAGTAAGTGTGCTCAGAGTAAATCTGAGATCAGATAATCCCATTTCACAGTCATGATAAATCAAGCACAGAGCAACAATGCACTGTTAAAACTGGTACAATGTACATCTGAGCCACAGAATGTTTTATTAGTGATTATTGAGGTAAAAAACAATTAGGAGTGATCGAGATTAGGGGAATTTTCACAAGGGCTGTGTATAAGAGGTTTCGAGTCAGAATTTGCACAAATGTGTGATTGTTTGATCAGTTCAGTCGGTCTTGGGAACAGTTTTTAGACACTGTCTAAACTAAAATTTAATTAATTTCAGGTCATGTTGTCACATTTTAGATTTCAACATAATTGTCTTAGTTTAAAATAAGATGATAATCCTATAATTCACTGCATATCCGCCTTTACTCAGAGGTCAATGTGTGTTCAAAAAAATTGTTGCAATAACAGTAAAAATATTTATAAACTTTTGTGTAACCACAACTTAGCACTATTACACAGAATTTGACTTTCAAAAAGAAACTGACACTGGGAGATATTTACTGGACTAAAACGTACAACTAGCCTCAACAAAGTACCATAGATTTTGTGATTTAGAAGCCATTCAGAGAGTTTGAATCCAGTCTTGTTTCATTGTGTCTTTGCAGACGGAAATTCTCTGCAACAGCCTCCAATGGGACCAGCGAGGAGGAGACGCTGATGAAAGTGGGCACCTGGGACTTCGTCGACTCCACACAGAGATCAAGCTGCAACTGTTCGAGGTACAGACATGAACATTCACTCAGTCCTGTATTCTCATAGGCTGTTGTTGTTTAACCATGCTGCTGGTGCTGCTGCCACTAATTGCTTTTCAGTTCTTGTTGTGTCATCTGTCACTCTGTAAAATGACAGGCAATACATTTGTCATGGAGTATTAAATAAGCTCTTTGTGAAAACCGAAAAAAATGGTTTCTGAGTGCTGGTGACATAAGTCCTGCTCTGATTCTTTTATTTGCTTCTCTGATAGAGAGAAGAAATTAATTTGATTCGATATTCAGAGTCTGCATGTGTTGAATGTTTATCTATATATAATGTATCAGGCTGTCACTAGTCTTGTAGCTCAGTTGGTCCTTCCACTTGCATGTTATTGCATGGTTTTGTGGCTCATGAGTTTTTCTTGTAATCATCTTGTAGTCAGATTTAGAAGTATCTGGAAACTTTTAAAGAAAAATCTTAGGTCAAATATATTTCCAACGTGGCTTTGCAGCATAACAATTAAAATACAATTTAGATTTTGATTTTGACACCAAGCATCATTACAGAGCTCAGAGTATGTGTTTCATAATTAAAGTGGGCAATATCACCTTTTAATTAATGTTTGTGTGAAGCATTATTGTTCCTTGCTTCTTGGTGTCTGCTTCAGCTTAGAGTTATGGGAAAAAGAAAACAATTAGAAGCAATAGAACAAATTAAAACAAAACAAAGAAACAAATTTGAAGTAAAATGCAGTTTTTTTTTTTTTATATTTAAGATTATATATTTCGTATTACAAAAGAAAAAAACATAAAGGCTATCCTCTCTAATAAGAGTCTGCAGATATTGCAATTGAGTTTAATGATATAATTAATCTGTGACAGACTGTTCAGAATGTCGCTGGTTACAGACTACTAATAAACCATGTGTGTGGCAGAAAATGATAACTTTTGTTTACATATCTAATGAGACTCACTGACCAACTCAATGTGTAAAACTGTAACATAGTCCAGATCTATCGGTGCCTACTTCAGGTAGATAATGGTTTTATAAACCAGAAGCAAGTACTAAAAAGAATGAGCCCAAACACTGTGAAGCATAGTAAGTAACGTTAACACAGACCTAATGTCACGTAGTGCTGTGTGGTCATGCTGTTAGTCGTCGTCTCTTTCGCTTCATTGAGTAGCTGTTCAGTTTAGGCCAAGAGAAGGCCAGGCGCCATGGAACTGTTGTCATTTGCCAAATATGTTTTTGGAAGAGACCCAGCATGAGAGGTGTGATGAAACTCGGAGTCCCCCAGTGAAGTGAAAATGACCATGCATCGACTAAGATCCTTTCTGCTTGTTTAGCATTCTGCTTGTGTGTACGAGTGTGAGTGTGAGTTGTGTGTTGTGTGCGTACATTGTGAAATTGTTTTGACTGTGTGAATAAGAAAGGGTATAATTTTACCCTTGACTCACCTGTGTTCTGGATGTAACTCTTTTTAGCTCTTAAGTTTGTGCAGTTTAAATTTGTCAGTTTGTGTAGGTATATGTATGTTTATATATAAATCTACTGCTCTATATATGTACTATAGATCTTACTGACTACAAACAGTCACATAGGTCTACATATTCACACCATCTCAGTTCCAACCTCAAAGTAGTCTGTGGTTTCTTTGTTTACATATACAGGCTAAATTAAGTTTCTTGACCCCCCCCCCCCCAACTCCTCACACTACATGTGAGCTACATGCTTTAGCCTCTCTTTTAAATACTAACATGCATACATGTAAAATATTTGAGGCAAACTGAATTTTTCTAGCTTTGTGACATGAGTGGTTGTTGTGAAACCTTGGATTCTAAAGGGAGGGATGAAAGCAGTGTAAAGCCTTCGTTTGTAGCTACAGGTTTGTGTGTTGAGATACTGTGGAGCTTGAGATGGTGACTGCCTCTCAAGAACAACATTATAAACGAGAGACACTGTACAAGGAAACCCACAGGGAAACTCTGGCAGCTGCTGGGCTTTACATATCTCTGAGAAAGTGTGGACACACGTTATCAGGTCAGACAGACTCTGATAGGAGTGGAGCGGGTGGTTTCTTAAACCTGTCCTTGGACTCGACAAGCAGAGAATCTTTATTCAAAGAGTGTTTTTTCACGGCTCCAATAATAGTTAGGAAATTCTAAATAATGAGCTAATTAAGAAACTGTTACATTTCTCTGTTACGAGTCTCAAAGGCCTATTAAACCTGAAAAGAAATGTTATGAACTCTCACAGTGAAAAGAAATGAATAAAAAAAAATATGATTTCTGGTAATAGGCTTTCTTATTAATGATGGCATCAGTTCATAATTCATGTATCTGTTGTATTAAAATATTTCTTTATCTTATCAGGCACAAAACCCTGAAGCAGAGAGCAAGCAGCACGCCTGGTCAGCCGCCCACCGCCGGTCAGACGCAGCAGCCACCCATCAAGCACAAAGCCGGGGAGAAGCCAGAAAAAGGTGACAAGCAGCAGAAACGCCCGCAGACGCCCTTCCATCATCGCAACTCTGTCTGTGAAGATGTCTCAATGGAAACCGACACTTCTGCGGGTCAGCGCTTGGCTCTTAGAGGTCAAGAGGGTGGACGGTTTCCTGGGCTTCGCCCATCTGATGTGAGCACTGGCTCGAAACCTCCACAACTGCACAGTGGGGGCGGAGCTACCGTGGGCAACAGTGGCCCGACAGAAATGGTCGGCTCCCCTCAGCCACCGCCGCTGAGCCCTCACCCTTGCGAACGTGGCGAGGAAGCCTCAGACACCATTAAGAACCCCTCCACACCACACAGCCAACATTTTTACCCTCCTTCCACAGAGCCATGCCTCCTGCCCCAAAAGGGCCCAGATGATGCCCGTTTGGAGCCCCTCACCCAACCTTTTCCCCCTGCGTACCCCGAGCCCCTGGAGCCCACTCCGTACATCAGCGCAGCAGTAAACCTGGATGATGATGGGAGTCATGCACCGTGGAGGTTCTTTAACCTGCCCCGTAGGAAAGATGCAGAGTTTCCCACGCCGTCACTACCAGGAGACAAACTCCGAGAAGAGGCGTCACTAGGAGCTGAAGGGATTATATCTGTTACTGAGTGAGTATCTCATATGTTTTCATGCAACACACAATTTCATCCACTCACTTGAAGGTATATGATGTCATTTCTGAGCCACCAAGCAAAAATAGAGAAAACGCTTCCCTTTGTCTTCCATTGATTGGGCGAACAGACAACTAGGCTTTATAGAAATTATCTGTTATGATTAGACATTGTTCAACAGGGTGGGCCAGTTTACTGAATACCAAATAGATGTTGATATGCAAATTTGGGTCATCATACCATTGATCTGGCAACCTGGTTTCTGAACAACCCATTTTTTGCAGGTTAGTTTAAACTAGCTTTTTGATTGGGAGAGACCTTTTGCAGTCTTTGTGATTTTTGGCTTAGGCGCACGAGAAGGAGAGAGAGAGAGAGCGAGCTCCCTCTGTGATGGGGTTTCACGACAGCGCGCTGCAAGGAAAGCAGATAGAATTGACTAAAGTTCTAATTATAATGCAGGACTTGACGCTTACCTTTTTCACAAGGAGCACATGTGCTCCTAAGTTGAAAAATTTAGGAGCGCATTAAAAAAATTTAGGGGCGCAATTAAAAATTTTCAAATTATGTGTTTTAGCTTAATAAGGGGATGTAAGGAGACATTTACAAGCACAATTATTTAAATGATCAGAATACAGAAAGTACACAAGGTTTATAATAATTTTGCTTCAGACTCTATTCAATAGGCTAATTATGTAATTAGTTGTAGTCCTATTAAACTGTATGTACATTAGGTATGTGACAGTATCAAATTTTATTTTAAGGTATGTTTTTTTTTTTTATCACAATATATAATTTCGAAGTGAAAAAAAGTGTTCCTAACGGGTTAAATAACTTTATTAAAGATATTTTACTAAAGAAAGACTTGATTTAAAATAATACACAAAAACAAAGTAAACAAGTGTTTCAAGATTAGAGTGCAAAAGATTGTTCAAATGAACGAAAGAACAATAGGTAACACTTTACAATAAGGTCCCATTTGTTAACATTAGTTAAAGCAGGTTAACATTAACTAACAATGTGCAATAGCTAATTGTTGCAGTAGTTAATATTCTTTGTTAATGTTGATTAATAAAAATACATATTAGTTAATGTTTGCTCCATTGAATAATATTAGCAGACACAACTTTTGATTTTATAATGTATTATTAAAAGTTGAAATTAACATGAAAATGATTCATAAATGCAGTCATTGTTTTTTAATGTTAACTAATGGAACCTGTTAAGTGTTAATGAACAATAATAACGAATCAGTCAATATATAGATAGGCCCACTGTTCTCTGTTATAGATCAGTGGATAGGCCATGGTTTAAGTTAGTTTTTTTTTTTTTTTATAAATAAAAAGCTCATTAAGTTTGAAAATAAATAGCTCATTAAGTCTTTAAGTAATAATTATTTGATGCTATTGTGAAGACTAAAGTGAATATAAATATCTAAATGACTGAGTGCGAAACATTATTTACACAGTTTTAGGAAAGTAGTGCAGCTGCTTTGTTTACAGTGTTACCGGGGTAACGGCAGCGTCAGCGCCCTCTAATGGCGATGTGCGTCATTCAGCGCGTCTCCTTCACTCGCTCCGCCTTTCTTCTCATCTGTGCTCATTTAAATTAAACCGTTGCCTTTTTAAAGTTCAGTAATCATATGAGGCTGTATCACTATTTTTCCATAAATAAACGGAAGAAATTAATACGTTTGTTATTGGCTACTGTATAAGTTAGGCTGTTTTGTATTTTGTATTGTATTCGCACTCATGCTCCTAAATAATTTTCCAGTTCGCACACATCTATTTTTAGTCGCAAATGCGAGTGAACCGCTCACACTGTCGAGCCCTGTAATGCTATGTTTATGAAATGCCAGTGAACTTTGTTTCGTGCTATAGCGCAAGAGAGAGACTGAATGAGCTTTGATCCGCTGTGATGCGTTTTCATAACAGCGTGCTGAAACACGGACAAGCAATTTACTGTAGATTTCACATTCTATAAAGTTCTCATTATAATGCTATGTTTATGGCAGATTTGTGCTATATTTTCATCTACATTATCAAGTGATTCCTGAAATCGCCTGCGTGTTTTCAAAGCCATACGAAGTATGAAAACCATTGAAATTGAAGTAACGTTATGCCTACTGTTGAACAAATGATGAAAAAAGCACCGCTGTATTATTATAACCAGTATTTTTAAAAAAGAAACATCTAAAAGCAATATGACCGTCTCAAATAACTCAGTCAATATCGGGCATTGCATTTGAGCATGAAACTAAATACTAGCCACGTTTACATGTACACTTTTTTTGTCATTCCTATTGAAAGATTCGGTGGACTGTTTACATGAGACGTTATCTAATCCGAATGACAACAAATAAACTACAAATCACCAGAGGAAAAAATGCCCGCGTTTTTTGCATTAATATTTTTAATAACTGCTTGTGCTTGCTTAGAATAAACGGACTAATATTTGAATCTCTTGCGTTCATTCGAGTGCTCAGTCATGTGGCCAGAACACACATACATTCATAGAAATTATACGGCCATCTTCTGTGGTAGCCTACCACACAGAACCAAACTGATTTCTTGTTTGCAGTTTCTAATAACTAAGTTGCACGGATATAGGCCTATCTATCAGATAAAATAATAAACACAATATAGCTTGATCTCAGCCAGGTGATCAACACATATCATCATATCGCCATAATTTCTTAGTTAAAGCATTCAGGGATAAAATAACAGTACGACCCTCTGTAATGCAGCTCTGAAATGAATTGTATTGTGATACTAAAAAGTTTTACTGTACTTAAAACAAATAAACGATTTCTTACCAAGTGTTGCTGAACAATAAATCCATGGAGCGTTGCTTTATGAACAAGGAGAGTGATCGCAACGAGCTATATAACAAATAACATTTCCAAGCGTGTTTTCGTACATTATTCATGGCGTGAGCACTTATAAATTCAAGCAGATTGGAAATTATGAATCTGTAATAAATAAATACAAATGACAAAAATAGAGGCACACTAATTGTATTGGTCTGGGAATCCCTGCTTATTATTATTATTATTATTATTATTATTATTTACTTAACCACTTTAAAATGGATTTTTGGTTGCTTTTAGTCGGAAAATGTAAAGAAAACGACACATACAGCAATAATATAATTTAACTTACCTGGCCTATCACTTGAAGCAAACATCCATCCCTTTTTAAAAGTCTGTGTTAAAAGAGAGCTGCCTGTTGTACCATTTAATTAAGCCGACTGCTGTAGCCTATATCCAGCTTAGGCGTGTTCTCCCTTTATTTGTAATTTGTATATATACTGTTTGAATGACAGCTTGGTAAATCTGTTGGCGGTCAAATATTCAATATCTCTACTCATCAGTAAGTACTTGGTACATTATCAACGCAGCAGGAGACGTTCAAACTAATATCACATAATTTACGTCTCTATGATGATTGATTGGTATACCAGAAGGGAGGCTTGCCTCCCCTGCAATGTTTTTTTCTCAACACTCCTTAGCGCTGAAAGTGAACACTTGATGGTGATTGGCAAAAATTTTTTTACCAACACGTCTATATTTTGGACTGCATGCTGTGGCAAGCTAAACAATCAAAGCTCAGGGTGCTGCCCAAAGTGCTGCAATAACCAATCAGAAAAAAAAAATCCACGATCATCATTTTCATGATTGATCATCGCTGTCACGGCTGAGTACTTGATCGCTGTTGCACATCCCTTTTTTGGCTGCAGTGTTTTCAAAAGGATAGGGAAAAAAATCTGGTTTTCCTCCATATATGTTCTCTTTAAGACATATTTTGTTTACATTCTTTTTTTAAAAACCTCCCTGAAGTCTCAAACAATGCAGTGAACTGAAAGTACATATCTTTAGGATTTAGAGCTCTCCGTAACCTGTAAACAGCCAGGAGGATTGCCTTGTGCATTTGTGTTGTGTTATAATGGCTTAAGTAACTGTGATTCTAAAGTGAGAGCAGGACCACCCTGTGGACCCCCTTAATCCCCTCCGCTCATGGCTTTTTATTTCCAGCAGCCAGGGTTTGTTAGCGAGAGCCCCCAATACTGAACCCCAAACGTCCTTGTCTGTTTGTGAGCTGTGTTTTGAAATAGCTGTGATGTAGCCTCGCACACCGCTCGCTCAAACACACACATAACCACACTCTTGTGTAGAATGTTCTTTCTCTGAGTGCACACACACCATGTTAATCTCTCGCAATGCGCCCTTTTGACATCATACTTCACTAATGTGCAGGCCCAGCACTGTTGTGAACTATGAGATTATGGGTCCATCTCACACGTGCATACAAACACTCAGGGGTTTAAGTGGGGATTTAGACTAGAAATGAACATGATATACTTTTAAACACCAGCTTGTGGACCTTAAGGACAAAGAAAGAGGCTTTGAAAGAGACAAGACCGAAAAAGACATTGGAGACTACTTTTCTTCCATAAAGGTTATTAAAAACATTTTTTTAGAATGTTTTGAATGTGACATTCATTTTTTTCATTTTTGAATGGGATTGACGTCAAAAGTCACATGAGTATACAAATGAACCTTCACAACCTACTGCAATTACATGGTTAATTTTTCTACAAAACCGTTTTTCTATGATTAATAATAAACAAAGTGTGAAATGAGTTTGTGTTCATATCCACACATACTCAGCACTTGACACTTTTGCAACATGCACCAACCCTTTAGACTTCCAAGAAAAGCACCAAGGGAACTTGCCTCCCATGTGGTTACCTTGATTTAAAAGCACAGTCATTTGACACCGGTGCCAGTGCTGTTTGATGACAGTCTCCAACTAAGTCGTGACGTGTTTACTTGTGTGAAGAATATCTGCTAAAGTGTACATCTTATCTGCTTGCTCCAGAAACTTAAATCAACAAACGGTTACCCACACTGCTTCCAATAGACATGAAGTTGTTGTTTTAATGCAGTTAGCTCCATATTTGTGCTTATACATGATGACTAAAATTCTCATGCCTATTCTGTTAGAGGAGTGCACATTCATCACTTTTGCCACTTTGCATCCAAAAAAAGAAAACATTTGGTTTTTTGTATAGTCTCATCTATTAACATGAAATGACGTTTGTTGAATCTGTTGAAGGGGTAACATTTGTTGGTCGTCCTGATATTTGGCCCTGTGTGAGAATGTTTGGACACGTTTGTGTGAATAATGTTCATGTAGTATTGAACTTTTCCTCTAAACCGTTGCGGATGAGAGCTATTGAAAGCAACAATTTTATGCCCCTCATAAATTCACGAAGCAGCAGTATTATGACAAAATGAAGTGTACACATCGCTCAGCCGTGCCGTTGTCTTCCTGGAAGAATGCTTGTTGATAGTATTAAGTTGAAAAATATGTGCCCCTAATCCCTCACTAGGAACAAAAAATGGCTGGTTTGAAAATGTTGTTTTAGCGTGGGTCCTTTACAAATATTTGATGTTTTAAATAATGCAGTTTCCTTCAGCAATTTTAGACGTGTGAACATTCCAACATTTTAGTACTTTGCATCTATATTGTTTTCACTGTAATATTGTTGTTTGCCTGCAGTTTCCCAAGATCAGGAAAGAGAGGTTTCGAGAGCTTTCTGTGTTGGCCGCAGTGAGATGTAATGGTATGCAGTGCAATCCCAGTATGCACTTGGCTGGTGTCGTCTTGTGTCTATTCTGCTGTTAAGGCCCAGTGTAATCCCTGTGCTCTCTGGGGTCTCAAAATGGGTTTAATCTCTGGCCAGTGCCACTGTGCGCTGTCACCCCCCATCAGAGCTACAGTGGTCTGATCTGTGTGAAAAGGACAGTGGCTGGTACATACCATTTAACCAACACAGAGGGATTTTACATAACACATAAGTAAAGATTTGAGAGACATTGAGTGATTAAAACTTAGAACTTCAAAGCTTGTAGATAGCATTATGATTTATTGTCAACTACTATAGGTTTTCTGTTATGCTATGAATGTGTTAATTTAAATCAAAAATAATCTTTTAATCCCAAATATTGCCCACTTTATTGGTCTGGGAGCTATAATTGTCTCTGGGCAGTATGAGCGTACCAAACAGGGTTATAATATTTCAGTCGTGGTTTGACCTATTTTTCTTTTGTCCTTTCCAGGTTAATGGTTGCCTCCAAAAGGCCGCTCAAGGTCTCAGATGAACGGATCCAGACGTACCTGCAGCGACAGAACCAGCACCTGGCTGCAGCCATCACAGACGGCGACCACGAGCCTGAGGTCGACCCCTACGCTTTTGTTGACGGAGATGTTAAGTTCACCTTCTCGGATAAGAAAGACAAAGCTGGGGGAGATAGAGAACCGGGAAAGAAACACAAGGTGAGCATAGGTTTTTTTTTTTTTTTTTGCTAGAGATGTCCTATAACGCACTACTCTTTGGACTAAACTAATGTTCAAATGTTTGGGGTTGATAAGATTTTTTAAAAATCTTATGCTCACAGAGGCTGCATCTATTTGATGAAAAATACAGTAAAACATGTATATTGTCAAATTCTTACAGTTGCAATATGTGTTTTTAGAAATAAAAATGTCATTTATTTCTGTGATGGCAAAGCTGATTTTTAGCAGCCATTATTCCAGTCTTCAGTGTCACATGATCCTTCAGAAATAATTTTATGATGCAGATTTGGTGCTCAAGAAACATTATCATTGTTGAAAACTAGTTGTGCTGCTTAATGTTTCTGTGAAAACCATGAAGCCTTTTAAAAGAATAGCATGTTTTAAATATAATTCTTATGCAGCATTATAATTGTCTTTACTAGCACTTTTGATCTATTTAATGCATCCTTACTGAATAACGGTATTATATATATATAAAAAAAAAATTAAAAGCTTATTGACCACAAAGTTTTGAATGAAAAATGTAAGGGTGCTCTTCACTTTTCATAAGCTAGTTTGATTTTTTAATCAATTAATTACGGAAGTAAAAAGGGTTGTGAATACAGTTTCACATGGACTTTTGCTCAATGCGAAAAGGAATTTTAGACACCACAGATTCTCCATTGGCAGTGTAGAGTGTAATATGCTGGCATCATGTCTGCTGTCTTCAGCTCATGGGAGATTCCAATCTGAGATCTGAATCTGACACCCTCAAACGTGGAGGAGAGAGCATGAATAGAGGGGGCGAACACAGTCTCTCCCATTCCTGTTGGATTTTCACACATACTTTAAATAAGTGTCTTTTTGGCAGCTGTGAAGGATTAACTAAAATCAGCTTTGTCCTTCTGTACTCTGTTACTTCATTGTTTTGTAAAAGCTTTTTTGGTACCTACTCTCAGAATTACACGTCATATAGGTGTCTTGGTAACCTTACAGCTACTTTTTGCTGTCACAGGAGAGGTTTAAGTAACGTAGGCCATATGGTGCAGCACAGACTCATTTATAACACACGTGTGTCTGTTACGTGTAAACACACATCAGCGTTCATTTGTTGTAAAATACATAGTCTACATAGAAAATTGCTTTCTTAACTCCTGTACTCCACCCCAGGGTTCTGCTATCGATTACGGGGCGGAGTGATTTGCATGTACAGGCATTTATTACAGAGTTGGTCATTAGAATGTGAAGTGTGTGTACGGAGGAACAGATTACACTCTTTATGCAGAGAGACGGCCTGCAGCGTAATGAAATTATGCACGGCGTAATGAATCTCTGCATAGCGTGCGGCTTGCATTGTAATGGTGGCTCTGAGATGTGGAGGTTGCATGAGGGGCAGGTTAAGGGTCTGGGGTGGGTTTTGTAAGGCGCTGAGGGAAAGCTGCAGTTCCACTAGCCTGTGCTGTTATCTTATATTACAATGTTATTTATTATTCTGTGCGTGGAAGATATAATTTGGTGGTAAAATATAAATATGCTTCCACACTCACTCACTCTGTTTCTCTTTGTCACACTCTCCCTCACTCTTCTTTTGCTGTCACCTTGTCTCATTGGTTGGCTGCTTCTAGGTGATTGTTAACCAACACGTATTCATGAACCGACAAACTCTGGACTGTTTTCATCTTTGTTTTGTGGAAAAGTTAATCAGTGTGTGCCTAGTATTGAGGACTACGTTGAAAAGAAATAACATGCACATGAACTGGTTTTATTCATGTCAAAATATCACCTAAATACGTCAATCTGTACCTAATAGAACTATTTTAAGGGTTAAATTAAGAAGAAATGGCTCTGAGGTAACATTTGAAGGTTAACACTTTACAGTATATGTTTTAGTTTTGTCTCAACTCATTTGCGATTGACATGTTTCAAAGTACATTTTGGACCCTGCGTATCTAATCTAACACAACCTTTGTGTATCTGTGCATTATATAATGTCTTTTTTTTAACACTTGCTATCTTATTTTCTCTCTCACAGGGAGAAGATGGCAGTGCTGCACTATCAGATGGTAAGGACTGTCCTGTTACACTCCAGTGACTCTCTCATGAACCCCTCTCAAACCCTGAGTCCATTTATTTTATTTGAAATAGTTTCCCTGTTGACAGCCTGGGTCAGTTTAGTGTATTGTTGCCCATAAAGGTTAAATGTGTTCGCTGAGTGAGGGAAAGGGCTCGTCCTGATATGGTCTCAAGCCCAGGCTGTGGTTACGCTAGATAAACCTGGAGAACAGGCCTGTGTGTTAAGCTTTCTCTCTCTTTCTCTCTCTCAGATGCTCAGCAGGCTGCGGCCAATAACCGGGCTGTTTCCACCAGCCTCATACATGATTCAGACCTGGCAGTCTCCTTCAAAGACCTGGACAACCTCTTCAACTCAGATGAGGACGAACAAACAGTTAGTATCAAGCTGTCTTTCTATTACCTCTTTCTAATTTGTCTCCCCTTTGCGTCACTGTGTGAAAATAAATGTTGATGGTTTGACAAATTTTCACAATGACGCGAGGGCTCGGAGCTGATTGCTGTACGTAATTAGATGTTAAAATATATCATTGATATGTAATCACTGATAAAATTACCATTGCTCGGCTATTTGAAAATAAGGGTGTGTTGCAATGGAAATGTTTTTTTGTTTTTTTTTCACTGTAGAGAAATTGCTGTAATTTTAATGAAATCATAGCTCTGATTTTTGGCTAATTTGTGTATTTCTCCATAGCCTGGAGCACGGAGAGCTGTAAATGGAGCAGATGAGAAGTTTGGCAGTAAGGAGTCGAAACCAGCCACAATGGACCCTGTTCCCTGTATAAGTGAGCACTCTCTATAAATATACAGGGTTTACTTTATCATTCAAACTCTGTATACTGCTCCCTGCTGGCCATTATGACAATTTTTACATTGCAAGCAGACAAGCAGTAACATCATGCACATTTCTTTGAGTGGGAACAGGGTGTTAGTTTTCTTTAACGTGCAAACACTAAGGGTTCAGAAATACTATATGCTTTTAAATAAACTAATCAAAACATTTTTTAAAAGTTCTTTGCAACTTTGACATTTTGACAGTAAGTGATTTTGCTTTTCATGAGAATAAGTAGGAAATGAGACAATTTAAAACATAATATTTTTATGCATGTACTGTGTATTGTCCCCTGCATCCTTCCACTTACATGTCATCTTTCCCTCTGCTCATCCATCCTTCAGGCGCGGCTGATCTACACCAGATGTTCCCTACGCCTCCATCTTTAGAGCAGCACAACATGGGTTACTCTCCCATGAACAAAGAGTATGGCTGTATGGAGCCTGGCTCTGGCCTCAACACTCTAGATGGCCCTACTGCTCTGGGTGGTCAGTTTAAAATCGAGGTGGAGGAGAGTTACTGCAGCCCCAAACCTTCTGAAATCAAGGTTAGACGAGTATTAAGACTGCTACACCATGTCCTAACCATGTGCACCACAGCCAATGGGAATGCACTTCATGTTTGATATTAGGATTTTTTTTGCAGCTAAATTATCTATGATCTTTAAACTTGTTGAAATTAGCTTGCATGCATTTACTCAAGTGCTTTCTTTAATTCATTTTTTTTATTTATTAAATTGCTATTGAACTGGAATGACACAACAGCAAACTGAATATGGTTTTCTCTCTCTCCTCAGGACTTCTCATTTGTGTACAAGCCTGAGTTCTGTCAGCCGTTTGTGGGCTGCTCCATGTTTGCTCCCCTGAAATCTTTGCCCAGTCAGTGCCTGCCCCCTATCAAACTGCCTGATGAGTGTGTTTACAGGCCCAGCTGGACAGTGGGAAAACTGGAGCTACTCAACTCTGTACCTGCTATGACCATTTTCAGCAAGGATGGGTGAGTTTCACATCTGGGGTGAAATGTACTGAACTTACTGTATAAACAACACCCATATCTTTACACAGACTTTTGTATGCACTATACAGGGTCTCACAAAGAAATGTCAGGGCCATATTTCACTCCCAAATAAAAATACAATAATTAGCAATTAAGATTGTTAATTCTGACAGTAAAGCACATTTCCTTGCCAAATTCTCATTTGGCCATTTTAATATCTTTTTGTATTTAATTCTCATAAATTATGGCACAATGCAAAAAAAAAAAAAAAAAAAAGTCTTTCCCTTTTGATTTTTGGGGTAACAAATAATTTTACATTTACATGCAAATAATTTTCTGCAAGATTCACCCAAGAACTGTAGGTACAAACTCATGCTCTGTGGAATCAGTTACACCCACACACCTCTTGTTCTTAGTAATGGCGAATAGAGAATAAAAGCAAAGAACAGGTGTTAACACACTGGTAATTAGCCTGTCAAATCCATCTGCTGCCACTGTCCGTTTATTTTCTTATATTTAGAAGCTGCTTATCTCACAGCTTCTTCACTGTTCACACTCAAGCTACTCTGTTTCTCGTGGACTGGTTTATTTGAATAGCTGGTGTTTGCTCAGATGACCACATCTGATTGTTATTCATGTCGTATTCTTGTCGTCTAGTTTGCTTTTTCATGTGATGTTATGAACCTGTGTCAGGGTCAACTTCAGCTATGCTCTTTCATTCTGTTAGTCTCAAGTTAGACTTGAGCTTGTATTGTCTCTTTATACTGGCACTGTATCTAAACAGATGAAAAAATAATCGGATATTTTCATATATTAATCTCAGAGAGCAAATAGAACGTTGTGTTCTTAGACATTATATTTGCTGTCGGTAGAAATTTAGTGAAATCGAGAGAGGAGGGGGGTATAGCGAATGGTTGATGACAGGGCGATAAGTCTGGTCATAAAGTCCACGTTTGTTTAAGTCAGTCCAAAAGCCTTTTATGAGCTGGTTAGGCTTCTTTTATAACCCACAGCAGCTGGGGGAGAGGGCCAGGTCTTCAAATGGGGGACCTTCAAACGCCTGCCTGTTTTTAAAGGCCACCAGGAGCTACACTCGGCATTCTCACACTCGCACACACGTACGGTCCATGTGGCACAAGCTGTGCTTTCATTTCTTGCACAGCTGCCTGTTGGACCGTCTGTCTAAAAATAGTTTCTCAATCCCTCCCCCTCAGAGGTCTTCTTGGGATACAAGTACAGTACTGCAGCTCATGATGTTAATATCCAATACTCATCTATGGTAGTGAGAATAGACAAGATTTTTTAAATGTTGCTCAGTTTGTTGTCGTAGGGTTTGATTTCAGTGATGTCCCAATTAACCTCTTGTCTTTTTCTGCTTTTTGCACTCTAGTGAAAACAACGCTATGGAACAAGAGTATATCCAGACGTATACCCCTCAGACCCACACGCCATTCTTGTCTAACAGCGCTCCGCCCAGCAACAGCGGCACGAGCATCCTCCCATCCCCTGCCACACCTCGCTTCTCAGCTCCCACCCCTCGTACCCCACGGACACCCCGGACCCCCAGAGGCCCAGCCAGTGTGCAAGGTTCCCTCAAATATGAGAACTCGGACCTGTACTCGCCGGCCTCGACGCCCTCAACCTGCAGGCCGCTCAACTCTGTGGAGCCTGCGACGGTTCCCTCCATCCCTGAAGCCCACAGCCTATACGTCAACCTCATCCTGTCGGAGTCTGTCATGAACCTGTTCAAGGACTGCAACTTCGACAGCTGCTGCATCTGCGTCTGCAACATGAATATCAAAGGCGCCGACGTGGGCATCTATATCAGCGACCCCAACATGGAGGCCCAGTATCCCTGCGGGTGCGGCTTCAGCGCTGTCGTCAACCGGCGCTATGGTAATGGCTCTGGCCTCTTCCTGGAAGACGAGCTGGATATCATCGGACGGGGTTCGGACGTGAGCCAGGAGGCGGAGAAGCGCTTTGAGGCGATACGGAGCATGTCGCTGGAGAAGACAGGGGGTGGAGTCAAGGATCGAGTCCCGGACGAGCTTATCTCTGTCCTGCAGGATCAGTGCACTAATCCCTTTTCCCCTATGCTGGCGTCGGACTCAGAGGGACTGTCTTCCCAAGGGCCAGGAGGTGCCACTGTACCACCATGTGTGCGTGTGGAGGAAAGGGACTTCCACAACGACTGTTACCTGGCTCTAGAACACGGGCGGCAGTTCATGGATAACATGTCCGGTGGGAAGGTGGACGAGACGCTGGTGAAAAGCACGTGTTTGCACCATTGGGCCAAACACAGCGGTGAGAGATTAGAGCATGTTCGCCATTTGTTCACTTCAAAAATCAATACTCGTCATTAGGCTGGTACTTTAATTATTACAGATATGATCATTAAAGAAGGAAGACATTTACAAAAGAGAAGATAGCCATGATAACTTGGTCAAAGTTGACGTTACTTACTTTAATACACATTCCTGGTCTTACTGTGAGCAATTAATTGTTCTCAGTCCTTCCTTTTACAGTTGACCGCTTATTACCATTCATGTGTTCTGCTAGTGATGCAACAACATTTCAGAAACCAAAAATAATTAGAATTTTCTGTTTTTGGATAAAATGGTTTTGGAGGGCTGAAATCAGTGCTTTAGGATGATGTGTTTTGCCAGTGGCACCATCTATTTTATTGCACATGTTGTAGATTGTACAACAGGTAAACATCTCAGCAGTGTGGACACACTTCACTGTGACCAAGAATGATTGCAGAATAGCAATGAATTATCGAGAGATGCCTCATTTCTGAACTTTATTATTTACTAATTTTATATTTTTGCCTAAATTAAAAATTTGGTTTTGGTGTTTTTGGTAAAAGATTTGTTTCTGTGCATTATCTGTGTTCTACTTATGTTTATATATGGTAGTAAATGTTGAATATTGTCAGATTTGAGTATATGTATTAAACACTCACTCTCTCTCTCTCTCTCTCTCTCTCTCTCTCTATAGCAGTGGATGTGAGCGGGCTGTGCTCTCAGGATGTGTTGAGAGTTCTCCTCTCTCTTCAGCCTGTTCTTCAGGATGCCATCCAGAAGAAGAGGACTGTTCGCTCATGGGGAGTCCAGGGGCCTCTCACATGGCAGCAGTTTCACAAGATGGCTGGAAGAGGGTCTTATGGTAAGCAGCAAGGGCACTTGTTGAGCAAAAAGAAGACCATCATGATATTTGGAGTGGAAATGTTCAAAATTACCCATTGACAAGATTGTTAGTGCACTTTGAAATTGCTGGCAGGGGCAACCTTGATACCACTCCAGGGCTCGCAAAATTTCAAAATCCCTGGTAGCCCTTCGGGCAGGTCTCTTCAGATTTTAGTAGCCCGAAAATTAGTTTAACTAGCCCAAATAAAAAAATACCATAAATGTCAATCAAAAACATTTTCAATACACAAATATCAACAAATATCAATTTAAAGTTTTATTTTACTATTTACAGGCAATGTTCCCTCTAATTTTTTTTTCTTGCTGAGCAAAACTTTTCTCTATTGGGCGGACATTTCGGGCACCTGAGCAAAAACATTCTTTATACCAGACCTGTACACCTGTAAAAGTGTAACTTTTAACTTTAATGTGCTATTTATATTTGATTTGACCCTTGATGTAACTAAATGATGTACATTTTAAGTTACCTGAGAAAAAATTTTTTTTACAGTATGAATACACTGCAGTTCAAAAGTTTGGGATCAGTAAAGTTTTTTTTTAAAGAAGTGTCATCAAGCTGTAGCCTATCTATTTGCTAAAAAAAATGAATATTATTTCACAAAATAATATTGTGAAATATTATTGCAATTTAAAATGTTTTCTATTTTAATATACTTTAAAATATAATTAATTTCTGTGATCAAAGCTGAATTTTCAGCATCATTACTCCAGTCTTCAGTGTCACTTGATCCTTCAGAAATCATTCTAATATGCTGATTTATAAACAATGTTGGAAACAGTAGTACTGCTTAATATTTTTTGGGACCTGTGATATATTTTTTTAAATAAAGAGTTAAAAAGAACAATGTTTATTCAAAATAGAGATTTTGTTACAATATACACTATTCAAACGTTTGGGGTCATTATTTTTTTTTTCTTTTTTAAAGATACTTTTTAAAAAGTTTAAAGAAAGTTAAAGAAACTTTATTCAGCAAGGATGTGTTACATGGATAAAATTGATAGTAACGACTTATATTGTTAGAAAAGATTTCTATTTTGAATAAATGTTGTTCTTTTTAACTTTTTATTAATCAAAGAAAAAAGTAACAGGTTCCAAAAAATATTAAGCAGCACAACAGTTTCACTGTTGTAAATAAGCATATTAGATCAGCAACACTGATAATAATTCAGCATTTCAGAATGATTTCTGAAGATCATGTGACGGAAGACTGGAGAAATGATGCTGAAAATACAGCTTTGCTTCAAGGAATAAATTATAGGTATTAAAATAGGAAACCAATATTAGAAATTGCAATAATATTTCACAATATCACTGTTTTTTCTGTATTTTTTAAATAAATACAGCTTTTGAGCAAGAGACTACATTAAAAAACAAGGTCAGTTATTTATTAGGTTTATAATATAGGCCTAACATAATATATATCAAAACAAACTATTTAAACAGATAGAATAGAATAGAATAGAAAACAAACTGAAGTGAAACTTAAGCTGAGATTAAGTTTCACTTATATATTTATATATATATATATATATATATATATATATATATATATAAAAAAAAAAGTGAACGTGAATTCTTCTATAGCGGTCTAAACATCCCTATGAAGCAGTTTGCACAATACAACTGTGTGTGACTGTAGTTAATGTCTCAGAGTTTTGTTACCGTTCTGTGCTCATCCTCCGCTATTTCCAGCACTTAATCACGCCACTCTTCTTTAATACATGAGGACGTTTATTTCACGTCATGTCATTTGCGTTGGTTCTCATGTTGAGCGCACCGCAACAATTGAAGTATTCAGTTTCTACAGCGACTCGTTTAGCGCACATCATTCTCTTTCTATGAAACGCATTCACCGGTTCTGACTCTATAGCGACATCAACTCTATAGCGGTTTGCCTGAGCATTGCGATTCTTTCACTTTTACTGGCATTCAATCAAATGGCTTTCCCAACTCATTTTTGCGTGCGAGAGTCACATTATTTCTTCTGCGCGGCCGCGGTTGTAGAAGTGTGCGGCCGCGCGCACGCAGCTTAGAGGGAACATTGCGTGGGAGCCCTTTATTTAAGGTAGCCCGTCGGGCAGGGCGGTGATACATTTTGGTAGCCCGACTGGAAAAAACAATAGCCCCGGGACGTCGGGCTAGCGATTTTGCGAGCCCTGCACTCACCTGTCACTCTGACTTTACTTCTTTGCTTCTCTCCAGGCACTGATGAGTCTCCGGAGCCGCTGCCCATTCCTACCTTCTTGGTTGGCTATGAGTATGACTTTGTGGTGCTGTCTCCCTTCGGCCTGCCCTACTGGGAGAAGCTATTGCTGGATCCCTTTGGCTCCCAGAGAGATGTGGGCTATCTGGTCCTCTGCCCGGACAGCGATTCCCTCCTCTCTGGAGCCAAGAGCTTCTTTAGAGAGTTGACAGTGGTCTACGAGGTGAGAGATTTTGTCAGTCTTTAATTTTGTCTCTCACTGTCCACCTTAATTTAACACAGAAGTAAGCTATTTCTTGTGAATGGGCGAGACTTCTGATTCATTAGCCAATATAAGTAAATAACTAGAAGAATTCAGTAAACAGTAAAATATTTTTGCAACAAACCAGTGTGATAATGAATACAATAATGAATTAAAGTATTTGGTGTGACTGACACTAGAAGCCTTGCGTTTTTTTTTGTTTTTT
This sequence comes from Schizothorax lantsangensis, assembly GCA_027422415.1. Lineage (NCBI taxonomy): Eukaryota > Metazoa > Chordata > Actinopteri > Cypriniformes > Cyprinidae > Schizothorax > Schizothorax lantsangensis. Next base: position 13,703,439 of record CM049856.1, read on the forward strand.
TTTTTTTTACCTTTACTGGATTCTCTGATTGGTCTCTTTCTGTTTCTGCCCAACAGTCTTGTAAGCTCGGTCAGCATCGACCAATCTCCAAAGTGCATGCTGATGGCATTGTTAGGGTGGGTGGAGCAGCTGCCAAGAAGCTCTCAGAACAGCCAGTCAGTGATTGGTTCCTGAAAGCAGCTGGTGGTAGCAGTGATGCGTTTGCCAAGCTCAAACTGTTTGCCCAAGTCTTCAGACATGACCTCGGTAAGACCCATCTCTCTCTCTTAGTTATCCCTGCTGTCACAGAAATATATTAAAGAGTACTTTTTGCACTAATCTTCATCTTGTTCCCTGTTTCTTCAGCTCCATACCTCGCTACACAGTCATTGGACAGCTCTCTCCTCATTCAGCCAACCCCTGTCACTTCTTCCACCCAACCATCTTCCTCGCAATCCTCAGGCTCCGCCGCCTCCAACTCCCAAACCTCAACGGCCTCTGGAGGCTCCGCCCTCAACAACAACAGTGCTGCCAGCAACAGTGGCTCAGGCCTGCCAGGCAACACCAATAACACTCCCTCCTCCTCCTCAGGCCCTCAGGGCAGCAGCATCCAGTCTGCCAAGCCCAGCTCATTCCCTCCCTTTGGAAGCATGGGAGTCCAAGGTAACAGCTCCCAGTCTGGGGCTTTGGGCCAGCAGGCTGTCACCCAGAACTCAAGCCTCTCTGGAGACAATTCAACCGTCAACAGCCAGACTCAGGGGCCATCTGAACCACCAGAGAGGTACACAATGTATTTGTTGCCTTTTCCTGTCTTAATCGTAGCATCATCAGGCATGTGATCAGCTAGAGACAAAAAAAATCTGACCATGCCCCAAGTCACGCCCACAAGCCACGCCCACAAGCCACACCCCCAGCACTTACTAAAAATATATATTTTAGCACATTAAAAGATATATCTTATACTGTAAGAATACATACTATTGTCCTGTAAAAAATAAAAAGCAGCACCTAATCATGATAACAATATAATATATTATAATAAAGTACTATAATATATTATAGTAAAGTATATAGTATATAGAATTGTTATTATTATTAAAGTACCTGCCAAAAGTTTGGAAGCATTACAATTAATGATTCTGAACTAAATATCTTCTGTTCATCAAGGCTGAATTTATTTGAAGTAAAAAAAAAACAGCAATATTGTGAAATATAATTATAAAAAGTTTTCGATTTTAATATATTATAAAATGTAATGTTATTCCTGTGATGCAAAGCAGAATTTTCTTCATCATTACTCCAGTTTTCAGTGCCGCATGATCTTTTAGTAATCATTACAATTTATTTGACTCAAGAAACATTTCTGATTATTATCAATGTTGAAAACAATTTTGCTGCTTCATATTTTTTGTGGAAATGGTGATGCACTTTATTTTTCAGGATTTGTTTATAAATATAAATTTAATGAACAGCATTTATTTGCATTTATCAAATATATTAATTAAATGTTAATGCATTTATTAAATCGAAATCATTTTAAATATCTTCACTCACTTTATCACTTTCATGCATGAATAAAATTATTAATTTCTCTCTCATTTTTAAATCATACAAATGTTTGAGTGGTATCATTGTTTCCACAAAAATATTAAGCAGCAAAACTGTTTTTAACTGATAATAATGAGAAATGTTTCTTAAGCAGCAAATCAGCATATTAGAATGATTTATGAAGGATTATGTGACACTGAAACTTCTCTTTGTAAACAACAACATATTTATAAACGTTTCTAATGACGAATGTTGCGTTCCTAAATGCAAATTAAAGCGGCTCAAACCAATCACAGCGCAGCTTGCACTAACAGTGAATCGAAACTAAAACAGTACTGTAACTACAGACTACAGCCTGTTATATAATTACAACACGATCGTTGGTAGTTTTATGACAGCACTAGCAATCTCAAATTCTCACCGCCAGTCATAAAAAAATCACCGGGTCGAGTTAACGCGTTTCAGCGCTGATTCTGGCGCTTTGAATCATTTGAACACTTTGAACTGTTCTGCAGATGGCGCCGCGAGCTCGTGCAGCGCTCTCAGGATCATTCCGTCCATGATGTTTTAGAAAACAATCTTTTCGCAGTTTATTTAGGTAATAGATCAAGGCCATTTGCGCGATTTCAATCATTGCAGTAACCAACCAACCAACCAACCCCCCCCTCAAAAAACCCCAAAAAGCTCGGATCTACGCGAATCACATGGGTCGTCCCTCAGAGGTCGGAAAATACAGAAATCCGTATTTATACGGAAAAATCACATCCCTGCATCATGTATAAATTTAAGTCCTGTCAAAAAATGTAACTTGTAAAACACTTAAAATCAGGTTTTGTGTTAAAAGCACATTAAAGACCCTTTCTTTTCCCTTTATAAATCAGCACTATGGAGAGAGAAAAGGTCGGAGTTCCTACAGATGGAGATTCCCATGCCATCACCTACCCACCTGCCATCATGATCTATATTGTGGACCCCTTCTCATATGAGGAGGCGGAGCCAGGGACGTCACAATCAAGCATGTGGACGCTGGGACTCCTCCGCTGCTACCTGGAGATGCTGCAGGCCCTTCCAGCTCACATCCGCAACTCTGTGTTTGTACAGGTAGGTACAGCAGATGATACTAGACATCCTTTACAGTTGGACACATCTTGAAAGTCAGTTTAACATGCAAATGAAAGGAAGCCAATGCAGCAAAAAGTCTAGTGCAGTGGTTCACAACTAGGGGGCCCCAAGATGACTTAAAATTATTTGAAATAAGATAAAACGAGCATTGAAATCTGCTCCAAAAAAACATTTTTTTTTTAAAATTCACTCCTTTTTTCTTTGAACCAGGGTTCCCATTGTTTTCAACCTGGATATATGAAGAACCCTACTTTTAAAAGTTTGATTTCTAAGTCATTAATTAAATACAATTCCATGGGTACTTTTATAACGAACATATGTTTTTGTAGTTATGCCAAGCTGTCATATTTTTGTCAATTGTGGGTTAAAAAAATCATTCTTATCCAGTGAATTATGAACAACTGGAAAAGTCTTTTAAATTCATTGGTTAATGAGAGAGGGGACCCTGAAGAACATTTAGCTCTTAAAACTTCTGGAGTCCTGCAGTTTAATGTATAGAAACTAGGAGTGTTGGGCAAATGTTGTTGTGAAAAATGGGGGACCTTGAAGTCTAAACGGTTGAGAACCACTATGTGACTTAATTTCTTGTGGTCTCAAATAGATACCTATAGGACACCTGTAACAGCAGATACGATGTGAAGACAATAGTGAAACAAATCACTGTTTTACATCTGTGCACTTTGTGTTCTTAGATTGTCCCCTGTCAGTACTTGCTCCAGCCTGTGAGGAGTGAAGAGAGGTACCTCTACGCCCAGCACCTCAAGTCTCTGGCCTTCTCCGTCTTCACCCAGTGCAGAAGACCCCTCCCAACCTCCACCAATGTGAAATCACTGACGGGTTTCGGCCCCGGCCTCGCCCTCGACACTTCCCTCAGGAACCCAGATGTGAGTTGAGGGTTCAGCAGAATGACTGGTTGACAAATTCAAAAGCAATTCCCTTTTTTGTTGTATAGAAATGGGTAGCTCAGTCTCCAAAGCACCTTAAAGGGGACCTATTATGCCCCTTTTTACAAGATGTAAAATGATGACCTCAGAGCGTATATGTGAAGTTTTAGCTAAATATACCCCACAGATATATTTTTATAGCATGTTAAAATTGCCACTTTTAGGGTATGAGCCAAAACGCTCTGTATTTGAGTATGTTGCTTTAAATGCGAGAAAGCTGTTGCTCCCGGAGAAGAGGGCGGAGCTTCAAGAGCTCAAGCTCCGCATTAGCAGTGCTAGCCTTTGCAAATAAACATTCCACTATTAATACAAGCCTGTTATCTTTACAGAAAACTACTCTGTTTCAAAGTCAGTCATCTGATTATACTGTGCATAATAAATTTGCGTTTATATGAATTACACAGACGGGGAGGACGGCGGGATAAAAATAACAACATAGCTGGTCTCATGCTATCACAAACTTTATAAGTCCCACTACTGATTGAGCTCGACAACTTCAAGCAATCGACTCGCATTGCTTTCATATGCAACTTTTAACCACCACATTCCTATTCACGATCATTCTGATAACACTTGAAGGCAGCATCAGTGAAAACACAGAGACACAATGATAGCTTTAGCAATTAGCCTTATAGAGTGCCAAGAAGCTCTTTCAGAAAGACAATTTGGAAAACAAACGCGTTATACATACTTTGTCTGGAGATGACGTTCGCACATGAAGCGTTGGTATTAATTCCTAAACATATAGGGGACGTTACCGTTTTTTTCCGGGATATTTCCTTCGAAAATGAAATTTAACCACAGTGTCCTCGGCTCAGATGAGGGGAGATTATGGCGACTCCTATGTTCATTAGTGCATCCCAAAACACAACACTCGTAAAGCCTCTTTGGTGCTGACATTGTATATCTCCAGCAGCTACAGCAAGTAATCAGTAATGGCGGAGGCGGAACACAGCTTCTCACTCAGGGCTGTGTTTATGCTAATAGAGGAGAGAGCGTCACAAATGGGCGGGACTTTTTCCCCTCGGTGATGTGAACAGAGGGAGAATCTGAAACAGCTTGTTTGGAGAGACTGTTTATGATTTATTGGTTTTATAAAAAAATGAGTTGGTGGATTTTTAACATTATAGGCTGGTTGTTTTCACACACTGCGGCCACACAACTGTTGTTCAAACACCTTATAAAAGTGATTTTTGCATAATAGGTCCCCTTTAAATATAAAAAAAAAATACACATTAGCATTGCTAAAGGGCCGTCAATGCTCCAGACTGATGTGTTAACGTGCCAGTCCCCAGTGCCAGCAGTGTCAAAATGAACACCCTTATTTGAGGCTCCCAGGGCCCATGGTTCTGACCTCCTCCAAAGAGCTCCCACCCTGGCAGCCCATTCAGGCTCTTTAACGGCTCTCAGTGCTGTATGAGAACTCAGTGACGTGTGGAGACTGTTACACTGACCTCCCTGTCCTGGAACAAAACCAAAGGGGACTCGCACAACCCAACAGTTCTCTTTCCATTATCTGCTTGGGCAGCTCCATGAGACTTCCCTAATGGGATCCGGCTTGCATGTTTTGGCAGAGGAATCCAAAAGCTCCACTTGCTCTCCTTTCTTCACCGAGCTATTTGTAGAATCCAATTTTCTCGCTACGCTCACTAGCACTGTTTCTCCCACCCCACTTTCTTCCCCACTCACAAAAGAGATGTGACTACTCAGTGGGGTTTATTGATTTCATAAGAGAGGAAAAGGTTATGTTGACATGCCCGGGTATGAGGCTGATGGTTCGACCTTAGGCCCTTCACTTTTGTCCTCTTGTCCTGATCTTTACTGTTTTTATAGGGAAAAAAAGTGGCAACTTATGTTCTGTCACTATTTTCCATTAATATGACTTTCTTGCCACAGAGACCGGAGTGTCTGCGATTGTACACACCACCCTTCATCCTGGCCCCAACGAAAGACAAGCAAACGGAGCTGGGTGAGACATTCGGAGAGGCGTCTCAGAAGTATAACATCCTGTTTGTGGGCTACTGCCTGTCACATGATCAAAGATGGCTGTTGGCCACCTGTACGGACCTGTATGGAGAGCTGCTGGAAACCTGTATCATCAGCATAGACGTACCCAACAGGTGAACTACAAAAAAAAAAACACGTCCTCACTCAATAGCATTGCGTGACATGCAGGTGGTTCGTAAACTATGTGGGATTAATTATTCACTCAACACTTCAGAAAAGTGTAAAGAACCATTATCACCACCATAGCCATGACAAGTGAGAGACCTGACACCTTTGTAACACTTTTACTTTCATCTCCATGATGTACATTTTAAGTATAACAAATTTACACATTAAACTAGTTTAAGGATGTTTTAAAAATATTTAGCATTTGTGACTAGAGGTTTTAAATGTTTCTGTTTTTGTCATCTCAGAGCAAGAAGGAAAAAGGGATCTGCCCGGAAGCTGGGCCTACAAAAGCTTTGGGATTGGTGTCTAGGTTTGGTTCAGATGACATCATTGCCATGGAGAGTGGTGATTGGCCGGCTTGGACGAATAGGGCATGGAGAGTTGCGAGGTAATGGCCATGTAAATGTTTTTAGGCCTTTAACCATGGCAGTATTCATAGTTTTGACTCGAGTTGCTTACTGCTTTTATAAAATGATTGCTACATGATTACTTTATTATTATTATTATTATTAATATTGTAGTTTTATTAAAATAAGGGAAATTCATTAAGTTGCATCCTTCTAGCCAATTGACTGATCAGCATCCAGGAGTGCACATCCAGTTGGACGGACTTTTTTGCACATAGGAATGAATTTGTTAATTTTTTTCCTCTCTCAGACTGGAGTATTTTACTGAGCAGACGGAATCTGCAGTCAGTGTCTCGGAGGCTGAAAGAGAACTGTAAGCTGTGCGGGATCTCAGCAGCTGACACTCCCAGCATCCTTAGCGCCTGCCTGGTTGCCATGGAACCCCAGGGCTCATTTGTCATCATGCCAGGTAGAATCACACTTCCTGTTACTCTCCGTATGGTGTGCATGTTGTCGTCCTTATTTTTATGGCTAGTTTGATGCATTAGCTGTAATTAGTGTGCATAATTAGTTAGTTTCTGCTCTATTTGTGGCACAAAAGGGAATTGTAAAAATAATGACGCTTTTCTGAAAACTCTCCAGATTTATTAAAATGGATTTGAAAAGGATAATTAAACATAAAAAAACACTTTACCTTTTAAAAGAGAACCCTGTAGTCATGCATCTCTTTGCTGTGGATGTGAATGATAGCCTCACTGTGTCATAATGCATGTGTCTGCTGTCCCTATCTGATATACACTCCTGTGTGTGTCTCGATCTCATAAAACACTTTTCTGCACTCCTATTGATTCCTGTGCTGGTGTGATGATACTGACGATCGATGGCTTTATTTGACAAAAGCTTTTCATTCTGTCATAGTATCAAGATGTATTGCATCTGATGGATTTTGCCCATCACTCACAGAGCTTAGAGAGCGACAGGGTTTTTTTCATACTAGGATGCCTATGCAAGGAAAAAAAATGGTTTTAACTCATTAAAAGCGAATTTCGATTTCAGTCAAACCTGATTCAATAATAAAAATAACAGCTAATAATATCTTGCACTTCCATCAATGAATCCTTGTTTCTCTTGATCTCATATTCAATCTGTCAGTCTGTCATTTTAATCTTTTCTGTCTCTTTTCTTTGTCCAGATTCTGTGTCAACGGGTTCGGTGTTTGGTCGCAGTACAACTCTGAACATGCAGACGTCCCAGCTGAGCACCCCGCAGGACACGTCTTGCACACACATCCTGGTGTTCCCCACCTCTGCTTTTGTGCAAGTCAACAGCTCCAACTACCCACACGAGAACATTGACATTGGCTTCAACCCTGGCAATGGTGAGGAACAACATTGTCTTTTTTCCAAAGTCTATTTTACTTGGTAGCCTTGGATATTTTGCTATATGAATCAGTTGCATGTCAATGCAAATAAATTATACTGAATCCTTGCTTCATTTCCAGATGGGTCAGATCCAATGGGAGGCATCTTTGACCTTCTGGAGCAGGAGAATGACCTGGTTGATTCTGACATCATAAATATCCTCCCTGCCTCACCCACCACGTCACCAGTCCACTCACCTGGATCCCAGTACCCCCACGGAGGAGATGGGAGCAAGGTAGCTGAGATTGACCACTAAAGAGAACAATTAATGTTAAGAGAAATGGCATGAACTTTGACTAGCAGGCCTTTTAGTTAAAATGAGCTGTTAGAATAAAAGACAAAACTCTTTTAGCTTTTTAAGGTTTTAAAGGGACATTTCACATAAAAATTACAAGACTTCTATTAATCTTCAAAACACAAATTAAGCCATATTTAATGAAAGCTAAGAGAGGTACTGAGCGTAGTACTGATTTACTGAGAGTAATTGTTGCTCACTTTCTTGTAACGGTTATATAAAAGTCTTTTTTTTCCTTTTTTGTAGCTTATCTCTATATCTTTTCATCTTTTTCAGGGTCAAAGTACAGACCGCATGGAGTCTCATGAAGAAGCTCCCAATATCCTCCAGCAGCCATTAGCTCTGGGCTATTTTGTGTCCACGGCTAAAACAGGTCCACTGCCTGACTGGTTCTGGTCCGCTTGTCCTCAGGCACAGAACCAGTGTCCCCTTTTCTTAAAGGTAATTGCTACTTGCTCATAATGCAGAAAATTTTCTCTTGGGATTTGTACATTGCATAACATTTCTATTGATTCATCCTCAAGGAATACTGTAAATGTGCAAAATGGACATTTGTAACTGATATTAGAATATATGCAGAGCCAACAAAACGTTGTTCAGAATGTAATTTTCTTCAGAAAGCTGTGTGATACTGCACCCATCTACCCGTCAAGCTTTATCCAGGTCACATGACCTTTTGTTTCCTCCTCATGCAGCATTTATTGAGAATCCTGCAATGGGGGATTTTTAATAATTCAGTACTCAGGGATTGGGCCAGACTGCTGTTGGTGTGTATAAGAGAGAGCAGGAGAGAAAACAGACCGAAATATATGGAGGGAATTGAGCTCGCAAAATTTGTTGACATGAATTAAGGCAATGCATTTGATTTGATAAGCAGCTGTTCGTTTATTGCTGACTTGTACACAATTAAAAAGTCTGGAGCAAACCGTTTCCTAATAAAGGAAGCTGTAAACAGGGGTATGAATGTTTCTGGCGTCTCGTGTTTACTCGTTCATGGGCTTGTTGATTTAATTCATAACAGGCCCTGACAATGAGAGGAAATGCTCAGCTTTGTAGCTTGTTTTGGGTGGGCGTAGATTAATGGATTCTGTCGACTGAAAATTTCTTCTTGCCTCTCTCTTTCCCAACTCTCAGGCCTCTCTACACCTCCATGTGTCTTCAGTGCAATCGGATGAACTTTTGCACAGCAAACACTCTCACCCTCTGGACTCCAATCAGACCTCTGATGTTCTCAGGTAATGTTCCTCTACGTGTCTGGGAAGTGATATAATTCAGTTTAATGATAGCGAATGCATGCTGAATATAACAAAATTGTTTTTCCTTCACAGATTTGTGTTGGAGCAGTACAACGCCCTTTCCTGGCTGACCTGTGACCCTGCGACCCAGGACCGCCGCTCTTGCCTGCCCATCCATTTTGTGGTGCTCAATCAAATGTACAACTTCATTATGACCATGTTGTAACACTCGCAAAGCAGAACTGAGAGCAGGACCTTATCAGGGAACGAAAAGAGGAGAGTAAAGAAAAGGTGGATCTGAAAACAACCCAACAGATAACTACAGTGCTGGACTTTATATGTACGCGAGTTACAGCGGCGATGATCTGGGTAGGCCATCACTACACCTGAGACCCAGCACTGTGGAGGAGAATCAGGCGTCTGGTGTTTATAACACTCAAAAGAGAAAAAGTGGAGAAACGGAGGCCTCGGATGAGTTACCGGCAGCGTGGAGGCCAAAGAAGGAAGACGGAAGTGCTGACTGGTGGTGTTCTACATCCCTGGATCCACGGCTCCTCGGTTAGCATGGATTCGGCCAGTTCCATAATCGATGTGTCTGGAGAAGTAACCTGTATAGAGTCTGATGGAAAAGGACTTTGATGCTCTATGAAATGAGAGAATGAATTCTTGGTTTTAAGACCTCTAATTCCATGTTTCTTTTGGATGGGATTATATCCAAACGAAATGCCTGCATCTGTCTTATTTATTGTAAGTTTTTAATGTATAATTTGTCTGATTTCTTAACCTCTTTTATATATAAAAGTTCTAGAAGGTTTGTATTGCCTTCCTGCTTTAAAGCAATTGGTCAAAAATATATGTACTCGTCTTAATTACAAAAACAAACCAACAAAAAACCCACTAAAAAGATGAATAAAATAAAGTTGCGGTAGGTTGCTTTTAGAGTATTATTTTTTGTAAGGGAGACAGATTATTTGTATTGTCACGATGTACAGAGGAGACCAGATGGGGGTTTCTGTCCACGCCTTTGCGTGTGGACACAATTACAGCTAAGCTTTAGCTGAACGGGACTTGTACAGCAATGAAGTTCACTGTGTTTAAAAATAAAGAGGTACATTGTCGTATATTGTATTTTATACCACACATTTAGACACAAAAACGAAAAACTGCAATATATAAATAATTATATATGAATGCCGCACCAGCCTTGGGTGGCACTGCTTCTGTTTTAGGAATAAAAAGTCAACTTAATGTTTTTCCTGTGCTTGTGTTTTTTGGGGGGAGGGACTGTGATGTGAAATCCAAAATCTGAGACTTGCGACTTTGATGAAGATAACCAATATCTATAATACGCTTCTAGCCCCCCTTTAGAAGTTCCTCCATTTCACCTCACCTCGCCCTCCCTGATTGGCTCTCCTGCTTGCACCATTTCTGAGTGATAATGGACACTTTTAGACCAAAATCACTTTTCTTTGAGTGTGACAAAGAAATGTGTGGTGTAAATGGACTTTACAACCAGATCTGGGTGCCTGATGGAAATGCAGTGTTTGTGCACAGAGAAAGATCTATTTCCTGTATCTTACTCTGTTCAGAATAAACTGTATGCTGATATTCAAAGACCCTGGGATTTCTCTTACCTCCTACACCAGTTCTACATGCTTTCCAAATGCAAGTGTGTGATGTACAGCATGTAAAGAGCTATAGGGTCAAGCACTCCGAGGTCAGAGTTTACACTGCATGTGAGTTTCACAGTTTACCCTTATGAAAATCAACTACAGTAGTTCAAGGGAAGCATTCAAATTTAAGTCAAAAGTCAAAGTCAGCTTTATTGTCAATTTGTACCACATGTACCGTACATACATACAGAGAATTGAAATTGCATTACTCTCTTAGTCCCTGGTGCATACAGATAACACTAAACACTAACAGTAGAACGCACAAATATACAAATTAGAAAAAAATATAAATAATAATAATAATAAAAAAATAGATAAAGTGGCATAAGGCACATGGTAAATAGTGCAAACCAGTGAAGTACACAGACTGCGGAATATGAATGGTGTAGTGCAAAGAGCTTATTAAGTCTATTCTATTAAAGTGACAAAAAGAGAGCAGTCTTTATTCAGACTGTCAGAAGAGGTAGTTGAATGAGGTCAGTCCAATGCTGTACAAAGTGACTGGTGCTTGTCACAGGGTGTGTGTGGGGGGCGGGGGGGCAAGGACGGGAGGGAGTTCAGCTTCCTGACAGCCTGGTGGATGAAGCTGTCCTTCAGTCTGTTGGTCCTGGCCTGGAGACTCCGCAGTCTCCTCCCTGATGGTAGCAGACTGAAGAAGCTGTGTGTCGGGTGGGTGGTATCACCTGCAATGTAGAGAGCTTTGCGGGTGAGACGGGTGCTGTAGATGTCCTGGAGGGAGGGGAGAGAGACACCAACGATCTTCTCAGCTGCTCTCACTATCCGTTGAAGGGACTTGCGGCAGGACGCGTTGCAGGCGCCATACCACACAGTGATGCAGCTAGTCAGAATGCTCTCGATGGTGCCTCTGTAGAAGGTGCACATGATGGGGGCCGGGGCTCTGGCTCTTCTGAGTTTGCGGAGGAAGTAGAGACGCTGTTGTGCTTTCTTGGCTAGTGCTGCAGTGTTGTTGGTCCAGGAGAGGTCCTCTGTGATGTGTACACCCAGGAACTTGGTGCTGCTCACTCTCTCCACGGTCGCACCATTGATGGTCAGAGGAGCATGCTGAGTGTGCACTCTCCTGAAGTCAACAACAATCTCCTTCGTCTTCTCCACATTCAGAGAGAGATTGTTGTCACTGCACCACCCGGCCAGGCGGCTCACCTCGCTCCTGTAGTTTGTCTCATCTCTGTTGCTGATGAGACCCACCACAGTCGTGTCATCCGCAAATTTAATGAAGAGGTTGGAGTTGTGTGACGGTGTGCAGTCGTGGGTCAGCAGAGTGAAGAGGAGCTATTGATAATCATTGGCCTAGTAAAATTAAGGCTATTTGCAAACTGCCACTTAAAAATGTTTGCATTTACAGTTTATGACAAATACCATATTTAGCTTTATGAAAAAAATATATAATTCCATTGATTTTTGTGTAGGTTGCACCTGCCTGTACTGTGGTCTTACTATGAATGCTACATTTAAAATACAATTACTGATAACTAGTAAATCAACAAAAATACCACATGTAGGCCTTATTTACTGTGCTAATTTTAATAAGCAAATGTCATAAAATGTAAAAATACATGTTCTATAATTAAATGATTATCTGGAATACAATAGAAAAATTGTTGAATGGGAAAATGTTTCGGAAAAAAAATTGACCTTGCTACTTGTAACTACTATTTAATGGTTAAATGAGTCAACGTTGTCCTCTCGTGGCTGTGTCCCAAACCCTAGAGAGCTGTTTACATAGATAGCATTTTGGGCATCACAGACACAATGGATTTTTATTTATTTAGTATTTGTATCTTAATTGTAAATTTTCCATATTTATTGCGCTGTTACGATAATTTAACTATGAACACGCCAGTGATTGCCAAACAATGGTGTCTAGGGAGGCGGCTCACTAGGGTTTTGAGACACAGTCAAGAGTTCAGCATGCACACCGAAGGCAGATGGGCGCTTGAGCTAAAACAATTCACCATTACTTTTAGCTTGCTGTCAGTAAACAGTCTGGGGGACGTAGATGGTTTTAAACAGAATAAGTCAATTATGTTAAGCATATTAATACTGGAATTATAGTATTTCAAATAGTTACATCTTGATGAATGGATCTCTTTTTTATTAGCTCTAGCAGCTAGCCTGTTAGCTTACCGGTGAACTCTACTACCTTAACCGAAGACGCTCAACTTCCTGTAGGCGTGAGAATCACGAAAGACCGTGGTCTCGCGGGCCTCATCGGGGCTTGTGTTTCTGCTGTAGTCAGCGGCTCCGGTAAACTTCAGGTAAGTCGGTTCCACTACTGTTCCACGGTCCCTAATGATGCAAAATAAAATGTTATTAGATTCTGATAAATTAACGCGCAAGCCAAAGAGTTTGATACGTTAAATATTACTTTGTATTTCATTGTGCTGTGCATCTGAGGGCAGTTCTCTCCACAGTGAGCATTCGAAAGTGATTTAAATAGCCTAGTATTTCTTTTTATATATTTTTAGCGTAACAAACGTTAAAACATGAATACACATTCTTATAAATACACCTAAAATCGAAGTAAACTCACTATTATACCATGGGATTGTTTTATTACCATATTCATAAGCTACAGTATTTACAGACGTATACTAAATGCTTAAAAGAATAGCATAGTATTACCATAGTGCATGTCCAGAACATAGTTTTAAAATGGTAAGTCATGGTAATACCACAGTGCTGTTTTTGGTGTGGATTTTAGTCACAAATGTCAACAAAAAAAAAAAATTAAACAAAATGACAGTTTAACGTTACTTAGTTGAAAAAAAAAATCCCGTAGTCATATATTATTATGATTTTACAGTAATAGCAATAGTTGAACTAACCAATATTGTGTAAAGTATGGTCAGTGGTGGTCAGTAACGAAGTAAAACTTCTTTGTTACTGTACTTAAGTACATTTTTCAAGTGTACTTTACTGGAGTAGTTTTATTTTGAGTAACTTTTACTTCACTACATTCCAAAGCATAAGATCGTACTTTTTACTTCACTACATTTCATAAAACATATCGTTACTCCTTATAATACATCACGTGCTCCGAGACGCAGAAGCGGTAGAAGCGGTGGTTTATTCATGAACAAACTGATTCTTTTCAATGAACCTGTTAAATCGGTTCGCAAATCGCAACAAACGATTCATTCACGAATTGGAATGATCCGATTGCAGCTGTTCTCGAGTCGAAAACTCACTGATTCAAATGAACCGTTTAGAGCGAGTCTTCAGTGAACTGAACTCACGAGTAAAGAACCGGGCGCGCGTGCGCAACTGATGCTGCGAAAAGTAAGTTACTAATGTCGAATTTTAGTTTTGTATTAACTGATTTTAGTAACTGAAAATCATATTTAGGTCAAAACTGTCAGTTGATTGTGAACTAAATCTGCTGTAAAGGGTGATCTATTTAAGCCCACTGAAATGCTTGAATGCAGACAGATCAATGTCAGTGACTCTATGTTTTAGGCGGTTTTAGGTCAAAAAACGAAACAATAAAATAACACAGATTAAATAAAATAACCCATGCACGTTCATATTCCCCGCTGCTGTAAATTAGCAGTTTTATTAAAATGCTAACGTTACGCATTTAGACCTATGTGACGTCTGTTTTTATATTGTTTATCAACAGTATACATTTTTATATTGTTTAGATCATCTAGCCGAGTAACGTAGACAGATATGAATGCTTATTCATAACCATACTGAAAATAAGTAAATATTGTTAGCTGATGCTAACTGTCAAGCTAACATGCTTGCTGGTGCTAAGTTGAGGACATTTTTAGATATAAAGTCCAAATATTTTTATTCAGCCACCTAGATAGATTCCATCTGAGGTAAAAAGAAATGATTTGATGTTCAGAACATGGTAACTATAGTAATTATCAAAGTGGGAAGCGATGCCCTCTGGGGGCATTTGGCCAGGGGTGTTTTTACACCACAGGCAAGGTTTGAGAAGAAAAAAATCATAAAATATAATTATATTTTCCTTAACATGTTCTTCCTAACTTCAGGCCTAATTCTCATGTCATATATAACTGTGACGTTCTGCAAAACAACACGTTTTAAAACACTTTTTTTTACTGGTGAAAATTAGATGGTCAAATCTGTTTTCTCTCAGGTACATCGCAGTGTAAGCTTCACAGTGAACATTATTACATCACTCTCATCAACATAGTCCATATCAACAACAAAAATATATCTTGACTCCATATAGTGGTTATTTTGGGAAAATCCCAGGTATTTTGGGCAGTAGGATTATAAAAATATGTGCTAATATAAAATTAAATAAAGTAGTCTATATAAAATTGCTAAATAAATCTATCAGTACTTTTTTACTTAAGTACATAAAAAATCGAGTACTTTTGTACTTTCACTAGAGTAAAATTGAAAAAGCAGTATTTTTACTGGAGTAATATTTTATTATACGTATCTGTACTTTTACTCAAGTAAGTGATCTGTGTACTTTGTCCTCCACTGAGTATGGTTATTATAAACTTGTTTTAATCTAAAATGTTTCCTTTATTTGTCTTTCCCCTTCATTCTTTGCAGCAGAATGGCAGACAGTGCCAGTCTTCAGTTTGTTAGCCCATATGCATTTGAGGCCATGCAGAAGGTAGATGTGGCCAGACTAGCCGCTTTAAGTGACCCAGAGCTGCGGCTCCTGCTGCCCTGTCTGGTGAGGATGGCTCTCTGTTCCCCTGCGGATCAGAGTAACACCTGGGCACAGGACAAGAAGCTCATCCTGCGACTGCTGTCAGGGGTTGAGGCGGTAAACTCCATTGTTGCGCTGCTGTCTGTGGATTTCCATGCTCTGGAGCAGGACGCTAGAAAAGAGCAGCAGCTGAGGTGAGTTCAGAAGCTAGAAATTGCTTTCATGTGGCCGTTCTATAGATTCTGTTCATTGGCATAATAAATCAGATTAGTTAGTCTTTCTCAGAAGAAATTTTGGAGGGAATTTTGCTTAAATATCTGATGATTCTAATGATATTTTCTCTGTACAGGCATAAGGCTGGTGGCTCTAATGGTGAGAGCATCCTGGTCTCTCAGCTGCAGCATGGTTTGACTCTGGAGTTTGAGCACAGTGATCCTCTCAGGAGACTCAGACTGGCTCTTAGTGAGCTGCTGGCCATTATGAACAAGGTTTAGTAGGCTTTTATTTACTTTTGATCTGGATAATGATCTGACCTTCACTTTAAAAGTGTGTAAAAGTGTATAATTTTGTTAATGTTAAGATACTTTCCTCTAGACAACTGTAAGTTAGTCCAGAAATGCGTAATTATTTTATTATATATTATTTCAGAACATAAAAAAAAATTTATAAAAATATATATATATATATATATATATATATATTTATATATATGAGTATTTCTTGAGCAGAAAATCAGCATATTAGAGGGATTTCTGGTGAATCCTGTGACACTGAAAACTGGAATATATAAAATAATATAATTTAAAATGTATTCAAATAGAAAATTATTATTTTAAATTTTGTTTTTGTTCAAATAAATGTAGCCTTGGTGGACAGAAGAGACCTTAAAAATTAAAAATACCACTAAAAATACCAACCCCAAATAATATAGGTATTATGATCCTTTTAGCAAACTGAAAGACAGGAAGAACCAGATTAAAAGGCTACATGCATGTTTTCCTCGATATTTCATAAAGATGCCATGTTTGTTATCTTTAATTCATTCTATCACACATAGTGTTAAAATATTTTCCTGTGTTCAACAGGTGGCTGACTCTAATGGAGAGTTTTTCCTCAAGTCCTCCGAGTTGTTTGAGAGTCCTGTGTATCTGGAGGAAGTGGCTGATGTTCTTTGCATCCTACAAGCAGGTCAATGGCGTAACATTTTTGGTGTAAAGACTGTGAAAAACTTTACTTGACAAGTTAGTGAAAAAAACACCATTAAACTATTCTATGACACAATCATTGTTAAATCAGTAAACATTTCCTTCAGCATGTCAGAAATGAAACACTTGCTAAGATTATACTTCAGCTGTGCCTGTAATTTGTCTTTATCTGATGTTTTGTCCTTTATTTACTGTCTTTGAAGATAAAACTATAAATCCATCTTAACCATAGAAAATTATTTATCTGTTCCGAACAGAGCTGCCTTCTTTGCTGCCCATCATTGAGGTGGCCGAGGCCCTGCTTCACGTGCGGAACGGAGAGTGGTTCATGTGCCTGCTAGTGGCAAATGTCCCAGACAGCTTCAGTGAGGGTATGTCCATCATCTGCTGAAATATTATGATCCAACAAATATTGAATTTAAAACAGTTAAAAATGTAACTTTTAATCCATTCACTTTCCATGAAATCACTACAAGTGCCTGGCCTTACGGTGCACATTTCATCAGACATGTTCATTTGTGACCCGTGCTGGCAAAATGAGTCAGAATGTGCACAGGCTAATTTTAAACTACAGGCAAAAAAAGTGATTTTAGTCGAATTTGGGCTTTTCACAAAATGAGTTCATTAAGCCCTCGTCTAGTGATCCCAATGCTCCAAATAGTGTGTTTTCTGAGAGGAGTATCTTTTCTTCGCTCGCCTCTCGCGTTGACTGTCATCCGAAGCACACGCAGAGCTGGGTAGTAACTGATTACATGTAATCTGGATTACGTAATCAGATTCCAAAAATGAAGTACTTGTAATTAGAGTAAATTACATTTTAAAATACTCGTAATCAGACTACAGTTACTTTTTTATAGATTACATGATTACATATTATTCACTCAATTGCAATAAATTATTCCTATTTTTCATCTTTGAAATTTTCCCTTCTAAAATAGCCTACTGCTTATATTCACTCAGAAAGTCCAGTATTGTGGACATTTACACAGAGATCAGTCATTAGTCAGGAGGCAACACAGCATTTGACCCCTGGATTTACAAAAATCATTTCAGGTTTAAGAAGTGTTTCAACATTGCATCAACTAGCCTACTGATGAACACATTCATTTTTATTTGAATTATCAGTCAGTAGGTTATTTAACCATGTATTATTTTGTATTATTGAAAGGCTTTTGTCTTTCAAACTCATAATTTACATGTAATCCAGACATTCCCAAACTTTTTGTCATCTGAACCTCTTTCACCTAATGTATTTATTTTAAAGCGGTGGTCAACCAGCTATTTTCGAAGGCTTGATTGTGTTTATAGGGGGCACTGTAACACATGTTCATGCTTGTTTTTTTTCATATATTTAACACTGTTTCCATTCTCCTAAAAATGGTCTGTTGCCTTCCTGGTTCTATGAAGCCCCTTCCTCAGAAATACACATTGGGCTCTGATTGGTTAGCTGGCCCAGTGTGTTGTGATTGTGTGCTCCCGGGAACAGGGTTTATGTAAATTTTAGGTTTCGTGATATAAGGTAAACATAAAATATTACATTTTTTAGTACGTTTTTTTTTTTATTTGATTGTTATTTTTAAATTATTTTAATTTTACATGATTTATGATTTAATTAATTGCTTTTCATTAAACTCACAAACCCCCTGCAGTTCCTTTACAACCTCAGTTTGTGAAACCTTGATGTAATATAATGTTTAATACACTTCATGTTGTTGATTACAAAGAATTCAATATATTTTCTTACTCTTTGTATTTTTACATCATGATAGTACAATATTATCCTATTTAAATCATTGTGATAAACAAGTTAGAACAAAGGTAATCTAAAAGTAATCCAAAAGTAGTCTGATTACATTACCTAAATTGTGTAATGTGATGGATTACGTTACTGACTACAATTCTTGTCATGTAATTTTGAATCAGTAGCGGATTACAATTTGTAAGTAATTTACCCAGCTCTGCGCACGCATAAATACACATACATAGAATTACAGTATTTAAGTATTCACACAAACATAATCTGTTTTTTTAAGTGAATGTTTGGGATCTTTTGGGGAAAAACATCTGATGTGTAACATTATATTAGATCCGTGCAGTACAGTAGGTCTTAATATATAGTCCGTCTGTCTCATTAATGTTAATGTAACAATTAAAGAAAAAAGGGAATCACTCGCTGTTCTTGATTGAACTGCTTTTGTAGTTTTAATAATTAATTTATTTGTAATGAATCCACAAAAGGGATTTTTACATTTTATTATTTGTTTTTCTTACCAGAATGCTTTTGTTTAAATGTAAAGTGAAAAAGGTAATACATTACTTTTCTTATATTTGTTCTACAGTTTTTTTTTTTGCATCCGTTCTTATTTATAATAACAAAGATAAAATCAACAAATAGCTATATTGTGATTATTAATATAGTAATGATAATTAAGACAAGAAGTGGAGGAAAAGATGCATTGGTGATTTTGCTTTGGAACTTCCAGAAAACTTTAACTCAGTCATTTTTTGTCCGATTCCAACTAATCATACATCATTTTGAAGGTCTTTTAATGTGACAGTAAATGTGAAAATAAAAATAATTTATTTTTGAAAATTTGCTCATTGTGACACATTATGAAAGTCCATTGAATTGTGAATTCACTTTTAAATAGTTGGTTGCATTCAGGTGTTTCTAGGTTTTGGATCAGGGATATGTACATTTGTTTTCTTTAACATACCAAAATATAACAGTATGTTTCGTTTTTCTTCATTGACTATAAAGCCACATGAAACTCAGTTTTACTTTACTTTTTATCTGCCTTATGTGGCCATTGCACGATCATCTGAGAGGTGCTGAATTTCCATTTTGATGAGTATGGCAGGGCTGATTATGTGCAGTTTGGGCATGGGTGTGTTTGTGCACCTCTTTATGTGTGTATGTGGGTTTTCCACAGAGATGCTCTAAGTGGAAATAAAAACATCTCTGAGTCTGTGCTATCTTTTCATCACTCCCAGGTCCTTGTTAAGTCAATAGCTTATTTGTGTGAGGCTCCATTCAGAGCCAGTTTGAAATGTTTCATATTATTGAATGGCCAATTCTCAAGGCTCATTACCTAGACAGGATCTTTCATTGGGAGAATATTCCGCTCAAGGCTGAATCATTAAGGGAAAGAGCTTGTCTATAGAGATACACTGTAATCAGATGCAGCATGAATTGTGACGGACTCAGCTGCGTTTTCTCTCAATCAGGCGTTTTTTTTTTTATAAGAGGCTATTGAAACTAATATCATTCCGGCACTCGGTCATAAAAGATTCTCTGTAATTCTTTTCATTCAGTGTGGCAAAATGTCATCTGTGGTTAAAATCACGTAGTAAAAGGTAAACAGATATTCAAGGTGAGAGGAGAGCTGGATTCCAAGCCAAATAAAGAAAGATATTTGTGGAAAATATTCTAAAATAATCTCATCTGAGCCGTAACATATTAGTTGCCACGATTCAGTCAAGTTTAGCTGTGGTGCTCATATGGATTCACAGTATCGAATCTGGTCAACATCTTGCCCCAATAAAGGTGACTTATATAATACTTGGAAAAAGCTATGTGTTAGCATTCCTGTTCATCTTAGTAAATTGAGACGAACCATGTTAACCAGCCCATTATTTTTTTCCTTATCGAATGTGTCTTTCAATAAAAAGTGTCAAAAAGCCCAAAAGAAAAGAAAATGAAAGAAGCCTCTTATTCTAACCAAGGATGCATTTATTTGTAAAAAAAAAAAAAAAAACACACAGCAAAAACAGTAATATTAATACATATTATTACAATTAAAAAACTGTTTTCTGTGTTAGTTCATTCCTGTGATATGAAGCTGAATTTATGCAGTCATTACTCCAGTCTTCAGTGTCACATGATCTTTTAGAAATCATTCTAATGTGTTGATTTGGAACATTTCTTATCAATGTTTAAAACATTACATTTTTGGTACATGGTACATTTGTTCAGGATT
Organism: Schizothorax lantsangensis; assembly: GCA_027422415.1. Lineage (NCBI taxonomy): Eukaryota > Metazoa > Chordata > Actinopteri > Cypriniformes > Cyprinidae > Schizothorax > Schizothorax lantsangensis. The sequence goes on from CM049856.1 coordinate 13,724,026, forward strand.
ATTTGATGAATAGAAAATTAAAAAGAATAGAATAGAAAATCTGAAAAAGAAGTCATCCGTAAATTTTTTATAGTTATTTATTTATTTAAATTTTTGTCACTTTTGATCAATTTAATGCATCATTCCTTAATAAAGATATTAATTAAATCATTACTTATCTTACTGACTCCAGACCTTTGCACTGTACTTAATGTATGTAATAAAAATCTAACAATATTAGTGTCTTTTATGTGGTTTATAGGCTACTTAAAGTAAAAAGCAGCTCATTTAATCAAAATTGCCTGTGTGTCTTCGTGTCTCCAGTGTGCAGGGGATTGATAAAGAACGGAGAACGGCAGGATGAGGAGAGCATGGGTGGGCGACGCAGGACAGAAGCTCTCCGGCAGCTGTGTCAGATGAACCCTTCTCAGGCTCTGAACATCAGAGCCATGGTGGTGAGTCTCCAGCACTAGACCACCTGTCATGCTAAATTGATCAGAACCATGTGTCATTAAAGTCAAGCCCTTGGTCCTTCCACAGGTGGAAGAGTGTCATCTTCCAGGTCTGGGTGTTGCTCTAACGCTGGACTATAAGCCAGACATGGCAGATGAGGCGGTCAGTCCTCTTGTGTCTTATGTCAGCGGCCTACTTCTGGGCACCAATGCAAAAGTGCGTACCTGGTTCAGTATGTTCATTCGCAACGGTCAGCAGGTAAGGAGGAACAACAGAAGCACTCAGACAATTGATGATTAGCTGCTTTGGAAACACATGAAATTCATGTATGTGTCTCACTTCAGAGGAAAAGAGAGAGCACCTCAGTTCTGTGGCAGATGCGGAGGCAGCTGCTGTTGGAGCTGGTGGCCATCTTACCCCGTTCCCGCAGTACCCACGTTCCCAACGACAGTGACATGGACTCAGACAGCAGCTCGGGGTATTCTGGCCTGCGGGAGGAGCATGTGGTGAAGGCCAGCGCGCTGCTGCGGCTCTATTGTGCACTTATGGGGATTGCTGGTCTTAGGTATGCTACAGCTGACACATATCAGTTATTTAAAGTATAAATATTTGGTAGAGTTACTCTTAACCATGAGTAATTTAGATGCTTAAGGTGCTAATTTTCCCATGTAAGAAGTTCTGGCTCCATTCCATTGTGAGGTTATGGAAATTAATTACAACAGTTTGATTACATTCAGTTCCTGAAGACACTGAATTCCTCTTCCAAATGTTGCGAAGTTTTAATGGTGGTAACAAATGTGTTTTCTTTCCACAGGCCCACAGATGAAGAGGCGGAGCAACTGTTGCAGTTGATGACCAGTCGTCCACCAGCCACACCTGCAGGTGTGCGCTTTGTCTCCCTGTCCTTCTGCAAACTGCTGGCGTTCCCTACCCTCGTCAGGTACACACTTTGACACAAATACTACACCTGTTAAGATAAATAACGATTTAAAGATTAAAATGGTCATATCATACTTTAATCAAATTTTTCTCAGTGAGGTACAGTTGTAATGTGCCAAAAACAATTATAATTTAGTTTCACATCATTTTCCACTTCCATTTTAATCTCAGAAATACAAGGATTTCAGTTCAAACCGTTTTAGCTGCTGATCTTTTTGGACTTCTGAAACTTTGTTAAACTGTATAAATAATTTTACTCTATAATAATAAGAAATGGTTTTGAGCACCAAATCAGCATATTCAAATGATTTCTGAAGGATCATGTGACACTGAAGACTGGAGTAATGGTTGCTTGAAAGTCAGTTTTGCCATCACTGGAATAAATGACATTTTAAATATTTTAAAATATAAAATAGTTATATTAAATTGTAGTCATTTTTCACAGTATTACTATTTTTGCTGTATTTCTGATCAAATAAATGTAGTCTTGGTGAGCACAAGAGACTTCTTTGTAAAAATTTAAAAAAACACATTTTAGACCCCAAACTTGGACAATAGTGAATGTCAAAAGATCAAGGAAAATAATTATTTTGCATGACATGACCTCTTTAAATATGTAACATTAGCAAGCACTTTGTATTTTCAGTAAACATCAACATCAGCACTGTAATGTTCTGTCACTCAGATAAGTTCAATGCAAAGTTCAATTCAGTTAAATTCATCTTCAATAGTTTAATTTACTCAAACTTCAGAGTAAAACCCAGATGCGTCATCATTGCTGTTGTTTCTTCTCTCTGCAGTACTCCAGAACAGGAGCAACTGATGGTAATGTGGCTCAGCTGGATGATAAAAGAGGAGGAGTATTTTGAGAGGTACAGAAGCCCTTCAAACCCATAACAACCAATAAATGCATTTTACAACATACTAAAAATGCCAGTTATTTTATGATCGGCGAGAAGGAAATCTTCTGGAGAAGTTTACAGGAAACAGAATTGTTCTGTTCATGTACCAAATGTCTGTTTATCCTTCAATCCAATTAGTTTTATTTCATAGAGAACTATTTAAGAAGTATTTGGAATTACATTTTGAAAAAAATTTTTGTCTGCAATTATTATTCCTCTGAGGTCTGCCCGATCTGGAACATTCAGACCCACTTCTGTTCTAGATATAGGCGGTATGAGGCAAAATGAATTTTAGCCATCAGTTCAGGCTATTTTATTTTTTTTACTTGAAGGCCACTTTTTTAGTAGACAAGAAAAAATAAAATGTGTTGTGCAAACACAAAACATTTGTGGTGAAATGTGGTCAATTTTCAGTATATTAGATAATTTTATGCTTATAAAAGGGAGAGCGTGAGAGCATGAATGATAAAATGAAAACAGATGGGGTTATGCAGAGGTTAGGCAGTGACAGGCTTTTTCAATTTAATAACTAATAAGCAGCTGATGGGTTATAAGTCATATCTCCTGTAGCTTGTGCTCCTCGTGACCCACTGTGATTGGAGCGCTTATCCACACTCTATAAATTTAGAGATAAATGTCCATCGATGCACGGCCGAGCGTGTGGTTTGTGGTTAGTGTTATCATATATATGAAGCCCACTGTAACCCTGGGGGTTGGTATGTGTCTGTGTGTTTGTTCTATATAAAAGAGTGTTTAAATATGGACTCTTTTTAATGCATTTTCCCTCTCCTCTCTTTGCCTTCCCTCTATTTTGCTTTTCTGTCTCCCTCTTCTCCTCCCTTCTCTTGTTCTTTCCAGTGCCGCCGGTGTCTCGGCCTCTTTTGGAGAAATGCTATTACTGGTTGCAATGTATTTCCATAGCAACCAGCTCAGTGCCATCATCGAGCTGGTTTGCTCCACCCTTGGGATGAAGGTGAGTTTAAGCAGTGAGTTGGTCAGCACTAGCAGCCAATGAATAAAACAGTATAGTAAAATCACTTCAGCACATTATCTGGGGGGGACTGGTTTTCTAAATGACATTTTAGTTATAATTATTAACATTGGATGCCTGTCATTTCATGTAATTTATTAAGATGGGAGTGTCTCTTGAATGTATTTGGATGTCACGGAAGTTTGTGCTGTGTATGCATGTCACAAAACCCATTGAAATAAACTGGACTTCTATGTGAATAATTATATTAGTATAGTTTGTTCAGTTTTAGCGAAAAGTCTCTTATGCTCACCAAAGCGGTATTTATTTGATCAAAAATACAGTAAAAACAGTAATATTGCGAAATGTTATTACAATTTAAATTAATGTTTTTTTATTTTATTTTGATGTATTTTAAAATGTAATTGACTCCTTTTATGTCAAAGCTGAATTCATTCCGCAAGTCTTCAGTGTCACATGATCCTTCAGAAACCATTCTAAAATGCTGATTTGCTGCTCTCAAAACATTTCTTGTTATTATCAGTGTTGAAAACAGTTGTGCTGATTATCTTTTTGTGGAAATTATGCATTAATTCGGGATTCTTTGATTTATAGAAAGTTGAAAAGAACAGCATTTTTTTTAAATGTAAATCTTCAGTTTGTAAATGTTTTTACTGTCCCTTTAAAACAACTTAATGTGTCCTTTCTGGATTTCTGCATGTTTATTAAAAAAAAAACTCATACTGTCCCCAAACTTTTGAACAATAGTGTATATGATTAGGGAATTCTATAATGAATGTGCACTAGGTAGTACATTTAGTGAGAATTGTCCTTTTAGTTAGAGTAATGAGTGTATAAATAAATGAGCGTTAAAAATACATTCCACAATCGCAGATGTTTCTATCCCGGTGGGTTTAATTTCACAGAGGACCCCAAAGATAGCCGATGAAAAAGTAGCTAATATGCTCTGTAATTTTTTACCAAAGTTGTGTGAGGACACAGAGACTGGAATTTCACAGAGTACATCTGAGGAACACACATTTCAAACAAACCCACCTGAATAGGAATTTTAGCTCTTTCAACTGACTTACCTAGACAGCCGCTTTGGACATTCTGAACATTTGAGTTTAGCTTATAATGAGCAAACATGCTTTATAATTAAGATAATTATTTTTTGATTAGACAAAATCAATTAATTCTAGTACCTACAGCAGTAGGTCAGTCTATCCATCAGTGGTTCACTCTAGAGGTACTGGGTTTTTGTTTGTTTCTCTATAAAAACAAGTCAAATTTAGAACCAAACAAAGGGGGGGTACTTAGTCCTGTTTACTTAGGGGCTTAAATGCCAACATTGGTTAAATTCCAGAATTAGTCCTCTAGGTGTAAACATTCATTATACTTGGCTTGCACTGTAAAAGTCACAGAAGAGAGGGTGTTAATTGGTGGATTTATTGATTGTTAGTGTCTAGGAACATGCACATCCCAGTGAAGGCTAAAGTACGTCTGTGTAATATGTAATTGCCCTTAGCTGAGTCGTACATTATTGATGTGGTACAGATAGATGAGTCATGGAGGGTTTGTTTAGCCAGAATGAGTCACTTTCGGCATAAAAAAAAATATATTTTGTTGAAATTTGTTTCAATTGTTTCTAAACCTTGCACAGAGTTTAATCTGGTTGAGAACTGATTAAACTCCTTATCCTTCCACAGATCGCCATCAAACCCAGCTCACTGAGCAAAATGAAGACCATTTTCACTCAGGAAATCTTCACAGAACAGGTGCCTCTTTCTTTTCAGTGGATTGATGGTGTTTTAATGCAAAACACTCAGTAAGAATTATTGTGCCTCTGAGTTTGTGCAATTTATTTGACATTTTGCAAGAACTGTGTAGGCACCAGAGCAAACATCTTAATTACTAACAGCCTGTCATATTATTACATGCACTATTATAGATATCCAGTCTTAGCAGATAACTTTGAGAACTGCATGCTTGCCATCTGTCCTAACAAATGGAAACAAAGCACTTTTTGTCATTATGGATAAGACATCTGTTAAATATCTTAAATGTTAATGGTGATGTACAATTATGGCATGAAGACGGATTTTGTGATAAGTGGATTTTTGTGTTGTCACAGGTGGTAACAGCACATGCTGTGCGAGTGGCCGTTACTAATAACCTCAGTGCCAACATCACAGGATTCCTCCCCATCCACTGCATATACCAGCTCCTGAGGAGCAGAGCCTTCACCAAACACAAAGTGTCCATAAAGGTAATCCTGAGGATACTCTTCTGACGGTGTTGTTTCTGTTCTGATGGAAATCTGTTGTGTTGTGTTTTTTTTTTTTTTTGGTATCATTTGCTACCTTTTTTACACTTTGGTGCTGTGTTCCATACTTTTTTCTTGCATTCTTTGGTAGTTTATTATTCTATTTTAAATTCTATTATTTTTGTTTCTTTGCTATTCTTTGAAAGGAAACTTCCGGGTGGGGGGTGGGGGGGGCACACTAAATAACATAATAGCATTTAAAGGAACACATTATTATTAAAGCTGCAGTCCGTAAGTTTTGCCTCTTTGTCGCCATCTCTGTTTGAAAACCTGGAATTGCAGTTACTTGCGGAATTATCTTAATTGCGTGGGTTGTACTCTGGCACGGCTCCAGCGCGGATGAATCTAATGTTTTGAGGAGTATGTTTAGCTGTCAGTCACCACACCGGTGTGAATCCTGTACTTAGTAATCACAGATTCTAGCCTACGTCTTGGAATATATGACCCAAATAAGAATTTTCACCGTACAGGGCTCTAGACTAACTTTCTGCACTGGTTGCACTGGTGCGCCTAACTTTTTTTCTTAGGTGCACCAGCACAAAAGTTAGGTGCACCCAAATTTTCATATAGGTAATATTGACTTGTAAATGATTAACCAACAATCTGGTCAACATAAAGTTCTTTATTTGAAGCACAATTCTACAAGAAAGGTAACTTACTGAAAACGTGTTGGTGCTTAAAAGTGCTTCACTGAGCTGCATGTATTGTATTACACGCAAGGGCGTAGTTTTGGTTTGAACATTGGGGGGGGGGGGTGTTGAAGTGAACCTCGGGTCATGCTCCCTCTTAAGGTTTATTTATTTGTTTGTTTGCTCAAATGTTTATTTATGTAAAATGGTCTTTTGTGCTATCCACCACACATGCAAAGTTGGTTGATTGCGTAACTGCAATAAAGTAATAGGCTAGTTAACAATTACTTGTTTACATAGGATATAATGTATTATTTATTATTTAGACACTTAGGCTATAGTTTGACAGAATGTTCTAATTCAACACGCCATGGGAAGTCAATCTAACTTAACATTTTCTTATATTGATATAGTTTATTTCTTACTCCTTAACAGTTCATCGGGATCTTAATGGTTTAATCTATGCCATCACTGGAATATCTGAAGGCCAGGTTTTTCCATCACTCATCATTAGAACCCATTGGCTCTCGATTCTGACTTGTACTTGCTCTTATGAAAAAGTACCATAGTTCTTAACTGTAGCATTTGTTTATAATAAGGCTAGCCTATTAATCATTACCAGGCCAATAATGACTTTTTTATTAATCTATATTGCATTTGTTATGAGAAACAACAGCCTTTAGAAACAATAGCTACAACATGCCACAGTTGTAATATAAATCTTTAGGGAAAAATCTATTCCCTTAACAGATTATCTATTATAAATTCTACAAGTTAGACAAAATTTACCACAATAAATAAGCCTACAGTAAAACGTGATAAATTATAGTAAAGGTGGTCATGAGTGGTTTAAAAACATTTGAATGGCCTATTATGCTAGTGCTGGTGAAATATTTCTCCTCTCTTCATCAGTCTTTTTATTTTGTGCCTTTTTTTAGATAATGTTCGACTTTCTCCATAGCATTTTAAAGTGGCAGTTTCTCAATAGAATTCAAATATATCGCATATTTTACCATCAGCTTCGCGATAGGAATGGCTCGCGCAGATCTTCTCACACTTCTCGAGCGCGCTGGTGAACGCGCACAGAGTATAGGGTGATTCGCGCGCCGCTCGTGCACAATTAAAAGAACTGCGCTTCAGTCATGTTGTGCTGATAAGCGCTCCGGTCGGTTCGTACGTGAGGTTAGCGCTTATAAAAGCGCCGAAGGCGCGATTCAAATAATTAATAAATAGCCTGATTCTAGTTATGATTTTCGGACAGATCAGGCCTTAACTTAACATTCTTAACGAAAAAGTTGTCAATCATTCTTTTCATCATCTCTCATCATCCACGGCTACATCCACTCTGTTTATCTGACGGGCCTACGCTACTCCCCTCTCTCTGTCTGACTGCAGCACACACATTTTCAAACGTACACACACGCACAGGAATATCTGGACCACGGCCAATCAGAGGGGGGGTCCGCCCTTCACTATCTCTGATTGGTTTAGACCACGATATGGGCCTAATGTGTGTCTGTCTGTTGTTGAACCACAGGGAGATTTTCAGAGTCGCAGAGACTTTTTTTTTTTTTCTCGAACGGCTGGTCGCACCGGTGCGACCTCAGATTTTTTTTTAGTCGCACCATTGAGAAATTAGGTCGCACGTGCGAGCCCTGCGTATATTGTCATCTGAAGTAAGTAACAAGTCTGCCACATTTGTTCTGACCAACTGAGGAAAAAAGCATTACCATAAATCGCGCTACCAATGGTGATTAAGTGTTAACGATCGGTTAGCTCATATCACATCAAACCGTGCAAATTATTATTATTGTTATACTTTATTCTCAAATTATTAATGTTAACAGCATCAGCATTGCGTGACTGAGTATAGCGTGTAGATTTCAATTTCTGTACAGTCTAATCTAATTGTCATACCATTCGAATTTCATGTTAAGAAATTATTTTAACCCAAAAAGCAAACTATGCTCCCTTCGAACTGGTTTTCTTTAAAATTCAAATCTTGTGTAATCCCAGGCTATCTGTAATCAGAAGCACATTTAAAACTGGAATATAATTTAATTTCATTCACATGTGTTTCATATAATCCTTTCTGGATTACAATCCACCATCAAAATGATTTTTTGACATTTAATTATTCTAGCGGCTGTGAGAAAAGGCTATAAACGATCCTCCACCTGCAGGATCCTCACGTGTGATAGCCTTCTAGCCGGGAAAACTTCTTTATGTTTACAGACGTGACGTAATGACGCAGTGCCATGCTCGAATTTCCTGCGAAAACCTACCCGTACCACTCAAATTAGAAAACATTATTATAAGCTAACCGTTGTGAATCGGGCTAAAGTAAGGTGATAGTTTTGAACACTGGCTGGTTGTGTACTTGCTCAAATATTGAATTTGGATCATTTTAACCAAAAAAAGTTACAGACTGCAGCTTTAATATATTAAAAAACAATATTTTAAAATTCTAAAAACTAAAGTCATATTTATTTTTCCCCTTCAGTTACCAGTTTTTATTAAAGAACATACAGTTCTTGATTCTTCAGCAGTTATAAAATAAATCATGATTAATATGTCTACTCTCATTTTACTATAATAACAATAAAAAAACTGTTAAGAAACACTGTAATATTCTATATGTGTGCTCTATATCCTACATTCATTCTGTTCAGTTCTATTTTTTTTGTTCTATCTTTTTTTGTGTTCTGTTCCCATCTACTTCACTTTTTTTCAACTGTTTTTTTTATTTGTAATTTTCAGTTCTGTTGTGTTCTATTGTGTTCTGTTTTTTTGTTACATCTTAGTTACATCCTTACATATGTTTGCTTATTCTATCTTATATTTTATTTTGTTTTCTATTATTTTCTATGTATATATTCTATTCTGTTGTATTTTTTCTGTTCTGTTGTTTTGTAAAGCATTCTCATTTACTTTATTTGTGTGGTTTCCTATTTCCTGTTTTATTCTATCCTGTTCTATTCCTTTTGTTTTTTGTTTATTCTATTCTCTTTGTTTGAGTTTAGTTTGTTAAATTCTATTGTATTGTAATTCTGTTGTTGTTTTGTGGTCTATTTTGTTCTTTTTTCTTTCCTATCCGGTTTTGTTTTTCTTTTCTGTTAAAATCCGCTCCTTGCTAACTACATTACATTACTCTGTTGACTCTGTTCAGTGCTAGTATTGACTTGAATCCATTGGGTTCTATTATCTGTTTGACTGGCTGGCTCCTCTCCTGACTCATGGAAAGACACTCCATTGATTTAATTAAGGATGTGGTTTTTGAATGTGGTAGCGCATCGCCCGGCTGATCAGAATGTTTCCTCACAATTACATCGTCAGCCTTAAAGACTGGAATCTGCCTCCTCTAGAGTCAGTAAGCCATGTTATAGCTATTGATCTGCTCAGCTGGAAAGATGATTTAATCACCCGAGTGCCAGAGGTAGATGATTGGATAATTCACTTATTCTGAATGATCTCTGAGTGTCTTTCTTTCTTTCTTTGTGTTTTTTTTTACCCTTTTTTCTTAGGACTGGATCTTCAGACAGCTGTGCGAGACGACTACTCCACTCCACACTCAGCTGCTTCCATTAATTGATGTCTACATTAACTCCATCCTGACCCCTGCTTCCAAGACCAACCCTGAGGCCACCAACCAGCCAATCACAGAGCAGGAGATCCTTAATGTTTTCCAGGGCTTGGCAGGGGTGGGTGGAGCTTAAGCATCTTTTCGATCATGTTGACTGCAAAATCAAAAAAAAAAATTTTTTTACTGTGATAAATGACTGCCCTGCAGTAGCAAAAATCAGTTGCATAGATATTATTGAAGGTTATTTTTAGACCAATGGCATCTGGATATTGCAAAATGTACAAGCCAAAGATTCAGAATTTAGAAGACAAAGATCATGATCATTAATTATATAGAACTTTTTAGTTTAATAATATTAAAGACCTGTTATCATGTGTGGTCTGTGGTAAAGTATATATCACTGATACTGAATGTCAATCGTCTTTAATGTAGAAATTAATATTATAGTTGTAACTGCATTGACACTATCGGATGAGAACAAAATTTGAACTGAATTTAGATGGAAAATGACACTATCTTTGCATCCCATGCTGTTTTTGAGCTAAACTGGATCAACTTTGAACTGACTTGAGCTGAAAAATGACACTATTGTCTTATGTAGAGCTGCTTATAGCTGAATTGAAGTTTGCAACATTGACAGTTATTGAACTGAATTGATACAATGTTCTAAATTGAGCTGAATTATGGTATTATTATCTTCTGTCAAGCTGCTTTACAACTCAAATTGAATTTGTTTCATAATTGATGAATTTTACAACATTAACAGTGTTATTTTCATGTTTATTAATGTGGAGATTCTGTGAAAAAAATCTGTATAGTAAAAAGTGCTATATAAATAAATGTGACTTGTCTAGATTATACACTGTATATCTCCAGATCTGTCCGATGCAGATCAAAAACATTTATTCCCGTTTTAACCTCTGTTTGACCTGTCTCCATCTCCCCCTCTAATTTTCTGTCTCTCTCAGGGAGATGGAGGTAAAGCCCGTTCTCAGTACACCATCACCACCCAGTTGCTCATTCTCTATTACATCCTGTCGTATGAGGAAGCTCTGCTCGCGAATACAAAGACGTTGGGTAGGTATATTACACACTTAACTGATATAATTTAGGTGGAATTTCAAATATTTTTACTTAATTTAATTTTTTTTATATTAAATTAACTTTTATTTCATATGATTTTTTTTACTTTATTTATTATACAATTTAATTTAATTTTAAGTAAGTTATTTATATTGTATTTAATATGGACAAGGATGTAGGGACATTTTATTTTAAATGTGAATAGTATATTTGCTGTTTTACATGTCCTTAAATTAGAATTCACTTGTTCCGATTGATCCATTCAATTCAAATTCCAGTTTAATTAGTTGAAAAATATGTTTTTGAATGTATTTGTTTTTGTTTAGATTTGTGTTTTTTTCTGATTTTGTCTTCTCTTACCGCCTTTTTCTTTGTTTAATTTTAAACAATTCAACTATTAAATGATAGTCTCTGCACAACAGGACTTAATAATTTTATCTCCAGTTAATCTGGTGTATGCTCGCTTATGTAAGTTCCTGTCTTGCCACCCAGAGTGCTGTTATAATATTAGGATGAGAGCGATACAGCTTAGCTTCCTGCTCTCTCCTCTGCATATTAAATTGCTTCAAACTCACACCAATCACCTGCAGTTTGACTTTGCTTTGGAAGCCTCTCATCGGTTATTAGAGCGGTTACTCTTCAGTGTTTATGCACACAGCTCTTCCCAGAGTGCTGTGCTTATTTAATCTCCCTCTCTCCCTCTCTTCTCCTCTATCATTCTGGAGTAATGATGCCCTTTGGCTGTGCTAATGAACTGGAATACAATGAAAAATCACCTGTACATGAGCTGCACCACAGTGGCCTATTTTTAACAAACAGCCTGATAACCATGCGTTCTCTCTCCTCCCAGCACTTATGCAGAAGAAACCAAAATCCTACTCTCCTGCCCTCATGGACCAGATTCCCATTAAACACCTCATTCGCCAGGCCCAAGGACTGCAGCAGGAGCTGGGAGGTAAAGGACACCCGTTAACCTCCATTGCACTTATATTCAGCAGAGTAGATTTAAAAGATGTGATAATATAGCCATATTTAGTTGCATCATTAGATGCAATTCTTTTTCTCATTACATGACACTGATACTTGATATCTTGCTAAAATGTTTCATTCATTTTATGTGCATTGGTTTACAGGCTGTATACATGCAAACAGTGAAAATGCTATTATACTTAAAAAAAAAATAATCAAAATGTTAAATTTATTTTATTTTATTTTTTAGGCTTACATTCTGCTCTTCTGCGTCTACTGGCCACAAACTATCCTCACCTGTGCATGGTGGAGGACTGGATCAGTGAAGAAGAAGTGACTGGTACTCTGCCTTTACTGAGGAAGATGTTGCTGACATCCTCATCCTGCAAATACTCACAGACACAGCTACGAGAGGGTACAAGAAACTCACACTATCGCCCACTTAGTTAAGTGCTAAATGTGGAAATCACATTTCTGATGTGACCGAGATTGCATTAAAGATTTTCTGCCATTTACTAAATTTTCGAAATTTGACTCATAATTTAAAAATCATTTTGATGGATCCATTTTTGTCCATTTTTACACAGTAAAGAATATTAATATGGATTAAAAGTGAAGAAAAGCGGATATGTCACACAAGTCAGTTTTGGTTATATCAACACAAGGTCAAAATAAGGAAATGGAAAGGGATATGTCTATACATTTCTTTTTATAAAATTTACAGCCACCATGTGTAAAAATAGAAAAGTTGTCGCTCAGGTGGATTCTGCAAAAGCAATTAGCACACCTCTGCTGTACAATGTATTTCTCAAGCAGTTTTCACACTACAGTAAACCAGACCACTGAACTCTACATTGAGACTCATAAGGCCCTTTGGCACTGGAAGAGATCACAAGTGCTTATTATGGTCTATGATATGAATAGTTTGTTGTTGTAGTCTGACCTTTCATGTGCATGACTCAGTTTTGCACCTGCGGAGTAATGAGCCTGAAGGTGTTTCTGTATTCATACAACGCTGCTCTGACAGGCCTGTTTCTCCACAGGACTCTTGTATTCACAGACGGTGACAGGCTTATGCTATATTTAAGGATATGGAAATAAAACAAACAAATATATTGACATCTAAAGCCTCTTTTTGAATTAAATATAGTCAAATAATTAATATAAGCAATTGTTTGTGATTATTTGTGTTTTTATTTTTTTAATTAACCATTTACATTTTTTTTTCTTCTTAGCTTTCCAGAATGTTCTCTCCGGTGGGCCCAGGCTGCTGCGTATCCTGGAGCACCTGACACTGCTCTCTGCGGGAGATCTTATACCTTACGCAGAGGCTTTGACTGCCAGCATGGGGCTGCTCTTAGAGGACGGCGTCTCTCGCAGGATCCTACAGACTGTTAACAAACTCTGGATGGTACTTAATACAGTCATGCCACGCAAGTGAGACTTCCTCTGTGTTTAGTAAAATGGAAGGGAATCTTGCACTTCAGCACTCGTACTAAGTCTCTTTCCTCTGTCAGGCTGTGGGTGATGACGGTAAACGCTCTGCAGCCTTCAGTAAAGCTCCTGCGGCAGCAGAAATACACTCAGAATGATCTGATGGTGGATCCTCTCATCGTCCTGCGCTGCGACTCCAGAGTCTTCACGTATTACCTGCTTAGAAATGCCTGATAAGAAATACCCTAAAGAAATTCTATAATTCATGCTAATCTTAGTCTTACTGAAGGAATGTGTGTTTGTTCTCGTGAAGGTGTCCTCCACTAATGGACATCACTCTTCATATGCTGAATGGGTACCTGTTGGCATCTAAGGCCTACTTGAACGCCCACCTGAAAGAGACGGCTGAATTTGAGCGACAAGCACAGACTGTATCAAACCTTGGGCTGAGTGGCCAACCTGATACCCCTGAGGTCACCAGAGAAGAGCTGAAGAACGCTCTGTTGGCTGCTCAGGTAGACACATGCACACACACACATGTCTAATACTGTTTTCTGAATCATCAGTTTGTGCATTTGGCATATTTGTGTTGTTTCTGTCCACCTTCAGGACAGTGCAGCGGTACAGATCTTGCTGGAGGTGTGTTTGCCATCCCCTCAGGAGGAGCAGCAGCTGGGAGGAGGTGGAGGAGCAGACAGCCTGTTGAGGAGCGTTCAGTCTGCTCCAGGTTTTCCCATGCGGAAGCAGGTGGGCGACGTGGGGGCTGGGCGGGGGGCCCAGGGGGAGCGCGAGGCAGAGGGCGGGCTGCTCAGTGACCTGAGGGAGGTGCAGTGTCTCATCTGCTGCCTGCTGCACCAAATGTTCATCGCAGACCCCAACATTGCCAAACTAGTACACTTTCAGGTAATTAAGTTTCTCTGTTACAGTACTGTCATTACCATTAAAATACATACTTTATACATACATGCATAATGATCATAAGACAGTACACACAATGTTATTTTTTTCTCTATATGGATTTAACATTTTTATGTCATGTATTTCAGAGTGAAATAGGATACGCAATGGGAAAAATTACATTTTATCCATTGGGAATTGATTAGATTGATTAGTGTCAAGTGGTCTCTGTGTGACAGGTGGTTGGAGGGGAGGGGTTATAATTACAGTACTGTTCAAAAGAGTCACTAATATTTTTTTAAGAAATTAATACTTTTATTAGGATTCATTTAATTCAAAAGTGGTAGTAAAGACAATTTATAACAATATAACAGATTTTGGTTTGAAGTAAATGCTGTTTTTTTGAAATCCTTAAAACCTATGTCACAGTTTCCACAAAAATATTAAGTAGCACTGTTTCTTGAGCAGCAAATCAGCATATTTAGAATGATTTCTAAAGGATCATGTGACACCCTGAAGACTGGAGTAATGACTGCTGAAAATTCACATCACAGGAATTAATTACATTTTTAAATATATTAAAAATAGAAAACAGTTCTTTTAAATTTCAAAGTCTACATTTTGTATTGTACATTTGATAAATGCAGCCTTGGTGAGCATGAGAGAATTATATCCAAAAATGTAAAAATCTTTCCTACCTCAAACTTTTGAACAATAGTGTAAAACTTTGTGACACTATAATGGCTTTTATTTTGATTTTTTTATGTGCACCAGTAAATCATTTGCAAATTTAGCAGGAACATGTCTTAAAAAATCGGGTCATTTTCATCTTGACTTGAACAGTTTTAAACTAAAATTAACTATGAAAATTAACTACGTTTTAAAGAATAAAACAGCCTTTAGGTTTTTGTGAATCATTTTCAGATAAAGGAAAACAAAATCAAAGAAATCTCTAATTGGGTTCTAAAGCTCTAATTAAGTTCTGAAGGTTTTCTAAATGTTCTTTAAATGTTTCTTCAGGGTTATCCGCAGGCTTTGCTCCCTCTGACGGTGGCAGGAATTCCTTCCATGCACATCTGTCTAGACTTTATCCCAGAACTCCTCGCTCAGCCGCAGCTGGAGAAACAGGTAAGCAACTATCAGTTTGTCCATCCATATTTTCAGCCAGGAGTATTAAATAAATCAGTTGCCACTCCCAAGTTCCAGAATTAATTTGAATTCAGGTGTGAATCCCTTAATCTGTTATACCACGAATATACACGGAATCTAATTTCTCTTTCTAGAATTTATTATATTTAGTATGTAGGTATACTTGGTAGTATACAAGACTCTTTATAGCTTTATAATATATACTACAACTTAATTTAGAGCTGTCTGAAGTATTAAGAGTACGTATTATGCTACTTGAATCACAGACACATGGTGAGCCCTCAGGGTTGACCTCTGGGCTTGATGCTAATGGAAGTTTTGTTTTGTCTGGCACAGATCTTCGCCATACAGCTGTTGTCCCATCTGTGCACCCAGTATGCCCTGCCCAAATCCCTCAGTGTGGCACGTCTTGCCATTAGTGTGATGGGCACCCTCCTCACAGGTAGAAATAACTCTTTCATCTGTTGCTTTATCTCTTATCTTTCTTCCATTTTCTCTTTACCTTGGTCTCTGTTCTTATTAATTTATTAGGGCTGGCATTTTATTAAAGAGTGTCTAAAAATAACATTGATAATTGGAGATATCAGACCCCATTACCTTGCCTTCTTTTGTAGCAAAAACCAACCTGTGCAAACTTGTCCCATTATCTTAGTACACGCTGCCCTCTGCTGGCCACTGCTGACAAACCTTCCTCTGCAGTGTTTATAAATTATGCATCAGCCATCCATTTATTGTTTTATTGAATGGCTTACCAGAGGAGTCTTGAGCACTGTTAAATCCTGCAGTTCCTGTGCAGTTTTAGTTTTGTTATCTAGTGCATCTGTTCGCAAAACAAACAAAAATTGCATGTGTTTCTGTAATATATTCACTTAAGTAAATAATTGTTGGTATCTTTCACAGTGATGACCCGTGCCAAGCGCTTTGCATTTTTCATGCCGACGCTGCCATGCCTGGTTTCATTCTGCAAGGCTTTCCCCCCACTCTTTGATGATGTCATGTCCCTGCTGGTTCAGGTGGGACAGGTATCTGCTGCTGATGTCACCACCAAGGCCAGACATATTGATCCTCTCATTGCCAGTGAGTGTATTCTTGTCTTATTTGACTGAACTGTTTTTAATATGAATTGATCAATGGCTATTGTATGGGGCAGAGGCAGGGCAAGATTTTAAATAGTTTTACTCAGTTCAAAGTCAGATTTAATAGTGAAAATGTGCATGCCGACTTTTTCATTTGCCTTGGTTCTTGAAGTATTTTTTCCATTTATTTTTCCCATAGGTTGTTAAAAAAGTCGGTAACACTTTACAATAAGGTTCATTAGTTAACATGAACTAAGAATGAACAATACTTCTGCAGCATTTATTAATCTTAGTTAATGTCAATTTCAGAATTTACTAATGCATTATTTAATGCACTGTGTACTAATGAACATTAGTTAATGCACTGTGAACTAACATAAACAAACAATGAACGACTGTATTTTTATTAATTAACATTAACAAAGATTAATAAAGAGTGTAATAAATGTAGTGTTCATTGTTCGTTCATGTTAATTAATTCATTAACTAATGTTAATGAATGACACCTTATTGTCAAGTGTTACCAAGCCTTAAGAGCTAAAGAGTTAAAAGCCAAGAACCAAAGTACTCAAGTATTTAATAGTTTTATATTTGCATATGGTCGCACAGTTTTTGCAATATGGTCTCATGTGATTATTAAACAACCTGCAAAAAGCCATGATTCATATCAGCATTTGAACATTTCTGACTACTCCTAGTTATTATACAAATCTAATAATGTGATATTATGGCTCAAAAATGAAGATTTTGACATTTGAAATAAATAATTTATACATTATTGTCAACTGCATATTAAAGCTCAAAGGCCTTTCTTTAGTTTTCTTATTATATTGATGTTTAATTCAGAATATAATATTAATATTTATTATAGTAACATTGCATTTAAATATTAATTGTATTACAACTATAACTATAATATTTCGTTATTATATTACCATCAGATTTAACTTGATAGACTTCCAAAAAAATTGTGTTAGTGACAAGTGACCTGTGAAGTAAATAAATATCCACTTGCAAATTCAGGTACCCCATGAATCAAAAGATAACTAGGTTCGTTTTCAGTCACTTCTCTTTTTGGACAGTTAACAGTGATTTGAGATTGATTTTCAAGTCTGATGACCCTAACTGTTTCTGCAGACTTTAGCAGACAAAAAAAATGGCATTCTTTGCAAGTTTATAGTTTTTGCACAGTCTGTTGAGCATGTGAGCTTCTGTTTCAAAGTGTTCAATGCCTTCTTTGTTCTTTTATCTAAGCATCAGTAATATGAGGTTATCTTTTCACAGTTAATTTCTCAGTATTTATCAAGATATGATCACAATATGGTGTGGCCAAATCATGTAGCCCTAGATTTAGATCTAATCCACTGTGCTCTTGTGTTTAGGGCTCCAGTATCTGAGACAGAAGCCACAGGAAATACCGCTATCAGAATCCAAATACTCTCTACACAAGACGTCTGCAGAGGAGCTGGGTGGAGCCGATCCTGATGTACAGCTGTGCTATCAGATAGAGGCCACCTTCATGGACATCATCAACTCCAGCACACAGGCACTGTGACAACACTAACAGACAAATAGAAAAGTTAATGGGACTATGCATAGATTGGAATGAGTTTTTGTCCCATGTAAAGTTTAAGCCTCATGTTACAGAAATCTGCTTATGAACATGCAAATCAGTATAATGATAGATGACTTACAGCTGTTGGACTAGTGCTGGGACCATTTCAGTTTAAAGTCAGTCCACTCAAAACACCGAACATGAATTTTCTCCTCCATTTTGGCATACCACAAGTTAAGAAAACATCTGGATTTAAGGTAACGAAAGAAATTCTAATTTGATATAGTTTTACGTAAACTGTACTTATATGGTATATATAAATAGTCAAATCACGGGGTACCATTTTTTCAAAACAAAGGACGAGATGTACTGAAAGATAAAAATATAGATTACAATTCCATATTCTGTTGCCAGCCAAAACCACCATCTATATTTGACTCAAAACAACGTTTGACTTTCTAGCAAGCATTTTTATTGTTTTTGTAAGTGAATTGGACGTTCATTCTCTGGCCTGTCGTGAAGGATTGGAGTAATTCTGGTCACAAAGCAGCTTGCTGTAGATGTAGTAGGCATTTTCTAAATGGTGTGTTAGCTTGTTAGTTAAGTGTGTATTTGATTGGGCGACGAAATGTGAGTCCAGGGCACTTTACAGTGATATTATTGGTCTGTTTTCTAGACCACCATTTAAAAGAGTATTTTCTTGGCTCAAATTCACCTTTTCTTGAAGCGTGACGTCTGAATTTTGTTTGTTACCTTGGTTTTGTATACATGTCAATCTTACATTTTGAACATTTGTATTAAAACATCTTTTTGGAAACTCTTTGTTTACTCAATTTTAATTATAGCTTACTTAATAGTTGTATATTGAGTTGGAATTTTAAAATTACATAAAAAATGACACACTTCAGTTATATTTAGCACAAATTGAGGAGGACATATGGGTGGCATTGTGATTGCCAAAACAAAAAAGTCACCTAAAGCTCCAACAATTGGAGCAACTGGATACTGAAGACATTTGCATTAACTAATATTTTACATAAACAGCCTGATATTGATCTTTTATCTGTGGTGAAATAAAACGTGTATTAAAAATAACATATCATTTAGATCCATGTGGGGGCGCTCTTGTCACATGCAGAAACAGGATCCGCAGGCTGGAGGACACATGGAAACACTTATGCATGTTCAATGATGACATGATCAGTGATTGAAACATAACAAAAAACTTGGCCAATCACATGCTCCTTTTGCTCCAGAACAATGGTTTTCTGTGTTATGAGTGCTTTAGAAAATGCTCTCATTTAATTTGCAATCAAATTTGGCCCAAAATACTTCACATTAAAGTAGAAAAATCCAGTAAATACAAGAATGTACTTTTTCAGAGCCAAATTACACCATAGAGCTTGACCTAACCTTAACATTAGCTTTTTTTGGAGTGGTTGAATGAAAATCTGTCATCTGTCATTCTTACCCTCATGTTCCAGGCAGCCTTTCTTTCTTCCGTGGAATCAAAAGGATATGTTTTGAAGAATCTTGATAACAATTTTGGTTCTCATTGACATCTATTGTATGGTCTGAAACAATATAATAGAAGTCAATGGGAACTAAAACGTTTTGGTCACCAACATCAAGAAAGTCATACAAGTTTGCAAAGACTTAAATGATGACAGAATCAGGCTCTGGTCATTTTTTTAGCCTCAAGTGCATCACTTTTAAAAAAGCATTAATAAACAATAATTTATACATATTTTGTACTGTCCCTTTAAGAAGCTGTGAAGTTTCTCATGTCTGGTGTGCAGTATGTGCTCCTATATAAAGATAAGTATAAATAACTACAGCATCCATGGCTTCTAAAGGCACATCTGCCCATAGGGTGATCATAGATGTTGTTGTGTATGATAGAAGTGGAAGAAAAGGCACAAAATATGCATCCAGAGTGTGTAAATGGTTCTCGCCGCAGGTCTTTTACCTCTACAGAGCTCTGACTCTGAGCTGCTGTGAACGGCCTCAGGCTAGCGAAAGCGAAATCACAGCTCAGTTTTGTTTCTCCTTTAAGGCACTGTCAAGTTTAAACACCTTTTTCACACAAAAAAAACTTCAGTGCTCTTTTCTCTCTTTCACCTTTCCTTGCACCTCCATTCTTGCGCGAGTGTGCACGGCAGAGAGAAATGGAAATGTTTATCACCTCCCCTAGCAGAGCCGGCTTTCTCTGTTCCAGGGCCATTTCTCGTTACTTGCTCATTTGACCTGCTATTGAGTTATTTTCCTCACTTGTTCTGGATGTCTTGAGTGGGAAGTTTGCCGTTGCGCGCATCAGTAAATCGAATTGACTTTGTGCTGCGAGACAAAGGTCTGCTGAAATCTAAAAGCGCCGATAATGTAATTCACGCTTTGATTTGGTAATTGACATCTGTTTAGTGTTGTGCTCCTAGCTTTACAGCATCCATTTGTGAAATCCACCGTGGCGAGTGCCAGCTTTCCATCTGGCAGTGGCTGGCGGGCATGTGTGCAAGATTAAATCCGCTACGGATCTTTACAGTAAACTTCAAGATTGTAGGTTGCGACCGGTCAGGCTATCTTTCCTTGCATCTTGTTGCAAACGCTCAAAGATGGAGGCGATTTTTCAAACGAGTTCAAACGGGAATGTCAAGTAACTTTGTGAAGCCTGCCAGTTGGAAAGGCGAGCAAAACCGAGCGAATTTGTCTCTTGCCCAGATAGTTATATCAAGTCTCTGATCTCAGGGACTGAAGCCTTTGGTGAAATTCAAAACATCTCGCTTCAGAACGCGCGGCTCTGCAGTGAGTTTGTGTGTTTTATTTCCCACTGAATCAAAGCAAGCTGTGCTGCAAATCGTGTTGTCAGCGTAGGCCGACTGAACTGGCAAAAGCTATTTACAGAGTCTTGCAATCAAATCACCATATTTCAGCTCCGGCCCCACGGGCTCCATCTAAATGCAATATGCCTCGGCGTTCATGGCACCCTGGAGCCTTACATCATGTCTTTAGTATTGTTTATGAGATTAGAGATTGCACCATGTAAAATACTCCTTCCTTTGTTAGCTGCGGGCTCACGGTTGAAAGGTACCATATGCCGGCATGCAGTCTGCGGCGTGCTCGATCTAATTACCCCCGCTATTACGGGCCGAGCTATGCGGCCCTGGTATGTAACCTCTCTGCTCCACGCTCGGCGTTGCGGGCAGAATCGGATGCGGAGGAACCTTGAGGGCTCTTGGATGCTATACCATCTGGAGAGACGGGAGAGTGTATTACATCCCACACCTGGTGAATGTGTGATTAGCTTCTGGTCTGAAGCATAAATCATTTGCAGCCGGTTGCTCTGGGCCCACATTGACTTCATCAGTCGCTCTGGGTGACTACGTTAGTAAAAGCAATAAAGCTATTGAGGAGATCGTCTGAGGTTACGGCTGTGCGTTACAGGTGTTTTCAGGCAGAAGAGACTCTTTCATATATATGAGCTTAAAAGCAGCTTTGTGAACTGACTTCACAGTGAGTGGGAGCAGGAAAGGATAGATTTAGCAGCATTTTGCTGTAGTATCTTAATATTTTAATATTTAAGGACTTTTTTTGTTTGTGCAATTGTTTCTATTAATTAATGCTGTTACTTTTGCCTGGTTTCACAGATAGGGTTTAGACCAAGATTAGGCCATAGCTCAATTATGACATATATTGCTGTTTTGCATCTTGAGACAAAACAAAGGCACTGATATATTTTGCAATCACTCAGTGCAGGTTTCTTTCAGTTGAAACAGCTCAGACTTACATTTTAGTCTGGGACTAGGCTTAAACCTCGTCTGTGAAACCGGGGGTTTATATGCTCAAATTTACATATGTAGTTGAAGTACTGTATATAAAATGTTTTATATATTTTTTATTTTAAATGTTAGATTATAATATCAAAATTTATTTAAATTCTAAAATATGTTTAGGGTAAATATTTACATAATTCAAAAACTATTAACCTTTGTAGCCTAAACATATTATGGTCATTAATTTAATACAGTCTAGGTCATATTTTCATGATGGTTTTGCAAGAATCCCACACAACCTATTCTTGTTGGCGTCTACTTAGTTTGTGTATATTAAATCAAGTGACAGATGGGTTTGCGCTATAATAATGTAGTTTAGAACGAATGCAGAGCTTTCGACTTCAACAACGAAAGATATCGACAGTGTTTTCTCCTCACTTTTTGAACATTTATAAGCCTGTTTATTTTGCTGCTTTGATTATATGGTTTGTTGCACTGAATTATTTACATTTAGAATAGTTTTCTCCCAGGAGAAAGAACTGATTTAGCCAGCATTGATTTCATAACAAAATTATGCAACAGTGTATTTTTTCACAAAATAACAATATTTTAGTGTTTATTTGTTTACCTAAAGAGGGTAAATGCTGAATTTGTTTAGCATTATATAAGTGGCTTTGTTATTGAAATAAAGCCAAAAAACATACCTGTTGTCATTTGACAGAATAAGGGACAATCTTTGATGACTCCAAAGCTCACTTAAATACACTGTAATCTTTAATTACCAGTGCTGACATGGCGTATTACTTTTCACTGTTTCCCCTCAGAGAGTAAATTGCTCTTAACCAGCCAACCAGCCATTTAACGCCCTCATTATATACACATTTGACCTCGTTCCGACGGCTGTAAGCTGCATAACACGTCCTCTTAAAGTGCTGAAGAGCCTTTGAGCCTCTCTCTCTCTCTCTCTCTCTCTCTCTCTCTCTCTCTCTCTCTCTCTCTCTCTCTCGCTACACAACAGATGGCTGCAGTGCTGAGAGAGTATACATATTAATAGCACAATTACAATTCTCTACATCAAGATTGTGTCATTATCATTGTGATTGAAAAAGCAATTATGGTTCTTGATTATCATCAGCCACTGTAAATCTCTGTTATTTTGTTGTTGCCTCTGGGCACGATCCCCCATCCGCTGTCAAGAAAGCGATCTCTGTAGTGCAGGGTTTGGGAGACGAGCACTCCTCTTTGACTGCCAATTAATTAGCTAGCCTTGCATTTGCATAATCGGCTCCTCGGGTGGTTTTGGGAGATGGCTCGTTCTGAAGCTGTGGCGACAGTTTGAAGGTGTAGATACTGTTCAGGGATCAGCTCGGCTGGCACTGGAAGTATTCACTTTGAAATCTGCTCGGGGTGGTGAAGTTCTTCAGGCAGGTTGTTTCAAGGCAATCACTTCAGCTATAAATGCTAAGCGACTAATAAAAGAAAAAACAAAACAGAAAAAAACTATTAAAAATATGAATATACATATATGACTACTAATAGAAGAAAAACGTATAAACACACACACACACACACACACACACACACACACACACACACATACATAACATTTAAACCTTCATTGTAAATAATTATGAATAATCAATATTACAAATGGAAATATAATTATGAATAATCATAATATTAGATACTGGAAATCATGTAATATTTATAACTCTCAAAATACACTACACTTTTTTTTTTTTTTGCTGACCAGTAAAATCTTGACCACTTACTTGATAACTTTGTGCTAAAATGCAGTGCTGATCCACATATGTTAGTGCTGGTAAATAAATCAATGTGTTAGCTTTACCAGCCCAAATTCCCAGGGCTGTATTCCCATCACATTATCCAAACGATTGGTGTACATCCATTGAGAGGATATGTACTCTTTTGTTATGGGAGGCGGGCCTGGCGGGGGTTGCTCAAGGGGAGTGTGCGTGCCTTCACTTTGTAAAGTCACAGATCCAATCTGTAACGCTATTGTAACCTCAGGTGTGAAATCTCATACAGCCCACAGCTCAGTGGCTTTAGCAGCTCAGCTGTGAAATTATATCTGTTCTACCTCTTGAGAGCTCCAGAGAGGTGTGCGCGTGTGTGTGTGTGTGTGTGTGTGGGGAAGACTGTTAGTGGTCTTTGTGAAAAAGAAGAGACAAGAAAAGAAGGCATAATGAGTGTTAGGCCAGATCAAGAGTAAAAGCGGTTTAAGATCCATATGTATTCTTCATTGAAGGCCTTGCTATTGCATTCCACAGCTGAGTGAATCTCAGACTCCAGCCACTGTGTCTCTGTGTCCTTGGAACAGTCCAACAGAGGAACAGAGACAAGCTGTGGGGTTAGAGGACTCACCTGAGGAACCTGAGGCTGATGAAACATGGGGCAACTTTTTAAGCAATGTTGCCATCATCGGGCAACCAGGTGAGACACAGGGCCTACGACCGATCTGAAATATCCAGATACAAATTTGTTACCCATTCTCAATGGGAAAGTGCCCAAGCAACATTGAAAAAAAAGTTGCCCCATGTATCATCAGCCTCACAGTGTAAAAATATAGTAAAGAGGCAAAACCCAATTGCAGATTATGTACATTGGCTCAAAAACTTATTTGGACACTTTACAATGTCTTGTTCATTGGCATCAAAAGTGTAAACAAATTACACAATGCTTTTAATTTAAGGTATTAAATAATTTAATAATTTAGTTTTTTTACATACATATTGAATAGTGATAATATTAAAAAAGATTATGAAAATAAAATTGTATACATATTTTAATTTGTTTCAATGTATATTTTCAGTGTTATTTTTAACATAAATATAATACTAATATAATTTCTATTTTATTTTTAAGCATATTAATTAAATATTGTAAACAATTTTGCAAATGTGAAGGTGAAAAAGGTGTTCCTGTAAAAGGTTCACAGCACAACGATGTAAAGATCCGTTGCACGCAATGATGGCTAATCAGTTCCATGACAGGATTTTGGAATGCCAGACACAGCTTTATAAAATGAACCATGAAAGCTAATCAGATTTTTACTGCAAGGATGATTTCATTTTGTGCAGAACCAGTGTGGTGATTAACTCCAAATTACATTAAAAAGGCTGCTTCACACTGGGGATAATGAAATATGAAATCGGTAGTTTTTCAGTTGACGGAGAGCGTGTAGGTGGCTGCGAAGATGAAGGAGAAACTCTGTGGATATTGGGAACACTTATTTGGAAAGCCTTTGTTATGATTGGAACATCTTCCAGCTGTCGTCACCTTTATTACCACCTGTTTATTGTAGCTTTGGGAGTGATGAGACAATTCAATTTTTTCCCTCCAAGCACATAAACACATGAAATGGGCTCTTTATGATGCTTCTAATCCTTTATGAAGTGCATGAACAGACTGTCTGGACGAAAAATATTAGGTTTAAGGCCTCTGAGAGACAAAGAAAAGGGGAAGAACGAAAAATGGTTGTTCATTTTTTTCATCAGGTTTTCCTCTATCCGTGCCCTTTCAGTAACCACTTTAAGTGGTGTCAGATGCAAACAGACACATGAAACAGGATCCAAGCCTAATTGCTCCTCAGCTCATTTAAATCGCTAATGAGATACCTTGAAATCATTCCCATGCTGAGGTGAAGACGACAACCAATCAGATGAGAGAGAAGAGCAAGGCCCTATATAAGCCCTGTATGTATATATATATATATATATATATACACACTGTTGCACTGTAATGTGAGACTGTGTGTGAGAGGGAGCTCTTGAGTGGCCCCAGAGGTAATTTTCACCTGTTTTTGCATGATTTTCTCTCCTGGTGAGATGTAGAGTAACACGGAACAAGTGTAATATTACCTTTTGGAGATATCAGGGCAGCTTTTATTTAACACTCAATAAATAACACAATTTTCCTAACAATTTTCAGTATTTATGTGCTGCTTTTTTTTATCAGCAGTTTTTATTCGCACGTAATGATAATGGCATAGCTGATAAATTCTGTTACGTGTTGAAATAAGCAAGTAAACAAACAAAAATAAATGAGAATAGCAACTTGCAATTTCGTAGTTAAAGGCATAGTTCACCCAAAAATGGAAATTTGCTGTAAATGTTGATCAGATGTTGATGAGTTTGTTTCTTCATTGGAACAGATGTTGAGAATTTCAGCATTACATCACTTGCTCACCAATGGATCCTCTGCAGAGAATGGGTGCCGTCAGAATGAGGGTCCAAACAGCTGATAAAAACATCACAATAATCCAAGAGTAACCCAAATGACTCCAGAACATCAATTAATGTCTCGTGAAGTAAAAAGCTGTGTTTATTAAACAAATTCATCATTAAGACATTTTTTGCCATTGGTGGATTTTGGTGTGAGAGGGCAAAAGGCTTTTTCACGCCTTAATAATGGCTTTGTTTCTTACAAACACGCAGCTTTTCACTTCACAAGGTGTTAATTGATGTTCTGGAGTCATGTGGGTTACTAGTGGATTATTGTCATGTTTTTATCAGCTGTTTGGACTCTCATTCTGACGGCACCCATTCACTGCAGAGGATCCATTAGTGAAGAAGTGATGTAATGCTTAATTTCTTCAAATCTGTTCCAGTGAAGAACCAAACTCATCTACATCTTGGATGGCCTGAGGGTTAGTAAAAATTTTTTTTAGCAAATTTTCATTTGTGGGTGAACTATTCCTTTAATAGTTAGAGCAATTTGTAGCAGCTTTCAAGACATTATAGCTTTCTGTTACTCTTTGCCTTCATATTTTGGGCGTTTTAGTCTTTGTGTCATGTGAAATGGTGCTTCCTTCTTACTTTAAGAGGAAATGAGCTCAGTGATGTGTGTTTAGTACCCCAACTGCTGCTGTAGATCAGGCTAGTGGCTCTCTGAGGGGCCGTCAATATGTTCCGGGCAGCCCATCTCTAGCCCCCATGACTCTAACCGAGATAGCTCATGTCTCTCACAGTTCATTTGCAGAGCCATGGATGAAAAGTGTGTATGTGTGTCAGTTTCTCACAGGTACACTCCATATGCAGTATATTTTCTGCACTGGGGTCGTGATCACCTTGCCTCAGCCCAGGCTACAAAGGCAATATCTCAGAGGAGATTGCAGGTGACCTCACTTCCTCCTTCCACTGACATTATGCGTTCCGCCACAGTAAGCCGTTTGTATTCCTCTCATGTATGAAACTCCAGGCTGGCGAAATTACTTTCATCCAAATTATTTTTGTGACCCAAGGATATCCTATCAGTCCTTACCTTTTTAAGCCACTCTTTTCCTCCTTCATTCATCGCAGGCTCCAGTGAGCTGGCAAAGGGAATGTGTGTTTGAGTAGTTTGACTTTTTCCCCCTCTAAGCCGTCTGTTTCCTTTGGCAAACACTGCCGTGTGCTTTCACTGTTTATTAACTGCCTCTCGGGTGCTCTAACTTTTTCTTGGAGCCCTGTTCTTGAAGTTTAACAAGATCTCTCTGTTTTAAAATCAGCTTGATTTAGTTTCCAGACGCTGCGGGGTGAGACCTCAGGGGCGCTGCGACCCTCCTCAGGCTCTGCTGGTTAAAGTTTTGTGTCCTCAGTCAACTGGATAACTTCAAGTGTGAAATATTGATATGCTTAGGAGGGTGAAAGAAAGAGATATTAACAATTTGCATTGTTTTGGTTATAATTGTCAATCTAGAACTTAAAAATATTTTTGAAAGACATCTTTAATGCTCACCAAGGCTGCATTTATTTGATCAGAAATAAGTAAAAACAGTAATATTGTGAAATATTATTACAATTTAAAATGATCATTTTCAGTTTTAATATATTTTAAAAGGTAATTTATTCCTTTGATAAATCATTCATTTATTAATCAAATATTTAAATAATTATTTTTTATTTATATTTTCATGCCGCACAAAAGTAGATATTTTGAAGAATGTTCATGCTGCTCTTTCTACACAAGTTTGTAAAGTCCCTACAGCTCAGCATATGCTTGAAACATTAGGGTGAATAAATAGAAGAATTTATAAGCTTTCACAAAGCTTTCATACAGATTAGAGTAACCACTAAAACATTTCAGATTACAGCAGAGTTGAAAATAAGTCCAGCAAACATGCTAAACTGCCATGACAGCTCAGATTTACACAGTGTTGTGTTTTATTCAGAGCAAAAAGAGAGAGAGAGAAAGACATATTGTCAGTGTGGTGTTGCTTTATAAACAGTTCCAATTAGCATGACGGATGGTTCCTGCCTTCGATACCATCCCACGAGGCCGTGAATATACAAGTCCTGTAATGCTACAAACAAACAGACAGGAATTTTTCATTTTTGCCGTCTCACAGCGTGCCTGCTGTTTTTATCATACCTGACAACCTGTGCTATTTTAGGGAGAGGGCTTGTGGGACAGATCGACAATGGATTGCATGAGTAGGTGTGGTGGAATGATGAGCCGGAGATGGAAGTGTGAGAGAGTGTGTGTGTTGTGTGTGTCTACACTTAATATTGAGCAAAGCCTCTTGTGGGATAGAGCCGAGACGTGCAGTGATGTTTTCTCTTTTCCCAGGGGATCTTTCCACATCCTTCCTTTCCTAGCCACTAACCAGACAGGATGCTCCTCTCACAGCCAATCTGCCTGACAAATGGGAAGCAGAGTAAAAAAAAGCAGTGCTCTATTTCATCTTATTCTATCAGGTTTGACTTTGAAATGCAACAAAATAGCTCTGTCTCATTAACCCGATTTTCTCTTTGATTTCTCTTCTGAGCAAATTCCAGCATATCTTGCTACCAAAATTTAATGTAAAATCAATAGCTTCCAGTTTGTTTTAAACTGATATTAACAAAAACAACATAATGTTCTTTGCCTTTACCATAATGTGTAGTAAAGCAGTGCATCGAATCAGGGTCCAAAATTCACTTTATTCCACAATGGTGAGTGATTTAACCATTTTAGTTTTTAAAACTTTTTACTTCTTTGGAATGATGTGAAACTTCGTGACTTTTGTGGCATTTACTTTGTGAACACACACACACAAATTGTGAACAATGTTTGACTTAAAATTAGTCACACTTGTACCGATCATGGTCAAAAATGACCACCATAGAAAATGAATGGGAAATATAAAAATACGAAAAATGCCAAGTAGACTCAACTCATGCTTTTTTTTTTCTAATATTTTTTATTATTGTAAATAGAAATAAATTGCACATAGTTTAAAGGAATATTGTTTAATACAATGAAGTCCCCTAAAAATACAAAATATTAAATAAATATAGAACTAAAGTTCAGTGCGTTTATTTAAAAAATGACTGATATGTATGTGTGACCCACAAATAAGCAGCATCAGCCATAAATATTTCATACCAGCCAAGAAACTGAATTTAGAATGTTTTTAATGAAAAAAAAAGGGTAAATAAACTCTGGTCTGGAGTGATGCATCAAATGGCAGCCAATCAAATTTGAAGAACACAACTAAATGTTGAATAAATGTATATTTGGAACCATTGTCCATGTTGGAATTCTTAATAAACTTACCAGACACTTTTTACTCTCATTTGGCGTGTGTTAATTTTGGAGCCTGCTTCAAATGCTTTATAATTATGCTAAGAAACTCATTATTAGGAACATACCCTGTGGACAGTAATGAGTTTGCCTTTTGTCATTCTATATTTATAAATTAATTTTGCTAGGGTCAAATACAGCCCTGAGGACATCTGTTTCCACAGCTGTAAATCAGGATGATAATTGTAGTAAATGGCAAGTGATTCATCACTTGTGTCTGTGTGCATGCAAATATCTGTCTATATGTGTGTTCTACTCTGATGTAAAGCATCTCATGTTAATTGCACAACTCTGATTTGTCATAATGAAATCAGTTGATATGCATTTCATGTGTTTATATATGTAAAAAGGAACATACAAACACACCAGTGTTGTCTTTCACATATAACCACACTCATCTTTTTGACTGCTCATCATTCAGGTCTGATATTTGATAAACAAGAACGGAGAAAAAGGAAGAATTATCTTTAGCGATGACAAGAATTGATTTCCAATTTCCTCCAAGAAAGGCTGCATTACCGCAGGCGACTCAGACCATTTGGTCTACATTACTGCGCCAGCCTGAGGCTGTAGATCAAGCCGACAGCTGTCGTAACCTGGACGAGTGCTCACACTGACGGACGGATCAAACACACAGACCCTGAAGAGCAAGAGAGAACGATTGATGTCAGTTTTTTCATTTCTCATATTCTCATGATAAAGAGTTGTATAAAATTATAAGAAGCTCTTACAAGGTCTTCTTTGGAACTGGTTGCCTGGAACAATGGTTAAATATAAATTAAGATGTCGTTGCAATTGACCAATCAGATGCAAGTATGTTTCTGATTGGTAGATCATTCCGTCCAACAGTCTGGTATTGTCTAAAATAACTGCATCTGTGTAACTGAGCTACTTTATTTATTTGTTGCATTTAAAATTTAATAGAACAGTCTTTGCACACCGAGTCTGAAATTTTCGTATGCGTTTTTTCGTATTCATCATTGTCATGCACAGAAACCTTGCACACCAAGTCAAAATGCTTGCTACGGATGTGAAAAACGCAGAAAATCTAACCTGATCAGAATTTTTTTATGACGAACAAAAGTTTCGGAGGCAGTCTGTAAATGCGATTGACACAACATGTCGTATTTATTATTTAACATGCAAACATTTCGGACTCGGTGTGCAAAGAATATGCACATATGTGAACAAGTCATTACAGAATGAGTTACAATTATTAATAAATTACAATTAATACATTATTAATAATTACAATTATTAGTAATACACATTACATACAGTAACACATAATACATCATGTTTTTGTTTGTTTGTTTTACCCTGAAATAAAATTTTAATTCATTCTGATAGTACACTGACTTCTGTTTTCTACCAAACGTCTGTTGTGGGAGTATGTATAGTTTGGTATGCAGGTACGTAATTCTGTGAAAATGGCGAATAGCTTTACAGCAGCAACAAATGCATGTGTACAGCTATTGTACAGTTACACTGTAGTAATTCCACTCATTTAAAGGGTTACTCCACCCCAAAATGAAAATTTTGTCATTAATCACTCACCCCCATGTCGTTCCAAACCCGTAAAAGCTTTGTTCGTCTTCGGAACACAAAGATATATTTTGGATGAAAACCGGGAGGCTTGTGACTGTCCCATTGACTGCAAAAATATTAAAACTGTCAAGGCACAGAAAAGTATAAAAAACATCGTCAGAATAGTCCATCTGTGGTTCAACTGTAACGTTATGAAGCTACGTGAATACTTTTTTGTACGCAAAAAAAGACTTTATTCAACAATTTGTCTGCGTTTGCATCCAGTGGATATTCTCCAAAATGGAGCTACGCTGACACAGAGGAGACGAATTGTTGAATAAAGTCTCTTTTTTTTTTCTTTGCGTACAAAAAGTATTCACGTAGCTTCATAACGTTACGATTGAACCACTGATGGCAGATTGACTATTCTGACTATGTTTTTTATACTTTTCTGGGCCTTGACAGTGTTAATTGTTTGGCAGTCAATGGGACAGTCACACGTTGTGTTCCGACAACGAACAAAGCTTTTACGGGTTTGGAACGACATGGGGGTAAGTGATTAATGACACAATTTTCATTTTGGGGTGGAGTTACCCAGTAACTATAGTCTTTAATTAGGTTAGATATCATCATAAAATAAAAGGCGTTTTGTCAGCTGAACAGTCGATATTTGTAAAACAACAGTACAATTCACTGGACGCATTGTAGGCTACTTCTATCCTTCACAACCTCGTTTTCATTCCTGGCAAAAATGAAATATGGTGCTACCCCGACTAAGGCCTACAGGGGGCTCTAAAGTCACAAAAATACATAAAACTACATACAGTTGTTTTAATGTAAAAATATTATTAAATAGCCTACACAAAAGTAAGCAAAACTATGAAATAGTAAATTGCAATCACATCTCATCACAATTTGAGTCATGCTACTGTCTATTCTTCGTAATACATCTTTCTCATTTTCTCTCCTTTAGTGGATTTCCAGAGGCAGCATATCAGGTGGTCAGGCGTCAGACTCAGATAGTGCCACTCTATTAGACTCTGTTCTGTATAAGAGTGTATTTTTATCTTGGGCTTTGGCAGGCAGAATAAATGGAGGCTCATTAGTTAGCTGTAATGTCTCTCACTCTGTGGTCTGTGAACACGCCGTTGTTTGGCATATTGAGGAATGACCTGAGCAGGGCTGTGTGTGTGTACAGAGCTGGAACTGAATACCGGCTTGTCTCTGTGTTGTCGCATCAGGGGGGGATTTAGAGTTGATGCAGGGATTTAGTGGCAGTGGATAAATGTGTGTGCGCTTCTGTAAAAGCACATTGGGAAATGAAGTATGTGTGTCTGATACAGTACTGCTGTCTCCACAACTGTTTGAACTTCTGTTCTGAATGTCTGAACTTTAGTGTTTGAACACCAGTTTGGTCCTAGCTAATAAACAATTCTACAATATAATGCAAATATATATACAATATACAATATATAATGCAAATTGAAATAAACACTTTTTAAAAAATAAATGTTTAAAGCAGTGTTTTATATAGAATAATACAAATAATATGTAAAATATAAAAATATTTATATAATTTATTATTAATTTATTCATCATTATAATTAATATATAATAAATAATATATAATTATAATTAAAATATAATTATTTATTATATATATATTATAAATAATAAATATATAATAATTTATAATATACAATTAATTTATTATATATTAAAAACTATGTAAAATATGTATTTTATTATTTCATATTTTACATAATTTTTATAATATATTGTCATAAAATACAAATATATAATGCATAATGTATATATAAATTATATTTGTGTGTGTGTGTGTGTGTGTGTGTGTGTTCCAAATACATACAATATGTATACAAATGTATTTTATATAATATATAAATTATATATAATTTATTATATAATACATTTTACATCTTAGATCTTAGATTATATAATATGATAAAATAATAAGAACATAATATATATATATATATATATATATATGTATAGAATTTATTATATAATGCATTTTTACATAATTTTGTGTAATACAACACAAAATAATAAAATATATATTATTTAAATCAATTTTAATAAATATGTATATATTTGATAAATTGTAAACAATTATATAGACTATTTTTATTTATTATAAATTATAATAATTTAACTTTAATTATAAGTAAATTACTTTTAAAACCCTGTTTACAAAGTTTTGTCAGAACAAACAAACAAACAAAACATGTAAAGCAAGTTTGAGGTTTTTCAAATGTTTATTTTTTTATTTTTTTGTCCAACAGGCATAAAACACAAGTCAGATTGT
Organism: Schizothorax lantsangensis; assembly: GCA_027422415.1. Classification (NCBI taxonomy): domain Eukaryota; kingdom Metazoa; phylum Chordata; class Actinopteri; order Cypriniformes; family Cyprinidae; genus Schizothorax; species Schizothorax lantsangensis. Next base: position 13,757,159 of record CM049856.1, read on the forward strand.
TAAGAGAATAATTGACACCTCTCCTCAAAAAGCCACATTTATGTCTGTAAGACAAATGGTGCAAGACAACTTAAAAATATCCTTAATATGTAGCTTCCAAATGGCCCTGTATCCTTTTACATAATAAATATCATATTGAAACCTCAGAGGTGACACAGGGCCTAACTGTTTTTTTTTTTTTATCGCCATGACTGAAAATAAAATCTACTGATATGTGAACAAAAGCACTTTCCATTTTATCAGGGAAATCTTATTTTGGAGGGCACATCAGGAGGGACATTTCCCTTAATGTCCTCGCCTCGCGACAGCTGTGGTCTGATATATTCCCACATAAAGTGATAAGACACGGACGATTCTTCTGTAAACCCTAGAGGTTGTCTGATAACGGCTTCACCGATGAACAGGCCTCTGTTAAACCGGTCTGGACTGTTTGCCACTTAATTCAAGAACATCAGCATAACCCATTAGTTTCTCATTTCAAAGGCTCCTATTTGTGTCGACAAGCATCTTGTGCGCAGGCTGTAATTTCCTGCAAAATTTCTGCCCGCATTTTACATCGTTTCAAATAATGACAGCTGCATGATGCATGAAAAGGGGAGAGTTAATACACAGAGCCTTTCAAATGTCAAGCAGTCCGCTGTTCACATAAACACAATGCCTGAGTCGTAGCATAAAAGACTTTATGAAGGCGTCTAATGCAAATCCCATAGATATTAAACCCTGTTCATTTTTAAGAGCATCCAGGGGGCTGCATTTAAAACACGTACTCCTCCTACGTACATACTGTATTTACTTTTTATGGATCGTTTATGGATAAAGTGCTGTTCGATCTATATTTCTTCCTTTTACTGTGACTTTTTGACTAGCCTAACTACTGTGTGACAGCATTTACAATTGTTAAATCCTAACCTCACAGCAGAATACTGCTTCAATGGGGACTTTCTTTTTAATAGACCCCGTTCATATGTTACTTCAATTACAGCGGAGCTGCTGAGTGGCTGTTAACTGCAGTGTGCACACTGACCTCACTTAAGAGCACTTCATTAATGAAAGCTGATAATGGACACAGACCAATCTACGATCTGAGCTCTTTAAATAAAGACACCCTCTGAAGGGGCCCTGGAAACAGAAATGTTGTTTTAAGATTTAATTTCACACAGAGTTCACAGTTCATTGACACTTTCGCAAGCCTGCTGTCATTTCTCAGTAGTACTCATGCATATAATAATAAATTCGTTCACAAAACAGGTGGTACTAAAGTGTTAGTTAGCGGAGTGAGATGTGCAAATGATGGAAAGCACATATATTTACAGATACGCTGAAAAAATAAAAAAACGTGTTACAATCGTGCCAAATAGCTGGTTAATTCCTTAGAGGCAGAAAATGAAATGATAAAAAGAAGATGATTCATATCAGTATGCAACAACTATGAATCGTAACAATCTTATGAATCTTAAATATAAAGAATACACAGAATTGAGATCACACAATTACATATAGGCCTATGCATGGTTGCATACTTCAAGTAAAACAATAAATATTTATTAGTGGTCCTTAGTATAATTAAGAATTGCTTGTACTTAAGCAGTATTACACGAGTGAGAATGCTGTTGTTTTCTAAATATGATATTCATTGGAAAAAGTATGACTGCTAGTGTTATATTTATTTTTTCTAGAAAGACCGTTAAATAAACAATAAATTAATATTAGGTAATGTTCATTTTAGACTGAAACCAGCCAGTTATTTTGCCTGTATTTGTTCCTCCAAACAAATCTAAACTGAATCAATCATATCTGAGCACCAACAATAACTATAGTTTCTGAATGAATCAGCGTTTTTGAACGAATCCTTTCAGTGAACCAGTCAATGACTCACAATCATTGAATCAGCATTTTTGAATGAGCCAATGATTCTCTTTTGTTCCTGAATGAAATGAATTAATTCGATTGATTCACCGATTCACACATAAAGACAGTCACTTGTCGCCACCTACTGGTGTAACAAGAATATCACAAATACGTGAGTTCCGTAGACTCTTATAAATCTTTCTAATGAATCTTTGTAAAACAAATGCAAACGTTTGACTTAATACAAACTAAACTAAAAATGGTTATCATGTACTATGAATGACATTATGAATCTGATATAAAAAAGACTCAAATGAGGACCTTTTGTGGGGGAGGGGTTGACTGATAATGGAGGAAACAACTCTGATTATTGAGTGATGATTTAGCTTATGGCCAGCTAACATCGGATCGATCGAATCATAAAGACTGAGATTAAATGAGGGGCATCACACAGCTACAGGCAGAAAAAAAGATAAAGTGAGAGACTTAAAATCAATAGAAAGAAATTTATGCTCAGCTGTATTTTTTAAAAGCGTGTTAAAAACTCAGCACGGCAGAAAGAGCACTTATCACACAATGAATGACCCGCAGATATAAGCCTGGTTTAATGGGGTGTCTGGGAAAGCCATTAAAAGTGCCCAGCCATCATTAATGGAGATCTCATATTGTGTCAAATGGGCTTGTTCAGGCATCAATTCACACATTGCAGCTGTTACGGCTAAATTCAATCAAAATCCCAATAACCCTCTTTTAGTGGTACTTAATCAAAACACGATCAGAATATGAACAGGAAACCATCAACAAATGTAGAAAAACTATTAGATATACAGTTTACTCCTTGATAGGGAAATATTGCATATTAGAAAAAAAATGTTTCTGTTGTTGCAGTTATGGAATTATGAACAGGCCCACACAGATCCTGCATTTCCAGAAAGCTCTACAAATTTCCTCAGCATTGGAATGTGTGTTGTTTACAAAGTCGAACACATCCTTATGTGTATGCTTCTGAAATGTTTTGGATAATTTCATAGTGCTTTCACTTACCAATACTTTCAGCTCCATTCTACCAAATTTAAACCCATTAAGCAGATTTCCCCTCAAAATAAGCAAAGAAAATGTGAAAAAATCCCACAGATTTGGTCTGGGCCTGGATGTGGAGTGCTGATAGAAATGAAGTCTAAACTGAAGCTGTTTCTCACTGTGAGGGAATGTCATGGCCTGAGTTTGTAGCCTGGCTATATTCTCATTTTTTCCTGTTCTTTGCTTATTATCATGCAGTTTATAGTTTCATATAAATGCTCTTTTGGTTTTAGGCCTGGTACTAAACATGATCAAGCAGCCAGTTAGTTAGAAGTTGGAACGAAAAGCTGTGTGACCTTTTTTTTTTTTTTTTTTTTATGGTGGTGAGATAATGAGCACAACCGCTCTGAGCAAATGCTATTTGAGGATCCCATGTCAGATCAAAAATCTCACATTATTAGTCTCTCTGGGTTACTTGTATGCTGCATGAGGAGAAGGGGATGAACATTTTAGATGATAACTTTTAAAGATGATACAGTTTACTGTGAATGCAGTCATTGCAAACTCTAGACATCTCAGGCCTCTTTTCTCCATCTTTGCTGGACATACATCTTTTCACTTGTGAAGGTCAATTCATTTCACAAGTAATTGCACTTCAAGGTTCTTAATTTTAATGAGATAGTTAATCATTTAATTCCCAACCATATCAATAAACCCTGTCAAAATTATTCTTTATTAACCTCATAATTGTCAAACCTCATTAGAGCAAATGGGCAGTTATAGTGTATAGCTGAGCCCAGGTAATGAAGGGTGGATCCAATCGCTGTTCAGGGCCTTTAATTCCTGTTTCTCATGCTGTGAATTATCCATCCTCTGTGGAAAGCATTCTGATGCTGTAGACCATCATGAAGAACCTGGAGCTGGAAATTACATGTTTAAATCACAAACATTAATCACCTTTCCTCATTAAGCCCAAATCAATCAGGTCTAAATAGCTGTCCATCATTATGTACAAAAGCGAATACAATCTGCAATCAATGCTTTAATTTTCCAGAGAATAAAATGTTAAATTAATGAATGCAATCTGTTTATTTAAAATTTTGCATTGACTGCATCCCTGTGGTGTCAGACCTAAAGGTGACTGCATTTATAAGATTCATTCTTCACTCTGCCTTCTTCCTCAACTCCCAAAACGCATAAGGCTCTTAATAGATTTCATGTTCACCTGCGCATGTCAGCGGAAGTAAAAACCTGGTGAAGCACGCAACGCGACTCCCAGTCCGCTCCTGAATATTTCAGTATTTAGATTACCTGCAGCAGCATTGCTGAAGATTTGTCGGAGCACCTCAGACAGGAGTGTAACGTAAAAACCAAGCAGGTGGGTTTTGAATTAAAGATGAGCCGTGGGGTTTAAGAAACGGATTCGACATGAATTTTTGATCTGAATCTGCCAGATGAGCAGACTCCACTTACCAGATGCAGTTAGACATTTGTCCACTGGGTTGTACTCTTCATCCGTCAATAGTTGTGTTAAGGGCAACAGCACTAAAAACGTTTTGATTGTGCTTGTATTAGGCCATAGAGCCATATAGCCTCTAGATATAAAACGGGTGCATTTTAGGCCTGGTTTCTGATAACATGCGTATGTTTACCTACTTATGCTCAGTGTTGCAAATTTAGCGATTTTGTAGCTAGATTTAGCTACTTCCACACCCCTTTTGAGACTTTTTTCAAAAGTTTAGGGACAAATATAGCAACTTCTTGGACAAACCTTAACCTTAAGTTTTATCTTGCCCACTGATCTATATTCATCTTTATATAGATCAGTGAATTTGTCATTATGATATCATCTAGTGACATTTAGCTTCCAGTTTTAGCTACTTTCAATTGAAAGCAGTTGGCAACACTGCTTATGCTGCAAACATTGCAAAGACATTTAGTCAATAATAATTGATGTAAGTGAAATAGCTGCTGGTTGTTTTTGTTTAATATGTTTAATTTTTTTCACAGTTAGTTTGAACAACCTATAATCGGAGGATAGCTCACTGTTGCAGACCACCCGCTGAAGACCATTTCATACAGGTTGGTGACATCTGAATTTGTGCTGTAATGGATGTAATCATATTCAGGAATGAGCTATTAAAAAACATATTTTTCTGAATTTGATGTGCAATGATTCCTCTCAGTGTCTGTTGTAGCTTATTAGTTCACCCAAAAATAAAAGTATGTCATTGTTTGTATTCTGAATTTTGTTTCATTTGGAGAAAACAATATTGTGGAATAAGGGCTCATGTTTAGGTCGGAAGCAACAGTTTGAAGTAAAAAATAAATCATATTAAGGATGAATTTGTTTATGACAAACACACAGTTATTTGCGTTACAAGCTGTTAATGGATGGACTGGAATCATGTGGATTACTTGTGGATAAATGTCATGTTTTTATCAGCTGTATGGACTCTCATTCTGACGGCACCCATTCACTGCAGAGGATTCATTGGTGAAGAAGTGATGTAATGTTACATTTCTTCAAATCTGTTCAGATGATGAAATAACTCATCTACATCTTGGATGGCCTGAGGGTGAGTAAATTTTCAGCAATTTTTGCATGAGGTATTCCTGTAATGTTCAAATACACCTCAAAAACACAGGCTAAAACAATGTGTTGTAGTGGTTCACCTTTACATATCAGGTTGGACTAACTGTAATATGTTGTAGTTCACAGAAGTTAACATCTTTATTGTTTTATTCTTACATCCTCTGGTGCTATATTTTGTTTGTCTTCATTTATATCCTTAGCTACCTGCTGTATGATAACATATGATAACATATGCAGGTTGCTTTGGTTATCGCCTGCCAAGAAAATAAATGCAAATGTAATTAGGCGATGTGATTGGATTATACAGTATGGCACAAATATCTCTGAACATGAATGGAATTAGAACAGCACTTTATTGCCACTCTAGAGTGCAGTAGCTTTGGTTTTCGAGCTGAAAGCAGGGGTTCTGTCGGCCTGCTTGTCTTGGCACAGATGGAGTTTGTCTTGGATTGAGGAGTCGACCATCAGAAAATCAATGAACCGTACTGCAATCTAGAAGTAGTGTTCATTTCCATAATCACACACAGGCTTTTAATGGGGGTGCTGAAGGATTTTGTGGCCCTCACACTTTCTCTTTTTCTCTCTCACTCTCATTTCCTTATGTACACACATATTCACCCCCATTTTTAATTTTCAATTTAAATGGGTCTCAACAAACAGCATTTGATAATCCTGCCCAAATTCAATGAATCCTAGCAATCTGTGGACCCTCTTCAGTCACACCATGTGTTCTCTGTCTCCTTTCACTGTGTGTTTGGAGCATGTTTCATTCTATTTCATCAACATTAGCTCTTTAACTTTAATGAATTAATTAATTATAGGGCTGGGTGTACACCCAATTCAAGTCTGATTCACAAGCTCTTGATTCAGTAGCTGTATGCAAAAAATATGTAAAAATTACATCTTGAAATATATTAAAATATTCCACCCACAAGTAGTTATGTCATCATGTAGCTTGACAAATGCAGGTTATATAAGGAATCATCACATTGACTCAAACCGCTAGTTTAATGTTTTCTTAAAATATTTGGCTAAAATAATTGTTTGTTTGTGAGTCAGTCAGACTACACTGGTTGCACTATGTAATTGATTCATTGACGAAAAAAGATTCATGAAAGTTATTTGTTTGTGAATCCGATTAAACCAGTAACACTGTACAGTATGTAACGTGAGGACAACTCAATAGAATTTTTTTCTCCCTTCATTTTCTTGGTAAACTGTTTTTCCATCTATCACATTCTGACGCCAGCCTCAGGTAAAAGAGGCTGTAGATTTATCAGCTGATTTTTGTCAGAGTTGATTTTATGCTATATTTCACAGATGTCGCTATTGGTAAAAATATACAATTTCAGTACTTACTCATCTTCCATGTTGTGTCTTTACATACAGTACACTTACATATATAGTCTGATTAACTGTCCTTAATTAACTTTCAGTAGGATGTGTGTATTTGTGGATGTTTTGTTTTGGCTAACATTACTAAATGTAAGTATTTTTTATTATTTTTAGTTTTTTACATTTACTGCCGTTAACTGACTGCAACATTCGCCCACTTGTACATGTTCTGTAATTTAATTGCATCTGACTCAATTAATTTGGTGTGTCAACAGTGTTTGAGGCAAAGTTTCAAAGCTTTAGGCTAAGCATTTTCTGAATAAATGAACAAAAACCACAAGTGTTACAATTATCCCTGCTCCCTGCTACATAATCAATAATAATAAGCTTAGATAAATCAACTTCTGGTTCCTCACAGCAGGGATGGAGGAGATGAAATAGGCTGCTTTCCACAGCTGTAAATTCTATATCACAGCAGCTTGTTTAAATTCCCATCCAGTATGGCCACTTCTTCTCTTCTCATTCAGCATTCTCTGAGCTCTTTCTGAAACCCTGATGAGCAGGCAGACAGATGAAGGTGTATTTGTCTGTAGGCTTCCTTTCTCTGCCTTCCTCCACCTCATTAAATACAGCATATCGCTTCCCTTTCCTCTGTTTGCTGCTCTCTGTCTGTATCTGTGTCTAATGTTTCCTCTTTTTAACGTGCTATATCAATCCTGTGTAAAGATGCTCTCTGTTGCTCTGAGGGGCTGTTTGTGTTTGAGTGCCTGTGTCTTCATCTCACATGGATAGATACTGCACGTCTAGGGTTGAAGCAAAATGTTGGTCGTTTGTTTTTCCCATGATTTTCTCAGGAGAGAATTTCTAGTGAATCCTCATAAAGCAAGGCAGTCTTGACATAGTAGTGCTGAATGTTATAGCCCTGTCGGTGAAATCCTTCTGTTTGTTCTCTATGAACATTATATCCAAAGTGTGTATGTAGACAAAATGGAATATCAAATGATGCACACAGTGGCCTCAAAAAAGCAGCAGGACAATGAACTTCATTGAATTAAATAACATGTTTTGCTTGGAAGGTTTTGTGTCTTTCTTTAAAATAAAGAAAGGTTTATCGAATGCAATGGATGGAATTCATACTCATTTAAGTTTGTCCAAATGCTTTTTGGGCCACTGTGTTTACAAGTGATGTACAGTATCTTTTCAGTACAGTATGTACAGTATTTGATTTTTATAGTGTCTATCTATCACTATTTTATTATTAGTGATACTTGATAATAACTGACTCCTTGGACTAACAAAAGTTAGTGTCTTCAAATTGTCAGTTTAGTAATAAATTTTAAGTTAATCCTGGTTAAAATTGTAATACTGTAAAATGTAAATTATACGCAAAATCTGTAAAATAGGTCCAGATATATTTTCCATATTGATATTCACAGGTGTTTTACCCATGTTTTGGATTGCATTGTGTTGTGTTTAAGGCTTAAAGGACATGTAGGTAAACTTAATGTTCTGGTAGAAAATTACCATACGTTTTTCATTAGATGGACTTATACAAGTTGAAGTTATTGTGGTATCTGGATTCACTTGATGTGAGCATCAATATCGGCCTTTGAAAACCTATATTAGTTGACTACTAAATCATATGATTTGATAGAAGAACCTTGTTTGTGTCATTCTGATATAGCCATTATATTTAGTTATTTTGTCAGTTAGATGAAAAGGAAGACAATTTAGTCATTTGGAACCTGAGTAGCCTCATCCTATTTGCACTTAGTCGCTGTTGTGTTTTGCATTTTGAATACCCATACATCACTCCTGTGTGTAAAGTCTCCTTTAACCCGTGTAATGACTGCTGTGATATTGAGGTTGTTTGAATGATGGCTGGTTTGATGCTCGTGGAGTGCTGCGGCAGCATCAGATGACCTGACAGGTATCAGGTAATAATGGAGCTGTAGACAGGGGCAGCATAGCAAGGTAGGATTGGTCTCAAGTGCGCTCTCTCTCTCTTTCTCATTGTGTTTCACCTCTCGGCTCTGTGATGAATTATATATAGGATTCAGTCTGGCTGTACATTGGCTTTGGCTCAAAACTCAGGTTCGTGCATGTGTGTGCATGATGATAGTCTGTACCTCACATTTTCTTTTCAGTTATGCTTTTTAAAGCATATTTCTAACATTATTTATTTACTCTGTTCCTAGTGGGCTGTCCAAAACAACACTGAACCCTACTGACTTTCACTGGTGTCGTGTTCTAGTTAAGTCTTTACTTTTATTCAAAGCTGAAAAATGGACTGTTTTCCAGTATTTGTGTTTCAGTATGGTAATGTAAAAGTCAGTGAAGTCCAGTGTTTGTTTGGACCCCACTGACTTTTATTGTACGAACAAACACAGTTGAAACATTCTTAAAAATATGGAAGAACAAAGAACAAAAGTCATACAAGTTTGGAATGAGTAAATAATGACATAATTGTAGTTGGATCATTTTAGCTATGTCTTTTAAATCATTTCAATTATGGTATGTCCTAAGATTACAATGAACGAATCCAAAATGGCGGAAACCGAAGTTTGATAAATAAAAGTTTTTACAGAAGTTCTCCAAGTCTCACTGTAATTACAATTCTACAAACGGGAAGGTAAATGCACTACACAGACAGCCCAGGTCACGCTGTTTCCATGGCTGGACAACAGAGGATTGCATTTCACTCTTGGCCAAAGTAAATGTGTTGAAAGATTTAGAGCAGTCTCTATCCAAGAGAGCTCTTCACTACTCCTAGGTTTCCTATGTAAAACAGTCTGAGGAGTTCGTCTTTGTGACAAATGTGAACTCTTGGCTTGGTGCTGATTAGCCCTGTCAAAACATCTTTGTGTTTCATTTATGGCCCTCCCTTTGTCTCCTCTTTCCTTTTCCTTTCTAGTCGGTTTCGGTATTGACCTTCCTGTGTAACAAGTGAACTCTTCGTGCTGTTCTGCTCTTGTTTAAAGGCCTCCTGTCTGGGTTTAAATGTACAGGCTGCTCCTATGTGTTGTCTGCTGCCAATCAATGTCGTTATGTCCGCTTCTCAGAAACTCACGCTGACATCTCAAGTGCCGGTCCACCTATAGATTCTTCTGTTCAGATGAAGTGAGCCATTTTGCCTTGGTTTGAAAAATCAGATAGGCTTAAACCGAGGTTGAAAGACTCGGTTTTCATGCTTGATTAGCAGATTGCTTTTTTCTACTCCAAGCTTTTTCAGTATCATGACTCTAATCAGTTGCTTTTGAAAGCTAATTATAGTTATTCCACTGATAGCGTGTGTGTGTGTGTGAGTGCAGTTTCTGCCCATGTATTTGTTTGTTTAATGTGTGAATATTCTGAGAATGGTTTGTGAGCATGTGTGTGGAAAAACTTGTTTGTGTGTTTGCATGTGGGTGAAAATGAGCAGTGCGGGCCTCTGTAAATGGTGAGATTTTCTCTATTGACAGACATTCATAGTGAAAAATAAGGTAGGGATACATGATTTAGGGATATATCCATGCCATATTTGGTTATCGGCCAATATTTTGTTTTTATTTCATTAATAGGTTTTGGATAATATTTTTATTGTTCATGCTAATTTCCTCTTTTTTTACATTTAAATTACTGTTGTTATTGTGCAATCCCTTTATGTTAATCTTAAAAAACATTAACCTTATCTTTAGTAAATCTCAATAATTCTAAAATGAATTTTCATGCTTTATAATTTTAGTGTTTTATTTTTAATTTATTTAGACAAAATAGTATAGAACATGCAATATCTGCAATTTATCATGCAGAATAAATTCTTTCAGTTTACAGATTGTATATCCACAGAAAAAAAGACTGTAAAACTGCTACAGTATAATAACAATAAAACGGTTTAACATTGTATTATATGTAATTTTACTGTAAAAATACAAATTTGTGGTATTTGGAAGTAACGTGACACATATATATTGTTGTATTTTATTTAAATAGTTTTTTAATATATATTTGATTTATATTGAATGTTTGTTTTATTGTAGTTATTGTTTATTACATTATTTTAGTGTTGTGTTATGTTTGCATGACCCTGTGTACCATCCATATACGAATATTGCCCATTTTTGAATAATCAAATCACAAATCACTTTTATTGTCACATCACCACAGCACAAGTGCCTTGGTGAGTGAAATTCTTGAGAGCGTGCTCCAAACAGTGCAAAAAACAAAACAGTTTACATATAGACAGTACATATTTACAGACTGTACAGAAGACAATGTGCAAAATACACATACACATACTCAATACACACAGTGTACTATAAAGACAGTCTTAGTTATCAATACACTATGTACACATTTTACATTATGTACACATCTAAACATTGTGATATGTTAAGGGCAACAGATTATAGATTTACAACAGATTAGTTGTGCAGTAGATAGTTGTGCAAAGGTGCAACAGATTATACATATGCAATGTCGTGGATGTGCATTGTATGGTATCCAGTGATAGCAGATAGGTTGTATTATTGCAGTGTGTGCGTGTAGTCCAGTGGACGGCGGTAAAGTGCAGTGTGTGGCATGTTGTGTGAGTGGGAGTGTGATGTAGGGTGGATTAGTTCTGTCTGTTCATTTGCCTGATAGCCTGAGGGAAAAAGCTGTCCCTCAGTCGGCTAGTGCGGGATCGGATGCTGCGGAGACGTCTCCCTGAGGGCAGCAGAGAGAGCAGTCTGTGGGATGGATGGCTGGAGTCCTTGAAGATCCTCCTGGCTTTCCTTATACACCGCCTGGTGTAGATGTCCTGGAGGGAGGGAAGCTCACCTCCAACGATGTGGCGGGCAGTTCGCACAACTCTTTGCAGAGCTTTGCGGTTGCCAGCGGTGCTGTTTCCAAACCAGGCGGTGATGCAGCCGGTCAGGATGCTCTCCACAGTGCAGGTGTAGAAGGATCTGAGGATGCTGGGGCTCATTCCAAACTTCCTCAGCCGTCTCAGGAAGAAGAGGCGCTGATGTGCCTTCTTCAGCACTGCGTCTGTGTGAGTGGACCATGTGAGATCCTCGGTGATGTGAACGCCGAGGAACTTAAAGCTGTTTACCCTCTCCACAGGTGTCTTGTCGATGGAGATGGGTGTGTGTTCTCTGCTCTGTCTCCTGAAATCCACCACCAGCTCCTTGGTCTTGTCGATGTTGAGTGAGAGGTGGTTCTCCTGGCACCATTTAGTCAGGGTACTCACCTCCTCTCTGTAGGCCGTCTCATCGTTGTCGGTGATCAGGCCTATTACCGTTGTGTCATCGGCAAATTTGACGATGACGTTGGAGCTGTGTGTAGCTGTACAGTCGTGTGTGTACAGGGAGTACAGGAGTGGGCTGAGAACGCAGCCCTGCGGGGCACCAGTGTTGAGGATCAGGGGAGATGAAGTGTTGTTGCCCATTCTGACCACCTGACTTCTGCCTGTCAGGAAGTCCAGGATCCAGCTGCACAGAGATCTGTTCAGTCCCAGAGTCTGGAGCTTCGCAACCAGTGTGGCAGGCACTATGGTGTTAAATGCTGAACTGTAATCCACGAACAGCATCCTCACATAGGTGTTCTTATTTTCCAGGTGGGAGAGAGCAGTGTGCAGGGTGAAGGCAATAGCGTCGTCTGTGGAACGGTTTCTGCGGTATGCAAATTGTAGTGGGTCCAGTGAGGCAGGCAGCACAGAGCAGATGTGGTCTCTGATGAGCTTCTCAAAACACTTGCTGAAGATGGGTGTCAGAGCAACGGGCCTCCAGTCGTTCAAGCATGTGATTTTATTTTTCTTTGGTATGGGCACAATGGTGGATTTTTTGAAGCATGAGGGAACCACAGACAGAGAGAGGGACAGATTGAAGATGTCTGTAAAAACCCCGGCTAGTTGGTAAGCGCATGCTTTGAGCACACGGCCTGGGATGCCATCCGGGCCCACAGCTTTGCGGATGTTCAACCGTTTGAAGGATCGAGTTACATCCGCGACAGAAAGGGATAGTGGACTCACCTCTTCTGCAGCAGCTGTGGGAGCGCTCTCTGTGTGGGCGGTGTTATGAGCCTCGAAACGAGCATAAAATGTATTCAGCTCATCCGGTAGAGAGGCGGCAATGTTCACAGTGGCTGGTTTATTCCCTTTAAAGCCTGTGATGTTGTTGATGCCCTGCCACATGCTTCTTGGGTTGTTGTTGTTGAATTGTTCTTCAACTTTGTTTTTATATTGTCGTTTGGCTGCTTTGATGGATCTCCTGAGATCGTAACTGGCTTGTTTCCGATCGTCAGTGTTTCCGGATTTAAAGGCAGATGTCCGCGCTGACAAGGCTGATCGAACATCGCTGTTAATCCACGGTTTTTGGTTGGGGTAGATGCGTATTATTTTGGTCGGAATTACATCCTCTATACACGTCCGTATGAAACACGTTACAGAATCTGAGTACTCCTCTATGTCACCATCAGATGCTGCCCGGAACATGTCCCAGTCCACGTGATCAAAACAGTCCTGAAGTATAGCGTCCGATTGGTCCGACCAGCATTGAACTGTCCTGAGGGCGGGTGTTTCTCGTTTCAGTTTCTGCCTATAAGCAGGCAGAAGCAGAACGGAGGAGTGATCCGATTTGCCGAAAGGTGGGCGGGGGAGCGATTTGTAAGCGTCCCGGAAGGGGGAGTAGCAATGGTCCAGTACACGATCACCACGCGTGTTGATGGTGATGTGTTGAAAGTATTTTGGAGCTATTGTTCTGAAGTTGGCTTTATTAAAGTCCCCCGTAATAACAAACGCTGCATCTGGGTGCGCGGTTTCCTGCTCGCTTATATTCCCGTACAGTTCCCTGAGTGCCTGGTCTGTGTTGGCTTGAGGGGGAATGTATACAGCCGTGATTATGATCGCTGTAAATTCCCTCGGTAGCCAGAATGGTCGACACAGAAGCATATGAAATTCCAGATCAGGGGAGCAGAAGGATTTAATAGAGTGTAGGTTCCTTTCATCACACCACGAGTTGTTGATGTAGAAACAAACGCCCCCACCTTTGCTTTTCCCGGTGAGCTCTTTCGTTCTGTCCGAGCGGTGCACGGAGAACCCTGTAAGCTCGATGGCTGAGTCTGGAACCATTGCAGACATCCAGGTTTCTGTGAGGCAAATAACGCAGCATTCCCTTGTTTCTCGTTGGTATGAGATGCGCGCACGCAGTTCACAGAGTTTGTTATCCAGTGACTGAACGTTAGCCAGCAAAATGGATGGGAGAGGAGGTCGGAGGGGACGGCGTCTCAGTCTGACAAGAACGCCAGCTCTCTTCCCTCTTTTCCAGCTGCGTTTCTTTCGTCGTGGTCGTGCGTTCCAGACAAAGGGCTCTGATGCGGTGTCTGTAAACAATCCACCAGCGTTCAGGAACTCAAAGTCTGGTTTGCGTTGCGCGACGTAAGAACCGATGTTTAAAAGCGTGTCTCTATCGTAGACAGTTATACTAACAACATCTAACACGTAAAACAACAAAAAAACAAACAAAACATACGAAAACCTGCAGAGTTTTCTCGGAGCTCGCAACACGGCTGCCATCCTCGGCGCCATCTTGGTTTCAATCAAGATATGGTTATAAGCTGTAAAATATACAGGCACCAATGTAATACCAAAAATGTTGTCACAGTGAATTTTAACAGTGAATTTCTGGCAACCACAGCTGCCAGTTTTTTTAAATCATACATTTAATGGGATGTTTTCCCAGTGTACTATAGATGTAGTCATAAAAGCCGTTTCTCTGTCAGCAGGCTAGATTTTGGAAAAAGGAGAGGGAGGTGGAAGGGGGTGCACGAAGAGGGCGCTGAAATAGAATTCATTAGTTCTAACGATCCGCCAGTGAAAGAGTTTCCTCCGTTTCCCGCTTACTCCTTTTCATCCAGATGGAACGTAAACAAACACAATCAGAGGCAAATGGGTGCAAATGCGATGTGGCAGAGGAATTGAGCTTAATTTATTAGCAGTGTTTACACGGCCCCTGTTTCCTTCACCCAGCTAACACAGCTGACTGAGTGTAAATGAAGGAAATCATCAGGTTCATGCAAAATGTAAATAATTAATCCTGACATAAATAGATGGTGCCATTATGATAAGCAACTCTGAGTTGATTCAGCCTGGCTGCTTTAAACGAGAGTATTGTGCAGTTTGACAGTGAGAATTCAATTCCGAGCTCTCGTGTGGTGTGTAATGTCGCTTGAGGAGCGAGACATCAATTGGCCTTGAAGGTGGCGGTAATGATGTTTTTCCTGTCAGAGCTTTGAAAGAATAAGAGGTCAGACCTGCCCGTGATTATTTTTCATGTAATGGCAGCCAAGAGCAGCAGATTCAACAAACAATTTCAAAACAAATCATACTTCTTATCATTCTCACACTTAAAATTCATGGAAAAGATTAGATTATAGTGTTTGTGCTTTGAGACATAATCTTGTTATTACAGAGGATGAAATGGCTTCGATTCGCAGGGTCAAGCTAAATGACTCCGCTGAGGGAAAGCAGTTATTGATGGTTCCAGCGTTTCCTCATCAATATTTGTTCCCGGGCAGAGAGGCACTGTGTGAAATATTTATTTCGGTTCCGTTCCATCAGTGGCATTCCATTCTCATTCACATTCCTCTCCATCGTGTTCCATTAGAATTCTGGAGGGTTCCAGCCTTGCGCAGGGTCTTGATCAACTCCGTTTCCATGGGAGTCTTCGCTTTCTCTGGCAGACTCCAGCTGAGAGAAGAGCTCTTCCAGCACATTCTGTGCAGCCGTCGTCTCACAGAGAACCCAACGAGTGGTATTTCCTGCCCTCTTTCTTCCTCAACCTAAGCCCTATTCACATGCTCTCTGCTTCTCATCAGAGAGAGATTGGGAAGTCAGACCTTAGCTTTTCCGAAAAGACTGAGAATACACTTCTGGTGAAGCTCTGCAAATATTTGATGCTGGTGGATTAATTGACACTAGATTAGTATTCATTTACAAAGTAAAGTGTGGGATTTCTTGGTTTGCAGTGCTATGAATTTCCACAGGCGTATCTGACACCTTGTTCTGAATATCATATTTTAGGCTTGTTTCACACTGCATGCATGACTACAAGTAGCAGTGCTGATATGTACCATTTAGGGGTAAATTATGTTCAGAGATATATATTTGATCCTTTTTACCCTAGGGTACCAGCTCAGTGACAGCTTTGTACCCTTTTTGTGGGTTCAAACATGCAACCTTTTGAGTCCTATCTCAGATATTAACCACTAAGCCACCCACATTTTTATTCAGAAACGTTTGATCTTTACACTGACCATGCAAATAGTGATATTAGTCATGCATGCTAGGATTTTGGTGACCATTTGAAAACTGCTTTTTTACATATTTTTCCCTTTGCATGCAATTTACTGTTGGGAAACACTGTTGCGATTTGGCAAAATGTTTAATTAGCTGAATTAGCATAATGACAGGTTTGATTGCACATGAAAACATCAGAAAAACAAAGAAACTGAATTAATTAGCTTCATGAATATTGTGCCTATCATGTCCGGTTGGATGAGATTATATTGATTCAGAGCTGGTACACTGATCTTAGAATGACTGCTACTTTACAAAGGGCGACATGCTTAGTTTGTTTAGTGAACTGAATATACTAATAAAAATAATCACTATTGGGATGCCAAATAGCAGCTCTACTGCAGAGATGAGATTTGGATGGAAATTAAAATCACACAACTTTGTAGCTTATTTGTCATAAAACAATGGGAACGCTTGGCTATAAAATCAACTACGCACATGTAAATGGTGAAATTACATCACATCCCCTTGTAAATACAATTACTGGCTGTGAATATACATTGCACAGCTGCAATATAAAGTCTGTAGTGTTCATTATCTTTAGTGCCGTAATATTTACTCCTAAAGTACTGTGTGATTGCTTTCATCACTTGCTATCTAAATTACTTATACCACCATGAGAGTATCAATTTTTCGCTTGGCTTCCCCACATTGCTGACCATAATAACATGCAGGATCACACACTCATATAGGCATGATTGTAATCTCCTAATATCATTTGCAGTCATGCAACCTTATCCACCATGAGACATATGTAATCGACCATCTGATTTGAACTAATCAAAGATGTGCTTTGTGTTTTGTGCTAAATCTATTATGACAGATACAGTTTTTAATCTTCTCTGCTAATTGAATGTTACTCTTTTGTTATTGTTCCCATCAGTGCCAAAGTGAAAAAAAGACTGGTAAAACTCAGCTATAATTAGAGTAACTGAATGCTTGCTTAAATCACAGGAGACCTACATTTCTTCTGATCTCTTATTACAGAGATTTTTTTTTGCTTCACTTAGAGCCACTGTGTCTGTGTTTACAGTGCTGGGGAAACTGACAGTGTGGTTTTATTCTCAAATGAAAGACTTTTTTTTCTATCATCATTTAAAGATCTTGTCTTTTGATCTTGGTTTATCTTCACAATACACCAGACGTGGATGAATTGAAAGCTTAGTGATTGGCTTGAATTTCATGTTTGATTCTTTGTGGGTTCTCTCTTCTACAGTTATGCACATGCATACTCAAAACAGCACTGAATATTGACACTCTGAGATATATATATGTGTGTGTGTGTGTGTGTGTATATATACTGTATATGTGTATTGTTTTACCTTATTGGCAGATATTTTTGCACAAAAAAAAAGAGAGAGTGTGCCTCACTCTCACGCTCTTTCTGAGAATTTTTGTGAAGTTTCTTGAGCACAAACCCATCAAAAATGAAGCTGATTACTGTATGGAATGGAAGGTTGCCAGATGGAAGGGTAGTTCGAGATATATGCCATAACCACCACCACAGCTGTTAAATATATTTGGTCAACTTTAGTTCCTATAAATACAAAAGCAACAGTTATTCTTTTTCCTGTTGTATTGTAATATTCTTCCAATACTTAATATTGTGGCCATCCTTTTTATCTGTTCTTCATTATTTTGTGAGCCTTCTTGCTGTTGGCTGAGTAGAAGTCAAATGTTAATTTCATTACTCTAATTAAGAAATGCAACAGTTTGAATTAGAGAACATTTAATTTTGTGTAAGAGCATTAGACTATGTGGAAAAAGCTGCTTCGCATTGAAATAGACACTGAATTATATTTATTTATTGGGTTAGTTCACCCAAAAATAAAAATTAGCCCATGATTTACTCACCCTCAAAGCATCCTAGGTGTATATAACATTTGTAACATTAACGAAAGCTGTTGAAGTATTGTTCCTTGTTAGAGTGTGTTCATTTCATTTCAACATTTACTAATAGGAAGTTTCTTCTTTTAACATTTGTAAACTATGAAATAACTTTAATAATCAATATAGATTTTATATATATAAAAATGTCTCTTTCAAGCTTTATAATGGCAGTGGGTGGGTATTTTCATTCTACATTCCAAAAGAAGTGCAATAAAACACAACCATCTATAATAAACAGTGGCACACACAGCTGAATGAAGGAATCATGTAGTGAATCGATGTATTTTTGTTAGAAAAATATCCATATTTAAAAAGTTAGAAACAGTTTTCTCTAACTTCCGCTAACTACACCCATGAACCTTAAAGATTTACCTGATTTAAATATGTTTTTATACTTCATGTTTAGCTGCTTTGTTTTCTTTTTTTCTGCGGGGTACCATGAAAATGAACCATTCATATTATAGCAGTAATTAAGAATTAAGCCCTAAACACACTGCATGATTTTCAGCTGTCCCAGACAAAAGATTGGCATCGTGAAACAATCGTGGTGATTTCTGTGATCGTGGCTCCTAATCGGTGGTCCTTTGTCATACAGTGAGAGAGGTTCGAAGGCGGCCGTTGTCATGGTCTTGTGACCAAAGATAGCCTATGATACAGCATGATCATCACACAGTGTGTTTGCTGTTATGATCCACGTTTACTGAACAACCAATACAAATCTGACATGAAATCAACGCGACATGGCGCTAAAACATAAAACTGCTTACCTCAAGCTCTTATCCCTTCCTCTTTCGCTGCTTCCACTTTTTTTCAGCACACATAAAGAAACAACAGCTGCTGAAGTATGATTTATCATGCACTTTTTGTTTACCATTAGCACATGCTGATTACGTTTTGATTACACATGTCGTAGTCAGGTTTATTAGATCCATGTCGCACAGTGTGGCATGCAGTGATCTTATAGAATTGCTAAAATCAGTGTGTTTTGGGCTTTAAAGTTATGTGTTGACTCGGAAATATGCATTAGTTTGATTAAAAAATACAGTAAAAACAGTAATATTGTGAAATATTACATTTTAAAATAGCAGTTTTCTATTTTAATATACTTTATAATGTAATTTATTCCTGTGATGGCAAAGCTGAATTGCATCAGCCATTACTACAATCCTCAGTGTCACATGATCCTTCAGAAATCATATATTTATTCAAGATATCTATATTCAATTTACATTTTTGTTAGATTAAATGCTGAGGAAATGTAATGTCTCTTTCATCCTTTGTATTTCTATGATCTACAACATATTTATCCTCACATTTCTAATCACCAATTGAAATGCATTCTCTAAGCTTGTGTGTAGTGATGTAGAGGTGCTTTGCTTAGCTCAATTGGGCCTAGTTACATGGTGAATTTGTAAAACCATAGAGACTGAACTAATCTGGGTTAGTAAGAGTCTCATTTGGGGGTGAAGAATGATAGGATGAGAGTTTGGGGACTATGAAGGACAAATATAATAGATCATACTCCTAATTTCTGTTCCCTCTATATTTCTATTTTATGTACAGAAGTACTGTCTATTGCTTTTTTGTTGCTGTAGATTCATTTTATACTTAATTAAATCATCGGGTGTTCATCCCAAGAGTCTAAATCTCATCAGTGTGAATTTGCGCCTCAGGACCCACTGATAGTTTTTAGCAAATGCAACCTTTTCATATCTAACACGGAATTAGTGTTAATTCTCTAATGCTTGTCCTTGTTTGTTTTAAAGACGTAAACTAATGGCCACCTTGTCAGTGCCTTTTTCCAAATGGGATGCACGTTAGAGGCGTCAGCTAATATTCGGCTGTCTGTTCTAATTCCCCGCCCTGCTTTCTATTAGCCTGCAGACGGGGTGCAGCGTGCAAATTACTCATCGGAAATGATTAATTCTGCACAAGATTAATAGCTCTGGCTCTATTTCACCCAAAGCTAATTTAGCAGCCAGGGAGGAGATTGGCTTTATTGCTAAACGAGGCTATTTTCTTTCTTCTCTTGTTTCTTAGCGACAGGTTTAGAGAAATCACGCAAATTGGCTAAAGAAAAGTAAAGATTTTGGCTGCTTCGGCAGACTGTTTGTCATAAACCCTGCATTTTGCTGCTTGAATTTATTCCTACGCTCAGATGCCAGTCCTGCATGATATTTTGTGAGGCACTTCATATAGTGAATTTATATGGACATGAAATGGAGTACATGTAGTGCTGTTTTTTTATTTTCTTTTTAGGATTCTGGCTTGACGGTTTATCATGGTTTTCCCTGACTGTGCCTTTTATGTTAATCAGAAAGCATGAAACACTTGCAGATCCACTGCATTTTAATCACAATCCAAACAAACATGCTACATATAGCATGAACAGTTTTTGATGTAAATTAGATTGTATAATTTCAAAAACAGAATGCTTTGTGATATTTTGCTACAAAACATATCTGAATGAAACAAAAACAGCAGACGGGCTGAATGAGAATGCAAATTCACTCTCTGACAGCAGGTGGCGCTTTTGGAACCGCAGCGTTAGAGCCCTGCACGGGCCTCAAATATGGGCCCTAGCCCGGCCCTGGCCTGAGACACTCAGGCCCTAGCCTGGCCCTTGTCCAACAGCTTATCAGAGTTAACGGCCTGAGTCCGACCCAAGCCCGTCTTTTTTCCCCTTCTCCCAAAACAGCTTATACTACTGTTTCAGCTATTAAAATAGTTCCGTTTTGTATGTAATGGCAAAGTGATTATTAGGGATGCACCGAAATGAAAATTCTTGGCCGAAGCCGAACAAAATGAAAAACTGGGCCGAAGGCCGAATACCGAACACGGTTTTTCCACATTTTTTCCCCCATGAAGGCCTATTTTGCCATTTTTTCACCATTGCATAAATTAAATAGCCAAAATGTGCTTTTTACTGTTTTGTCCTGCTTTTCAAATAAAAAAATCAATAACAAAACAACAATTTAAAAATATTTACTTAACACTGAACATTATTTAACATTCTAGCAGACATTATACCAACAAAGCACAATTTAACTTAAAATTAAGTTACAAAAAATATTATTTGGCCATTTTTGAGACCCCCTTCTTGAATCAGGCATGTATTTTTTTCTGTACAAATAAATGCAGCCTTGCTGAGCAGAAGAGACTTCTTTTAAAATATTAGAATATATTACAGATCCCAATTTGAACACTATGCGTGAATGTTATAATAAATGTATAGCTGTTGTAGGGTAATTAATGTTATCGTTATTATTGTCTTATTTTTTATTTTATTTTACAGAACAACAGTAAAATTTCAATACTAACATTTATGAATGTTGATGGAGTTGTTGCTTTTTCTTAGATTTTATTTAGTCAGAAACCCGCAGGAAGATCTGTGCTTCTTTTTGTTGACAACAGCATGCAGATATTTAAATGATTCTCATTACGAATTTGGGAAGATGTTTGGTTTGATTCATGTATCACATTGTCACGTCTTTAAAAAAATTACAAAAATGTTACTGAGCAAATGACGAGTAACAATGTTTTAGCGCAGATTTTTCTCGCGCTTTGGACTTTGAACCCTGGTGCCGCGAGCTCATGCAGCACTGTTTGAATACATGCAATCCATGTGCGTATATGAAAACATAACATTCTGCGGTTTATTTACTATTTAGGCCATTTCGCGATTTCAATCATCATACAGTAACCAGCATCAACCACCTCTTCCTCTTCTCATCGGAGACATGAGATGCAGTGCTAAGCAGTCTCTCGCTGTCGGTGCTTCGTGCTTGTAATGTTTTTTGCGTCTTTCTCTGACAGTTTTAAATACTTTCACACTGCAGACACATTTGCTGCATTAGTGCACAAATCTATTTGATCGTGTCACGTCATTGTTCGGTACAAATTATTCGGTCTTTTCACTTATTCGGCCGAACACCGAAAGAGTTTTTTTTGCTATTTTCGGCCGAACAATTTCGGTTGCCGAACATTCGGTGCATCCCTAGTGATTATATTTAGTTTCGTTTTTTTTAATTAAGTTAATTTAGAAAAACGTTTGGAGCATTTTTTGTTCGTTATAAGTTTTTGTTTTTTTAAGTAACCAAACGACCAAGCTGCCAGCGGCAGACAGTGAGCTGATAGCCTATGTTTGATCAGTTTAGCCTTCTCAAATCGTCACGACTTGCCTAAAATAAAATCTATAGATATAAATCAGTTCAAGCATATAACAATGTTTAAACGTTAAACCTAGATAAATGTGCACTGTATCCAATAGTTTGTGTGGAGAGTGGAAGCTAAAGCGCGCTTTGCAAGACATGGAGGCGCCAGTGCAATCATTTTTTTCAGTGGGTACGCCATCATTTTTGTTCATAAAAGTAAGAGTAATACATCATTCGGAACTGTAAAGGGTCTACTTTTATTTGTGTGCACTCACAATATCAACAAAACGTTGTGCTTATATAAAATAAAGAAAACAAACATGATGCGCTTTCTGCCGTCTCGTCTTGAACAGGAGCGCTTCACAAAAATGAACAGAAACTCAGCGAATACATGCCTCACAGACATAATAAATATATCTATAGAAAGCTTTAAATTACTACTTAACAAAATAAAACTAATTGAAAACAAGAACTCTTTCGTTATAATCATAATCAGTAAAGATGCACTTCTCTCTAAAGGCGCGTCTAATGAGGAGATGGTGAGTCAGGATCGGCAACTTCATCCTTGCGACACGGACTCGGAAAACACTAATTTATTAGTAAATAATTCAGATATCTCCTTACTATTTCCCCCTGACACATTCATGGTAATTACTTTTGCTGGAGCTTTGCGGCAAGCTTAAGCCTATTGCGTTCATTTGTACGCAGAACTCTTCAGCTGCGCTGACGGCACGCATGCTGCATTTCATCACTAATTGATGGATGTCTAAAATATAAAAATAAGGAGAAACCGAAAACAGGCCCTAGGCCCGGCCCGAGTCTGAACTATGACGTGAAAATTGGCCCAAAGCCCGGCCCTAGGGGCGTAAAAATGTCGGGGCCTGTCGGGCACGGGCTGAAATGCAGGGCTCTAAGTAGCGATAACACGGTTTCTTGGTTACCGCTAGGGCTGCACGATATTTTGCATGCGATAGTTATGCGCATCTCGTCAGTAAAGCCGGTTCTGTGACTATCGCATGCAAAATATCGTGCAGCCCTAGTTACCGCTGTAAACAAAGCAGCATGTGCTTTTACATACTTCATTAATATGCATTATACGGAGGTAAGATGAAAAGAAAATACCATCTAAACTTTTTGCTCATCATGAACTGTGAGCTTGATCTTTCAATTTAAGTTAATGGTGCAAATTTTATGGAGAAATCTGAAGCTTATAATAAAAAAGTTATATTTTTCTGTTAAAACTTGCATGTTATTTAAGCTCAACAACATTGCATAGAACTATACACAAAACAAGTTAGTGATTTTTTTTGTTAACTTAAATCATATTAAACAGATATATTGTGTTTTGTGGTGTAACAGACTTGAAAGACTCAGTAATTTAACATTTATGAACCCATAATATTCCTTGAACAGTTTATCTTTGCCAAAATGGTGTCTCAAGTGTTTCACAACTCTGAAATGTACAGCGTTGGATACAACTATCTGCCAAATGCTTAAATAAAAAAATGTAAATTGTCATGTGATTTTTGACCTTGCACTTTTGACTCAGTAGGCTTTCCCGAAGGCCTGCTCTTTGCTCTACCTTTGCAGACAACCAGATTCATCCTTTCTCTGTCCCCGTCCTTCATGGCAGACACCATATTGATCCCTGCCGCCCTGTAATAGCTCTAATTGAATGCCGTCACGCTCTGTGTGTGATATATATCCGTCCAACTGACCATTAAAAGGCGTTTTAGTTGCTGTCATGGACGCTGGGATGATCTGTGATTCGGTATTGATGAAACAGCGCACCCTTTAGCCGTAGTGCTGTGTTCAGACCATGACCTCCCCATGGTCACAGACGTCTGGCCGTGTGATTTGGGAGGATGGCTTTTACAGCAGTTTGCTCCATGCTGTTTTTTCGGTGTGTATAATGGGGTCAGAGCTTGTCTTTTCAGCGCTGTCAGGAAGACAGATCTTTGCCACGCTACTCTGGGAGATTGTGTTCTCTTGATGTTGCCTAGTTGTTGTTTAGAAAAGCACCCTGGGGATATATGAACGTGGTCCCTGCACACCAATTCAAGCTTTGTGTGTGTGTGTGTGTGTGAGAGACTCTACAACCTCCTCTCCTCATAACTTCATAAAGGTTTCTTGCATTGCAGCTGGTTTGCTTTGTATTATTTGATGCACTGTGGCATTATAATTGAGTTCTGCTGCATTATAATTAGGGCTGTCAAGTGAGTAAAATGTTTAATTCTCATAATTGTTTTTGTAGTTAACGTTAACACATAAAGTTTAACACATAAACATCTTTAAAGGGATAATTCATAATTTGCTGACCCTCATGTCACTCCAGACTTATTTTTTTACAGAATACAAAGGGGATAATTTAATGAATATTCAGTTAGTTGAATTCAGTACAATGGCAATACATTGCATCTTGCTTGGAAAATGAGAGGCACTTGGTGAGCAGTGCACAGCTTATATTTTTTAATGGCACACCTTTGAGTGTTTAAGTGAATTTAGAAGGACATGAAGAGGAGTATGTGATGACAGAATTTTTCATTTTGGGTTGCGTTTATGCATTTAAAATTAGGCTGTAGTGCTATGATGCACTTCTCATTAATGTTTCTACCACAGACAGTGTGTTTGCTCATGGGTGGTATTTCATTTGTCTTAATGGCATTAAAATGTTTAATCTTGAAGGTCCTAATTACAATACAATGGCAGTCACTTGTGAGCAAAATGCAACAGCAACAAGCAAAATGCAACATCTAACATACACAATATCTAACCATATCACCACTTAAAGGGGTCATGAACTAAGAAATCTAAATTCCCTTGATCTTTTGACATATAAGAGGTCATTGTACCATAAAAACATGATGTAAGTTTCAGTACTCAAAACGTGCTTGTTAGTCTAAAAAAAGCTTATATTGAAGCCAATCTGCCAAAACAACAGGTTGTAGAATGTGCCACTTTATAACGTAATAGTGTAACTAAACACCGCCTCCGCAGGAGAAGATCAACACCTGCTTCTACATCACTGCCTGTTTAGCCCCGCCCACTGATTTGAGCATGAAGTGTAAATAATGAGGGAGGCAAACACAGGTCTACGCAAAAACCAAACAAAAACTTTATTTGATGAACTTTATTTTTAATGAAGTGCCAGACCAGTAAGAACTTGGCCCTTTGTTCACCTTATCTTTCGTTTACAAACAAGACACAATTTGACGCAGGATTTTCATAAAGATTGAAAGTAAAAGACGATGCTGTGCCGACTATTGGATCCAACAGTAATGATGCACCACACAAGTGTGAGTAACTGTTTTAATTACGTGGTCACTATTGCTTTTTTCTGTTATTACAGATTGATATGTACTGAGTATTTATGCGTTTATGCATCCATCTATAAAGGACGTTGGCTGTCAAACATTGGCTGTTGGCCAATTATAGCACTTCCGAGTCTACAATCCACAATGCCTATTCAAACAAGAGCATTCAGATGAGGAGGGTACAATACAATACAAAATAAAAAAAACAAAGGCAGTTCATGACCCCTTTAAGCATATTAACCATCTTCTCAGACACCTTAAAGGGACAGTTCACTCAAAAATTACAATTCTGTAATTTATTCACACTCATGATGTTTTAAACCTGTTTTACCTTCTTTCTTTTGTGGATTCTAAATTGTGTTTTTTGGTGAACTCTGTGTTCACCAAAACTGTTTGGTTGCCAACATTTTTCAAAATATAATCTTTTGTGTTTTGCAGAAGAAAGTTAGACAGGTTTGGAGCAACATGAAGGTGAGCAAATAATGTCAATATTCAAATTACACTATCATACGCTATTATGCACTATTATCCAAGTGACTTACATTGCATTCAAGGTATTCATTTTATCAGTTAATACATATGCATGAACACCACAACCTTGGCATTGTGGCCTTAATTTTTGGGTGACAGGTGAATCCACATGTGTTTTTATAAACCTACGAGCATGAGGACTGTTTAAAACATGACAGAACTGTTTCTAAATACTTGAGTTTTTGTGTATGCACAAAGATCTTACAGTCACATCTGCCCTTTTCAAAATGGCACCCAAACATGTCAGATGAAAGGTCAGTGATCTCAGAATAGCATTGAAGACATCGCAAGCATTTGACTCTCATGTTAGTGTTATTAGATATGAGTCGTGCCCATCTTGAAGTGTTTATTTGCCACGTTTTCTGTTTATTTCATGTTTTAATATGTGTGATACACAGGGACACTTAAAGCAGCCATGAACCTTTCTTAAATAGAGTCTGAGCTCATTTACTAAGAGGATGCTGGGAGATGGATCCCCCAGCACCCTGTCTCACCTCATTTCTCCGTTTGCCTCACCTCCCTCTGTGTGTAGTTAAAACAGATAGCATGTCCCTGCAGCACGGACAGAGCAGGTCAAGTGCACTCCCCAAACAGACCACCGTTAGCTTCACTCTTTAAGCAGATGTGGATGGTTGTAAATCACACTAAATGGCACTCAACAGCAGAGGATTTTCAAAAACATCTTTGTTACTCTCAATAATTTATCGACAAAGGCTCAGCCTTTCTGGGTGGAAGTGTAATCGCAGGCCTGTGAAAAATCCACTCTGTGCGTTTAGACTCTCAGACAATATCACACCGCTTTTTTTGTCTCAGCATTTTTCTTTAAAAGTATTGTAATAATGCACCTCACCATAATTTGGTTTTTATGCTAATATTTTATTTATACATAATAGCCTATCTTCTTTGTGAAATAACACTGTTTGCACAGTGATATGTTATTTGCATAATGATATTGTGTTGGTATGCCGTCGTATTACTATATAAATATACGACAAGGGTATTGTGCATGATTTAGTGTTTGTATATTAAAGCTTTGTTTATATTCCATGAAATATTTTTACATTAGAGTTCCCTTAAATGCTCTGCTTTGGCAACATGCACCTTTTTTATTAATTAATTAATCGATTTATTTATTGAGAAAATTACTAAATGTGGGAAAAACATAATTTTTTTTTTTTTTTAGTTTTAAAACATTACATTTTTGGGAGGAGAAAGTGTACTTTAAAATGAGATATTTGTCTGAGATAAATGTAATAATTTTGTGTCTTCTCTTCCATGCTTACAGTGGAGGGCACTGTTACTCTGTAGGATCAGAAGGAACTGTTTTTCCCTCTCATTTCACTTTCTCCTTTGCATTTCGGTTGACCTCTGTACCCCATCAAGCTGTGAGGCTGGACTGTGTCTCTGTAGGATAAATGTTCATCTTACATGCCTTAGTCATTAGAATGGGTGTTTCTTTTATTTTGTGTGTATTTCTTTTTCTCTCTTTTTTTTGTGCGGATGTCCACATGCACCTCTCCCAAACACATGCTCCCACCCAAAATCTCACATACACTCTTAAAAAAAGGTACAAAAACTCTCACTTTTAAGAGATACACTTTTGTACCTTATTTACATGTAAAGGGTGCATATTAATGCTCTAAAGATACATATTAGTAAATAAATTGTACATATTAGTTCCTAAATTGTACATATTGGCACCCTTTGAAAGGATACTGTCCCAGTGACATCTTTTGTACCTTTTATATTATTGTTTTATCAGTATTAGATTTTGTTTTATGTTAATATCCTTAAAATAAGATCCATTTAAACTAATTGTGTACAAACAAGAAGACAACTAATGTGTTAAGAAAAATACACCTATGTTACACTCAGACTGGAATTAAATTAATTTTTCTTCAACACATTGCCAGATGTGCAAACCAAGAAATTTATTAATTTCTTGGTTTAAAAGGAAAAAACCTATTTACAGTACATTATATTTGACAGAAACATTTATCCAAAGTTATTTGGATTGCATTTTTCAGTTCCTGATTCGTTGGGATCATGCTCTACTGTTTGAGCCGCTGGAAAGCTATTCCATAAATTTTGAACAATGCGGTAAGAAAATTAAACTGAACTTAAGACATATTCTGTGGAAAAGTCTTATTTTCTTACCAAATATAGCTTCCCAGGTCATTTTATCTTGCTTTAAGAATGACAAAAGATGATTTAATAAAATGTATTTTTGCAGTGTATTACAGCTGATCCCTGATCCATTGATTTTTCTTCTTTTCACACTCTTTTGGGCCTCAGTGCATTCAGCACCTCAGTAAAATTGATCCAGGAAAGCTGTATTTTTGCGAACTCATTCTACAGGAGCAGATTGTAAAAGCAGTGTAACAGCAGTTCTCTAGGGAATGGAGTACGGTTATCGGTCTGATTAACAGTGAACTTGCAGCCGGAGGATGTTTCTTAAGGATGCAGACAGCTGTTCAGCCTTCCCCTGAGAGAAGAAGTGATGTGGTTCAGCCTCGCTGAGGAAAAAACCTTGCATGATTAAACCGAATATTACATTTATTTAAAGTTTGATAGAGTCTTATTAATCTTTAATGCTCTTACAACATCTATTCAGTGATAATTAGCACACTTTCTCAAGCTGAAGGCACACTGACTCACGTACATTAGCTCTGTGCTGCTTCTGCTGAATGAAGGATGTTTGATTGACATGTTCCTCGACTGCTTTGTTTCTGCTGTCAACTCGGGAAGAAGCTGAACGTGTGTACAGATGCTGTCTGTCAAAAATCATGTATTTTGAGGTTAAATAAGCTGTTCTACCGAAAAATTTAAAATCTGATAACATTTACTCTACCCTCTTTTTATTTCAAACCTTTCTTAGAACACAAGGAGATGTTCTAGTTACTGTTTTCCATGTAATTACAATTAATTGGCACCGGACCTGTCAAGTTTGGAAAAAAATGACACAAAAGAATATAAAGGTGTGCAAATGTCCTAGTCTTCTAAAGCAATCTTTGGTTGAAAAACAGCTTATAGAAGGCAAAATAAGTGAATAATGACTTGAAAGAGTGCATCAACATTTCAACTTTAACATCTGGTTCTGAGAAGATTTTTTAACCCATACAATACTGTTAAAAAAGTTTGCAGTCAGAAAGATTTAAGTGAATATTTTATTAAGCAAGGATGTTAAATTGCTTAAAAAAAAAATCGATTTTAAATAAGTTATTATTCTGATGGATCACGTGACTCTGAAGACTGGAGTAATGATGCTGAAAATTCAGTTTTGACATCACAGGAATACGTTTTACACTTACATTTAAAAATATATTAAAGTAGAAAATAGTTACTTTAAATATTTTGCAGTATTACTTTTTTTACAGTATTTTTGATCAAATATTTGCAGTCTTGGTGAGCATAAGAGATATCTTTCAAAAACATTAAAAATAATCTTATCAACCTCAAACATTTGAACAGTGCATTTAGAAAATTTGAGCACTCCCATTATTTGTGCTCCAATCATTAAGTCTGAAATTTGATGCTGTTATAAAGTGGTATTCCATAAAATGGTCACACATGACTTCCACATCTGGCATCAGCGTAGTCTGGAAGAGAAGAACCTGTAAGTCAAGGTGTGAACAAAAACATTAAGTGGTACTTCTGTTGTTCTGTTACCTAAGCTCTCCCCTCTTTTCCTGTCTTTTCTCTCAGCAGTATGTTCTGGTTGTGTCTGTGCCTCTCAGCAGCCCTCCATCCATCCCCTTGGGTCTCCTTACATTCCTGTAGTGATAAGTCACTCCTGGCTCTTATTTCCCTCTGCTACCCCTGTAGAAAACACACTCCAGACAAACACACATGGACATGGTTATGTGTACCAGAGGCCATGTAATTCAACCAGCTTCCCTTTGATTTCAACCCCCCTTTCCTTGGATCAAACATGCGTCGTTTGAGTCGTTGTTGGTTCAATCAAGGTTCAGTACCAGTCTGTTTGGTTTGAGGTGCTCACCCTGGCAGAAATGTCCTCAAAATATTATTTGCAGGCATTTGTACCTCTGAAAGAAGAGATCACAGGTATGCAAGACCACCTACTCCCACAATTCAATACAACAAAAAAGACCTCCATACTGTGTGGGCAGATGGAAAGGTTATTCTGAATGGCGAGTGTGTTTTGTTAAAGCAAGCTTGTGTCTTGCTTAAAGGAAAAGATTTTAAGCCTGTAAAATCAAGCTCAGTCACTGATTATGGGAAAGGGAACGTCAGCTTGTACTTCGTGTGGTTTAACTTTGGGTCAGTGCTTTGAATGGAGAGATGTGTTTGCATATTACTCGTGGCTCATGATTTATTGTCTGTTTTGCAGTGCTGGTAGACTGTTTTGGACCAGCTAACTGCTGATGGAAATGGTATCATAGAGAGGACCCTCACGACTCTGTGTTAACCCATGGTTTAAAAACAAAGTACACTTTCATAATGTACCTAAAGTGCTCTATTTTCACGCACTAATTTTGTACTTAATATACTAAAAATGATTCTTTAATACTTCTTAAGATAAACTTAAGATCAATTAAGTGTACTCAACTGTGCTATTTTGGGACATGATGAATATGAACTAAAATCAACGCTATCTCAAGGCAATTCGAACATATTTTACGAGGTGGCTAATTCGTACGAATTCGTACGACCTCACTCGTAAGATTTAGTATGATTTGTCTAAACCCCAGTGATGGGTAGGTTTAGGGGCGGGGTTAGGTGTAGATCATTTGTACAAATTCATACGAATTGACAACTCGTAAAATACGTACGATTTAGCAAACATCGTATGAATTTGTATGAGTGAGGTCGTACGAATTAGCCACCTTGTAAAATATGTACGAATTGCTGTGAGATCAGGCTGACTAAAATGCACTTTTAACACACTATCTCTGTATTTAAAAGATGTATTTAGTTTCCACTTGTAACCCATCTTTCATACACTAGTACACTCAAGTGTACTACAAGTGGTGACTAAATATTTTTTTTAAATACAGAGATAGTGTGTTAAAAGTGCATTTTAGTTCATATTCATCATGTCCCAAAATAGCACAGTTGCGTACACTTAGATGAGCTAAAGTTTATCTTAAGAAGAACTAAAGAATCATTTTTAGTATATTAAGTACAAAATTAGTGTGCGAAAATAGAGCACTTTAAGTACATTATGGAAGTGTACTTTTTTTTTTAACCTGGGGCAACAAATATTAGGTAATTTGACCTTTTTAAGCCAAAGCAAGGTTGGTTGAGGTTGTCCATGTCATGTGGTGCAACTAAACTTAGTTCACTTCCAGAATAAACATTTCCTGATAATTTACTTACCCACATGCCTTTGTCTTGCACTACAGTAGCTCGACCTCACGCGTTATGTAGTCACGTTTGAAAGGTCACGTGTGACGTAGGCGGAAGTATTGACCCAGTGTTTACAAAGCGAACGTGCAAAGAAAGTCAAATGGCCTTTACAAAAAAAGGTAAAACAACAATGTCGGATGATTTTGAAGTTGGAGGAGAGAATGAGATGGAGTTTTTCGGCCTACCCTACCCTTTTGAACTGCAGTACACAGATGAAGAACCAACCGATCGTGACCTTTCCAACGTGATTACGTAATGAGTGAAGTTGCAGATGCACATCACAGAGCTAGTGCAAGACAAGCATTTGAGGTTAAAGTATATATGTTTTATTTTTTTAGAAAATGACCGATTTGCTAGATAAGACATGTATTCCTCAGCTGGGATCATGTAGAGCCCTGTGAAGCTGCATTGAAACTGCAATTTGAACCTTCAACCTGTTGGCTCTCATTGAAATCCACTATATTGAGGAAATTTCTAGAATGTTTTCCTCAAAAACCTTAATTTATTTTCAACTGAAGAAAGAAAGACATGAACATCTTGGATGACATGGGTGAGTAAATTATCAGGACATTTTTATTCTGGAAGTGAACTAATCCTTCAATGACATTTAAATGACATTTCATTTTACATTTACCTTGTAAAATATATTTGAAAGCTTATAAGATTGAGTTGAAGTTTGGGGTCAGTAAGATAATATATTTTTAAATATATTTTAATTTTATTTAGCAGTTGTATTAAATTAATCATGTAGACAATAGACAAAGATTTTTACAAAAATTATATGTCCAAACAATGCTTTTCTTTTCATTAAACTTTCTTTTATTAAAGAATCCTGAGGGGAAAAAAAGTGTAGCATGGTTTCTATGAAAATATTAGGCAGCACAACTGTTTTCAACATTGATAAAAATAAGAAATACTTTTTGAGCACCAAATCACCATATTAGAATAATTTCTGAAGGATCATTTGACTGGAGTAATGACTGCTGAAAATTTAGCTATGCCATTAAGGTATAAATTACTTGTTAAAATAAAATTTTTAATTATAATAATATTTCACATTATTACTATTTATTTTTGATCAAATAAAGGCAGCCTTGGTGAGCATAAGAGAGACTTGTTTCAAAAACAAAAAATAATAAATAAAAAAACAGCCAACTTTTGAATTATAGTGTATTTAAAAAAATATATATTTTTGCTTGGTTAAACCTTCATAAGATTAAAAGCACAAAACCATGTGAAACCAACATGATTACAGAGCGTACATTTTTAATAACCGAAAACCCTTTTTAATTTGTTTTAACCTAGATTTCTGAGGATTTATTTTGTCATCATCTGTGATCATGCCAGCTCAAAGTGGTCAAGCTGTTTTTTGGAACATGCTAGCTGACCAGCCAATAACCAGCATTTTGTTCTGTAGCTACCAGCTTAAGCTGTTTTTTTCCAGCGAGGAGAGGTGGCTGGTGCCCCTGGGTCTTGTGCAACCATAACTCGCCCTTGATTGTCCTTGACCTTAATTCAGATCTGTGGCTTGTATGACTCTGAATTATATTTGGGACACTATTTGCTCTGACTTCAGATCACGTCTGTCATTAATTTGGAGGTAATGCTACTGAGGACCTCAAACTGTCACATTCTATCCATTTCCTTGGATTGATTCAACTGGTTAAAAAAAGCCTAGAGGTGGAAAAACGATGAGTCTCTCTTGAGTACGGCTCATTTCAACAAACCAATGAATTGTTCTCTATAATTATTTCCCTTTGCCCCATTATCCAGTGTGTGGTAAAGGTGGTGGTATAAATGTAGGCTAAAACACATTTGTTTTGATCAACACGACCTCAGATAACAAAACGTGCCAGCGGGTGAATCACTAGTGCTGCTGTTATAACAGCATCTCTGCGGCTCGACCGCAACAGCTGTGTTGATTTATTATTTTATTTGGAGCCTCACATGTTGTAATTTCCACAACAGTATAATTGCTTTTGTGTGCTCTTGATATGAATTGACAGTTTGCTCTGAACGTGTGGTGTTTAGCATCTATATTCTCTCCAGGTGCTAAAGTGCTTGTGACTGACTCATATGTTTTGCTTCAAGCGACCGGTGCTGTGCAGTTTGCCTGAGCGCACTTCTGAGAACTTGTCAATCATGTTTTCTCTTCTGTATTTAAATCATAATGGTGGCGAGGGCCTTTTGGGTTTTGTTGAAAACTATGCGGTGCACTTGGACAAAATGTGACTAGTTACTTGCTTTAAACCATTTGCTGAAGTGCGTAAGAGCTCTTTCTCTTTCTCTTTCATTCGTGCTGAAGTGGGCTGCCAGTATTTCATCTACAGTATAATCCTCTACAATTTTAACATTGTGCTCTGGCAGTCTTTTGAGCCCAACTGTTAATGTTCTTCTCAAGGTTCTTTTTAGTAACCAGTGGGGCTCCATTATAAAATATTCCTTCACTTTCCTAGAATAGAATAGAATAAACTTTATTTGTCCCCGAAAGGAAATTTGTCTTGGGCAAAGTGCTACAATGTTGTTCTGACCAAACAATAATAATAAATAAAACAAATTAAATAAAACAATTAAGAACATACATTAAAATACAACAGTGTATAAGTATAAAATATAAAATATGTACAATGCAAAACACAATAAAGTGCTAATATACTATAGGTGCATTGTTCTTGGTAGAATTCAGCAGGAACAAATGCAAGCTTCAGTCTATTAGTTTTACACATAGGCATTCTCAGTCTCTTTCCCGATGGCAGCGGCTGATATTCGCTAAAAAGAGGATGTTCTGAATCAGTACTGATACTTATTGCTCTCCTCATCACTGCCTGTTCATATAAAGTCTGTATAGGCTCATATTGTTTTATTCCTATGATTTTCATGGCTGTTTTGTGGATATGAGCCAATTTGTTTTTCAATTGAACAGACAAGTTTCCAAACCAGACTGTGATTCCGTAGCGAATAAGACTTTCAAGCATGGCTCGGTAAAAAACAAGCAAGATATTGCTACCCACCCCATTCAGTCTCAGTCTTTTTCCTCCTACTGTTAGGTTGCCACACGACTGAATTCTGCTTTACCAGTCAGCCCAAGGGGATTGTGGGGGGATTATGTTTGGTCTCTCTCCACTGGAGAGGGCCTGAGGCTGATGTTTCAGCTTGTTTACTAGTTGAATCTCTGTGAAAGAGCAAACGGTGGTTTGTAAGCACTTCATTCGTTCACTTGTGCGTGTGTGTGGAGGTAATGCTTGATAATGTTGATGGCAAGTAAATCTGTATTGCAGGGCAGATTTTGATGCCCCACTTCTGATGAAATGAAAATAAGATTTTTTATTAGTGGATTTCTTTTATTCTTGTTTAAATATATATATTTAACACATATATTTAACAAATTTCATATATAGTATATATATTTTTTTAATTTGATATGGACATTAATACTGGTTTCTGTTATATGACTAAGTTTGACTTGAATTTAAAATGCTTTTTATCTGTTTTTTTATTATTATTTTTTTTTACTTTTCAAAACATTGTGATCAGTATGGTATAGTATCCCTTTGTTTTTTGTTTTTTTTTGGATACAATTTATTATGCTCTCAATGGCTGCCTTTATTTGATAAAAACAGCAATATTGTGAAATAATATTACAATTTAAAGTAAAATGATTATTTTAATTGTAATGTTTTAAAATGTCATTCAATTTTCAGAAGCCTTTAGAAAACATTCTAATATGCTGAATTGGTGTTCCAATAAATATTTTCTTTTCTAATTATTATTTGTTAATGTTGTTGACAGTGGTTGTGCTGATAAATATATTTTTGTGGAAACAATGCTTTTTTATATAGTGTATTTGGGTAGTTGACAAATAGCCTGTAAAAAATGCTTTTTTTTTTATAAAATAAATTTTTTGAAGAAGAAATGCATATATTTATGTAGTGTGAAGTCTGGTCTTTGAGAAAATATAAAGGGTCACTAACTTCGTCAATTCTTTCATTGTTTTTTTTTTTAACATTTTTACTGAACTGTACCATAAATTTGTCCTATGGTGTGACATAGCAAAAATTAAGAAAAAAAAACCTTAATAATACATAAATAGCACGAGAGAGATTTATCTTCATTTTTAGACACTTATTTTCATATAGTGTTATTTATTTAATATGAAATTATAATTAACATAATTTTTTCCCCATGACTTGTTGGACATTTCAAGACAAACTTTGACAACAAGACAAACTTTGCTGTAATCCATTCAAAACTGCTGAAAATTAAACCATTTTAAGTTGAGTGATTGTTTTTTAAAGATATTTTGAGATAAAAACAAATCTGTAGTTCTTTTATGTTTGTCACACCATAGGACATTACGTCACACTAAAGGACAGAAATGGTAGTTATTAAAGCATTTCTATTTAATTTTGAACATGTCAAATGAGAAAGAAAGTTTAATTTTGATACAAACAATAACATGTTTTTTTAAATAAAACAAAATAATTTTCATCAACAAAATTCAGTCTCTTAGTCAATCAGTATGTTACTGAAACTCTTAGCCCCCCTGCTGCATGTGCGGCACAGCTAAATATGATTGATATTTATGATACAGCTAAATATTATTGATATATGATTGAAAATATATTCATTAAGATATAAGAAACTATATAGCTACTATTTTTAAGGCATGATTGTGATTCTATTTACTTTCTGCATTGTTCTCTTAGGATCTCCTCCTTCTGGTGGATCCCTGTTAATTCTTTATTTCCGCATCCTCTCTCTTCCACTAATTTTTCTCCCTCAATTCTTTCTGTTTAAAAAACAAAGTATCACATTTTATACTTATTTTCATGACACTTTATAACAGTACAAGTTTTCTGCAAAAACATCAGAAAATAGTTTAATTAATGTAATTATTGCATTTAAGAACACTGAAAATAATTAAAAAATAATAAAAAGGTGTTAAACCAATCTTATTTAATTGTTTAAAATGCTTTTTAAAGAGACCTTGTCCTCTGGTGTGACATCTTTGTCCTGTGGTGTGACAGTACAGGCGTCACACCGGAGGACATTTTCTGTCACACCAAAGGACGTTTCAGCCTTTTCTGTCAATTAATGACCTTGCTATTCCAAGCTAACCTGTCATTAGAAGTTGGCAAGCCACATTTGCATAATGTTCCATGATTATGTAGTTTAACATGCAGTTTTTAATTAAAAACATATAATTTAGGGGTGTCACACCAAAGGACAACAAAACGTAACACTTTTGTAGTGGTTCCAAAAAAGTTAAATATTTGAACAATTCTGAGACAAAAATTGACCATGTGCACATGTCATGTGCTTCACAGGGGCTTCAGTTACACAACCATGAATGGGGTCCTTCAACTAGTTAAAGTTTTCTCTGGAATTGGACGATTTAAAATCAGGATATGGTGTCACACCAGAGGACATGGTTTTCAGAGACAAAATGTATCAAGTTCCTACACTTTCAGAAATATATGGATGAAAAAAATGATTGCCATTTACTAAAATTGACACTTACAATTATGTGAATTGGTGGGTTTTTGTTAAATGTGAGCCTAAATCATCACAATTAAAAGAACCAAAGACTTAAACTACTTCAGTCTGTGTGCATTGAATTTATTTAATACACGAGTTTCACAATTTGAGTTGAATTACTGAAATAAATGAACTTTTCCACGACATTCTAATTTATTGAGATGCACCTGTATAACAACAGGTCCATGTAGGACAAATAAATATTTAATGATTTACAGCATTTTAAATAATGACAATATTAATTATATTAATTTTATCTTGTGGTACAGTGAAAATGCCATGTCACGTCAACAACCCATGTATGTACACTATTCTGTAATGTATTATAGTAATTCTGTAATTTATTATAATAATTGTTTTGGCTTCAGTACAGTGACAATATAAAAGCTAATTATTTAATTATGGGAACTAAATAATTTATTGTCATAATGATTTTCCTTAAGTTTAAATTTATTTTTATTATTATTCATAAATATAAAGTTGCCTATAAGGGGTCACTTATATTTGAGTTATAAACATCAATAAACCAACCAGATCTTTTAATGCAGGTACAAGATAACGATGAAGTAAACGCACCTTCCACTAGCTGCTCCCCACAGACATAGTTTATGTCATTTGCATCACTGCTCCTCCTGTCATTAATGATGCAAAAACTGTGGATTCACTTCACTGAAAGCAGATATGACTTGGACTGTAAGACACAGAGTGCTTGGAGAGATATGCATCTATGAAAATAAGTGTTTTTGCCCTCTGTTTGTATTACTTTTATAAATATTTGCAGGTACACACTTTTGCAACCCAGTTGGCATCCATATTTATTTCATCTCAGCCGGCTGGTCATGAGTGGCAGTGTGATGTTCCCATAGCAACCCTGCTGTTTGGTTAATGACTGTTCTGCTGTTAAATGGCATGGGAAGACTGACGGCAGGCGAGACGAGAAAGCAGGAGAAGCAAAAAATATGATGTAGGAGAGGAGAGAAAATATGCTGTTGCATCTTAGGGATAACTTGATTATTTTGGTGGATTTGTTTATGAAATTCGTTTTGCATGTAAATGAAGTATGCCTTCCAGACAAGACTGACAAATTCTCCTCCTATGCATCATATTTCATTACAAAAAGTTTGAAGCTTTGAATAAAAACAATGTTTAAATGGAGGACCAATGAACAGTCACGCCATTATCTCTTATCTCTAAAAGCACTTTGATTGACACTGATCTGACTCCATCCACTGAGTTGATGGCCTCTGCAGTGAGGGCTGCTGGGATAGAACAGATGGAGTGAATCAAATAATGTTGTAGATGGATTCTGGCTTCAATGCCGAGAAAGGAACAGCCAATACTACAGTTATGCACCCAGTGTAGGTATAATAGAAAACAGGCCTACACACACCTTAATCACCCATTTTAACTCTGTTTTATCATATACACTCTTAAAAAAAAAGTTGCCAGGAAGAACCAAAAAGGGGGTTTCGTGGCGATGCCATAGAGGAACCAGTTTTGGTTCCCTGAAGAACCATCTTGTGAAAGGTTCTTTAAAGAACCAGTGTTTTTCTTGGTGCCATAAAGCACCTTTTCTGGTACTACAAAGAACCCTTTTTAAAGGTTCTTCAAAGAACCACTGATGAATAGGTTCTTTATGGCCCCATTTCTTCCAGATCAATATCCTTGCATTTATCATACTATACATTTTCTTTAATAGGATTGTTCATAAAAAATAAAAATAAAATCCAGAAGTAACAAGACTTGACAAGATGTCTGATTAAAATGTTTATTGCATTTACAGTATATATCAATGCAGTATACATCATACCTCAATACTGTGTATATGTGTTTAATAGGGATGTGCACAAGTACTAGAGTACTCAGACTTGACAGCAATGATTGATAATTCACTGCAATCATCGTTTTCATGATCAGTCATCGCTGTCAAGTCTGAGTACTGGGTGATCACCTGACTTTATATATTTCTCTTTTTCTGATTGGTTATGGCAGCATTTTGGGTGGTACCTGAGCTCTGACTAGTTAGTGTTAGGACAGCGTGCCATCCAGACAAAATCAAAACCACCAGTACCTGAAATGAAAAACTGACAAAAATGCCCATCCCTAGTGTGTAATACAGTGAATACAGCAGGTTAATGTCAGTACCCCCATCATCCACTAGTATGCCCTTTTTCATCCCGTGGAAACTGCCACTGGTGGTTCAAAGAGTTCCTGCTTTCACAGTCCTTTTGATGATTGGTTGAGGCTGGGTACATAGGATCCTGTAACAAAAAAAAAACACTTTCTAATGAAAGACACTTTCATTAGTTTCCTAATTTTCATAGGTTTAGCACAGGTATAATGATGCAAAATGACAAACAAAGATAATGGAAAGGTATTTTTAAGCTGAACAGCAGTAAGAATAGAAACAAAATCAAAGCAAGTCAAAGAATTTTGGAAGTTCATCCATCCATCTATTCACTCTCCAAACCACTTATCCTCTCTAGGGTCGTGGGGGCTGAAGCCTATCCCAGCATCTTGGGCCACAAATGCATCCAATTAATGGAATTTAAGTCTTCACTGTTACGTCTGATAAATGCAATTAATTTGATAAAAGTATTAATTCAGTTTTCTGTGAAGTAAATATTCAACAGAAACGTGTCAGTTACATGTAAGAAAGTGTCTGGAACAGTTGTATGTGATATTTGTGTGATTTCAGGGACTAAACTCACCTGAAAGCAGTGAAAACAGCAGTGAGAGATGGAGATTTACGCCCCGTTTCCATGACAACTCCTTCAGCTCCAGTGTTTGAATGAGACTAGTATTCAGCGCGCACGCCCATTAAAACACGTCAAAGTCACGCAGCATTTGCATGATAAACCTCTAGAATTACATAAACAACTTAAAATCACATTAAATCTTTATTAAATCGCGAATTTGAAACTCATTTTGTAGTTCTACGACCAATTCGGTGCAAAAGATTTTGTATCACTCAGCCTTTTTATTTCATTTTAAAACATGATTGCAGTATTTTTTTATACTAAACTTAAATAACTAGCTTAATAATTTTTTATAAGCCATGCAAAACAGCATTAAAATAGATATAAAAGGATCTACTGGTCTGTTTTTTTTTTATTTATTTTTTTATTATTAATAAACACCACAACACTATTTATAGTGTTATAACTCAAAATTAATACTTTTTATTACACTATAATTGATCGTTTTCACGTGACGTCACACCCTTATACGAACGCCCACCTGGCGGGCAAAACGAAGCTTTGCTCCACTGACCGCCGGCTATTTTTACCCAGATTGCATCAAGTAATAATGTAGTAAAACGCAGATATTAAAAGGCGAGATTCAGTGGACACCTTATTGATGATTTTGTACAGGCAAGAGGATGAAGCCAGAATATAAACACAATGTGCAAAGTTTCACATTAAATGGCTTCCCATAGAAAACTATTAGAAGGAAAACACTGAACCGTTAAGCGGACTGCGTTCATATTTCGGCCTCATCTGCTTGCCTGTGTAAACTATGCATCATTAATGTGACGATTACTGAATTTGATCTTTAAATATTACTGTTTTAAATATATTAAGGCACTTTAAGTGTTTTTACAACGTTTTGTCGCACTGTTTATGATTGAAACATTGCCGCGGGTGCTTAATATGGATTGCAAATGGCCAAAACTTGTATTTTGTTCAGAAATACCTTTGTTTTATTCTTTTGAGAGGTGATCTAAATATTTGCGGCTGTGAAACAGATGAAAAAATGACACGCTTTTGCTGCAGTTCTATGGATGTTTTGCCCTCCAAGTCTTCGAGCCGGTCACGTGACTGAAAACTATCAATAGAATGCAACTAATAGAAAAACTTTTGTGCAATGGAAAGGTTCTTTGGATATTAAAGGTTCTTCATGGAAACATACACCCTGCCAAAGAACCTTTTTTTTTTAAGAGTGTAGTATTATGAAATTTTGTGCGGGTGTTTTACATGTCTTTTAATTTACCATAATGGTACCATGTTCAAAAAAGGCCACTTCCATTGTATTTTACTGTACAAACACATTTACCATGTTCTTGATTCTGTGGCAGTAAGATCTTTCATTAGTAAAGTTCTTTCCAGTCAGAATCACAGAGAGTGTAGTTTGATCTATGACTAGACTGATTAAATGTCTCGAATACTGGCCTCATATGTCTTGGAGGTATGATGGAAACGTTTTGGATCACGTTGTGGCTCATCCTTTAGTTTAATGCTTGTAAATTTATTCCACATTTTGCCCTCTGTTCATTTCTTAATATCACAGAGCGGAAAACTAAGTGCATGTTTCAGGAATGAAGCTAGCCTCAGCGTTCTAGGTTAAAGAAAGCAGATTAAAGTTAAAGCAGGTAAATCCAGGCCATGACCAAACAGGAGCCAATGAGAGACTGAGTTTTGTGAATAGCGATGGACCCTGGGGGACAGAAGCGCTGAAGGGGAATCAGGAGGAGAAGCGAGAGATATTGAGCGGAGGAATGAGGCTTTAGATGGTTTCCAGGAACCCCTGAGCTCCCCAATCTCTGTCACAGTCGCTGTTTTAGACACACATCCTCCAGGGGATGGACTATAGGCTTGGTGTCTCTGACTAGCATTGTATCTTTCACATAGCATCTCATCCTACATTTTCAGTGTGCTCACCCTGGTGTTAATCTCCTAAATGAACAAAAATAAAAATGTTCATTAACAAAGGGCTTTTTTGATTTCTTTGACATTATTTTTTTTGTTAAATGTTGATGTTGTTTGATATATGACTGAATGTTTGGTTGATTTTGCACTTGCTCGGTTGTAACGGATGTTTTTGTCAAATAAAATTAGATTCCATTTCAGTAAAACTGACTGAAATGAATGAATATGACAAGGAATATTTACAGGGGTGCACAGAAGTGGTGCACGTACGCGACCAAAATAAAAAATGCGCTGGGTAAATAAGTTCAGATCACTCATTGCGACATGGTTCATGGCTGTTAATGCACAATCTCTGGTTTAGATTGACTAACTGTAATACTGTATAAGATGTCCATTCGAACTGAATGCATAAATCTAGGCTGTGTTGCTGTTTCACATAAAAATTCACTCTGCGCTAAAATCGGCAGCGCATAAACTTACTTGCCAGCAACCTGCCAAAATAAAACCTTGTGAATTTTATGTTTAAAAATGCTAAAAATTCTTTAAAAAAATTAAATAAATATAGCATTGTATTTTAAGTGTGCTATAAAATAATTGTATTTTAATTTAATACTTTTTTTATTTTGAAATATAATTGTGTTATCAAGTTTTATATATATAAGTGCAATAATATTATTACTATTATTCATTATTTTATTTTTTTAATTATATTTAATGGGTCACAATATATGCAGTGAACTTAAAAATGTATGTGCATTCCTGTGTATTGACTAAATTTAAAGAAATATTCTGGGTTCAATACAAGTTAAGCTCAATCAACAGCATTTGAGGCATAATATTGATTACCACAAAAATAATTTTGACATATCCATTTTTGTCTTTGAAACTGAATGAAACAAATTCTGCCATGAAATATATTCATTCCTTCATTCTGTCTGTTTATTTGTTTTGTAGGGCTGCACAAGTTGGCCCAGATTTTTGTGATTTATATGTCAGTTTGACTGTATATTTTATAAAATAAAAATCAAGTAAAAATGTATACTATTCTTTTAATTGCCCATTTCTTTATTTTTAAGCTTTCTTTAAAATATAATTTGTGTTCTGAGGATGAAAGACATATTTTGAAATGACATGACCAAATGAGTACATTTTTGGGTGAACTGTCCCTTTAAAAATGCAAAAATCAAGGTGGCGGTGAGATGTCAATATCAGGGGAAGCAGCAGCTTACCATTTATAAAAGCAGTTACTGTAAAGCTGCTTAAATGAGTTTCACAAGGTTTTAGGATTTGTTGCATTGAGTTGTGACAAAATTGACAATCAGATATAGCTAGGTTAGCAATGTTAACAAATGATATTGAACCCAGAATATTCCGTTCTATAGATATTTTCGTTAAAAGGCAAAAACTATTACTACAAAATAACTGGTAGGGAGTGATGGAAGAGAGAATCTCCCCAGTGCTGCATCATTATGTTGTCTGTGTTCATCCTCAGTGACTGTGCAGGAACCTGGGGGGTCTGTGTGGCCCCGTACATGTTAATGAATGATGCTGCTGTTACTCACATCCCCTCTGGTCCTCCTCACGTACTCCTCTCTGCAAAAGAGGCCAGTATTTGGTGGTCTGTGTGGTAGTAAATCAACCCTAGCTGTTCCATTAACTGGATTTGTGGGTGGTCTAATACCCACGAGTAATATCTTAAACAAAGCTTTTTAGCCTTGTAGCTCATTTTGGGAATGTGTGTATTTGTGTGTGTCTGGTTAGAGTGCCACGGGTGATGACTATATTTGAACCGGTGAATGGTGCTTTCAATCAGAGCTCGCACTTTGAGCTCAGACTCGTATCCAAAAGCTGGTTTGCAAAAATAGGCTATTGGATGAAACACAGTTCATTGGGTTTGTACACCGGGCAGTGACTGTAACAGGCACAGTACTGCAAAACCTTCCTTTTGTGTTGCCTAGCAACCTTGCCCAAAAAGTTGCCCCATGTATCATCACCTTAAGACACAGAGCTCTGTGTTTTCTTCTCTTGCAATTCAGGTTTGTGAGTCTCCCGCCTGTTGCTTCAGATTATTGTGTGGTTTTAGTGAGTTTAAGCATCTCTTCATTGTTACTTCCAGTTTCAGCATACCAAATTCTTTTGTCTGACAGACATATTACCTCATATTGCATCAGCGCAGTTTGTGATAGAAAACTAGTCAGTGTGGAGTGAATAGACTTCTTGCATGTGCACACCTGGAATACACTCATACATGCTTTAGGATTGACAGTGTGAGTCCCCTACCTCTGTCGAATAAGTTTTCTCCTTTTTTTTTTAACTCAAAAAGAGATGTTTAGCGAGATGTCCAAGCTGCTCCTTTGCAGATATCTACTAAATATCTCTTTTTGGTTTCCAGTACGAAAGAAAGTAGCAAAGTTACCTGTATAATATTTTTTCCCCATAATTTTTCATGACTTCACTTAATGAAATACAATTATGATTGAAATATGAAG
This sequence comes from Schizothorax lantsangensis, assembly GCA_027422415.1. Lineage (NCBI taxonomy): Eukaryota > Metazoa > Chordata > Actinopteri > Cypriniformes > Cyprinidae > Schizothorax > Schizothorax lantsangensis. The sequence goes on from CM049856.1 coordinate 13,801,209, forward strand.
TAGTAAAACATTCAAGCAATAACATGCCATCCTGTAATTCAATTATAATAAAATTGATAAAGAATTGTAATACAATTAAAACATTGTCACTGTATTTTTTATGGTGAATTTTTGGTCTACAGCTGCTGTTTAACTCTAAACTTAACTTATAGTTTTTACCGTAAGCAGACTCTTAACAACAGTTTAATACAGATACCCCCATTTTTATTTCAAATGAATTGACTGTTCATAATTCTCATCTCATCATGCATGCATATGATTTTTAGTTCCTTGACTGCTGATTTAACAGCCATCTCTCTTGTTTTCCAGCCCCCAGAGTGTGCCGTGCTTTAGCTGTGTCTCTCTGGTGGTTTGTTAGATAAGATGTAGGTGAGGGGCAAAGCTCTCCTGTGGGGTCTCTCGCTCTCTGCGGGGGGAGATTCTCTCACCAGCTGACACTTCAAGGGATTCTCAATCTTCTCACCCACATCCCGAGAGAAACTCCTGTCTCTGCGAGACGTGGGGAAGAGAGAGAATATCTCTGTCAGGCAGACTGCAAGCGGTTTAAGTGTTTGGATTAGGGTGGATGGATTCATATAGTTATGAATATGATGATAAAATACAGATTTATTTAGCCTTCAAGTTTGTCTTTGACTTTGTTTAATTAATTTAATCTAAATGCTTATACAGTGACTGTTTGAGCTCTATGGCACAGCATTCTGTAGTCTAGTTCCTACATGTAACAGTGTTATTATTTATATACTATTGTAGTATTTCATAATATTTAGAATTTTTAAAAATATTTTCAGTTTTCATTATATGCTTTCATAGTTTTTATATTAATATTTTATTTTTCTATTCAGCTTTTATTTCAGTTTTAGTCATTAGTACTTCAGCTTAAACTTTTTTCAGTTTGTTGCCAAGTCTGCATTTATAATATGTATTTTTTTAATCTTTACTATATATATATATATATATATATATATATAGTGCTGCTGGAAAGTTTGTGAACCCTTTAGAATTTTCTATATTTCTGCATAAATATGACCCAAAATATAATCAGTTTTTCACACAAGTCCGGAAAGTAGACAAAGAGAAACCAATCAAACAAATGAGACAAAAATATTTTCTTTGTCATTTATTTATTCAAGAAAATGATCCAATATTGCATATCTGTGAGTGGCAAAAGTATGTGAATCTCTTGGATTAGCAGTTAATTTAAAGGTGAATTTAGAGTCCATCTGTGCAGAGGTGTTTTCAGTCAGTGCAGTGACTATCAAATGTCAGTACGTGACCTGTTTTATTCAAAGAAAAGGGATCTATCAAAGTCTGATCATGTTTGTTGAAGTGAATCATGTCACAAACAAAGGAGATTACTGAGGACCTCAGAAAAAGAGTTGATGTTGCTCATCAGGCTAGAAAAGGTTACAAAACCATCTCTACAGAGTTTGGACTCACAAATCCACAATCAGACAGATTGTGTATAAATGGAGGTAATTCAAGACCACTGTTACCTTCCCGAGAAGTGCTCGACCAACAAAGATCACTCCAAAGCAGAACGTGTAATAGTCTGTGAGGTTGCAAAAGTTCCCAGGGTAACTTCTAAGCAACTAAAGGCCTTTCTCACATTGGCTAATGTTAATGTTCATGAGCCCACCATCAGGAGAACACTGAGCAACCATGGTGTGCATGGCAGAGTTGCAAGAAGAAAACCACTGTTCTCCAAAAAGAAAATTGCTTGCTAAAGATCATGCGGACAAGCCAGAGGACTATTGGAGAAAGGTTTAATGGATGGATGAAACCAAAATAGAACTTATTGGTTTAAATGAGAAGCTATTATGTTCAGAGAAAAGAACACACTGCATTCCAGCTTAAGAATCTTATCCCATCTGTGAAACATGGTGGTGGTAGTATCATGGCTTGGGCCTGTTTTGCTGCATCTTGGCCAGGACAGCCTGCCATCATTGATGGAACAACGAATTCTGAATTATATCAGCAAATTCTAAAGGAAAACGTCAGGACATCTGTTTAAGAACAGTCTCAAGAGAACGTGGGTCATGCAGCAAGACAACAACCCCAAGCACACAAGTCATTCTACCAAAGAATGGTTAAAGAAGAAGTTAATGTTTTGGAATGGCTGAGTCAAAGTCCAGACCTTAATTCAATTAAAATGTTGTAGAAGGACCTAAGCAAGCGGTTCATAGGAGGAAACCCACCAACATCACAGAGTTTAAGTGGTTCTGCACTAAGAAATGGGCTAAAACTCCTACATGTTATTGTGCAGGACTGATCAGAATTTACAAGAAACTTTACCTTCAGTTACTGCAGCAAAAGAGGGTCACACCAGATACTGAAAGCAAAGATTCACATACTTTTGCAATGCACAGATATGTAACACTGGATTATTTTTCTCAATAAATAAATGGCAAAGAACATATTTCTCTCTCACTTGTTTGATTCGGTTCTCTTTGTCTACTTTCAGGACTTATATGAAAATCTGATGATGTTTTGGGTCATATTTATGCAGAAATATAGAATATATATATATATATATATATACACACACATATACACATATATGTGTGTGTGTGTGTGTGTGTGTGTGTGTGTGTGTGTGAGAGACCCTGGACCACAAAACCAGTCTTAAGTCACTGGGGTATATTTGTAGCAATAGCCAAAAATATATTGTATGGGTCAAAATTATTGAATTTTCTTTTATGCCAAAAAATCATTAGGAGATTAAGTAAAGATCATGTTCCATGAAGATATTTTGTAAATATCAAAACTTAATTTTTGATTAGTAATATTCATTGCTAAGAACTTCATTTGGACAACTTTAAAGGTGATTTTCTCAATATTTTGATATTTTTGCACCCTCAGATTCGTTTTTCAAATAGTTGTATCTCGGCCAAATATTGTCCAATCCTAATCCTATTTTATTTACTCAGCTTTCAGATGATGTATACATCTCAATTTAGAAAAATTACCCTTATGACTGGTTTTGTGGTCACACACACATATATATATATATATATATATATATATATATATAGCAGTTTAGTTTTAGATTTAGCAACACTAAATGCAATGTGATACCATTGTGGGAATCCATATGGATCATATGCTTTTTCCAAAATCTCTTCATCTCCTCCAGCTGTTTCCCAGCTTTCCTTTCATCTTCTTTCTCTCGATTACTGCTGAGTTATGGGGTGATACAGCTTTAAATGAATTTAAACTCCATTGTTTCAGTGTTTCCTTAATTGCCCCCTCCACCAAATGTCATTCTGGAGAAATCTGGCATCAGCTGCAGGGCTCTTCAAAAAGAAATAAACTAGATGTAAAGTCTATTTGATTCTTTTGCCAGGGTCTTATAAACCCCAAACAGTCTTGTTTACTGTGGAGAGGAAGAGCATCATTGCCTTCATTCACAGACTTAACAACCAAAAAAAAGTACTGATGCACAAACAAGGCGAACAGCGTGTCAAATTTAGAGACTTGAGGGCCTTTTTTAACCTCATTTTTGCAATGGAGATTTAAATACATTAATCTATGATATTTGTCTCTATACTTCTAAAACCGCCACATCCTCCCTAATCTCTCTCTTAATGCCTCTTTCTCTCTCTCCACGTCTCTAGAAGAACACAGCAGGAAGAGTAACCTTGTGGAGTAAAGTGTCTATAATTTCGGTGTGGATATGGTTGAATGAGCTCTGTCTTAAGCATGTGTTTTATGCTAATATGGAGATTACCTCTGTAATTGCTCTTACAACACTCACTGCATATTACTGGAGTTTTAGCCTTGAATGGAACTGAAGGAATGTTGAGGGTGGATTATGATATGATGATACAGGTCAAGACAAATGAATTCACTGCTTCGTAACTCGGTATTTAACACTCAGGGATGTAAGCTGTATAGGAATACATGCATGTGTGCATCTGTTGTGTTACCATAAATGTGATGCATGATATATTGATACCATATATACCACACCACAGTTTTCAGCCAATATTATTATTTTTTATTTTTTTATTATTATTGATAAGGGATATTTAAATGCTCATTTCTTCTGTTTTTACATTTGGACACTAGTAATTTAATTGTAATATTTACTATTACACTACTAAATGTATTATTTAGCCAATGTCAAAATGAATATTTGTTTTTTGTATAACATTGTGATAACGAAATTCACTTGTAGCATTTTTAACGATTGAACCACTAAAAAAAGACAAAATATTATAAATATCAATTAAAATATCAAATCATCCTTAATGTAAATACTAAATACTTCAAATTAAAAACAAACAAACAGTAAGACTATTATATTGTGTGAAGTTAATAGTAAAATAACTTAAAATGTACTTTATTCACATGATGTCAAAGCTGAATTTTCAGTTTTGTGTCACATGATCCTTCAGAAATCATTTGAATATGCTGATTTGATGCTCAAGATGCTTTTCTTATTATCAATGTTGAAAACAGTTGTGCTGCTTAATATTATTGTAAAACCTGATATATTTATTCAGTATTCTTTGAATAGAAATTTCAAAAGAACAGCATTAATTTGAAATATAAATCTTTTGCAGTAATATAAATGTCTTTACTGTCACTAATCTTGTGAAAGCCTAAAGTTTTGAATGGTCGTGTATGTTTAAGTGTTTGGATCAACAGGTGCATTAGTAAGTTGTCATTTAGCAGTATTACATTAAAGTTATTGCAGTGACAGTTCTTCTGGAGAAACCTGAGGTTAACACGCTTTCCTAAACAACAAGGTTAAATGTTTCTACATTGAAAGTGAAAATGCTGTACAGCACAACACAGTCTCAGTCAATCAGAACATATTTTAAGGCAAGTAGGCAAGACTACCTAGCATGATGCTGCAGAAAAGTCTTAAAGTGTACATTCCACCGATCCCGATGGGTTAATCCTCCCTTTTTGTCCATTTCACCTTAACTAGAAGACAGTCATGTGGCATCCCTCCCTGTTCCCATCTTAGAACCCAGGAGCTGCTGTGATGGAGTGAGGGGAGGGGGCCTTCTGCTGTGATTGAGGATGTGCAGCTGGCATCTTCGTCCTTGCCCGAGTAAAAATCCATCAGAGTATTAACCTTGTGAAATAAATCAGGAGATGCAGGCAGACAGAATGAATAGCACTGCCTGAATATAGGCTGTCATGTGAATAGCGAAATGAACAATGTCCGCGCCGCCGAGGGGCCGTCTGAATGCTGTTGCTGCACTATTGTGTCACACACAATGGACAAAGCTACATCAGGGCTTCGTTGCGATTTCAGCTATTTTGACATTTTGACTGCTTTTTTTCTTTTACGTTCTGGATCACCTTTAAAAGCCAGAGTGGTACAATGAAGGGGGAGGCTCATTCACGATTAGGCACGCACTCCAATAGTGTTGGAGAGTGAAATCGGAGAAAGAAAGTGGAAGCGATAGAGAGGGAGGGTTGTGAAGGGTGAGAACTTGATTGATCTGGATGCTTTTGGCCTATTTCAGTAGTGGTTAATGGTGCTGCTTTAAACCAGAGAGTAAAAGAAAACACCTGTTCTTCTTCTTTTAATACACACTTTGCTCTCTGCCAGGTGCACCATAAGAGGTTTTAGAAAAGAACTTGGATTGGAGGCACCTGGTTAGGGAGAGAGCAGCACCTCTCCTGGCTATTGCTGAAATGCACAGAGATATGATAGACACTTGTTCCCCTTAAATTAGGATCTCTTTCAAGTCTTTATTTAGAAAAAATGCTAAGACCAAAAAGACAGTTCTTTGTGAGTTAAAGGAATAGTTCAACCAAAAGATGCTTTGAAGAATGTGCTTAACCAAACAGTTTCCGGTCCCCATTGACTGCCATAGTATTTATTCCATAAAGTGGTAGTCAGTGGGGACCAGCAACTGTTGGGTTTCATGTGTTTTGGAGTATAGACATGGCTTTGGAGAGTGATTTGCAGGGAGGATGGGATTTTATGCTTTCAAAGCTAGCTTGCTATTGCTAGCCTCTCCGAAATCACCTACCCTATATAGTAAGAATAATACACTAATATCTTATCCTTATATTATATTGCCATTTAATTTAGTTTTTTATATTTAATTTTAATATTAATTATTAACGGAAACAAGCCGCAAAACAATGGAAACAAGCCGCAACACAACAAAATTATCACAACACAGTGGAAACAAGCCGGAACACAACGAAATTAGCACAACACAAATAAAACAAGCTGCAACACAATGAAATTGTGTAGTGGTGATTTCGTTGTGTTGTGGATATTTAGTTGTGCTGTGCAAATTTATTTATATATTTATTTTAGCCAAGTGAATTGTGGAAATAAATAATATATTACAGAACATTGTTTCAGAACCAGTAAGATCAGTGCCAAAAATAATTAATATTATGAAAATGTTATACACGTACACCTTTAAATGTAATACTGTATATCCCGTTAAAATATAATATCCACCCATCCATCCAGATTTGTGGAAATACATAATATATAACAGAGCAGTGTTTTAGTAATTCATAAGATATTTACTTACAGTTGAAGCCATTAAGATCAGTTCCTTTTCTTCTCCTTTTCACTTCTTCTCTTTTGCTTGCCATATTGTCCTCCTTTCTCATTGCCCATGTGTTGATTACTCGAAAGTGGCAGACCCTTGGAAGCAGCACCACCTGTGGTCTCCAATAACACATCTTTCCTCCTCTCTGTCCTCATGTCTCCCTCCACCCTCATCCACACCTCCACCGTGAAGCTCTAAAAGGCCTTTGCAATCAAGGTTTTAATTAGTATGGGGAATAGAAGGCAGATGAGACAAGAAACAAGCTCAATCAACAGCCCTGTGGGGTCTGTAATGGAGGTGGATGAGGAGGCCCTGGGTGGTGATAGTTCAAGGCACATTCTTACAGCCTCTCGTTCCTGCTCATGAACAAGCCTAACTGACAGCACTGTCTGTCCTTAATCTTTATTTCCTGCCCTCACCACTGCGCTGAGTGCTGTTGTAGTAGTGTACGGCATATCACTTTTTGAGATGTCATATGCTGTTATGTCTTTTGGATCCAAGTCTCTGTAAATCTCCAACAAAGAACATAAAAACAGTTTTGCATGCAGTCAAAACTGTTCAAAAGTTTGGGATCAGTGCGTTTTGCACTTTGTACTCCAGCAAAAAAAAAAAGGATACGTTAAATCGTTCAAAACAGTAAAGACTATCACTATTACAAAAAAATCTATTTCACATATTAAATGTTGTCCTATTGAAATTTGAATCAAAGAATCTTTAGTGAAAAATAATTTTCACAAAAATATTAAGCTGCACACCTGTTTTCAACATGAATGATCACAAAAGACTGGAATAATGACTGCTGAAAATTCAGCTTTGCTGTCACAGGAATAAATTGTATTTTAAAATATATTAAAGTAGAAAACAGCCATGGTGCGGATAATAGACTTATTTTAAAAACAGCTAAATCTTGCCAATCCCAAATATTTGAATGATAGTGAATATATACATTTACAGTATAAATACTTTTTATTTTTACCATATATTTTTTTTATAATTTATGCAATGAATATAAAAATATAATAATATTTTTTTTTTTATTGAAACAATTACTAAGGAATACAGTTGTGGTTAAAATTTTACATACACTTTGCGGTATCTGCAAAATGTTTATTATTTTATCAGAATAATCATACAAAATGTTATTTTTTTATTTAGTACTGACCAGAGTAAGATATTTCACATAAAAGAATGTTTACATATAGTCCACAAGAGAAAATAATAGTCATACGCAACTCTTACAAAAGGTTCAAACGGTCACTAATGCTCCAGAACGGACAAACGATGCATTAAGAGCCTGGAGATGAAAGCTTTTTGACTTTGAAGATCAGGTTAAACTGAACTTATTTTGACTTCTGGGAAACATCTTCTGTAGCTTCTGAAGAGCAGTACTAAATTAAAAAAATATATATATATATATATATATATTTTGTCAAAACAAGGCAATCTTTCTGTTCAGAAGCTTACACCCCTGGCTCTTAATGCATGGTTTTTCCTTCTGGAGCATCAGTGCCTGTTTGAACCTTTTGTAAGAGTTGCGTATGAGTCCCTCAGTTGTCCTCAGTGTGAACAGATGGATCTCAAAATCATACAGTCATTGTAAGAAAGGGTTCAAATACACAAAAAATGCTGGAAAACCAAATCATTTTTGGGACCTGAAGGATTTTTCTGAAGAACAGCGAGCAGTTTAGCTGTTCAGGACAAACAAGGAACTCTTGAACTGCTTTCAAAAACAAACAAAAACAGCTGTGGATCATCCAGGTAACAACACAGTATTAAGAATCAAGCATATGTAAGCATATACTTAAAAAAAATGGTCTTTTAAAGGTTCTTTACGTGTAGTAACAGTTATATTTAGAAACATATTTGTCCTGAAGAACCCTTTATGCTGAATTAGTTCTTTGTGTAAGAGTTTAGGGTTCTTTTTTCCCGCCTTTTTGTTTTTCAAATCTGTAACTGTCAAAGCAATCTAGTCAATGGTTTACTGGAACTCCACCATCCAACACAGAATGTCAACACGCTTTCAACAGGTAAATGAGTTATTTTTCTTTAACTTCAAATTGTAACTGGCTACCTTACAATCATGTCTTTTTCTTTTTTTTAACATAACATGTAATCTGGTACCGTTTTTCTTAAGAGTGTATGTGAATAAGCAAACAAACCAGTAAATTAAACAACAACATTGTGTGTATGTTTCTGGCCTGGAGCTTATTTTCAGTGTAATTCATCATCTTCGGATGGCATGGCACCCACTCAGGAGGTGTTGATTGAAGTTGGTACTTCACTGTGGTAGAGGCTGGTCGGCTAAAGCCTTCACTGGGCTGTGACCGATAGCGCCAGCAGAGGCTAATGCCCGCTGAATGCCAGTGCACTCTGTATGTAATGCAAATGGCCTGACATTTAACTGCTGTGGGCAGGGTGTAATTAAAGATGTGGCCTTTAACAGCGCCTGTCCTCCCCTACTGATGAGACACAAAGAGAGAACAGGCTATAGTCCTCACTTACAATAGAAACAGGCTGAGGCATTTCTCATCAGTGTCTTTGATCATTTAAAGAAAATGAAGATGGTTATAATTACCCTGATTAAGTTATTTGAGAGTTTTAGACTGTAAAATGCTTGAGTATTTAAAGGGGCAGTTCACCCAAAAATTACAATTCTGTCATTAATTGCTCGTCCTCATTTCGTTCCAAACCCGTAAGACCTTCGTTTATTCTTCAGAACACAAATATTTTTTGATGAAATTTGAGAGCTTTCTGAGCCTCAATAGACAGCAATGCAACTAACCACATTCAAGGCCCAGAATGTTACATCGGTTCAACTGTAATTTTTTGAAGCTACAAGCGTATTTTGTGTGCAACCCCCCCCCCCAGGTAACTGGACTTCACATGACTGACTGCATAAGGTCTGGACTCGTCTTGCTATGGAATGCATGACTGAAGGTCCATCCCAATGTTTTTTCATGCAGATATTGAGAGTAAATCATGAAAGATCTCATGGATATCAGGCACTTTTTCTCTGTAATGTTTCCATGGTGATGTACATTAATTTATGTGGAATTAAATCTTCTATATATGGCTCTATATATGCATTCTGTCTTTTGCACTTTTTTTACTTTATACCTTTGCACTTCTAGTGTTTGAGCCAGTTTTTTTAGTATAGATTAATATGCAATGAAAGAAGTTAAGAATAACTTTGCATCATTATAGTGGATCTGATTGGATGTGATAATGTGACCTGCTAAATGTAATTGATTTTTCTCAGATACTGAATCTCCCAAAGTATTCCTGAGACATTATGAAACAGTTGGATAGGTATAATAGAGAGGCGCAAAATAAAACTGAAATATTCATGTCTGATTTTGCCTTTCAAATGAACTAAGATGAGATCCTCAGGGAGAGGACAAGTCAGGCCAAGGAGAATATACTGCTCTCGTTATAAAGGTGACATAACATGGCTGTCCCTCTGTGTCTGTGCGCCACTACCAGCCATATATCACACAAGTGAAGATGTACGCAGAGCCAAGCGAACAAATCAAGGGCAGAGACACAAGGGAAATCTACTGCCGTGGAGTCACAGGCCAGGTTAAAGCCCTGCTCATCTATACGCTGTTTCTCCATCGCCAGTGACCGTGTCGAGGGCTCAGGGAAAAGAGGCGAGCAGATTCTCAGATAGCGTCCGTGCCGAGGGATGCTGAGCCCACAAGAGGGCAGCTTAACCTTGAATCCCCTACATGATGCTCCGTTTAGACTCTCCAGATAAGTAGCCAAGAAAAATTGCCTCTGCCAAGCACTATCTGCACTATTTTACTGGATCAGAAGTATATCTTGTGTTCAAAGTTGCACAAAACTGTATCTTATTGGGTATCATTGTGGCTTAATATCATTTTAAAGTGATGGTTTTGTGATTCATAAACCAATATTTATTTTTAATTTGGTCTTTCTGGTGTAAATATTTGTTGATTTATTTATTTATTTATTTATTTATTTATTTATTTTTTTTTTTTTTTTTCCGGCCTGTCAGTAACACAGATAACACATGACAGTACGTATGTGTAGCTATATTATCATCATTCACAGCCTTTTTTTTTTTTTTTTTTTTTTTTTTTTAATTAATTTAATTTTATATACCCTTTTATTTAACCACACTATGACAGACAAGCCCGGGGGACAGAGAAAACAAGAGAGAGAAAGAAAAAAGAGAGAAAAAAGACAAAAAAAAACAAAAAACAAAAAAAACAAAACAAAAAAAAACAGACAATTTGCTTCGATACCTGCTGACAAAAAGAGAAAACAACAGAAGAAAACAACAGAAGACACAACATCATAGAGACTGCAGCAACAACCAACATCTGTATGAATCACAATAAATTCTAAATGTTAAATGTTATTGAGCAGCACACATAACTAATATTACAAAATAAGTTTTGAAGCAACAGCAGATCAAGACAAAGCGTGTCTGTGAGCACCTGTTTTTACACCAATGTGACTGCTTGAGTGTACACCTGTGTGTGTGAGCGCGCTTGTGTTCATAAGGTTCCTCCATGTAAATGTTTAATAGTGTGTGTGGGGCACAACAGTTCCATCCCGCAAGGCATGAAGCAGGCACGGAAAAGACTCGGGCCCCAAACATCCGGGGGCCCCCCAGGGCACGGCACTCCCAGGAGAACCACCGCAGGGATAACCGCCGCCTCCACCCAGAAAAGGGCAGAGGAGAGCCCGAAGGCGGCACCTCCGACAGTCACATTGCAGACGCCCCAGGGTGCCGTGGCGGCAAGCCCGCAGGCTCCACCGGTAGCCGACCACACCAGGGCAGACCGGGCCCTGGGCCCGGAGATCCAAAGGCCCCCCACCCCCCAATCGGGGCCCAGCAAGGCCAGCAGGGCCAGGCCCCGCCAAGCGACCGCCGAAAGCGGGCCGGCGCCCACCCGAGCATCCTGCCCCGGCGCGAGAAACCACCAACGCACCGGCGACATCCTCCACCGGCAGTGCATGGTGGTGGGGTAGGGGTCGGCTGAGATGATGAGTGAGGCGGAGTCTAATGCCCGACCTGACACATAGACGTAGACGAACAAGCACACATATACACAAGCATACGTTCCCACCCTCATGCACGCAAACGAATATTCACACCCTCGCCCCACATGTAGACACACAAAAATGGACAAGGTACCCACACTCACACTCCCCATATGCACTCTATACTCCTAGATCCAGGCACCACCACCCCCAGAGGGGAAGCCAGCGCCCGATCCCGGAGCTGAACCCCCTTCGCTCCGGCGTGGGGACAGGAGGACCACCCCGGTCCCCGCAGCAGCAGAGAAAACCAACAGCCCAGACCCCGACCGGGCGGCCAGCTCATCCTCACAGCCCCCGGCCCCAGACAGAGAACAGAGAGCAGGGGTGTGAAAAAAAAGACCCCAAGCTTCACCTCACCCGCTCAAATGTAGTGTTGGTGTGTGTTGTTCTAAGGTGCTTTAAAACAGTGGTGCTTTAAAACAGGGGAGGGGCACCCTCTACAAGCTTGTGTCAGCTCGTCCCCTCCCTAGCGCCCTCAATGTCTATGTGCAACTTAAAATTGAGAAGTGGGCACTGGCACCAGAGGGAAGGCTGAATGAACAGACCGCCCTCCGGATGCCATTCAGTGTGCCCACCCCCAAGGCCCTATATGTATGTGTCATGTGACAGTAAGTAATGAGAATGTCTAAGCTGTAATGTGTGATTGAGATGCAGGCGGCCACGAGGAAACAGAGGAATACCACCTCCCCCACATCCCAGCGACACACCCGCACCTCAAAACCCTACCTATGTGTTGATGTGATGGAGCGGGAGAAATGAAGCCCTAGGGATGGGGAGGAAAGCATCAGAGGGAGCAAAATACCCCCCCTCTGGAGTCAGCTCCCCCGCTGACCCCCATAGGCACCCCTGCTACCCCAAATCTGCCCAGGGCGGGGGGCCCAGGCCCATCCAGACCAGGGCCCATGGCAGCCCGGGGCGGCCCATCAGACCCCACAGCAGAGGAAAAACTACCCCACCCCATCATTCAGTCAGCTCCCAGACTACAAAAGACAATAAGACACCCAGGTAGAGCCCATTTACCCCGCCTCTATTGGACCCCCCCCTACGGAGGCACCGATGCATCGAAGACCCCCACACCAGAGCCGGGCCCAAGCGTATGCACCAACCCATGCTCCCGGCGGCACACCAACCAGGACCCAAGCCCCCCAGGCCCAGCCGTAACCCCAACCCGGAGGCAGAGCGCCCCCAGAACCCCAAGCCCCCCCCCGGACCAACCCCGGAACAGTGCGGCCGCCAGGCTGGTAACCTACGTCCGCCGGCACATGCATCCCCAGCAGCGCTGCATGCAGCCGCCAGAAAAACAGCACCCAAGAGTCACCAATACCCCATCCAGGCCAAGGCCGCAGCCCCAGCGCCGAACCCCCCAAGAAACCCACCCCCAGGGAACCCCCAGATGCCCCAGGCCCACATCGCCACCCCACGCCAACAACAAAAACCACAGCCGGACAGAATCGGGACCCCCACTCACACTAGGTGATGGAGCTGATCAAAGGAGCCCAGAGAGATTGATCTAATGTGGCAGCAGAGACTGTGTCAAGACTAATATAATCCCACAAATAATCTCTATATTGGTTGATATTAAGATTATTTTTATTTTTCCAGTTCATGAGGACAGTCTTCTTAGCAATGCATAGGGCAGTGAAAGCCATGTGGATTGTGTTACCTTCTGTAGTGACACCATCTAGGTCGCCCAACAAGCAGACTAAAGGAGAGGCTGGAATAGAACATTTAAGACACTTTGATAAGTCTTCATAAATCCTGTACCAGTACCTCTGAACAGGTGGACAGAACCATAGAGCGTGGATATAATTGTCAGGTGTATTACCTTTACAGTGTGAGCAGTTGTTGGAAGCTGTAAAACCCATCCTGAACATCCGATGACCTGTGTAGTGCACTCTATGCAGGATTTTGTATTGTATTAATTGTAAACCAGGATTTCTAATCAGTTCAAAGGTTTTTAAACATATCTGAGACCAGAATTTTTTGTCCCTGCTTACTGATAGATCTGCCTCCCATTTTGCAATAGGAAGTGATACTGATTCATCTATTTTGGAAAGTGCCCTATATATTTTAGACATTAATTTGGGGGTTTTGAGATTAAGAAAATCTACCACACTTGGTGGTATTTGTAAATTGATATGATTAGACTTAAATTTCCTTTTTACAATAGATTTAATTTGTTGATATTCTAAAAATCTATGTTTATTAATCCCATATTGTTTAACTAATTTGTCAAAGGGGATAAAGTCTGTCCCTTCGAATATATGTTCCAGGTATTTAATACCTTTACAACTCCAATCTGTGAAGTTTATCATATTGTTGTTTAGCAATATGTCAGGATTGTTCCAGATGGGGGTACGTTTGCATGGGATTAGTGAAGACTCCGTCATTTTTAGAAACTCCCACCATGTTGTCAGAGAAGAGCTGATACTGATGCTTTTGAAGCATACGTGTCGTTTGCTGATCGGGCTAATGAATGGCAGATCCGAAATCTCTATATTATTGCATAATGCCTGTTCTACATCTAGCCAAGGTTCATCTAAGAGGGTGTGTTTTAACCACCCTGAAATGTGTTGAAGCCTGTTTGCTAAGAAATAGTGGTGAAAGTTAGGTAAATCTAGTCCTCCTTTATCCTTGGTCTTTTGCAGCGTTTTTAAGCTAATACGCGGGGGTTTACCTTTCCAAAGGAATTTAGAGATGGAGGAGTCCAGAGATCTAAACCAGTCAGGTGGTGGTTTGCTCGGGATCATTGCAAATAAATAATTAATTCTTGGCAAAACCATCATTTTTATTGAGGCGACTCTTCCCATGAGTGATATGGGTAGAGACCTCCATCTGGTTAGATCATCTTCTACCTTCTTTAAAAGTGGGATGTGGTTTAATTTAATCAAATCTGCCAGCCTAGGAGAAACATTAATACCTAAATATTTAATATTACCAGATATTAATATTTAATATTTAATCTAATAATTTAATATTAGAATTTAATATTTGTTGATTTAGATATAACGTTCAAAAGTTTGCAGTAGGTAAAATGTTTTTGAAAATCTTATGCTCAGTAAAAAGTGATATGTGAAATATACAGGTGCATCTCAATAAATTAGAACATCGTGAAAAAGTTCACGATTTTTTCTTGTAACTTATTTCAAAAAGTTAAACTTTCATATATTTTAGATTCATTACATGTAAAGTAAAACATTTCAAAAGTTTTTTTGTTTTAATTTTGATGATTAGAGCTTACAGCTCATGAAAGTCAAAAATCAGTATCTCAAAATATTAGAATATTTACATTTGAGTTTCAATAAATGACCATCCATACAGTATAAAGTCTGGGTATCTCTTGTTCTTTGAAACCACAATAATGGGGTAAATAATAAGTCACAGAAGGTCATTACTGAAAGGTGTGGCTGTTCAAGGAGTGCTGTATCAAAGCATATTAAATGCAAAGT
This sequence comes from Schizothorax lantsangensis, assembly GCA_027422415.1. NCBI lineage: Eukaryota > Metazoa > Chordata > Actinopteri > Cypriniformes > Cyprinidae > Schizothorax > Schizothorax lantsangensis. The sequence goes on from CM049856.1 coordinate 13,816,270, forward strand.
TGACTGGAAGGAAGAATTTGGGTGGGAAAAGGTGCACAAGCAACAGGGATGACCGCAAGCTTGAGAATACAGTCAAGCAAAGCTGATTCAAACACTTGGGAGAGCTTCACAAGGAGTGGACTGAAGCTGGAGTCAGTGCATCAAGAGTCACCACGCTCAGACGTCTTCAGGAAAAGGGCTACCAAGCCACTTCTGAACCAGAGACAACGTCAGAAGCATCTTACCTGGGCTGTGGAGAAAAAGAACTCAGTGGTCCAAAGTCCTCTTTTCAGATGAAAGTAAATTTTGCATTTCATTTGGAAATCAAGGTCCCAGAGTCTGGAGGAAGAGTGGAGAGGCACAGAATCCATGTTGCTTGAAGTCCAGTGTGAAGTTTCCACAGTCAGTGATGATTTGGGCTGCCATGTCATCTGCTGGTGTTGGTCCACCAGTCTGCTGAAGTCCACAGTCAACGCAGCCATCTACCAGGAAATTTTAGAGCACTTCATGCTTCCTTCTGCTGACAAGCTTTATGGAGATGCTGATTTCATTTTCCAGCAGGACTTGGCACCTGCCCACACTGCCAAAGGTACCAAAAGCTGGTTCAATGACCATGGTGTTACTGTGATTGATTGGCCAGCAAACTCGCCTGACCTGAACGTATTGTCAAGAGGAAGATAAGTGACACCAGACCCAATAATGCAGATGATCTGAAGGCCACTGTCAAAGAAACCTGGGCTTCCACCTCAGCAGTGCCACAAACTGATCACCTCCATGCCACGCCGAATTGAGGCAGTAATTAAAGCAAAAGGAGTCCCTACCAAGTATTGAGTACATATACAGTAAATGAACATACTTTCCAGAAGGCCAACAATTCACTAAAAATGTTTTTTTTATTGGTCTTATGAAGTATTCTAATTTGTTGAGATAGTGAATTGGTGGGTTTTTGTTAAATGTGAGCCTAAATCATCACAATTAAAAGAACCAAAGACTTAAACTACTTCAGTCTGTGTGCATTGAATTTATATAATACACGAGTTTCACAATTTGAGTTGAATTACTGAAATAAATGAACTTTTCCACGACATTGTAATTTATTGAGATGCACCTGTGTGTGTGTATATATATATATATATATATTAGTGCTGTCAAAGTTAACGTTTTAATAACGCGTTAACGCAAATTCATTTTAACGGCACTATTTTTTTTAACGCGCGATTAACGCAGCGCATATTTTCTGTTTGACCCGTGGCCCAACCCGTAGTTGGAGAAATGGAGATGCACAGTGTTGCCAACTTAGCAACATTGCAGACCCCTTTAGCGACTTTTTCCCCTTCAAAAAAGCGCCCAGACCTAGTTTCTGAGAATCACTGGTACTGCCGCGCGAGCACGAGGTCTTGCTTTCCCAGCGCGCACACCTCTCTCTCTCTCTCTCTCTCTCTCTCTCTCTCTCTCTCTCTCTGTGCGTCTGCTCAGTTTCTCTTCAGCGCGTGCACACACACCTCTCTCTCTCTCTCTCTCTCTGTGCGTCTGCTCAGTTTCTCTTCAGCGAGAGTCAGAGGAGCAGCGCTTTAATTCAGTTAAACACAGATATTATGTTGCTTCTCTAATTTTACATGCAAGTATAACCGAAATCACAGCACAGCTATTGTCTTTATCTTATGTGTATTTGATTTCATCAGACGACGGTGCGATTATCATGATTTTTGTGCAGATTAACATCTTGGAAGGGAGAGATGAGTCTTAATGGGTCGCGTTTCAGTCACTATTTCATATTCATTCCATTGTCTGACAACAGAAACAGTAAAATATACCAATGAAAACAGTTTTATTGAGAATTTAGCTTCATCAAAATACAGTATGTGGGCACAGAGAATGAAACAAATGTAATAATAAATAATAAATGTACATTTTGCATTTTCAGAAGAAGAGCTGCCTTGTGTGCAAAAATGTGAACAGGTTTGTGTCAGTAAATTGCTCAGTGCAAAGAGAGAGAAGTAATGGGAACCTGGTATTTCTTTTTTCATGTGTCTAATAGACATGAACAAGTTCTTTGAAAAACATCTATGACCCTTAAAACATGTCTACTCTTCATGCTCTATGTTGACTATGGTTTCAATAATAATAAACATACACTATATTGCCAAAAGTATTGGGTTGCCCCCTTTGACTACTTTAGTAATTTCTATGAGTACAAATCTTAAAGCATATAATGATATTCTAGGAAATTGTGTGCTTCTAATATTATAGCAACATTTTGGACAGGACCCTTTTCTATTCTAACACGACAATGTCTCTGTGTATAAGGCAAGGTTCAAAAAGAAAATTATTGATTGAGTCAGTGTGGAAGAACTTGACTGCTTTGCATAAAACCAAGTCCTAATCCCAGTTTAACACCTCTGGTGTGACTGTAAATGCAGACCTTGAGCCAAAAACTCATCACCAAACACCAATGACTTGTACATACACTATATAGACAAAAGTATTGGGACACCCCCTTCTTTATAACAGAAAAATGCACTTCCAAATCTGTGGCAACAACGATGGGAACATAATTCATGTATTTAAAAATTGTATTTCCATCTCTGTTGCAACAGTTTTGGAAGTGTCTAAAATGACTGAACCCATATGTACAAGTCATTGGTGTTTGGTGATGAGTTTTTGGCTCAAGGTCTGCATTTACAGTCACACCAGAGGTGTTAAACTGGGATTAGGACTTGGTTTTATGCAGACCAGTCAAGTTCTTCCACACTGACTGAATCAATCATTTTCTTTTTGAACCTTGCCTTATACACAGAGGCATTGTCATGTTAGAATAGAAAAGGGTCCTGTCCAAATATTAGAAGCACACAATTTCCTAGAATATCATTATATGCTTTAACATTAAGATTTGTACTCATAAGCCCCTTTCACACAGAGATTCCGGAAAATACACGGGTAATGTGTTCCGGCATTTGTTCCCGGATCGTCAGATTTGCTGCATTCACACTGCCAGTGATTTTCCGGAATCTGTGCGTGCATTCACACACAACCCGTAAAGATCTCGTAAAGACACGTGACCTTTCATGTGACCTGTATAATGCGCCGCTCACCATTTCACTAAACTGGAGAATGATTTCAGCTTCAGCGCGGATAGTGAGGAGCTCCCTGATCGCTGCTTCATTCCAGTTTACATATTGTTCGTCGTGTGAATGTTGATCTGCCTTCAAAACACCCGGTAAAACAGTCGAACGATAAAGTGCGTCATCACTACGACACACCCTTTACGGCATTGATCCGGCTTTTGTTCACACAGCGCTCATTCCGGGACTGAACCCGGCAATGTTACTAGGTCCCCAACCCGGGATCAATCCCGGAATTAATCCCGGGACGTGTTTGCGTTCACACAGAAGGCACTCCGTCAATTTTCTGGCAATTTTCCGGGACCAACGTGCAGTGTGAATGGGGCTATAGAAATTACTAAAGTAGTCAAACCTGTTCATTAGAAGGGGGCGACCCAATACTTTTGGCAATATAGTGTATATTTGCATAAAGCATCCATATTTGTCCATGCCCATGTTGATTAGAGTATTAAAAATTTGAAAAGTATTAATTTAAGGTACATTTAGAACAAATAAAAATGTGCGATTAATTGTGATTAATCGCGAGTTAACTCATGACATCATGCGATTAATCACGATTAAATTTTTTAACTGATTGACAGCCCTAATATATATATATATATATATATATATAAAAATCTGTTTTAATGTATTTTATAATGTACATTTTTGTGATAGCAAAGCTGAATTTTCTCATGATCATTCAGAAATCATTTTAATTTGATTTTCTAAAGAAACAGTTCTTATTAAGTTGTGCAGTTGTGCTGCTTAATATTTTTGTGTAAACTGATTTTTTTTTTTTAGGAATTATAAATGTCTATGTTTTTTGCTGAATACAAGTATTAAAAAATAATTAAAATTAAATTAAAAATGTATTAATTCATGCTTATGAACTGGACTGAACACACTGATTGAACAAACTGGTTGTACTAATATTAAAATGAATAGCACCCACTTTATTTCTCCAGCCATAGGCAAAAGATATTTTGAAAAAATATATATATTTTTTTTGCCTTACTATGAATGAAAGTGGTGTCCGGTTTTTTTGGACTCCACTGACTTTCATTGTATGAATAGAAAGTTAAAATATTCTTCAATATCTTTTTGTGTTTCCCAGATAAAGGGAAGTCATACAGGTTTGTAATGACATGAAGGTCAGTGAATGATGACAGATTGTTTTTGTTTTTGAGTGAACTGTTTCATTAAGAGCTTACAGAGTTATCCTCTGGGTTTTGAACACTTGGAATGTAATACACAAGTAGTATAACAAATTATTTTTGTATCCTTTTTGATGTTTGTAGGCTTCATTATGTGTAGAGGAGCAATTAGGGAATGTAAGTAGGAAAGGGTCTTACAATATTTGTAGTGTGTTTGCATGCTTGCTTTGTTCTGTATTTTCTCTCCTTTACCTTCTCTTACTCTCTTCCCTTCTCTTTTGTTCTGTTTATATGGTTAAATGACTTCTGTACAGTTTCAGTGGCTTGGTTGACCTTATCAAGATGCAATAATAAGCTGAGTTTATTACTAAGTTTATGTGTGTGTGCCGTTGTGTGGAGAGTATTGAACTTCTGCTCAGTCTGTTGTAGCTAACACATTAGGACAGCTCCTCAGCAAACAAAGGGCACATTATTTTCTCTGGGTCTGACCCAGACGGAGGTTATTAGAGCCCATGGACTCTGTTATCATGCTTCTAAAATCTCTGGCTATGCTGCACACTCAGTGTTTTGTGTAGGTTTAGCCTCTGCACAGGGAGTGTTTTGGTATGGTTTTGACTTGATTTGTTGCAGTCCCCCCCCCCATTTAAAAGTACTACCAAACACTTTACAGTACCCAGCACAAATTATTATAAGATGTATTTTTTTTTTTAAACATATTTTTAGGATTTGTAAAAATAATGTTTATATACCTACTGTTTAAATATTTGGGCCCAGTAAGATTTTTAATGTTTTTGAAAGAAGTCTTTCATACTCACCAAGGCTGCATATATTAATTTGATCAAAAATACAGTAAAAATTGTGAAAACTGGATTTTCACCAGCCATTATATACGTCTTCAATGTCGCATGATCCTCCAAAAATCATTCTACATTAATTTGATGATTTGCTGCTAAAGAAACTTTATTACCAATGTTGAAAACCATTGTGTTGCTTAATATTTTTGTGGAAACTGAGATATATTTTCGAGAATTATTTAATGAGTATATTTTAAGAACACTTTTATGAATTAAATTATTTTTAATCTGAGTAAACATAATTTTTATTCTACTTTTGACCAGTGGTGTAGATATTTTAGAAGCATATTTCTATTATTTGTTTAAAATTAAACATTGCTTTTAACAAATAAATAATAATTTGCAATAGCTGGAAATTTGACATCTATACTGTACAGTTTTACCGCAGTAAACGTGTACTGAAAAATAATGGCATAGTGTGAAACATTGATTTGATTTGTATGTAATTTTAAATGATATTTTAATCATCAAAAGTCATTCTGGCAGACCTATATAGTGATTTAGGTATAAAAATGACTTTTAAAAAAAGCTTGTATTGTTATCTTTTACAACTTTGGATTGCACCATATATTGTACAAATTTTGATTATATGAAATATTTTATATTATTTGATTATATGATTTTTTTATGCCGTTTCATTGTTATTAGTATTGAGTGTGGACTAAATCATTAAGAATATGTAATACATTTATGCTACCATTTCAGTTTATGTTCTTGGAACCATCTGTTCACATTTGGAATTTCACCTACAAATGTTGTTAAAAAATAATCAAAGTTGTCAGTTAGCCATTAAATGTACACTACTTTGGAACTCATTTGCTAAATGACTTGATTTGTGAAATGAAAAAGGCAGCGAGTGTGCCAATCTGAGATCCGTCTATATGAAATGCTGCCATTAGTTCATCCTGGACCCAGACTGCATGCAGTTAAGCATGAACGCATCCCTCCACTGCATCAGGCTTTTGAAATAATAAATTACAGTGATGGCTCACACTCACTTCTGTGAAACGATAGTGTCCCTGTTCACCTGACAGCTTAATCGTGTGTACCACCTGACCAAACAAAATAAGGCTCACCCTATTTCTCTTTCATCCTGACCCTTGCTAGTGCTCTGTAAAATGCTCTCCAACATGTCTTCTGTTGTGTTCATGTATTGCTTTCTTCCCTAGCTTATCACTTTCCTTTCATCCCCTTCTTTTTTCTCTGTCTCTCTCTCTCTGTGTCATCAGTGCTCTTATTTAAAGTGGGGGTCTGATGTCATGCATAATAAGTAACTTTGTCTCTCATATTGACAGAACTGTCAATCCAGAGCAGCAGTTGTTAAAACAGGTAGGGAGTGAATTTACTACCTCCTGCTACAGTATAGACGTGAGTGCCAGCAGTCACAAATGTGCTTTGAGCCAGACAGGCACTGTTAAAGCTCTATTGTCTGTCAGCCCATAACTTCCTGAAGACATAAACTACCCTAGACTGTAAAATCAATTCAGTCAGTGGTGCTCGTAAAAAGCAGCAGCATTCTAGTCTTCTCTCACACACACACACACCTGCTGTGCGAAAATGCGCAATCCAATCACTCTCTACTGTGTTCACAGTGTGCAGTTAAGTAATTACCGCTTATTTGAGCTTTTGTTGGCACCGGATGAATTTTACACTTGAGGAGCCTTTAATATGTTTGCATTTCTGTTTAATAGGTGAATCTACCTTGGCTGGGCTGCGAACACTGACCTGTAAAATCTTCTGTGTTGTGTTACGCCATGTTGAAGCAGAAAGAGAGAAAATGTTATTTATTTGTGTTTTTATTAGGGCTGTAAATTGATTTCAAGAGTTTAACAAATTAATTTAGTAATATGTTGATTAATAAGACTAATTACACAAAATTCATATTTACTGACGAGATGGATGGATGGATGTATAGAAATAGATAGGTAGATGGATATACATAGTTAGTTCTGTCATGACAACTCTCGGAGGGATTGGCATGGTAATGTACATGGCAATGTTAATGCATTTGGTCTTGGCGGAATACATCTGCTACGCTGCTGCTGCGGCAGAGCAAGTACCAAGACTTGCCAATACATCCACAATATGCTGCTTTGAGCATGTAAGAAATACTGCTGCTGCAAATATAACATACATGAAATAACCCCCATATAGCATACATGAATCACCTCGTAGCATATCTATACAGGTGGAGCTGGGGAAGGTGGAGGGTTTCTGAAGCAAGCTGCAAACTGCTACATCAAGCACTAGTCATATATTTTAATGTTGAGCAGCGAGCTTATTGGCTACCGATACAGGAAAGAACCAATCAGCTGTGCCATGTGATAACGATGTCATTAGGTCAGATTGAGTTAGACCTATCGGACTGCGCTAGAGTTTCATGCCAGAACTCTGTATTTCTGTCATGACAACTCTCAGAGGGATTGGCATGGTAATGTACATGACAATGTTAATGTATTTGGTCTTGGCGGAATAGATCTGCTACCTTGCTGCGGCAGAGCAAGTACGGAGGCTTGCTATTGCCAATACATCTACAACATGCTGCTGTGAGCATGTAAGAAATACTGCTGCTGCAAATATAACATACATGAAATAGTCCCCCACAAAGCAGGAGACATAGAAGGGACAATACAAGCCAAAACACCCCCAACAAGCATATCTATCGCCAAGACATATGTACTGCTGCTGCTCCGAAGAACCATATGAACCGCATGTATTACTATCTATGTGTGCCTGGGCTACCATGCCGACCTGCTTAACACTAGTGGCCTATGGCTATGTGTGCCTTGGCTTCCACGCCAACCGGCCTAACAATAGTGGCCTATGGCTATGTGTGCCTGGGCTACCACGCTGACCGGCTTAACACTAGTGGCCTATGACTATGTGAGACTTGGCTTCCACACCGACCGGCCTACCAAAAGTGACCTATGGCTATGTGAGCCTTGGCTACCACGCCGACCGGCTTAACAATAGTGGCCTATGACTATGTGAGCCTTGGCTACCACGCCGACTGGCTTAACTCTAATTAGACGTGCACTATGTGTAATGTTAATTAACAAAATGGATATACGTTGCAATCCGATAGATAAGACCCCAGCACCCACCTGAGCAAATATCATAATTTAGTAATTTGATAACTGCTGTTACTTTCTCCACTTCATCAGTCCCAGCGGCAGCATCACAACTCGTTAATTCATGTTCATGGAATGATGAGACGGACAAACTTAGCCGATGCATGCCATTTTACTCTCTCGTGCAGATAAAAGTTGTCAGTTACAGTGCACAAAAACCCCTGGGTGGACTGACCTGAATGAACAGAAATAAATGCAGAATATAAATTTTCTTTCTCCGTTTTCTGAACTACACAGCACAGCGAGAGCACACATCACACGAGCACATTTCTCCGAACTACACTACCCATAATTCATTTCACTCGGGACTAGAACAGCTGCAGATACAGGGCTCGCAAAATCGCTAGCCCGACGTCCCGGGGCTATTGCGTTTTCCAGTCAGGCTACCAAAATGTATCACTGCTCTGCCCGACAGGCTACCTTAAATACAGGGCTACCGCAGGTCCTTAAAACTCTCAATTTAGTTGTATAAAATGTAAGGCCATACAAAGGTTTAAATACGTTAAATGGTATAAGAAAAGTCTTAATTACAATTTCAAGAGGTCTTGCAGTTGGTGGCGGAAAGACAAGAACCACGATACAGCTGGATTAAACTTCAAAAGGCAATGATGTCATTGAATAAATATGAGCGCTGCACGTTTCAAGTCAAAACGCGGCGCAGATGTTTTTATGTGAATGTGTCTCTGAAGGGAACCGACTGTCTTCAGAAACGTGTCGTTGGCATTTTCATTTCATCTTGCCTATAATGCCTGTTAAAGCAGCGTTTATGAGGGTGGTGCTGCTTTGTGTACAGCTGTTAACATACCGGAGAAGCCGCTATTTGCTACTAAAGCGCCACCTCGTGGCAGAGAGTGAATTTGCATTTACAGCGTGCCTATCTTATGTTCAGATCAATGCCAATATCGACCCATGTTTTTATGCAGCAAACATAGTTGTAAATGTTGAAAGATGTTAGTGTGCCTTCTAAAAATCTAAACAATTAAGACAGTAATATTTATGTTTTAAATTAATGTAATAATATGTTTGACTTGTCCATTTTCATAAAAATGGTTTAAAAGCTGAAATGCCATTTTATAAGATTTTTTTTGTGTGTGAAAACTTGTAACTAAACTGTAAATCATGTCATTTTATGGCTTAAAATGTTACCATAGACATTGTCCAACCCCACTCATACAGTGTTCATTTTACTTGTGCAGCTCTTAAAAAGGTTCATAAATTGCCTTAAATTGATTTTTAAAAATTCAGCAGATACCCTGTAAATAGTGAAATAAAATTATTTCATTGGTATTTGTTGATATTTGTGCATTGAAAATGTTTTTGATTGACATTTAGTCTTATCTGATTTTCTATATTTAAAAAATGGCCTTTTTTATTTGGGCTAGTTAAATTAATTTTCGGGCTACCAAAATCTGAAGAGTACCTGCCCGAAGGGCTACCAGGGATTTTGACACTTTGCGAGGCCTGAGATAGTGATCTTCAGCGATAACTCTTATTTCACTTCTCTCGCAACATAATCGTGTGCTTCTGACACTGCGTGCAGCTGAAATCAACCACACACTTATCTCAATGAAAACGACCTTAGAAATAACAACGTGAGCATTGAGATAACGCCGATGTATGTGGCGAACCCCCGCTGAAATGCATACACAAGATGCTTATTTCATTTAACCTGTTTTCACGTCCGTTACTATTGGCGTGTCCTCAGAGCGATTAGATATGCTCTAAACTGCGTTTTGCTCCAACTGTATAAACACAGAAGCTAAATGCTGCTGCTAATATGCTTAATATTTCGCTCCTGCATACAATGCAAACTGCTAACATGACACTTAGTTTAAACTTGATTATGGTTGCTCATTTTTTAATTCAATTAGGCAGACCACGCAACACACACAGAGATATGGATTAGAAGAGCATTCAATTATCTTAGATGTTGATTTCGCTGTTTCTGAAGCAAGCTGCAAACAGCTACAGCAAGCACTAGTCATATATTTGAATGTTGAGCAGCGAGCTCATTGGCTACTGATACAGGAAAGAACCAATCAGCGGTGCCATGTGATAATGATGTCATTAGGTCAGATTGAGTTAGACCTATCGGACTGCGCTATCTAGAGTTTCATGCCAGAACTCTGTATATATAGATGGATGGATAGATATAGATAGGTAGATGTATATACATCAGGTAGATATGGATGGATGGATGAATTGATAGATGGATGGGTAAATGGATATACATAGATGGATATACATAGGTAGCTATATGGATGGATATATATAGATATAGTAGGTATATACAGTTGGATTCATACAGTATATAGATAGGTAGATGGATATACATGGATGGATATAGATAGGTAAATGGATGCACATCAGGTAGATATAGATGGATGAATAGATAAAGATACCTAAAGATGGATATACAGGTGCATCTCAATAAATTAGAATGTCGTGGAAAAGTTAATTTATTTCAGTAATTCAACTCAAATTGTGAAACTCATGTATTAAATAAATTCAATGCACAGACTGAAGTAGTTTAAGTCTTTGGTTCTTTTAATTGTGATGATTTAGGCTCACATTTAACAAAAACCCACCAATTCACTATCTCAACAAATTAGAATACTTCATAAGACCAATAAAAAAACATTTTTAGTGAACTGTTGGCCTTCTGGAAAGTATGTTCATTTACTGTATATGTACTCAATACTTGGTAGGGGCTCCTTTTGGTTTAATTACTGTCTCAATTTGGCGTGGCATGGAGGTGATCAGTTTGTGGCACTGCTGAGGTGGTATGGAAGCCCAGGTTTCTTTGACAGTGGCCTTCAGGTCATCTGCATTGTTGGGTCTGGTGTCTCTCATCTTCCTCTTGACAATACCCCATAGATTCTCTATTGGATTCAGGTCAGGCGAGTTTGCTGGCCAATCAAGCACAGTAACACCATGGTCATTGAACCAGATTTTGGTACCTTTGGCAGTGTGGGCAGGTGCCAAGTTTGCGGTCATCCCTGTTGCTTGTGCACCTTTTCCTACCCAAATTCTTCCTTCCAGTCAACTTTGCATTTAATATGCTTTGATACAGCACTCTGTAAACAGCCACACCATTCAGTAATGACCTTCTTTGACTTACCCTCTTTGTGGAGGGTGTCAATGTTCGTCTTCTGGATCATTGCCAAGTCAGCAGTCTTCCCCATTATTGTGGTTTCAAAGAACAAGAGATACCCAGAATTTATACTGTATGGATGGTCATTTATTGAAACTCAAATGTAAATATTCTAATATTTTGAGATACTGATTTTTGACTTTCATGAGCTGTAAGCTCTAATCATCAAAATTAAAACAAAAAAAACTTTTGAAATGTTTTACTTTACATGTAATGGATCTAAAATATCTGAAAGTTTCACTTTTTGAAATAAGTTACAAGAAAAAATGAACTTTTTTCACGACATTCTAATTTATTGAGATGCACCTGTACATGGATGGATATACAGTATATAGTTAGATGGGTGTACATCAGGTAGAATGGATGAACTGATGGAGGTATATAGATAGGTAAATGGATATACATCAGGTAGATATGGATGAATGATTTGATGGATGGATATAGATAGGTAAATTGATATACATCAGGTAGATATAGATGGATGAATAGATATTGATATGTAGATGGATATATCTATGGATGTATAGATAGGTAGACAGATAGGTAAATTGATCTATCTGTAGATGTGTAGATATAGATAGATAGGTAGATGGATATACATCAGGTATGTGGACAGATAGACAGATTTAGATAATTATATACATCAGGTAGATATGGATGGATAGATAGATTTAGATAGGTAGATGAATACACATGGATGCATAGATATATATGGATAGTTATAGATGATGGCTAGATAGATAAATTAATAGATAGATGGATTCATTTCCATATCATTAACTTAATTTGGTGGTTCTTTAATAGTATTTTTTTTTTATAATTACCAAATAATATTTTTAACTTCTAAAATAAACTACATGTTAAAATGACAGCTCTAGTGTTTATTTATGTCTTTTTTCTGCTGTGTAAAACTAATGTGAGATGTGTTGGATTAGCTAGTGTTATTATCTCTACTGGAGCATCCTACAAGTGAACTGAAGAGCGGAGCGGCTGTAAAAGCCGATAAAACGTGTTTGTATTACCTGCCCCATGTGGCCTGCTTCCTCTCTATGCAACATCTGCTTCTGTTACATTTGCTCCATTTGTTCTGGGCCAATTAATTCCTCTCTAATTCTATAAATACAACAACGAGTTCAATTAGCTCTGCCTGTAAGCCCACTGCTGTGAAACTGATTTCCACAGGTATCGAGACGCTCCATCGTAATGATAGTCAACACCCTGTTGAGGGTTTATGAGTGTGTTTTTGTGTGTATTTGGAGGGAAAGAATGAGAGGTCGAAAAACGCAAAAAGAAAAAAGCGACCATTTAAAAGCAAATGAAGTGAGACTCTTAAATTGAAATATGGCCTCTGTGGAAATTAACATGTTCAAGCGCGCTGAATGTTTATCTGATTTAGCAGGGGTTTTACGGCACAGCTGTTTGTTTGAAAGGGTTTATCTTGATTTTAATCCCCTTCTTCCCAGACGGATGATTATTTTCATTTTGTCATAGACATTCATCATCATTTTGGAAGTGGGCGCAAAGCATCAATTGTCTGCTAATTATGCAGCTTCTCCTCATTTCAGAAGTGTGTGTGAAGATAACTTTGTTATTAAATGCATTCTCTCTTGTGTGCCGCTCATTTACAAGAGCTCTGTGGAAGACATGCGTTTTCAGCAGTTTGACTTTTCAGCTCGTTATAAGAAGCATCATTATGAATTCTCAAGAAGATTTAAGTGCACTTATTCACTTTAACAATGATTAGTGATCGTCACAGCAGCAGCAGTCTGGGGAATTGATGCCATTTTCATGGAAAGATTTCTTTAATAGTTAAACAGGTTTTGTCCACTAATCAGTGAATCTCATGAAATCTGTCAAGTCTGGCTTGTATTTTACCATATTTATAATAAAAATAAAAACTTTTTTTTTCTTTTTTCTTTTCAGTTAATTTTTATTTTATTATTTTTAAAGTTAAGCACATTTACTGTAATGCAAAATTTCATTTTCATTACAATGATATTTTTAAATTTACAGTTCACAACATGCTTTTTTGCTTCTTTAAATAAAATTAACATTGTAATACAGTAAAAAAATGTGCAGTGAGTGTAATCATTGATAATTATTGAAATTTTACTGATATAGAAACATAAGCCTACACATATTACTGCAATGAGAATTTGGTGGTGAAAACGTGCTTAATTATTTTGAAATTGTTAATAGTCCTAAAATAGGCTTAATGTTCTTTCTGGAATATGTAATTTTTTGTCAGTTTGCAAGTAAATATTCGTCCAATACATTCCTGATGGATTAATTGTTTACCGTTATTTGATTTCACACATTTTGACAGTCTTTCAAAAGTCACATGAATTCAAGGCATGTTCTGTTAATTTGCATTCTAGAACACAAAATGATCTTTATTCATAGTCATTACCATTCTGGTGTTTCTAAAAATGTAGCCTGTAATATTAATGCATTCAGCTCATTCACTTATTTTTTTTTATGTATTGTACTGTTGTTATTGCTTTTAAAAAACAGTAAGTTATAACATTCCAGCTGCCTTTGTGTTTTCCAAGTGGTATGACTGCCTCTGATCTCAGCTCTCAGATTATTTAAAGAATTGCAAGATGTGTTCAATGGCCCACAAAGACTTAACTTATCGTAACACACTCAGGTTCATCCTGAATGTTTTGGATGAGGATCAACATTAAAAGGCAGTTCCTTCTCAACATACCATCATCACAGAGTTTTCTGTAAATAGTTTGGCAATGTTGAGATGTGAGGAGACGGCACATATTGCTGCCACCCTGATCCGGCGTAATGGACAGAGAGCTGAGGTTTATGTCATAAATCCAATGTTTCCTGATAGATCCAAGCTGTTTTCAGTTTTAGCTTCAGCGTTTGAAAAGCTGCCCCATCTTTGATCTGTTCAGTGTGGGTGGACAAGAGGGTTTATACACAGCAACAGCGTGCAGCCAGGAGTCCTCATTTTGTATCGCAGAATTGTTGCCTGTGCTCAGATGCCACTGTGATATTCCTGTATTTCAGGACAAGAATAGCAGAAGCAATGATGCCAGTGTCTTTTTAGTAGGCTTTTAGCCTTCACAATGATCTTTTTTATTTTTTATACAGAGACAGGCTCCCATAGTTTTTTTTTTTGTCCGTATAATGATATTCAGTGGTGTCTAGTGTTCCACAGTGACTTTCACTGTTTTAATGTTAACAATATAATAACCAAAAATAATATAATATTTTAATGAGTAAATGTAAATGAGTAAATGACACAGTTTTCGTTTTTGGGTTAATTGGGTTAACCTTTACTTCTATTATTGGAAGCAGCAAGACTGATATTTTTGTAGAAATTAGCAACATCTTGTTTGCCATCTTAATGCAACCTTACCTGGGTTTGCTGATCTTAGCTGGGCTCCCAGCTTGGTTTAGTTAGTCTGTTGGCTGGTTTTAGAGGTGTTTTGGAGCAAACCAACTTCCGCTTTAAGCATTTTTATCCCTGTGTGGATAGATCTGTTTTTCATAGAAAATGATTGCATCTGTCATAATGCCAAAATGTTCTGAGCATCAGTTTAGAATATTGAATGAAATCATGGAAATCTAGACTGTTCAAAATGGTTCAAAAGAGACAAATATGATCATTCATTAGCGAACCAGCTAAACCTTGGATCTTTCCGCCGTATGAGCTTCCTGTCACAATATGTTACGCTTGTATGAAGCAATTCCAGTCAAACCAGTGACTTTAATTACTGTGTTAGCATAAAACATAAAACCTAGTGGGCTTTTCTCCAAGAAAATATGAAAGACGCCTCTAATTTTGCATTCGTTTTTTTTGCTTTTCTGCTTAGTGCTTTTTGTCAGTGACATTAAGACACTGTCATTATTAAAGAAGGCCTCAACCCCATTGTCCCGCCGGAGCTTTGCAAACACTTCACAGTCTGGGTATCTTCATGCATTTATCCCAAGTCAAGCCCCGGGTTAAACTACCTAATCAAATTCATGATGTTTTTCAGCTCCTCGCATTGAATTAAAAGACCTAAGACGCAGCGGCTGCCTTTGCTTCAATTAACCTTTTATCAGCAGAGCTATTAAAAATTCCCCAAGTTTCTGTTAAAATTACATTTTTTTTTTTTTTTTTGCGCTCTCTTATTCGACACACGCACTGACAGATTAAATCAAAACTTAATAAAAGGTTTTATATTTAGTGGACGTAGAAAAGTGAGGGCGTTCTTGCTGTTTTACATGAGAATGAACACATCCCGCTGAAAGACTTTATGGTGTAAATAAACGTACGCGCTCATCACTGTAATGTCCTGCTGCCAAAAATCCTGAAGGCTTTTGAGTGCTTCATGTTTTATAAAAATGTCCTCTTTATACTCGTAGTGATGAATAAAGACATGTTTATAGAATAGGAAGATTGGCCTAGATTAGTCGTCTTTTCTTTTCTGTCTTTATTCTTTCTCTCGTGCCCATAGATTGCTTATGTTTTATGCTTTGTGAACTAGTTTCCCCTTTCAGCAAAAAAGCAAAAGCAATTTGTTTTCATCATCTTGCCTTCACCTGATGATGTTTCTCCATTCAGGCGCACATACGCGACGGTTTCCTGCTGCGCCGATCCAGCTGGTAAGCTTCCAAAAATTGAAGGGAGGCAAAAATTGGCCCAATTCTGCTTTTATTTAGAGGCTTATGCTGTCTATTATTTAAGGCAGCAGAGAGCCACTTTAGTGTTCAATAGGCACTGATTTTCTGCCAGGTGCCATCAGATTCAATGGGCTCTTTCCCCTCCAGATAAGAGGAGATCTCCTCTGACCGGGTCTCTGAACTCTGCTGGGTTACTTATCTACGACCTGGACGGTCTGTCTGCAGTGATCAATTTCAGCTCGGTTCCCACTAACCCTGTTATTGATAAAGAGCCGCCGCTTCTGTGAGATTGGAAAAACTAAAGGAGAAAAGGTCTCATGAGAAATAAGTTGCTTTTGGGTTTGTACTTGAGCCTTGGCTGAAAAAAGAAGCAATGCTAGTTAGATTTCTTCTTTTTTTTTAGAGAAGCTGCCACAGAGCGTTTCTCTCACAAAGAGTTTTATTTCACCAAACATGTTTTGTTTTTAATCTAAAATCGGCCCCATGAGTCAGACTTTGTTTTTTTCCCCCTTCTGCTTGCAGAATCTCTCATCATTTGCTGCGTGGTGAGCCGGGCACTACGCAATTGTTTCATAACTTCAGGAATGTGCTATGAATTTAAAGGAGGAACAGATGAAACTGACTCGATCTATAGAAGAACATGAGGCAAAACTCATAAAAACTAATAAAAACCTCTTTTCACCAGGACTTGGGCCCTTGAATGAGGTCAGAAAAATTGGAAGGAAATTGTGGGTTGGCTGGAAGGTGAAAGGGAGAAAGGAACAATCAAGCCCAGTTTGTCAGATTCGACTTCCTGCTGAAAACCTCACTCTCATGCATGTGATTAAACTATTTAATCTCCAAGCTTAGTGTTCATAGTGTGATTTCTTCATTTTAAGTCATTATATCTCCGTTAAGAGCTGCAATTAAGCATCCAAATTGACATGTTTTGAAGTCTCTAGTGTTGCAATCAAAACTGCCATCTCTATCACCAAGCTGATTTAGAATCTTTACCTTCTTCTCTGCAAATTGACAGTGAATGATGAAAAGAGGCTTTAGCTGCATAAAGACACTTGGCATGGATGTTGGCGGCAGCCCAACAGACATTGATTTGCCTTTTAATCCTCATATTGATGGACTGAGATAGAATTTGGCGAACCCCTCATGCTCTGTCTTTGTCTGCTGTGGACTTATTCTTACCTCACTCTCACTTCTCTGAATTACACCTGGAAGTTCAATAAAAGCACATTTTAAGAAGCAGACAGTGCCACGTATGAGGCAGACAGGGTGGCCTTGGCATAAGAAACTGAAGTGCTGT
Source organism: Schizothorax lantsangensis (assembly GCA_027422415.1). Taxonomy (NCBI): domain Eukaryota; kingdom Metazoa; phylum Chordata; class Actinopteri; order Cypriniformes; family Cyprinidae; genus Schizothorax; species Schizothorax lantsangensis. The sequence continues at coordinate 13,833,569 of CM049856.1, forward strand.
TTTTTGTGTGTGTGCGTTTTTCTACAATGTGGCTTTAATCTGTGAACCCCCACAGATAGTAGTCAGGGCATGGATGAAAAGCTTACTTTTACATCTAACTTCTTTTTCTTCAAGCCTTGAATTGTAGTATGTGTGTTTTTTGTTGTGGCTTCAACTCAGTCTGGAAGAAACCAGCAGGCCATTAAAGCTCAAGGACCTTTTGGTTACTTCAATTGAAGGTGCATTGGCCTAGAGAAACTCTTCTTTTTTGTTTCACTGTTTTCCCTCTGTCTTTTTTCCATTTGTAGAAACCAAAACACCTCCAGGCTACCTCCATGTGGTCCGCCCGAGGCTAACTAGCATTTAACCTGAGAGGAAACTGATCATTACTGTAGACTTGCCTGGTTGCGTCTCAAGGCTTTTGCCTAATGCTATTTCAGCGCCAGCTTAGGCGTGTGGCACGACTGCCAACTCGCGTCTGCTCACGCAGGTTTGATCTCTGATTTGCTCCTACTCCGTCGGCTTTTGATGGTAACGACAACATGATTTGATTTAAGTCTTGGGAATTGATGGATTGAGTGATGTGTGTCAGTGCGAGAGAGTATGAGACAATGCGCGGCAGCTGGGATCTCGACGTGAGCGGAATTCAAACGGCACTGTTAATGTCAAATCCACAAAACAAAAGACTTGCATTATAGAAATTGATGGGAGAGGACTATATCAGAGATTCATGAGAGCTTGAGAGCAAAAGCATGAAGGGAAAAAACTGAAATCTATATTTTTCTACACTATTGACAGTTGGCTGCTCTTTTTCCCCATCCTATAAATTGCATGCATTTACCCTGCTGCTGTAAATCGACTGGCTGATGAGACTTGGCTCAGAAATTAATTACCTTGCTTTTGTTCTGTTGTTGCTTGTATCCACTTTTAATGCCCTATTTAACAAAATAAGTAAAGGATATAACTCCACTCAAATGAAGCTTAAACACATTTTCTAAACCTGTTACAGTTGTATTCTCTCCAGAATCCCAGAGGGAACATCGTGATGCTTGAAAGTCCTTGGATATTGATGTTTTGGATGTGATGTTGGCCCTAAACAACCAAATGGTGAGTTTATTGTGCAACACATTTAGCTCCAGTTTAAATCACTCAGATTTGAGGTTTGACTGTGTTAACAGCTCTTTTAGCACTGTTATCCTTGTTTATTCATTTTCCATTTTTGTTACTGGCAAGGTTATACACATGCACAGAAAAAAATATCTTTGGTGAAAAATAGCTGTTTTGGTTGCTTGTTGAATGCATTACAAAACCTGAAATGCTTGTGTTGCAGGTGCTCAAGAGGGGAAGACAAGAAAACAATCTTGTGAATTAAATCTTTAGCTTGCAGCTTTCCCATTACGACAATCATCTGCACTTTCCGCTATAGCGTCCCCCCTCTAGTTGCTAAGCTTGCAGTTCAATTTGTCCTAATTCCGGACTTAATTGTAGAGAGCTTTGCAGCTAATTAAATGTTCAGAGGAGTGATAAATTGGGTGGGTCGAACACAACTACAGTAATTAGTCCAATGTACCGAATGCAGAAACTTCCCAGCATGCTCTGCAGGATGAAAGGAAAGAGCAGTGCTTATAGACTGGCACAGAGATGGCAGATCCATTTTGTTTTTCTAAAGATATTGGGCCAGATTTACTAAAAGCTTGCCCCAGCGCAAACCTTCTTTTGGTGTTAAAATAGTACTGTCAGGATTTACTAAAGACGCGCAGTGAAAACTTAGAGCTGAAAAGGCATGGACAGTTATTTTTGCACCTGAACTTATTGAATGTGCATTTGTAGGAGTTTCCCTTTCAGACGAAAAATTTATGGGAGGAGAGTATTAAAATGAATCACGCAACGTAATTTACTAAGATTTGTGCTCATCAAATTACTGGTATTTGTGTCATTATTTAACGTCCAAAAAAAGCATGTCTTAGCAGGCGGTAGTTTGCATTGCTCTTGGTAGATTGCGCTGGTCATTGTGAAATTGATCTGGATTTTTTTTGCTGTTATTCTGTCTCTCACTGTTCAAACCTACCATTAAAATTATAGACTGATCATTTCTTTGTCAGTGGGCAAACGTACAAAATCAGCAGGGGATCAAATAATTTTTTTCCCCCACTATTATATATATATATGTATACATATACTACCCTTCACAAGTTTGGGGTCAGTAAGATAAAAAAAAAAAAAAAAAATCAGTTTTCACAAATATAAAGCATCACTGTTTTGTTTGTTTTTTATTTTAATAATTTCTGAAGAATCATGTGACACTGAGGACTGGAGTAATGATGCTGAAAATTCAGCTTCGCCCTCACATTTTAAAATATATTAAAATGTAAAATTATTTTAAATTGTAATGATATTTCACAATATTACTGTTTCACTGTATTTTTGATCAACACACACACACACGCGCACACTTTAGTGAAAAATGTTCTCCGATCTCTATACTTAACTGTGTGATGACCCCTAATCCTGGTGGCCTCTTATAAAACAAGCAGAAAAGCTGTTAAACAGTGCCTCGGTTTGCTTGTGTGTGCAGGCCTGACTCACAGTATAATCCTTATGTTGAACTTAAATTGAAATGAAGTGTGCATCTCTCTATTCACAGTTGAATGGGTGATTTGAATCATCCAGACAGTCATTGTCGGCTGCTTAGCAAAGACAACGGCGCAGATTAGCCGGTTTATCTTTTCAAATAGACGGTGAAATATAAAGGAGGCTTTGCTCGTCTGTTAGCTAAGTGCTGTTATCTAAAGATTTACAGTAATTCGCTTCACTTAGAGTGTAATTAAACATCTTGGACACAATCACAGACACTCGGAGAGATGTAAGGCTGCCGTTGAACGTGAACTGTCTGCCTGCTTCCCACTGACAGAGCCATTCTACTGTCCGGATTGGAAATCAATGACTGCCGTACTGCTCTTTAATCAAAGATGTAATTTATAATCAAATCAGAGGGTGGACATTGGGGGTATCATCCATGCTGCCTGCTTCTGGGTTTCAGCAGTATTCATCTGTCTTCATTTTTTGTCACATTTAATATACTTAAAGATCATTTTTAAGCACTCTTTTTAAATGCTTTTTTAGTATTTGCCTCTCTTTTGCTTAATTCAGTTTCTTAGCAATTCAGCTAATTTTTTTTTTAAAGAAGTGCCCCTCCCTCTCAGTTGTTAGATGTAATTAGTTCAAATCTAACTACTATTTTTGGTAACGTTTTAATGTTTCTTTTACCATGTTTTGCAAAGTGTCTCAACATGTATTTTGTGTATCTTAAACTTCTTGTTTTCATTTGAACAACCCATATTACAATTTTGAATTCCAGATGTGCATTTTTGGTAACATGGAAAGATGATTGGAGCCTACACTCTAAAAAATGCTGGGTTAAAAACAACCCAATTTGGGTTATTTGGCAACCCACTGCTGGGTAAATATTGGACAGAACACATGCTGGGTTATTTTGACCCAGCTGGTTGGGTTAAACATTTTTTTACCCACCATGCTGGGTTGTTTTATTTAAGTCATCTATTGTTTAAAATGTATTATATTGCTGGCTTAAAATGGGCTGGAAATTAAAAATCACACACAGAATTACTAGGCAACAGCAATAATCAAAAGATGAACATTTGTTATTAAGCAAGAACACCCATGGACAAAATACAAGACAAATTTAATTTATTTGGGTGAATACAGTGTAGTTTACAATAATGCGTACATTTAAACTTTTTAGAAATAAAAAATGCACATTTAAAAGTAGCATTTTAATTTAAGTGTATTCAACCATTCTCTGTAATCACTTTTTTACCGAAATAGTGCTAATTCTTATGCCGGTGTGTCGCCCAAAATCTTTCTGTGTGTATAAACTCTTTATATGTCCAGCATAGAATTTCTGGCCTGTGTTTATATCATAGCCCCCTGTTGTAGTTCCCCAAGCAATATTAATTTATAACAACTTATGATAGCCTCGTTTGTCCACATTGCCGGTGGCATAACCACCAGGGCTCTCTCTTGCTAATGATGTGTGTGTGTGTGTGTGTGTGTGTAAATGTGCATGAGTAGGTGAGCTCACACAGATCAGAAGGTCATGGGTGAAAACAACAACAGCAGATCTGATTTTTTTTCCTATACCTTTCAACAACCGCCTGAGGCCGTACCATCTGCACACCATTTCTTATTCGAAAAAGGCAGTGGGAAGGAAACGTTCTGCCAAGGTTAAAAGAATGTTATTTAATAATCCCAGCAGGCATACGGTTGGCTGCACATTTCATAACATTGATCAGTTTCCTTTGAGATCTGATGAATAAATCTACATTTTCAGAATGCTGCATGTTTCTCTTGAGATTTTCTGACTGGCACCTTTTATATCATTTCTTTTTCTGTGTTTTATCACAGACCACTTGTTGAACAAGTGTTGTACCTTGAGTAATACAACAAACACTTCAACAGATCTGTCACGCACCTGTCTCAGATATGCTGGAGGTCGTGATATCTGTGTGGACCTATTCTCGCTCGTCCCATGTTCAGTGACACTTTACAATAAGGTTCCATTTGTTAACATTAGTTAACATAAACTATGAGAAATACTTCTAAAGCATTAATTAATATTAGTTAATGTTAATTACAACATTTGCATTATAATACATTATTCAAATCAAAAGTTCCTATTAATGTTACTTAATGGACCTGAGCTAACATGGACTAACAATGAACAGTTGTATAACTAATGTTAACAAAGGTTAATAAATACTGTAACAAATGTATTGCTCAGTGGTAGTTAATGTTAGTTAATGCAATAAATATAGTTAACAAATAGAACCTTATTGTAAAGTGATGCCCATGTTTCCTGAAGTAATTTTCAGTGCTGAAATATTTTAGCAACACCTTACAATATGATTCAATTTGATGACATTTATTTAATGCATTACGGTCTCATGATATAGCAATGAACAATATTTTTACAGCGTTATTGGTCTTAATCAGTGTTATTTTAGTATTATTTATATACTATTATAGTATTTATTAATATTTAACTATTATGTGCTTTTGTCATTTTTTTGTTTCGGTATTAATTTAGCGATTTATGTACTTCAACTTCAACTTATTTCAGTTAGTTGCCAAAGCAACATTTATATTTTTAGTTTCATCTAAAATTTATTTAAATTTATTTAATATTTATTTCAATAACCAAAAATAAATTTAAATAAATTTAGTTTTAGTTAACGATAACAAAACATCTTAATAAATGCTGATCAGTGTATATACTAATATATTTTTAAGATTTAAATTTGTATAAATTAGTGTTCATATATATACTGTATATAACAATGAACAATATTATAAAATAAGCAACCTCGATATAATACTGTTAAAAATTGTTGTTCATTGTAATTCATGATACACAAATTGAACCTTACTGTAAAGTGTTACCAATATCTCAAAATCTCAACCAGCCCGGCAAAGAAAATTTGATTAACCAATGGCGTTAGTTTGAGGCGGGACAATCTGTTTGGTTGACCAATGGCACGACTTCAGGAAACTTGTTTGGAAACAATTAATGTTTTCTGTTTCTATTTGGTGATGTTAGTGGCACAGATTTTTACAAACTTTATATATATATATATATATATATATTTACAAATATATGCCCTATATGTATAATTCATGCTTTAATAAGCTGTTTAGGATGTAAAACATACTTTTTGAGTGTTTAGATTTCAGCCTTCTCTCTCATTCTCATTGTGGTTGGTATGGTAGGAGTTTCTGTTGTCTGTTGCAGTGGTGATGGGTGTTGTAGATTTGTCCTCTGAGGGCAGTGGAAGTCATGCCCCCAGGTCCCCCCTGCTGGCATCAGGCAGATGTTCACCTGGAACACATTAGCCATGGAGCCTGTCACTACCTGCTGATACATTTATCAACCTCCTGCCCAGATTTAATTATCTCCCATAGACAGAGACAGAACAGGGCACCAGGGCACGTGTGTATGTGTGTGTGTGTGTGTGTGTGTGGAAAGAGAAGCTGCTTGTCTGTATGTGTGTGGTGAGTTGTTTAGAGAGAATCAGACCTGTTTGAAGTCAAGAGGAAATCAGTTTTGGTCTTGTTTACTTTCTTAATACACCTTCTGGTTCTGTTGTGAATGATGCATCAAAAGAATAGTTCACTAAAAAATGAACATTTGCTGAAAATTTACCCTCAGGCCATCCAAGATATAGATGAGTTTATTTCTTCACTGGAACAGATTTGGAGAAATTTAGCATTACATCACTTGCTCACCAAAGGATCTTGAAAGGAAGTGAATGGGTGCCGGCAGAATGAGAGTTCAAACAGCTGATAAAAACATCACAATAATCCACATTAATAAATGTCTTGTGAAGTGAAAAGTGGTTTTAGGAAACAATTCCATCGTTAAGAGTTTTTTTTTTTTTTTTACTTAAATTTAAATGTACTTCTGGCCAAAATGTGAGTCCATTATCCATAATTACACTCCATTCGGTGAAAAAACCCATCCCTCTTGTCTTCTCACACCAACATCCACCAACATATTTGTTTAGAACCGTTTTGATCTGTGCATAATTTGCTCATGATTCAGACCAGATATTTATGGAGTACATGTGTTTTAGCAACGTTTTGAATTAAAAATGTCTTAATGATGGATTTGTTTTGTACAATACATGCAGCTTGTTTTGACTTCACAAGACTTTAAGTGATGGACTGGAGTTGTGTGAATTACTTGTGGATTATTATGATGTTTTATCAGCTGTATGGACTCATTCTGACGGCACCCATTCACTGCAGACTTAGAGGATCCATTGCTGAGTAAGTGATGTAATTCTAAATTTCTTCAAATCTGTTCCCATGAAGAAACAAACTCATCTACATCTTGGATGGCTTGAGGGTGAATAAAGTTACAGCAAATTGTATTTTTTGGGAGGGAACTGTTCTTTTAATTCATGCTATTCCAAAGAAGAAAATATCCATAAACTTAACAGATAATGTCCCGGTAGAAAATTACCATGATTTTATCATTTTTTATACTGTTTGTTTGTTTGTTTATTTATTTATTTATTGTTACAGTGTAGGTCCATCAGGAATTTCTAATGGCTTTTTATGTTGGCATGTCATAAATGAACAGCTTTGTTCTTAAAGTATAAAATGAAGTCCCATCCTATATTTTATTTTTTTCTCATCGATTGCCCCATTTCACTCAAAAGCAACTTCAAGTAAGTTCTATTTGTAATGTTGTCAGTTTATCAAGGACACAGTATTTATTTATTACTTTTTAATTTCTTATGCAATATAATACATTTTGCAGTAATTAATACAGTTATCCTTATTTCTATAGTTGTCTAATTCGTTTAGTTATTCAGATTCTCTCTGTGTCTTTTAATTATGTACAATTTGGCATCTCTACAGTAATCGCTGAAGCCTGACAGCTTTGGGCTCCATGATCCACAACCATCTCACGTCAGAGACGTGTGCAGAATAGGCGCTTTATTCAGTTCCAGCGTCTAAATAAGCAACAGCAGTGTTGTCAGTCACATGATGGATCTTCCCCAGCAACAAAGTCATCCATCAACTGAATTTATTATAAATGGCAAGCGGCACTAGCAGCACTATATACAAACATAAAGAAATCAAACTCTCATTAGCGGCAAGTCAATCTTCTATTTACACGATGATACGCAACTTGCAGTTCTTACTCTAATGTTGTAACATACAGAAATGTGATAGTATGCCATGAAAAGATTAATTACATAAAAGTATGTAAAAGGCCTGGAAAAGACCATTTTTCTTCTAGTCTTTTAACTGCTCTGTAGCAAAATAGTCCAATATATAACCAAAATGTGTTTAAGAAGAATGCAATCATCAGAATTCTCAAGGCGAATATTGCAAATGATTGCTGCAGTTTCTCATTCATTCAGTTGGCATGATGCTTAATTTATGTTCCTCACAGCATGCACTTTTGGAAATCAAACGTGGTCGTGATATGATTAGCTTCATCTAAACATGCCTGTTTCTCTGCTCATGTAATTTAATTTAGCCAGACAGTCGCTGGAAGGTTCGATCTTGTGAATAATGTTTTGAGAGAAGATTCTGAGCTTGCTTCAATTTGTTTATCGTGTTTAGAGCGAGAGGTGAGATAAAGGGGAGATGCGATATCTTTAATTACAAATCCAGAATCCAAATGCTTTTAATTTGTTGTTAAAAGGTCATAGAGCATTAAAAAAATAAACTAAAGTAAGATTTTTTATTTATTTACTGTATGTCATTTGTATTTTAAGGAATGCTTCCAAAGCAGAAACAGCTGCAATGTTAAGAATATATTAATATGGCTTTGTTTGAAACAAATTTTAATTTGCAAAAACAGACAATTAAGGGGGAAAAAAAATAGCAAAAAGAGACAATATTGACACAATAACACAATATTAATTACTTGTTTATTAAACTGTTGTGTAAAATCAGTCTCACAAGTTGCACAGTTGCAATCGTGCAGATATTCGGGAAAACAGCACTGTTGCTAGTGTGATATTGCTTAATGCTTAACTATATCATATGATAAGAAAAAATATGACAACAGCCCATACAGGGGCACTTTTTGCCTTCATACCTTGGATTTTTAAGGGCATATAACTGCATTCATAGGCCTGCATCATGTTTGTCTGCAACCACATGTAATGTTACACATATTGTCTTATATCACCGACTCCTTTTGTTTGAACATGTCATATAGTCCTTGTCTGTCTTAGGCCTCACAGAGAGGGGTTTTGCCGTTTGTGTGTGTGGAATCAGATGTGAGTGTGCACAGTCTGTTCCTGAAGACCTCCTGCTGGCTTGCCATCCATCCTGTCATTACAGAGCTTCTCTTCAATCAGAGGAGATGAAGTGTTTCCTCAGTACTGAATGCGAATTTTTCTTTCCCCAAACCACTACAATGCATTTCCCACCCTTCAGCCAATTTTATTGGTTAGGGGTTAGGATTGGTTGTAGCATTGTGTAGGTAATCAGTACTGTTGTTGACATAACCAAGAGTTTAGACTCTTGCTGTCTGGTTGCGAAGGGCTGCAATATGCAAAATGTTTTATGCAAAGCAATTTTGGACATTTTTCGAGGTAATACTCATTGTGAAGTGATGAAAATTTAATCTAATAACATTTCATACAGAAAAATGTTTAGTTTATGCAATATCTCTTATTCCTGTTGCATATTTATAGCAGCTACTTGGATAATCTTGTTTTGTTTTTCATTTTTCTATTGTTGCTTATCTGTGCAAATAATTTTTCATTTGTTTAAATAACTGTGCAGTGTTTTAATTAAAAGTGGGTAGTGGTTTCTGTTTTGAGCACTTTTTTTTGTTCATTCTAATGAAAAGAGCCTGAGAAAAGGTATGTACAACTTCATTCTTAATTCTACATTTTCCTTTGACTATACTATGCTAATGAGTCAATAATGAAGAGCTAATTGGCCAGAGAGAAATAAGACTGTGGGTTTGCTGAGGTTAGGAGAGGTTCAAAATGCAATTATTGAAACAAAATTACATTAACACTTTTATTTTAAAAAGTCAGCCTATTACAAGGTTGCACAAGTTCACAAATTAAAGGAACCATAATTGGCAGAATTTACTTTATTATATTAGAGGCAGAAGGCAGTGAAATTATGTACATTTGGGTCCATTTTATTTTTGCACATCCATTTCATCTGTTTCTGTAGCGCAGGCTGTAGATTTGATCCATAAGAAACATACATACAGATAAAATTTAAATTCACTTTGAATAAAAATAATATGCCAGATGCTTTAATGTAAATTTGTTTTCTCTTAAAATGCAATAATTGATTATAAATTACATGATATCATCATCAACAACAACAACAACAATAATAATAATAATCATAATTTATTTTTATTTCACCATCTCAAAACCCAGAGTCGCCTGCTACAATTTTTGCCTAAGCACAATCAATCAGATTGAACTTGTCTCTGGAGCAGGAATAGACTGGGCCACATCCAAACGTCATTTGGAGCTCATTTGTGTTTGTACACATGTAAGTGTGTTTGCATGTGTGTTTTATGTCACTCTGGGCAGCAGTAGAAGATTACAGGGTGTAATGCGGCATTCTGTAGTGGCTGTTGGAAATCCACTCAAAGCTGTGCAACCTCAAGCGGTCAGTTAATACGATTAGCCATAGCTATTTTATCCCAGAGATTAGCGTGTTGGACAGTTGAGCGAGAGGAAACATACTTCACCCCATGCTGATTCAAGAGATTATCAACTCCAATCTGGCTCTTCAAACTGTCTGAGTCCTCTCGAAAAGAAATAAACCTTTTATTTTAAGGAGAATATGTTACTGATATTGGTTGACAAATCTATTAAACAGCTATTATTTGATCTATGGAAATCAGGGGAACATTTGTGGATTACATTTTTTATTTATTTTGTTTTGTTTTATTGTGTTTGTGTTTTGTATTCATGTAATAATTTATTTGTTTTATTTGTTTTGTTTTATTATTTTAAATCAGACTTGTTTGTAGACTTGTTCGTACCACCATAAAAACCACTGCCTTAGTTTATATGATAAACAATATGAAATGAATTATATTAAAATATATATATAATAGATATAATCATATATATATATATATATATATATATTATATATATACATACACAGTATCTCACAAAAGTGAGTACACCCCTCACATTTCAGCAAAAAATTTTGTATAATTTCTCAAGGGACAATGCACAAATGAAACGTGGATACATTTTAGAGTAGTCAATGTGCAGCTTGTATAGAAGTACAAATTTACTGTCCTCTAAATATAACTCAACATATAACCATTATTGTCCAAATAACTGGCAACAAAAATGAGTACACCCTAAGTGAACATGTCAAAACTGTGTCAAAGTGTCAATATTTTGTAGGGGCACCATTGTTATCTAGCACTGCCTTAATCCTCCTGGGCATGGAATTCACCAGAGCTGCACAGGTTGTTGCTGGCATCCTCTTCCACTCCTCCATAATGACATCACGGAGCTGCTGGATGTTTGACACATGGTGCTTCTCCACCTTCCACTTGAGGATGCCCCACATGTGCTCAATAGGGTTCAGGTCTGGAGACATACTTGGCCACTCCATCACCTTCACCTTCAGCAGCAAGGCAGTTGTCATCTTGGCGGTGTGTTTGGGGTGGTTGTTATGTTGGAAAACAGTTTCTGAAGGGAGGGCATCATCTTGTGCTTCAGAACGTCACAGTACATGTTGGAATCCATGTTTCCCTCAATGAACCGCAGCTCCCCAGTACCAGCAGTAGTCATGCAGCCCCAGACCATGATGCTACCACCACCATGCTTGACTGTAGGCAAGGCACAATTTTCTTGGTACTCCTCACCAGGGTGTCACCACACATGCTGGACACCATCTGAGTCAAACAAGTTTACCTTAGACTCATCAGACCACAGGACATGGTTCCAGTAATTCATGCTCCTGGCCAGGTTGTCTTCAGCAAACTGTTTGCAGGCTTTTTTGTGAGTCAGCTTCAGAAGAGGCTTCCTTCTGGGACGACGGCCATGCAAACCGACTTGTTGCAGTGTGTGGCGTATGGTCTGAGCACTGACAAGCTGACCTTCCACTTCTGCAACCTCTAAAGCAATGCTGGCAGCACTCATGCGTCTGTTTTTTGAAGCCAGCTTCTGCACCTGACACACAGCACAAGGACTCAACTTCTTTGATCGACCCTTGCGAGGCCTGTTCCGAGTGAAACCCGTCTTGGAAAACCTCTGTATGACCCTGGCCACTGTACAGTAACTCAGTTCCAGGCTGTTACCGAACTTCTTATAGTCTATGCCATCTTTGTGGAGAGCAACAATTCTAATTCTCAAATCCTCAGAGAGTTCTTTGCCATGAGGTGCCATGTTGAACATCCAGTGGTCAGTATGAGAGAATTGTACTCAAAGAACCAAATTTTAACTGCCCTAAAACAAGATACTCAAATTTGTATGGTCCTGTCAAGCAGACAAAAACATGAACAGGATGAATAGGACATGTGGCTTTGCATGGTTAAACGATGTATAGCTGTTATCACTTAGGGTACTCAGTTTTGTTGACAGCTTTTTTGACAATAATGGCTGTATGTTGAGTTATTTTCAGAGGACAGTAAATCTTTACTGTTATACAAGTTGCACATTGACTACTCTAAAATATATCCAAGTTTCATTTCTATAGTATTGTCCCTTGAGATATATACTAAATTCATTGCTGAAATGTGAGGGGTGCACTCACTTTTGAGAGATACTGTATATATATATATATATATATATATGTATATATATAACCCATGACAGGAAATCTGGAGGCATATTTAGCATGTAACCAAGTCATGCTGTTGCAAACTGACACCGTAGTACCATGCTTACCATACGATACTTTACATGCCTCAACAAACTGGTTCATTAGCACCCATATGCTCAGTATTTATTGAGATCGTAGAGGTCTGGTACATATAAACACTGCAAGAATGGCAGAGTGTTCTAGCATAATAGGCCTGCCAAACCTCTCCTGGCCCCAACTGGATTTGGTGTTGCCAAGGCTAATGAAATGGAATGTAATTGAGTGGAATATAATCAGATGGAATAAATGGAATGGAATGAAACGGATCAGAATGGAATGGCAATGCTGGGATGGAACAGGACTGCACAGCTCACTGCACCCAGATTCTTGGCCTGTGTGCTGCGCCTGAGCGCAGGTTAATTTGCACAGCTGCTCGGTCTAGAGCAGTGGTTTTGATTGGCTGTGATTTTGCTCCCATGATAACAGGTGGTGTGTGCCAGGGGCACAGATGTGGCCCTAATGTCATAATTTGGCTAACAGCTAAAGTGGAGTCTTTGACAAGATTAGTGTACCCTTAAGGATAGATATACTTAGAGTCAAAGAGCTTTATAGTCAAAACCTGCAGAGTGGATTTTGTCTTTAGATTTCATACTAGTTGCATTTACAGTCAATCATATAACCGGTTCAATCCAGTTGGAGCATCGACTACTGCCGTAATCTCACAACGATGAACTTCTGAACGCCCTAGAGGAAATCTCCCTACAGATGAAATGCTGAAAAATGAACAAATCAGTCCTTTAATGGATTCTTGTAGAAATGAAGTATGAGGCTCAGCGGTTCGCTTTTAGGAGGTACATTATTCAAGCTGTAAATTGAAATGGCGAGTGGGGCTCGTAGACCAGCTCACCGATGGATCACTCTTGAGGCCACTCATTTGTCATTTCACCTATAAACCCTACAGCTCTCTGTATGATTTTCATTCACTGTTGAATATGTTATCGTTTAAAATGAAACTTTCTAGAATAAGATGCTTTGAATTGCATCAACTGATTCTTAAAACACTTACAAAACGTCACTTAAAGGAGAAGTTCACCCAAATCTTAATGAAAATTTTAATAAATCTTTCCATTTTCTTCAACAATTTCTGCCTTTTTTATTGTTTTGTTTATTGTTTACTGTCTGTATTTTTGTTTACTTTTGTCTTGCTTTGTTCTTGTTTTTTATTCTTAGTTGTTTTATGTTTTGTATTTTTGCTTTTTAGATTTGTGTTTTTATTTGGTTTTGTTTTCTTTTCTTTTGTTCTGTTTTTTTTATTGATTATGTTATTGTTATTATTATTGTTTTGTTTTTGTTTTGCATGCTTGTTTTTTTACTGGTTTTATTTTCTTTTATTCTGGTTTAATCTACTTTAACTGCTTTTGCCAAAAACACTGACAATACCAATTAAGCAACTGAAAATTAGTTAGTTCTTTGTTCCGTAAATTGTATTGTATTACATTGTTCCACATGCTTGACTCATCTTGACTTTTCCTTTTGTTCTTCTTTTGTAAACTCATTAGTTTGGTTGCTCAATCTCAACCTTTTTGTCATTTCCTCCTTTGCTCCGTCATGGCCTCAGGCAAGCCATTTCTCTGAGGATTTGTTTTGTGATAGTTGGCGTTTGCCAGAGAAAGAGGGGAAATGACTAAAGCTGATAAAAGAGGGTAATATGAGAGACGCTTGTGCGACAAGACTGATTTTTGTTTGTTAGACATGCATAACTCAAGTTCATCACAAAGGGCTTGCTCTAAATATCAGACAGTGTTTTTAGACTTAAGGCGACTGGTGAAGAATGCACTCAATTGCTTAGAACAGTAGACTAGACTAAGTATTGCCAGCATTGCATCTGTCAAGGGACATTCATAAGGGTGACTTGAAACTGAGAAAACTTAAACTTTTACACATAAAATGAAGACACTGGAGCCCATGTGATCCAACTTCATGTTCATGTTTGCACATATAGCAATATAATGTTAAAAAAATATGCAAGGGACACTGTGTCTGTATTGTCATTCTGTGTGTTTAATTAATGCATTCCTAAGCATTCATCTTAATTGTGATGTGATGCATTATGCATTGTTGCAAGTCAAATGCAAAAGTATTTATCGTCCAGAATGTGAATGTGTGGCAGTAAGATTGCTGATTCTTTGTCAAGATCAGCAGCGATCAACAGTACAGTAAACTGGCAACCTCATGCCATGAAAATGGTTGTCAGTGTGAATGAGGCTTCAGTGTGAGTGGCTTTAACGTTTTTTCTTACTTTGTGTGAGCCACATTCTGAGAGGTTTTTAGAAAGCGAAAAGCATTCGAGATTATGTTTTCAATTTACTTGGAAATCGACCCGTGTCACCCGTGCTTGTATATATGAATAGAATATTTATCTCATGCATTTTCAAGGATGAATGTCTCTGTTTACTGGGGTTGATGTCAGCTGGATTTATCCGCTATCATATCAAACACGTACTAGAGCACTTATTTTTCCTCCTCCTCCTTATCTCCCTCACTGACATCCCACGTCAGGTCACGACTCACGCTGCTCCCTCACACCGTGTTCCTTTATCCATCCCCTCTCTCGTTTTTAATCTTCTCCCCCTCTTCAAAGATTGTGTGATCTGCCACTGTGTGGGTCTGAAATTAGATTAACCTCTGATCAGATGGAGCATCTCTCTGTAGATCAGACCCTGTGTGCTGCCTAATGCCAGGGTTCACTCTCAGCTGCATCACTGATGCTAATTACACTTTAAAGGACAGTTCACAAAGGTCTATTAAGGCAGAAAGGTCACTGAAGAGGCGGGTAATTGGAGGTTTGCTTATATTAAAATGCCTAGAAATTGAGGCTTAAGACAATGCCTATCTATCTATCTATCTATCTGTAGGAAAACAGCACTCTTGCTAGTGTGATATTGCTTAACTATATCATATGATAAAAAAATAAGACAATAAATTGTGAGTTTATGAATCTTTTAATGTAAATTTATTATAAATCAAGCTACACTGGTTGCACTGTGGGCCTATATTTGTTTCTCAGCCAATGACCTGCATAAGAAATACATCTTTTTATCTCTGCACAAGTTGTAACTTAGCTTGCACAGTTTGATTTCATTTTCGATGGCACTGTATATTCAGCTTTGCCACTGAATAGAAAAACTGGTTGTATGTCGTCTAACAGATTTTAGGCATGAATGAACAAGAAGAGCTTTTGCTAATGATATTACAATACAGACTTGATGAGAAATATAGCTGTCTGTTATGGTTTTTAATGGGATTTAAAAAAAATATATTTTTTAAGAGATAAGCATGTGTGTTTTGATATCCGAGATGTCTTGAATCAGTTTGAGTGTCCCTGCTGCACAAATTGAAGTAAAAGGCCTTTGAAAGGAACAGAGGAAATCGAAGTGATTTGTTAATAGGTTTTGAGTTCTCTTTCACCACTACTGCAAAATATAAAGATATGTCACTTAGGATGGTAGAAATATTGGACTCACAAGCATAATTATTTTGTTTTCAGACTGTGTGTTTTGTCTATACATGCCTGTACATCTTAAAAATGTCATATTTTTAATGTGTGCCTAGGGCCCAAGAACAAGTACAGATTGAGAGTTTATTCACCAAACCAGCACTAGTTTCCCGGAGGAGAGCCTGTCATAGCCTGGCACTTCACAAAGCACAGACACTTATAACATACAAAAGATGTCTAATTGTGCCGTCAAATAATAAAGATATAATTATATAAAAAGCTAAGAAGACATGTTCAGCAGTGCAAAGAAAGCAAATAAGAATTCCTCAGCTAAAGATTAACTGCAAAAAATTATTTCATTTTTATATTCTGCTTATAAACCGCAGTAAAGACACATACAAACAACCCATATTTAAAAATACCGCAATTTTGTTGCACGCACACATGCAGATGGAGTCTATTTACTAGATATTTTCAAACACGGTTCATCTTTGAACACATTTGGACATTGAAAGATCAATTTGCACTTATCATCCTCTTCCCTTCACCCTCTGCTCAGGCTGTTTTCGGAGGATCAGTGGAACAGCCGTTTTTCTGCAGGATCACTTCTCCGTGTGGTCAAATCTCCTTAGAGCGTGGCCTTGTTAGATCCAACATGACATGCCAAATCAGCGTGAGTGGCAGATAGCGGTGCCGCGGGCCATCAGGCACTTCACTCACTCCCACTCACTCACGGCAAGAAGACAAGCTTTACTTCTTTTGTATTTTGGAGGAGGAGGTTGGTGGGTCATGTGAGTTTCGCCAGTTAGACTCAAATCCTGACAGCGTGTAAGACACAAACACTGAGATACAGACGCTAATATTGCGACATCATTTACAGCTGCCATGTAACATTAATCTGAACAAGATGTGATAATAGAAATAGGTTTGTTGAGCTAAAAAGAGACACCTTATAGAATGAAGGCACAGTGACGCCCTCTGGAATTCTTTGGGGATCACTGGTTTCCATCATGAAGACATCTACCGGCTCTGTAAATGACACTCTTCTTTCATTTGTCATGTTTAATCACTTTGAGAGATGTCAGCGCACTCAATGTCATTGCAATGCTCCTTTTAATGGAAGGGTAAGAGCCTCATCTGGTGTCATTGTGAAGTCCTCTGTCTCCATTGTATTAAAAAGACTTGTCGCCTACAGCGTTCAGGCGCACTCAATAATTCGCTTTGATTACCTGAAGGAAATAATACACTATTGCTTATTTTAATGACTTTAAGATCCCTCGTGTGCATCTTGCTGATGGGAGCACTTTTAATCATCAAGCTTCGATAACAGCGGCTGAGGTTGTATTTCTTCCCCGGGCTTACTGGAATACTAATGCGCTTCGCTGGTGTAACGGCGAGACGAGGTCATCGCTGAAACACCCTGTCACTTCCTGACAGCGCATGAGGAAGAGGAAGTCGTTTGAGAGGCTTCTCACACACCGTTTAAGACATTTAATGAACTGCTGAAGAAAGTAACTTTTTTTTGGTGGTTTGCGGTTAACTCAAGGGCAGTATGCATCTGCGACCTCAACACAATTGTGGTTTGTAGTTTTTGCTTTGAACTGGATGGGTTTAATACATTTTACTTTGGCAGCAGAGCTGACTTAACCACTAACACCTGCACACTTACACCAGGGCAAATTGCTTTAAGAATTATTTTTCTTTTCTTTAGGTGAAATTTGATTGAACTGGCCACCCGTGATTTTATTCTCTATTTTATCTTATATATAAAAATTAAAATATTTGGCACTTCAGATATGGATTTTATTTTTCAGTAATTTTTAATTTTTAGTTTTAGTTAATTTGCTAAATAAATACACTACCGTTTAAAAGTTTGGGGTCAGCAAATTTCTATTAAATCAGTAAGAGATTTTTTTTTAGATGTATGATTTCTATTTCAAATAAATGTAGTTCTTTTGAACTTTCTATTCATTAAATAATCCTGAAAAACAAACAAAAAATGTTTTTCACAAAAATATTAAGCAGCAAATGTTTTAAATACTAATAATAATACATTTATCATAAGTACCAAAAAAAGAAGGATTTCTGAAGGATCATGTGACACTGAAGACTGGAGTCATGATGCTGAAAATTTAGCTTTGCCATCACAGGAATACATTACTTTTTAAAATGTATTCAAATATAAAATGGTTATTTTAAATTGTAATAATATCTCACAATGTAATGATTTTAATGTATTTTATAAAGTAAATTCAGCCTTAGTGAACATGAGAGTTCTTTCAAAAATGTTCAACCTCAAACTTTTTATATAGTGTATATAAAAATGTAAATCTATACTAGGTTCTATTTTGGACATTATTCATATTGTGTAATGTTTCTAAAAATACCCTATATGTCGCATGGTGACATTTCTATGGCTAATACAAACACATGATTATGGCAAATTCAGATTCTGCAGCCTATACGTCACCTCAATTCAACCTCAAGAATTGAATTCGAGTTTAAAACACATTCTCACTTAAGTTCTGAATGGCGCACAACCCTGACATACACAGATACAGTCGCCCATCTCCAGAGTCCCGCTCTCTCTCTGTTGTGCCTCCAGCCGTTGCGCCTGCGGTTTCCTCTTTGTGCTGGTGTCAGTCTTCCTGATACACAGAGCTCCCGCTGTCATGGCTCTCGGCAGCTCCTGTTGGCGTGCTGTGGGGTCTGCTGGAATAATGGATAGAGAGGTTTCTAATGTCACAGCAGACTGACAGCTCACCGGAGGAGAGGAGAGGGACGCCATTGTGGCTCTGTGTGCGTCTCGGGGAGGCCTGACATGCCCCTGAGAGAAGTCGAGCTCTGTGTTTTTCAGGCAGCTGAGAAGAGCCTGTACTGATATTAGTCTCTAGATGCTGAAAAGCTGTATTTCTTATGTGAAAATGTCAACCTGTTTCTTTCGCTTTTATGAGCGAGTTTGCTTATATGGCATTAACGCTTAGTTTGCTTGAATGGAAAGCCTGTTAGTTAAGGACAGAGTGTTATCTGATCCTAGTTCAGTTCAGATAGTTAACCAACTTGGTAATGCTTTACTTGAAGCTTGCATGTATATTGTTGCAGTAATACACGTTGAATAACAATTATAATATAATACATTGCAATATTATAAATAGTTAAACATGAATCAGTAAATTAAATATTTTGACCCCCTCTTTGAAAACGTCGGTTACAGTATATTATAAGATAGTGTCTAAGCATTATATATGTACGCTTCATGTAAATTATTTACTTTTCTCATAGCATATCTCTCTATAAAAGTGTTTTGTGTATATTGTATGGCACATTTCTGTGGTCACTGTGAAGGTCAGGAATAGATGATTTGATATGGTGAGAAAATAAAGGGAAAGAAACTGAGAACTATTGCGAGCAAAAAGCTGTTGTAGCATGTCTAGTGGCGCGTTACAAACCCAGACAATGATTATAACAGCTATTTCTTGAAAAGGGTGTAAAAATCAATTTTTTCAAGCTTTTCTGACCCTCATTCAGAAACGCCGTCCCCCCTGTACCAGCCTTTAATCCAGTCCGACCAGAGGCTCTGAATAAATCTGCATTCAATTAAAGGATTACTGCCTGTTTAAACAGCATTTTCTCTCTGCCTCTTTCTTTCTTTATCTTTCAAGTGGGTGTCCATGAATGGCAGAATTGTACATGAGTGGCACTTTGTCCACTGAAAGGGGGAAAAGCACAGGCAGAAACAATCACTAATATTGATGACATATGTCACAGTTGAGCAGTTAAAATTGGACTGGTTTAAAATAATAGCTCACTTGAACATGAAAATTCTGTCATTATTTTCTCAGTCATTGCAGACCTGATTTTCTTTCTTCCATCGAACAAAGGGACAATTTTTGATAAATGTACTGAACATTTTTCCTTCATGTTATCAACGTGGACTGCAGCTTGTATGCGTCTAAATATAAAGCACCTTACAAGTATAAAAGTATGGCACTCCATTTGGGAACAAATTGTTCTTTTGAATCAGATCTTTTTACTGAATTGGTTGATTGGTTCAAAAAGCCATTCTGAATCATTTAATTAATCAGACTGATTCAGTTCTTGAATTCCCAACACGTTCCCACTCCCAACTCGTCACATATTGACGCTTGGCCAGGACCACCTGGCATCGCTTTTTGACGCTCAAGGTACCCCTTTAGTGTCATTTTTCGACGTGCAGGGTCCTCCGTTGTTTGTCTTAATTTAATGGTTTGCATGCATTTGTAAAATATAGAAATAATTCATACAAATGTATACTTTCATTGGAGCACCTAACCCCACCCCTACCCTAAATCTATACCCACTTCTGAACAATATAAAACATGTAACAGGCAAATAAGTGCAGTCACAGGTATTTATTGCAAAAACTGACCATAAACAAATAGTATAAAAGCCTTACAGACAAGTCGTGTTGCATTCCAAGTCTTCTGAAGCCATACAATGTCTTTATGCGAAGAAGAGTGTAAAACATAAGGTTTAATAGCTGAAAATGATCCTGCTCCGTTAACACGCTCACATCTCATTCAAAAGCATACTCCCGTCATGTAGCATGATGCAATCGGTCACGAGACACACAAGAGCCAATAGCATTTCACAACTAAGGCTGACGTAAGGCTTCTTCTGGCTGCATTTTTTGAATTTGCGCATGCGCACAGACTGCAGCACACAGGATGAGCTTTACGGCGGATGGAGACGGCGATCACGTCTATTCCCCTCACAAATCAATCGTTTTGCCTCGTTAGACTTGGAATATTAATATTTTTTGAATAAATTATGACGGTAGTTGTATCTGCTTGTGTTTTATTGACAAATGGTAGGTTTAGGGGCAGGGTTTGGGTTACATGCTCATAAATGTGTAAATAGTGTAATATAAATAAAACTGTTGTGACTGTTTACATTGAAAAATCACACCCCAACATATGTGCAATAATGGCAATATTGTTACCAAATATATAATTTAATCATGACGATAAAATTCCCAGTACCTTTCACGTCAGCATATTGACTCCAAGGGTTTCTTATTTAAAGCAATGGAGGACCCTGCATGTAAAAAAAATACACTAAAGGGGCACCCTGTGCGTCTAAAAGTGACGCCAAGTGGTCCTAACCAAGCGTCAATATGTGACGAGTTGGGAGTGAGAACGTGTTGCAACCAAAGACTATAGAATACCCCTTGATCTGTTAGTAGTGGTTAACAGCTCTCTTCAGAAGACTTGGAATATAAGGTGCTTTTTTGCAAATGTTTGTAAAAAACGTGTTTTCATGTGTCTTACATGAAGAGAGGATTGAGTCTTGCCACACCGCCACAAAGCCCAGTTTGGTGGAGTGTTGCAGTGATGTTTGTCCTTCTGTAGATTTCTCCCATCTGCATATATCATCATGGAGCTCAACTAGAGTGACCATCAGGTTCTTGGTCACCACACTAACCAAAGCCCTTCTCCATCATTTGCTCAGTTTGAACAGATGTCCAGCTCTAAGAAGAGTTCTGGTTGTTTCGAACTTCTTCCATTAAGGGTAACAGAGACTACATGCTTCTGTGACCCTTCAGTGAAGCAGATTTTTTCCTGAACTCTTCCCCAGATGTGTGGCTTGACACAAACCTGTTTCTGAGCTCTACAGGCAGTTCTTTTGACTTCAGAGCTTGGGTTTTGCTCTGATATGCATGATCAGCTATTAGACCTTTTATTAAGACGTGCGTGCCTTTCCAAATCATACCCATTCAATTAAATTTGCCACAGGTTACCTTCACTCAAAGTGTAGTAACATCTTCAAGCAATATGTATGCTCCTGAGCTAAATTTCAACTGTCCCAGATAAGGGTATGAATACTTATGCAATGGAATCATTTAAGTTTTTTATTTTTAATAAATTTGCAAAGATGTTAAAAACCTGTTTTTTGCTTTACCATTATAGTGTATGGCGTGTAGATTGATGTGTAAAAAAGTAATTTAAAGCAGTTTAACATAAGGCAGAAACAACAAAACGTGAAAAACAATGAAGGGGTATGAATACTTTCGCAAGGCACTGTGTGTGTGTGTATATATATATATATATAAACCTACTCTATTTTTTTTCTTGTATTAATTATAAAATCGTAATGGCGTATTATGTTCCATTTAATTTATTCCTTAAATTTTCTTTACATGGTCTTAAACAGGTCTTAAAAAGTCTTCAATTTACCTTCATAAAGCCTTCAGAATACCTGCATTATTTAATTTATTCATTCATTCATCCACTGTTATTTTTTTCACACATTCCTCACATTTGATGTCAGCACATGCCATTTATTATACTACAACAACAAGGCTGAAACGCACAAGTAGACTTAACTGGAAAAGTGTACGTGAGCGTGAAGATTGGCGTTTGTAAACAGTAGGTGGTGACAGGGTCCATATGCTTTGTGCAGTCAGCCCTCTTAGTGAAAAGTTTATTTAAACCTCTGAACATGTGCTTGTGCTCGGTAATAACAGGCAATAAATCAAAAGAGACAGGCCTTGAGCTGAAATAACGAAGAATAAAACCTCTCACCATTGATTTAGTAGAAAATGTGTGTGGATTTTATAGATTTACTGTGCTGAGAGGCATTTGACAATTTATAGCGCAGGTATTACAGAATGTTGTGTGTGTGTGTGTGTGTGTGTGTGTGTGTGTGTGTTCATATATATCCTTCTTTGTGGTCTCTTGTTTCCTGCTCTGCAGGGTTGTCCTATTGGAAAAATAAATTGGATGTGACACAGTTTGAACGCCTCTCTGGGACGTGAACATGCTAACCAGTGGCTTTATTAATTAGCTGATAATGAACCGCTCATGCTCTGTTCCACTCAGAGGTGAAGCTGTAGATTCTTTTCTCATCGGTGTGTTAATTACAGGTGCCTGTGGTGCGGACGACCCCTCTCTGTCTCTTTTTCTCTATGTCTGCCTGTATATTCAGCACATACTACATTAATGCTGTCGACAGGGACCATAACATCTGGAGGCGACATGTGTGTGGCATTTGAGAGCGTGTGGAGGAGACAGTGAGCATGTGTTGGTTGCAGCATGCGCAGGGGTTTATGTATTTTACATTTGTTTGTGAAAGAGAGAGTCATCTATCTATCTATCTATATATCTATCTATCTTACCCCCACATCGTTTCCAAACCCGTGAGACCTTCACTCATCTTTGGAACACAAATTAAGATATTTTTGATGAAATCCGAGAGCTTTCTGACCCTGCATAGACAGTAACGCAACTGATACGTTCAAGGCCCAGAAAGGTAGTAAGGACATCGTTAAAATAGTCCATGTGACATCAGTGGTTCAACTGTAATGTTATGAAGCTATGAGAATACCTTTTGGGTGCAAAGAAAACAAAAATAATGACTTTATTCAGCAGTTTCTTCTTTTCCGTGTCACTGGTTATGAGACTTAATCACTGATAATAGAAAGTGTCAGATTATCTAAGGTCAATGACTGGTCAGACCACTATTGTCACTCCCACTGATAAGATGTTTATCTGGTTTGGGGTCAGGCCTAAATCCAATGTCAATTTCTGTGGATGAGATACCGAGATTTAAGATTAAAATGATATGTAGATTATACTGTATTGATTTTGTGTGTGTGTGTGTGTCCAGCAATTTACAGATGAAAGATTCTGTAGAATTTTCTATGAAGGGAATATACAGCATAATGGGATTGATGCTCAATGAACATAATGGTTCACATCATAATGACTTCATAATCTGTGAATAATCCCTATTGGCTTGGTCCATAATCTGAACTAAAATGTATGCACGCCTGTGTGTGCTGTAGAGTATGTAATGCATGTGCTTGTATGTGTTATGTTGTGTGTGAGCAGGGAAGATGGGTGGATGGAGAGAGAAAAGCAGAGGCAGAATTACAGCATGGTACATTTTTCACAATCGTAAAAAGGCTTGGAAGCTCACTTGAGGATGACACTGCAGAGAACACCGTTTATCAGTGTAGGCAGTTTGTCAGAGCTGTCCTCAAAGTACTCTTTAATACCTCTGCTCAAAGTGCTGCCTCTCTTTCTCTCTCCTGCTACTTTTTCTTCCATCTGTCTGATTAGGGAAGCTGCTTTTTAGGTGTCTGCATATAATCATTTTCACTATAGCTCACAGATCAGAGTGTAAAAAGTCACTAAAAGCCAGAACACGATGGGGAAATGGGATAGATGAAAAGATTTTCACTGGATTTTGCACCCTAAAGGGGTCATATCATATTTTCCTTGATCTTTTGAGATAAGACTTTATTGTGCTATGGAACCGTACTGTATATATCAGAACTCAGAATTTCCTCCACATGCAAAACGGATGTTTATTGAAACTGCTGCAAAAATGACTCGTTCCATACCTCTGCAATTTTCTGATTTCAGACAGATGAGTGACAGAGGACACATTTACATAACTTAGTGGATTTCGTCATCATTCAAAATAACCTACACTCTCAGAAAAAAAGGATATAAAGCTGTCACTGGGTGGTATAGCCTTTCAAAAGGTACTAATATGTATCTTTAATTTACTAATATGCACCCTTTAGGTACAAAGGTACCTTTTTTCTGAGAGTGTATAGGAGCAAATAAGTGGAATCATTAAATCTGTCTAAATAGTCTATTGCTATTGTGACTCTGTCAAGTAAAAATATAGGCCTTTATGTAATTCCTAGAATTATTTAAGGTATTTCAGCTCTATCTGTTTGACTGGGATTGCATTGATTTGTTAATCATTATTACATCAAGCTAAAATGCATTAATGTACATAGATTATTTGTAAACATGAATGGACATAGAGTATTTGAATTTTTTTTTAAATAAAGAAGTGAATAAGTAATGATAGCAGGCGTGTTCTGCCAGTTACATGACAGTTGGGAGCAATTTAAATGGTGAAAAATTGTATGGACCTTGGTGATATCTGGTGGTGATATCTGGCTTCTTTTTGCAATACATGAGATAAAAGTAGGGATGCAAATTTCAACAGCTAAAATGGCATTATCGGTTTTGGCTGAAAGAGAAAAAGGTCAAAAATGTTCATCTGTTCTGCATCATACACAACATAGACTTATGTCATATATTGTTGAAAAGGTCTCAAGCATCCACCATGCAGGATCTTAATACATATTGCATATTTTTTTACTTTTACACATGAAAGTAGTTTGAATATTCACATATTTGAGCAATTATAGTCATGCATGCATGATTTTTCCTCTTTCCCAAGAAAAACTATTTTGTGTCTCATTTCATTGGGTGAACCAGCTGTCAATCTGAGTGGGCCAGTATCACCTGGCCCTTATGTAGCCTCACTGCTCTATGCGATTGCACTACTTCTGACACAAAGGACAAGCTGATTCGATGTGGTGTGATGCGACACAAAACAACAGTTTTGGAAGGGAAACAATGAATGATATTACTTTAGTTATTCAACTGATCTGAGTAAGTCTGATCTTAAAGGCATAGTCCACCATATCATTCCAAACCTGTGTGACTTTCTTTCCTTTGTGGAACACAAAAGAAGATATTTTGAAGAATGTTAGTAATGAAACAGTTGTGATGACCCTTGGTTTCCATTGTATGGATGAAAACAACTAAGACTAATTTCTCAGAACATCTTCTTTTGTGTTCCATGGAAAGCCATACAGGTTTGGAACAACACAAGGGTGATTTTTGAGACACGTTTGCTGGCCAGTAGTACAGTAGTGGAATGTAGCAAGGCATTCCTTTAATCCATGCTCACCACATTCTTGTCAGCAACACTCACATATTTTTGTCCCGACCATCTGGACCAACAGCAGGCCTGGATGCCCTCTGTCAGACTCCCTTGGGAATGGGGAAGGGTGAAGAGCCAGAGCGTCAAATTAATTATCCCAGCGAGTTTGTTTCTCACAGACAAGTAGGAAATAGCCTGGACATATCATGCACTCCAAAATGTGTGGTTTTTTAAACAGTTTAAAGTTATTGTTTTGCCAGGAACATCATTGTGATGCAGTGAGCTTCCAGACAAAGATAAAGGGGGTGGAAAGAGAAAGAGATGGAGGCAAGAGTCTCAGTGGGTATCAGATATTTAATCAGAGTTTGGGGCGAAACAAGGGAATGAGAAGAAGTGTTTCATGTGCTAAAGTCCCCTGCAGGCCCCTCCACATCTCACATTAAACATGTCATTGAAGCCGTTAGTATGCAGCATGTCTAATTAGATACAATGCCTGTTTTTCTTTCTTTCTTTGCAGGATGCTGGGTTGGGAAATGCATCCTGGGCCTGCTTAGAAGAAAGATGACAGAATGCCCTGACTTCAGCCTGTGAGAGACACGATAAGACGGCAAGATGGATTTCTCTGTTTCTTTTATTCTTTTGCTTATCTCTCTATATTTTTTCGCTTATTCTCACAAGCACAAATTGTTATTGAGAGCTTTACGGATTTAATTGTTCATTGTTTTAAATGTTGTTCATCATATGGTAAAACCAGAAAGACCTCAACGCAATACAAACAGGAATCACACAGATACTCAGTTTAGTGTGAACAGTACACGTATATGTGTGTGTGACTCTCATGTCCAGCCTTTTGAGAGAGCTCTCGACCATTTCATCTTGTGCTTTGTGCTCTGGCTCTTTGAGGGCAGCTTGCTTTAAAGTCCCTGTGGTGAAGGTGCTCATGAACATCAGGGTGTGTGTTGCTCTAAAGCACACTGAGGTTCTGTATTCTCTCCAGGAGTTTATCTAAGTGAGTTTAAAAGGCTCTGACCTGTAAGCTGAAAGCCTGTTTTTGATCATCTAAGATTTCACTCTCACCAGTACAAAATCTAAAGATGATTTTCAGTATGTTGTGATGTTGAGAGCCGAGCTCACAAAACAGGTGTGAAGGGTCCAAAGGACCTTACAAGATTAGTGAAACCTGAAAGCACCTACATAATTAATAAACATGTTATGTAATGTCTTAATGTATATGTAAGAATGCAGAAAGGTTTGTGTGAAGGTTATGTTTAGGCTGTAGAAAAATATTAACTTATTTTATGCCTGGGATGTTTTTTAGACTAAAGACCTTTTTGTGGATTGCTAGATCACCTATAATATCTGGTATAGTATCATTTGAATCTTTTTACAAACTTTATGATGCTTCATTGCACATCCATTGAAAGAGTGGTTCTCGACAGTATTCAAAGACTCCATGACTATTCCAGTTGTTCATGATTTTACTGAAATTTTAGATACAAGTGAATGGAAATAGAAGTGAATGGAAAATGCCCTGCCATGACCCCCCAAAATGTATTGGTATGTGATGGGTAAGTATTTTTCTAAGCTTCATGTCTGTAAATGAAGCCAAAGGGTTTTATGCACTTGTCTACCTGATACGATCCTGTGAGAGGTTTTTATCCAACCTTATTAATTACGCTCAAGGGAGTAGTTATCTTCATCAAATTACAAAGCTGTATAGATCAATAGGCTTATTTCCCTCAATGAAATAATAATGAGAGTCAGTGAAGAAATAGGTTATAAGGTCTACACTAGGAGACTATTTCATTCCTGGGGAGCTGCAGTGATCAGACTTGTTTTATTGATAAATCTGATGGACATGCTGATGACTTTATAACCGTGACAGCTCCTTTCTCAGATTTACACACAGATACACATTTTTATCTCTGGGCATATTGATAGGAAGTGGTGAAAGCCAGAATTCTGGGTGGTGGCAGTCAGAAGAATTGTCAGAAGGACTATAGTGAATGGCTTCTGTTAGTGTTTTTTATATGACGGGAACCTTATAACCTGCTTCTTGTTTTTTATTATATGTTCATATAATGGTTTATAGGGACGCGGAATATGAAAAACGTTTGACTTGTGTCGAGGACTAGAGTTGGTTGTTGCAGGTTGATTGACCTTGGAAATGTGAAAATGGAGGTCATACTTGCACTGAAGGAGTTGTAAACACAAAATCTGTGGTGTTTCTAGTATATGTCTCTGTGTGCTTATAAAAAGTAGTATCCTTTAGCAGTCACACTTAACCTACCAGTTCATCATTCAAGCCGCCGTCTCCCCCGTCATCCAGAGGTCTATTCAGCTGAGACTGTCTTTGAGTCTGTGTGAATGTATCAGATGTGACTCACACCCGTCAGATGAACACATTGAGCAGCCGTCACTGAAAGATGGACAAAAGATGTAATTGCAGGATGGAGGACTGAAGCAGTGCTGCTCTCACACACTAACTGGGTTTCTGCTGGATTCTGAACTGCTTTTTCATTGACACATTTAAACAGTGTTTTGCTAAAGATGGTTTGACCAATAGTCAAACGTTTTCCTTTCTATTTCTTTCCTTCCTTCCTTTCTTGCATCTTTTGTTTCTTCCTTCCATACAATACGTCTGTCATTTTTTTCCTTCCTTAGTTCCTCCCCTTTCTTTCTCTCTTTCTCTTTCTACTTTCCATCCTTTCCTCCTTCATTACACTATCCTTACTTTTTCATCCATCCATTCATTCCTTTCCCTCCTTTTTTCCCCAGCCCTTTCTTCTTCATTCCACCATCCTTTCTTTCCCTCCCTACTACTTTTCTTCTTTCCTCCTTTATTACGACATCCTTCCTTTCTTTTCTTTACCGGCTTATGCCATCGTTCTATGCATCCTCTTTCTTTTTGAATTTTTCTTTCTTACTCCATCCATCCATCCATCCATCCATCCATCCATCATTTTCTTCTATACTTTTTCTTTGCCTCTTCCATTTCTTCTTTCCAGCCCTTCCTTCTTCATTCTGCCATCCTTCCTTTTCCACTCCCCTCTTTTTTTCTTTTTAAGGATAATTTCCTTTCTTACCCTTCATTCCTTTAATTTATTTTTTCTTTTCTTTCCCTCCCTACTACTTTTCTTCTTTCCTCCTTTATTGCAACACCCTTCCTTTCTTTTCTCTACCTTATGCCATCCTTCTATCTTTTCCTCCCTTTCTTTTTTGATTCTTTCTTTCTTACTCCATCCATCAATCCCTTTCTTCCTTACAGCCCTACTTTCTTCATTCCTCCTTCCTTCCTTTTTCCACTCCCCTCATTTTTATCCTTTTTTAAACTTAGGAAGGATCATTTCCTTTCTTCCCCTTTTACTCCTTTCATTTATTCCTTTCATTCTTTCCCTCCCTACTCCTTGTCTTCTTTCCTCCTATATTGCGCCTCTCTTTTCTCTACCTTATTCCATCTTTCTATCCTTCCTTTATTTTTTGATTTTTTCTTTCTTACTCTATCCATCCATCCATCCATCCATACCTTTCTATACCTTTCCATTCTATTCTATTCCGTTCTGTTCTTCAGTAATATCTATGCTCATTCCTTCCTTTTATCTTTCTTTCACATTTTGCCTCTTACATCTCCCCTCCTTTCCTCTTTTTCTCTACCAAGACTCAAAGTCATCCATATCAGATATCTAAGTAATTTTCTTGTCAAACTCATTCAGCAGCATATGTCTGAAATGCTAGGTCTGTTGTGACTGTATGTGTGTGACACAGTGTTTTAGAGAGAGTGAGAGAGAGAGAGAGACATGTCCAGTCATGGTAAATAATTTTTGCAGAATCATGCTGATAACACTAAAGGGAAAATAATATCCCCTTCATTATCTCAGCCTTCCTTTAGATACAATTTATCTCAAAGCCCTCCTCTCTGCTCTTGCTCTTTCACTGCTAAATTGTCTTCTCTTTGTGTTTTATAGATTAAGGCTTTGACCCCCGCGTTCCGCTTCGTCCGCTTTGTGTGTGTTCTGACCAGTGTAAAACAACTAAAGGTTAAATCCCCCACTAAGGACTCCATTAATGCCCATCAGTTATCTGTCGGCCATGACTTATGAAGCATTTATGAGCTCTAATTAACTGCTGTAGATTTGAGTGCAAGTGTGAATATGTGTGTGTGTGTGTGTGTGTGTGTAAATCACAACCTGACAGTCGATGCTTATCTTCAGCTTAATTAACCCCACATAAGTGCCGGGGCCTTTTCTTCTCTTTAACAATCAGCGAATATTAGACACCACATAATTACCTTAATGAAGGGTTCCATCTCATATTTTTAGGCAGACATGGATATATAGTGCACACCTCCCATGTTACAATAGGTTATTCTGCTCCTGCTGTGCTTGCATGTGTTTAATGATAATGCTTGTCATTATAGTCCCAATCTAGGAGAAAAAAATGGGAACCTTTTGTAATTATCGTTGTAATGTTTAAACAATTTGTTTAACAAAGATATGGTGGTACTAAATTTTATGTTTGCTGTTTGTAAAATGAGTTTTTTTAAAGACTTGCTGAAATCCAGATAATTACAATGATTCACTCATTTTGACTTTGATCTGCTATCTGATGTGTGTGTGTGTGTGTGTGTGTGTTTTATTTGTTTTTTTGTATTTAGAAATCAATACTCCTGGTGGATCTGTCATAGGTTTTATGGTGCAGGACTTTGATGGCTTTCCTGTGATAGTCTGCAGGTCAAGACACAGACGCTTGGACTTCCTGGTTTAGCCAAAAACTCCACTCTCATTTGACCCGCTCCAGCACTCATCTCTCAGCCGATTGAACCAGCGTGACCCTCCTAGCGTGACTGGAGTACAATAGGATCTTTCTGCAGCTTCTTCCAGACAGGTGTTTTATGTCCGATAGTACAGACTGAGTCGGAGAAGAGTTATGTTTGTTTAAATCAGCAACAGATACTTCTCATGTCCGTTAGCCAAACTGGATAGCACTGCTGGTCCCTCCCTAAGCAGTAACTTTCTGAATCCCATCCATTCTACCCAAGCCGCTTTGTTTAAGACATCGCAACAAATTTTGGATGTTCTCAGTTTAAGAATATTGTCAATCCCTTGGGTCTGTGTGAACTGAGAAAAATCCTCTCATCATAATTCTAGCAAATATTTACCAGTTTCATAAGCCTTGGAGAGTTGAATTCAAAACGGCAACTGTTCAGTTCTGTTCTGTCAGTCATTTCAGGGTTTTTTTCCACTGGTTTTTGGATGTAATTTTTTCTTTGGATGGCAAACTGTTCTGTTTAAACAGAGAATGAATATACCTCCTGAGGATATTACAAGAATATTTAAATAGTTCCTGTCCAGTTAATTGTAATGCAGCACAGTTTGTGTGGGGGAGAAACGGAGATTAAACAAATTCATCAGCAGCTTGTAAAAATCTCACTGTTGGATTTTAGCAACATTCTTTGAATAGTGTAAAAATAAACAGAGAAGATAGTATATACTTTATGTGATGAGGAAAAAAATGCTAATATAATATAATATAATATATTAAAAATAATAAAAGGCCTCTAACACTAGCTTGCTCTATTCTTTTTCTATTCTATCGGTTTTCTTTTTATTTGTTATATAATTTTAAAAATAACTTGCTACTTGTACTGCGTTAAGCTAACTGAGACTTGGCACTTGCATATCATTGCTCTTTTGTTGATTTTGATTGCTTCCATTGTTCTCATTCGTAAGTCGCTTTCTTCTTCTAAAAATGTGTATATATGTATGTGTGTGTTCATACTTCAATATAAATTTCCATACTCATTTTATAAGACATTGGCTGTATATATTTTGCCGTATTTGTCTTTCATCCTCCTTTTCATCATATTAACACCCTCTGCTTTCATAGTGATGTTCTGTTTTCTATTTGTCTCCTAATGGAATAATTGACCTGAGTTGAAAAGTAGGCTTGGTAGTGCCACCCTCTTTCAAACAGTGTATATAGAGGACAATAAACCATGCTGTTCAATCCCACAATCCATTTCAGCACAAAAAGCTGACCATCTAAATGTAATAGGATAGGATGAGATTACTTTCTAATTGAGGTGCGATATCAGGGGATATATTTCCACAGAATATGCTCTTATTTCTCCCACACAGGCTTAAATCTATGTGTGTGCGTTCAAAGTCTTACATGTCTCTGAGTCTTTTTTATCAAGAGGCTTATCCAGGATTTCCTGGAAAACAGAAAAACAAAGTCTGAAGTAAGGAAACATTAATGACAGCTAGAGTGGCAGTGGGTACCGTGTGTACACCAGATTAGGGGTGATTGCTTTTTGGGTTGATGGATGGGATTATCACAGTGTTAAGATTTAATCCCCCATAGAGAGCTCTCTGGAGGTCCAGATTAAACCCACCAACGGATGCCAAGAGTGTGCAGGGAGAGAAGAGCCATTACACATGGTAACTTTTTATATTTTATATACAAAGGTATAATTTGTAAAGTACAATCATTTTTTTTTCTTTTTTTTATTCAAATGATGTGGAAGATAAGATAAATCAGATCCAAAGTCAGATCCAGATCCATCTTAAATGAAGTACTGCTTTTTAGAATTGCAAGACATGAGCTAGATAACAGTGATGCTTAACACAGCAGATTATGCGCTGCTGCCATTAAATAATGCATGCATGTAGGCATATGTTGTCATTGTCATAGCATTTTGTATCTCTACATGTGTCATCCCAGTCAGATACGAGCTTTAATCCTGCTTGTTTTGTTAAATCTGCTCACATCCAGATATTTTACTGGGAGCTTGCATGTTACAGCACGTGCTAAAGCTAAGAGCAAGGTGAGCATATATGTGCTCCTCTCGTGTCAACAGGATAAACGTTCGACCCAGACACTGTAAATGAACTCCTTGCAGAGGAGAAATTAAATTATGGCTCTCGGTTTGGCTGGAAAATGAGATCTTAAGAACCTTATTGCAATATTGTGATAAATCAGGGAATTATGAAAGGCCAGATGGATGAGTGTGATTAGGGGCCCGTGTAGAGCCCAGCCAAGCATCACTCACCAAGGAACCTTTCCGTTGAGTACCGCCGACACAAAACATTCTTAATCACTCTTTCAAGATTACAGCCGGCCCCCGAGACTACATATCCACTTTGTCCTGTAGTTAAAGGCTTTTGGGTAAAATTGAGGCTGTTGCTCTCTTTGTGCTTTGACTTCAAATGGAACAAGGTTTTGTTTTACTCATCTCTCAGGGTACTGCTTTGGGTCAGCATTTCCATTAAACTGCTTCGAAGTCAAATTCCACAGTGAGTGTGTAACGGACACCTGTGAAGGACTGATGAAGAAGAAAAGAAAGCAGGAGATTTAACACACATACACTATGCTGAACAATATGCTCTAAATACAACCTCATAGTTTATTCCATAAATCCTGCAATAACATCCTTACACAACCATTGTCATAAATAATAGATATGATGGTGGTGTTCCACAGGGACGTCTCCTGGGTCATTTAGAGTTTACTATTGAATATGTGTAGAAAAGAAACCATACGTGCAAAAGCAAAATAGGCTGTATACTATGAATAAATTGCTTGATGATAGCACCTTTTCTTTTGCATATGCTAATTTAGTATCCTTGTCACACATATTATATTATATTATTCTTGATTAATCTTAAATGTTTTACTTTGTTCTTGTCATGAAGCCTTATACTTGCTACTGCTTTTTTTAAATAATAACTTAATAAATAAATATATAATTAAATAATATAAATTATATAAATAAATTATTATATTATATTATATTATTCACCTTATTTACCTTCAAAAGGTGCATTATTTAGATAGTAATATGTACCCTTAAGGTACTACTGTGAGCCTTTTTAGGGGTAAATAAGGTACAGAGATTTCCCTTTGATGGCACTGCCCCAGTGACAAGCTGTTGTACCCCTAAAAGTAAATTGTTTGCACATTTGTTGGTTAAACCATGCAGATTGTAGGTGGTAACTGAATAAGATGTTTTTTCCCTAAAATACTGCTTGAAAAAGTGGCATAACTGTGTGAATATATCTCAAATAATTTCAAAAGAGTAAGCCGATGTCTGATTCAAAGCCTGACATAAAAAGGGCAGGAAGGAAGATTCTGTGATAACCATTGTGAGAGACTGTCGCTCAGACAGCCCAGCGTGTGAGCGGCACAGAGTCAGCCCCACCATTCATTGCAACTAATTGAATGCATTTGCTCGTGGCCATCAAACAAATGAGAATTTGTGTCAGGCCGCCGTTGACATACTGAATTGTGATAGATGATGTTCAAGCTTCTGACTCACATTTCATTCAGCACCGTGAAATGAAATCAAGGCTACTGAGGGGAGGAAAAATCCGTCTGTCACCAAATCTGATCGGCTTGTCCATTTGTCAGCGTACAACTGCATTGAATCTCATGTCAAATGAGATTTTGAGACACTATTTGTATTACATTTTTGGGGATGAGACTTCAGGAACATTTTAATTTTCACTGCAAGGCCCAGAAAAATAGTGTTGCCTTTTGTCGCGTATTTGGTAACTGGTGTTGTTAATAGAACTTTCTCTCTATTTCTCTCTATCTCTATTTCTCTTTCTCTCACTCGAGAAACACTCACAACAGCATCTTAAAATAGTTTACCCAGAAACTAAATTTTAGTCATTGTTTATTCAGCCTCATGTTGTTCCTTTCTTTCCTCAGTACACAAAAGGAGATACTTTGATGAATGTTCATGCTATTCTTTTCCATAAAGTAAAAATGAATGTGGACTAGTGGCTGTAAAGCTTTAAATAAAAAACTAAAGCATTATAAAAGTACACTATATGAGCCAAACCCTATATGCATATAGAACTCTGCATAATTTCCAAACGAATGCATGCTTTGAGCAAGTGTGTGTCCTGGTGTCTTCTCTTAGCCCAGTTTAGCACTCTTACTGATTTAGCAGGAGATGGTCCCAGAGCAGAGAGCTGCTTTGACACTATTGTGACAGCTCTACTCACAACTCAGCACCAATTCCACTTTCCTCCTCTCTCCACTAATGATCATTGCAAGAGAAGAGGAGATAGAGTGAGGTGCTATTCTTTCATTTCACTGCCCTTACTAATGAGTGCCTGTCTCAGAGGTGGGCCTAAATATTCCCGGAAGACACACAGAGCCTTCAGCAAAGAGCCCTGTACGATTTACATTCGCAGCCAAATCTGTGATATTTTTTTAAATATACAAATGACATTTTATCATGTTGTTAAAGACCCTGTCTATAGAATAATTTTATGTGCTTAAATGTATATGCTTTATGTACAAAGACACTTTCACAACATTTCAAAGCCCAGTAAAGTAATATTTTCAGTTACAGCAGTGAAGATGATGCTCAGAACAGTTTAATAGTTACCATTCGTGGTGTCTGCAAGCAATTGACTATCTAGACAAAGTTTTAATGAGCTATTCTCCCGAACTTTTTTTAATTTTTTTATAAGGCTTATTAATTTACCAGCTTAAATGTATAGGCAAAACATAGAGAGAACATATACAGTATATATAGTATCTTGTAAGTTGGTTCTACTGTTATGACTCATTATGTTTTCTTTAACCTTCCTGCATTTGCAGGGTGGCTGAGATTGTATGTCATTCCTTGAGCGTCGTGAAGGGGCAGCCAATTTAACCATCTTTCTGTCTGGAGGAAGAATGACCTCTGAGGACCTTGAATGCAGTTTTGACAGAGGGAAGCTGATTACAGTAACTGGAGTTTGGTGTTCAGTCTTGAGCGATATGAGTACACAAAAAAAAACCTCTTTGGTAAGAATTTTCCAATTTAAGAGTAGGCTATTTTGTTTTGTTTTGCTTTGCTTTGCTTTGTTTTTGCTCTGTTTTGTTTTTTTACTGCTTTGCTTTGTTTTGCTTTGCTTTGATTTTGCTCTGTTTGTTTTGTTTTGTTTTGTTTTGTTTTGCTTTGTTTTTGCTCTGTTTTGTTTTTTGTTTTTTTACTGCTTTGCTTTGTTTTGCTTTGCTTTGCTTTTGCTTTGTTTTGTTTTGTTTTGTTTTGTTTTGTTTTGTTTTGTTTTGCCTGATTTCTCATCTGCCAGGCAAGTATACTAGCTCACTTCTCCTCAACAAACTGTATGATTTGAGGTGTTCTTCATGCCTGTAGCACAAATGATGTGGCACAAGTTACACCCAAAAGTTTAATACTTAGTGGTTTATTCGAAATCCTAACTAGTAATTATGATTCTTGCCTAAGAAAACACCACCAATGAGTCTATAAAGAATAGAGTAATTTGAAGTGCGCCCTCAGAGAGCATAGCTGGGAAATGCATGAGGCAGACCTGAATGACACTGCGCGAGACGGGATTTCCCCAGCGGCTGTTTCTCTCATTATCAGAGTCTTCGTGTGCCCGGAGCTCTGAGACTACAAACTGTACTCATTAGAGGGGAAGAGAAGGCAAACCAAGCCTGCTGCGTCTGCCCTAAATCTCTGTAACGTCGACTTGCTGTCATTTTTATAGTGCTGATGGAGGCCTGGAGAGAGAGGACAATGGCCTTTTAAAAGATAACAATAAAAGCCTTCAGATGTGTCCCATTCTTCAAATGAGAGCCGACACAAATGTGACTGCCTCCTTTTTAAGGGCACCTTTTACACTGGCAGGAGGTTAAGTGTCTCACTTTAAGGTTTTATAAAACAAACACCACTCTGTCTGTTATGAAGTCACTAATAAACTTATTGGGCCTGCAAACCAATCTCACTACTTAAACAGAAAAGCAACAAATCCTGGCTGTAAAAAAGCTGTGACAACAAAAATATTTGAGGACTCCTTTCATATTAAATAAAATGATCACTCTACTTAAAGAAAATGTTGATCTAATGTACACCACTAGCGGTGTGTTTCATTTTAAATGCCAAATTCTTAAAATTATACGAGCAGTATACTTCCATTTTCTTTAAAGGCCACAGTCCTGCTTTAACACTCTGCTTCATTTATCTTATGAATACACATTAAATTTCAGATAGCCATATGTTTCCGCTTTTGAACTTTATAGTTTGCTCTCCCTTATGTCAGGCCATCATCTTAAATGATTCTTTATGGCCTTGTAAGGTCAGCATTAAAAGCTGAACTGTTTAATACGACGCTATTTAACAGAGAAAACTGTCATTGAAAACCATTATGAAAATTGGATAAATTTTTCAGTTCATTACCTCAGTATGAATTGAACAGCCTTGTTGGCTAGTTTGGCCATTTTTTAATGGAGGCTGTGGAGAAAGAGATAATCCTTTTTAAATTCCCTATAGGTGATATAAGATTAAGATTATTTTTTATTTGTCACATACACAATTACATAGAGAGTATATAACCAGTAGTGAAATGTATTCTCTGCATTTAACCCATCCTAAGTGAACACACACCCGGAGCAGTGGGCAGCCATGTTACAGCGCCCGGGGAGCAGTTGGGGGTCACTCGTGGTATTGAAGGAGGATACTCCCCCCACCAACAATCCCTGCCGGACCTGAGATTCGAACCCACAACCTTCCGCTTACAAGTCTGACTCTCTATCCATTAGGCCACGACTGCCCCCAAATAAAACAGACAGCGGTTATATTGTGTAGTTATATACAGAAAATCATTAGATATGATTGAAGTGACTTCAAATATTGATGCTGAATAAACTACATGTAGTTTTACTGAAACCAATGAGGGAAAAAGACCCATAAGAGGCTAATGTCTTTGCATATGTTTGCACAGCAATGGTTTTAATGGCAACAGTATTTGCCTAGTGTCTTGTTTTGTTTTTGAGTCACTGACGTTATTCAGAATCCAATGACATCCAACCGCCAACACAGGTTTAAGTCTATTTTATCCACAAGATTCCTGAAAACACAAGATTTAAAGATGTTAATCTAAGACCACAGAACATCAGGCACACACACACACACACACACACACACACACACACACACACACACACACACACACACACACACTTACTTTAGGTTTCACTCCTTATTGTCAAAATGTCATCATACAGTTGTAGTTGTTCTTTACACCTTTATGTTGTATTGTTTTACAGACTTCTTTTTTATTCTCTCTTTGATTTATTATTTCTTTGTTCTAATAGAAAATTCTTTATTGAAATTCATTTTTCCTCAGCAGTAACACATACTCTGTTTGTTGAACAGGGCTGTAGGAGATGCTCACACACAGGGCCCTGACGCATGATGCAAGGGAAGCCAACAGTGAACACAGAGATGTTAATGTGGTCACAGACAAGTGTTATATTCTCACCTTTTTTTTTCTCTCCGACACACATATACAGTCAACACAGCTTTATTAGCGTGAATATCAGCATTGTCATTTACAGTATATCCAAAGTGTATGATAAATGTAAGTGTATGATATGATATGATATATATATATATATATACACTTACATTTATTTTTTAATTAAATAAAAAAATTAACACATTTAATTTAATTTTTTATTATTCCAAAAATATATACATTTAAATAAAATTAGTTATATACAATGTATAATCACTTGTCAATGTAATGAATTGGCCATTCAATTTATTATCTGAATTGACAGTGTTTCCAAAAGTGTATATTGTACTGAAGTAAAGGGAAAATTAAGGGAATTAACAGTGATTTTTCAGAAATTATTTCAAAACGAATTATTATAGAATTGATTTTTTTTTTAATATATACATTTAAATAAAACAGAATTGGGTATATATAAAGTATAGTCACTTGTCAGTAGCAAGTTGGCCATTAAAATACATGTTCATAGCTGGTGCTCATTGACATGCTGGTGTTGTGCTATCATTCTTCTCACTCTCCCCCCCCCACACACGCACATACACAGATTTTGTCTTTCTCTCACACCCTCTCTCCATCTTGAGTGAAGCTCATTACTGTGGAGATGCAGCTGGGTTAGGGGCCACACACACTCTCACACACTCACACAGCGGAACATGTGATGGTGTAAATGCGCTGAAAGGATAATTTGACACCCACTTGGCTATGATAGCCTGTAATTCTCTGACTCTTCCTGAACTCCTCCTCAGCACGCACACATAGAGTGCACTCTCTCGGGTGGAAACTACTGCTGAAATGTGCCGGGTCTTCTCTCCATTTTTTCCGGATGCAAGAACCCATCCCACTCGTAGATTTACAGCATGTATCAAAGCAATTCACAACCGCAGCTCAGTCAAAGGTTTAGTGGAGTAAACCTGTGATTTCTGTCCACTCAATTCATTCAGATCGACAGTGCAATTTGTTTGGGTGTTTTTTTCCCTCAGACACGCTAGCAGGCAGCATCATTGCTCAAGGACAATAGGCCTGACAAGCCAATGACAGCGACACACATTTTTCTCTGGAAAATTATTTACCTGCAGAAATGAGTCTTGTATCAGGATGTCACCTCTTCTCTACAAGGTGCTTTGTTTATTTTTCTCTCCTATTGCTGTTTCCTTTACTGTCTCTATTTATAGATGAAGTATGATAAATTAAAGCAGCATCTTGTCTGCCGTGAGACATGAGGAAATTAAGAAATAACTGAATGCCGTCTTTGTCCAGCACACATTGAATGTTTATTTCAGGAAGGAACATGATTCTCAGAAAACACAATTGTGTTATTTGCTTAAACATAGAACATGTAAATTGATAGATGGTTAATATGTCATTCAAACCCTGTGATTTACTGCAAAATCATCTTCTTGTTCATACATATAAATTAGTCATTTGATACAATGCACTTATTGTGTATATACGTTTTTACATTGTACTTATATTTAAAAAATACCTGCATGTAATTATATCTGTAATTAATTTCTGTAATTATATTTATAATTACACTGTTGATCTATCCCTCATACCTTAACCCACCCTTAAACCTACCCATACCACCAAACCTGTCCCTAACCTTACCCGTATCCCACCTCAATAGCAGCAAATGTTTTGCAATACAATATGAAAACAATAAGTACATTGTACTTATTTCTGATGTAAGTACATAGTAGTTAAGGCCACCTAATATAAAGTGGGACCTACTAAAAAAAAGGCAATTTAATAAATTACATTTTTACTTTTTACAATTTACATTTTATTTTATTAAGCATAAATCTAACAAAATGCAACACTGTGCATTTATTTATTTTTTGTTAAATTTTTTTTTACAAAAATGTGTTGGAACCCCCCCCCCCCCCCCAAATAGTCAAAAGGACTATTTGGTTGGATGTATGAATGGATGGACAGACTGATGAATGGATGGATTGATGGATAGATGCATGTCTACACAGATAGACAGGCTGAGTGCTGAACATCAGGGAAGTGGTCCGTGAGCTGCAGGTCTGGTGAGATGTGTGGAGGTTTGATGTATTGCTTCATCTCTGTACAGCAGCCGCTGCAGTCATTGAGGTAATGTAATAACCTACATCACAGTCATGCCAACATGCAGTGCTAGAGATGGCACTGACTACAGTCAGATGAGTCTGTACAGGCCAACAGACCAGCTCTCAGAGAGCAGGCAGACACACCTATCTCTAACATATTCTATACAGTTCTGACATAAACATACATTTTACATCTTAGTGGTTACTATATTGTGCATATTGGCATGGCTGAAATGCTGTATTTCCTAGCACTAGAGTACATTTTCTAATACATTTTTTAATATTCTAAAGCAGTTATCGTTTAGTGACAGGTAATCATTTTCCTTTTCTTTCATTTGTGAAGAATTAATTCACATTCGTGCCTGTCATTTTTAAATGCTTATTATTGGTGCACATTGAAAGCACCACTGAATGCAACAGCTTTTCAAGAGACACGAAAACTAATAAGAATGACGGCATGAATGGATGAACGGATGGTGAAAACAAACTGTGAATGTCGACGGCATGTTGTATACTTATTGTGTTCGCTAATCTGAATGTGAACAGTGTGTCTTCGGTATTCAAGCAGCTGGCTGCTAGCATGAGTGTTAATGCTACTCGGTAATAAGTGAGTGACACGTTGCCAAATCACAAACAACAGTGCTGTGCTGAGTGTGAGACTGAGATTCTTTAACTGTACTTCTCTCGGCATATACAGTGGCTCTGAAAAAGTACTTGGAAACTTGCACCATACTTACAAATACATTTCAGTGTATAAATATGATCAAAACAAGTGACATCTGCAAACAATTATGAGCTTTTTCTGTGATGACTTTTTACCAGCTTGTGTAACAGTCATTGTCTAAATTTTGAACACATTATTATTGTTATTTATAATCATACTATTGTTATTGTTGTTTTATAAATAATATATTTTAATAATATTATATTTAAAAATTGAATTATGTAATTTGTTATTCATTGTAATAATAAATATTATTGTTATATATACATATAGAGTACACACACGCATACATACTGTAAATACTGTATGCAAATACACTATATTGCCAAAAGTATTGGGTCGCCCCTTCTAATGAACAGGTTTGACTACTTTAGTAATTTCCATGAGTACAAATCTTAATGTTAAAGCATATAATGATATTCTAGGAAATTGTGTGCTTCTAATATTATAGCAACAGTTTGGACTCTTTTCTATTCTAACATGACAATGCCTCTGTGTATAAGACAAGGTTCAAAAAGAAAATGATTGATTCAGTCAGTGTGGAAGAACTTGACTGGTCTGCATAAAACCAAGTCCTAATCCCAGTTTAACACCTCTGGTGTGACTGTAAATGCAGACCTTGAGCCAAAAACTCATCACCAAACACCAATGACTTGTACATATGGGTTCAGTCATTTTAGACACTTCCAAAACTGTTGCAACAGAGATGGAAATACAATTTTTAAATACATGAATTATGTTCCCATCGTTGTTGCCACAGATTTGGAAGTGCATTTTTCTGTTCTAAAGAAGGGGGTGTCCCAATACTTTTGTCTATATAGTGTATGTACAAGTCATTGGTGTTTGGTGATGAGTTTTTGGCTCAAGGTCTGCATTTACAGTCACACCAGAGGTGTTAAACTGGGATTAGGACTTGGTTTTATGCAGACCAGTCAAGTTCTTCCACACTGACTGACTCATTTTTTCAGTGTGTGTGCATATATATATATATTATTCTTACAGTGTGAAATATCTTTGAAAAGCTCAAAGAAAAAGGAAACCATATATATAGTATAATGTACTTCTATTATCTAAAGAATTGTATTATGTAAAGAGTATTTCTATTATTATTATTATTATAATGATAGCAATAATAATAGTAAAATAATAAAGATGATGATAATAATAATAAATTGTTTTATTTTTATAAATCTATATTTAATCTTATTATCATTTATGATTTAAAAAATCTAAATATAATTTTTCTTACAGTGTGAGGTATCTTTGAAAAGCTCAATGAAAATGGAAACTATATATACAGTATAGTATATACTATTATCTAAAGATGTCTGAGTTTTTCTATTACTATTATAATAATGATGATGATGATGATGATAATTATAATAATAAATTGTTTTACTTTTATAAAATAAAATACATAATCTTTTATTGTCATAATAATAGAATAATAATAATAGAATATATAATTAATATAAAAACTAAATATCCACATTTGTATGTTATTTTTCTTCCAGTACATACAAAAGCAAAAGGAAATTATATATACAGTATATAGTACATTTGTTATGAGTTTACTTATCTTTCTTCAAAATAAAAGTGTCTTTATTTGATTTCA
This sequence comes from Schizothorax lantsangensis, assembly GCA_027422415.1. Taxonomy (NCBI): domain Eukaryota; kingdom Metazoa; phylum Chordata; class Actinopteri; order Cypriniformes; family Cyprinidae; genus Schizothorax; species Schizothorax lantsangensis. Next base: position 13,875,861 of record CM049856.1, read on the forward strand.
TTGTCTGAAGAACTTCATATATTTTGAGTGTAACTTAAGTGTCCAAATACTTTTTGGGTGTACCTCTGTGGTTTTCCTAATTTCCCCTAATGTCTTTCCATTTCCTTTTGCCACCCTGCACTTCTCTAAGTTTTTCTCTGTGTGTGCGTGTGTGCATGTGTAGGGACCACAGGCCTGGGAGGAAAAACAGAAGAGGCCCCTAATACTAATAAACGAGTGCGACTTTCTCTTTGCCTCTCTCGCGCTCCAGAGCTTGCCCTCTGGGATAGCAGAGAAAGGCTGAGTAATTGGAAAATATCCCTGCCTCATATTCCGGAGAGATCCCTCTATTTCTCTCTCTCTGCGTTCCTCTCTCTCCATCTTCTGCCTGCACAATGAGATACTGTTCTCATTTTGCCTGTTAAAAGGAACAATTAGCCTGCTTGGGCTACGTGTGTGTGCATGCTTTCAAGATGGGGGCTGAGAGAATATGGCGTATTTACATATCTCTCTGTAAATTGTGTATTCAGATGGTTGAATGTCACAGTGCCAGGAAAGAGGAATAGTTTTCAGAGGCTCATCTGTGTCTCTTTCAGCTCGCCTGCGTGCGCACGGCCCCCGACACATGCTTTGAGCTAATGGCCCTTCTGTTATTGGACATTCAGCAGATCCAGTGCCGCATGTATGACAGGAAGCGGAGTGATCCGAACTTCCTGCCATGCTGTAAAACGGCAAAAGAAAAACATAGCACTTGTACCTCTCTTCCACGATCCATCCTCTGCTCTCCTCCCCTGCCTTCCCCTCTCCACTTCACCCTCCCAAAGCCCTGCGAGGAAAACTCTTAAACATGCATTTGAAGTAAAAGCTTTTTTGTAATCTTGACAAGAGGGTGCAGGAGGTAATGGAGCAGTGTTGATTCGCTGAATGACAGGCTCGCAGTAGGGTCACTGAATGTTTCGCGTTCACCCCTTGACACTGTTTTGGGGAAGCTGTTTTACCCATTTAACTTTTTGTCTTTTACTTAGTGAAACAAGGGCAGGCTTTTATAGATCACCCGTCAACCCAGATTTCTAGACAAGAAGATTTGTTGGAGGTCTGTGCTGATTTAATGCAGCCAGATGCAAACTAAATATTGGCATCAAATCTGTAGCACTAGAATTTCTTAACTGTGTTGAATTGATTGGTAGTTGGTATCACAGGAAGTTGGTATTGTACTTTCGTTCTTTCTATTATTCTATCAGTTGTTCTATTAATAGTTCTATCAATCTAATCAATCTATTGTGCTATCAATTTATCATTGAATTTAATCCATCCATCGATCTGTTGATCTATTCATTTTTCATCTATTCAATATCAACCTGCCCATCAATTCATTGTTCTGTTATTTCTCATCCATCTATCCATCATTCTATCAGTTGCTCTGTTCTGTCTATACATCTGTTCATCTATTATCCATCATCCATCTTTTCTATATCTATCAACTTGCTCATCTGTCCATCCATCTGTCCATTCGTCCATCATTCTGTCCTTTATTTCTGTTCTTTCTCTATTCATCATCCATCCATCCATCCATCATGCTGTCAGTCATTCTGTTCTATCTATTTTATATAATTTCCTTGTTTTTATTGTTGTTATTATTATTTTTTATTCCTTGTTTTTATTGTTGTGATTATTTATTTTTTTATGACTTTTTAACTTTCTTTTATGTAAAGCACTTTGAATTACCACTGTGTATGAAATGTGCTATATAAATAAACTTGCCTTGCCTTGCCTTATTGTATCCATCTATTCGTTATCTATCATCCATCTATTCTATATCTATCAACTTGCTTGTCTGTCCATCCATCTATCCTTTCTTTCTGTCCACCCATCCATCATTCTGTCATCATTCTGTTCTTTTCATGTATTCATCTATCCTATCCATCCATCTTTTCTATATCTATCAACTTGCTCATCTGTCCATCCGTCAGTCTGTCTGTCCATCCATCTGTCCTTTCTTTCTGTTCTTTCTCCATCCATCCACCCATCCATCATTCTGTCAGTCATTCTGTTCTTTTCATGTATTCATCTATCTACTATCCATCCATCTTTTCTATATCTATCAACTTGCTCATCTGTCCATCCGTCAGTCTGTCTGTCCATCCATCTGTCCTTTCTTTCTGTTCTTTCTCCATCCATTCACCCATCCATCATTCTGTCAGTTATTCTGTTCTATCTATTCTATTCATTTATTCATCTATCTATTATCTATCATCCATCTTTTCTATATCTATCAACTTGGTCGTCTGTCCATCCATCCATCTGTCCTTTAATTCTGTTCTTTCTCCATCCATCCATCCATCCATCCATCCATCCATCTTTTGTTGTAGCTATTGTTCTCTTTGTCTGTATATTTAAAAGATATTAAAGCGTATTTTTAAAAAAACACTCAAAACCTTTGAACAAGGCTGTTGTCAAACAAACAAGCATTCAAAGTCTGACCCAGAATGCATAGCAAAGTCTTGGCAACCACCAAGTTGGATGAGTTTTGCATGAGCAAGCACTACTTGAATTTTCTTTAGAATTTCTAGTTCAATTTATGTAAACTGCACTAAAAATAATTTGTCGTGGCATTTTGCTGATTTCTGCAGCATATGGCAACAAATCATGTTCAGCATGCATATGTAATATATAGCTATTTCTTTCATTCATACTTGTTTCTGTATCTTTGTATGTGTACATGTGTGCTGGTATTCCACAGAATATACAGAGAAGACACATTAGACAAAGTGGTAATGGATTGTGTTTATTCGCATGAATAACATGCAGACAAAAAATCTGATGTGTTTACAGTCTTGTTTTATTCACTTAAATGTTTGATTTCATATAAACACGTTTGGTATTGGGAGATTTTACACCTTTGTGCCATGTCACTTTAGAGAACACACTTTAGCGTGGTGTGATCAACATAAAAAGCAATTTGTTGTCGGCACTCTGAAAACTGTTTTTGAAAACTGTCCGAATAAATATTGCTTTGTTGATATGAATGCTACAATGATAGTTTTTATCCCCACACGTCTCTACATACAGCACATATATACATGTATTTGTCACGGTGAAGAGAATGACAAGGAATGACAGGGGAGTTATCAAAACCTCATCCCCTGAGTCAGAGACACAGATGGCTGTTAAAGTTGGTAATAATATGCTGGCAGAGGTCCATGTGTTACAGTGTGACTGTCAGCGCAGGCAGGGATCGGAACAAGAGGAATGAGTGGCATTTAAACCATAATGACAGATTTTAAAGAGGTAGTTTGGGATTGAAATGACATGATGGTGAGTAAATGACAGAATTTTTTTTGGATAATAAGGCTTTACATGAGTTTTTGAAGGGTGCTGTTGTGTGTGTGTGGTAAACCTTTAATTGTCTGCAATGTGATGTTTTCCTCTGGGCTGTAGAGACTTCATCTGCACTGTCAGTGTGTTTGATAGGTGTCTGGAAGATTCTGAGCCGAGGGACCGCAGTAGAATCACTGATTCTTGAGGATTTTTATATAGCTGCAGCTGCTTGAGTAGTTTTTTTCTCTCTAGAGGATTGACATTTGTTCTGTTTACTCTCTCTTATGGCTGTGGTTTCAGTTTTATTTAATTTTAACAGTCTTTCCCGATCAGAACTCAAGGTCTTTTAGTTACTTCTGTTTTAGTAGCCTTTGCTATAAGTCCATGTTTAAAGGAATAAGTTCACCCAAAATGAAACTTTGCAGAAAAAGTAACTTACTGTCAGGCCATGCAAGATGTAGATGCTTTTTTCCCCTCATTGAAACAGATTTGGAGAAATTTAGCATTACATCACTTGCTCACCAATGGATCCTCTGCAGTGAATGGGTGCCGTCAGAATGAGAATCCAAACAGCTGAGATAACATCACGATAATCCGCAAGTAATCCATACAACTCCAGTCAATCAGTTGCTGTAACATCTTGTGAAGCAATGATCTGTGCATATTTTGCTTCTGATTCAGACAAGGTGACTTTAGAGAAAGCTGTATTAGGACTTAATGACTCAACAATTTGAAGTTAAAAACATCTAGATGGATTTGTTTATTAAAAACAAGAAGCTTTTTTGCTTCTCAAGATGTTAATTGATCAACTGGAGTCGTGTGGAATTCTTGTGAATTATTGTGAAGTTTTTATCAGCTGTTTAGACTCTCATTCTGACGGCACCCATTCACTGCAGTTGATGAATTGGTGAGCAAGTGATGTACAGTAATGTAGAATTTATCCAAACCTACATTATCAGTCTGAAAAGTAGACAGTTCTTTTAGAAGTTAGTTCTGTTAAAAGTTGACGGTTGTTTGTTAGTCAGCAGCTGGCTTTGGATGTTTTATCAAGTGTAAATGGTCCATCAGAAGTAAATACTGTGTATTATGAACTGTACTCAGCTTCCTGTGTCATATAAATATGAGAAAATGCTAACATCACTGAAGCATTATTGTTAGTTTGAGTTTGAACACTGGTAATTATTTTGTCCGTAGGGGCTGGGGAATAAAATAACTTCTCTTTCACATACACTTGTTATGCTCTGCAGTTGTTAAGACTACATTAGGGCTAGAAATAAACAAGCTTTCCGAAGGCAAGCATATCTGCCACTATATATAAACATATGTTGACATAGTGTGTATGTGATCTTCCGAGTGTGTTATCAGTTCAGGAAGATAAGCCTATGTTTTTGCAATATGACAATGTCTCAAAAAGAAGAAAAACATAGTAGCTGACATCGATCTGAATGTGCTATATGCAATACCTGCAATTATACAATATTTTATTGTAAATGAGTGTAAAATCATGGCTTTTTATACAATAATACACTTTTTTTTTTGAAAATGGGGATGCCAGTCTACATCTATTATGCTGTCGGAATCAAAATATTACATAATTAGAAATGGATTAATATCTGAATATAACAGGAAATGGTTTCCTTTCATCTGCTTTTTTTCATTAGCCTATTTAGAGTGTTTTACTGAGTAATTAAAAGCTCACAAAAGGATGACAAAATCAGTCCCGCCCATCTGGTGTCAAGGAGACAGCTGTTACATCCCTTCTCTCCCGGGGAGCAGATAGAAGAGCTCACTCTGTTATTTCAGACAACATCGATAAAAACACTATGGATACACAGCATGCAAATCGTTACAGTGACTCTCGATCGGGTGCCAGAAAGAATGAAAAATCTTTATAGCTAATGAAAGTGCAAATGAGGCATTTGGTTAATGATGGGGTGAGGACAATATTGGCCTGATTGCACGAAAATGAATTAAGTAATGCATGTTATGCTCTGAGACAATTGTTGCTTTAAAAATCAATTTTAGAGAGATGCGGAATGCTGCGATTTTAAGAAGGAACATTCTTTTTCCTCTCTTCTCGCACACATTTACTTGATACAGTCCCATTATTATGCATGTGTATTGGTCTATTAATCACAGGTAGAGGAGCGTAGAGTCATAGATCTATATGCTATATAAATATACCCGGTATTGTACCGTCCCACTCTTTAGAACACACTGTATTAGCTGAATAAATTCCCAGGACTGCAGGACCTCTCGTAGAAAATCCATATCTTGATGCTTGACAGTTTACATGGTGGAAAGTGTTGCAGAGTCATACTTGCTTGAAGCATTGCATTGTGCTCTTTTTAATGAGGCGTGAATGTGGCGTGAATAAATTGTTGTGTGTTTTCTATCAGGATGCCGTAAAAGGGGGGTGAGTGTGAGATGGATTAAACACATCAAGTGGGTTATATCACTCATGCTAAGCTGAATAGCTCCTTGTAGACACAGAATTTTATACTGTGTTTGTAAACAGGGTTTCTGCGGGTCTTAAAAAAATCTTAATTTGCTCTTCCACAACTGAAGGCCTTAAGTCTTAAATTCATACAGTCCTAGCATTAAATGTTGCAAAAAATCACATACTGGAATTTTCTTTTCCAGTACAAATATAAACAAATATTGAAATGCCAAATAAAGAGAAATTAAGTATTGTTTTCTGAGAAACTGAATAAAATTGAGGGGGAATAAAACAAATATCTGTTTAAGAGATTTTTCTGAGCCCACTGGCACATATTTGCTCTTGTTTTAATCATAAGCTGACTTCATTTTGATTAATTTCAGAGAAAACAAGACTTATTATCTTATGTCATTTTGCTTCTACATTAAATTTATCTTGATTTAGGAATGTTTTTGAACTGGAAAAATGAGACAAAAATAATTACCACAGTAAAAGTTGTTTCCATATTCTAGTGTTTGAGGTATTCAAGCCTTTTTTAATAAATTAAAAATGGAGATTGGTAGGAAGCTGTTTTCTCAAACTTTGAAGTGTTGCTACTTTAATACACCTCATTGTGTACTCCCCATACATTTACTTTTAGATAACATATTGATGTTCCCTTCAATTTATTCCTTACATTTCCTTTACGTGGTTTTAAAAAGGTCTTAGCTTAGTCTTACCTTCATAAAACCTGCAGAAACCTGACTAAATCACATATCAAAACTGCTGTCTCCCAGATCTGTCTCCATCTGCCACCAGTTCATCTGCTGTGCCTCTCTTGACCGCACACACATTTTGAATAAGTAAAGTTATGCTCTGGTTTCAGTGCAGTTTGATAGCAGGGGTGCATAAGGTCACCCCAGGGTTGGCCTAAAGGGAAAACCTCTTCATATTACATAAGAGCAATACAAACAGTATAAAAGAATGAGAAACAGCATCTGACCCATTCAAAACGTGTAAGTGTAAATGATCTGTTTGAAGACTTAATTGATTGTACATTTTGCCTAATAGCAGTTACTAATTGCCTAATAGCTGCATGTTAGAGGCATAGAAAGTCATGCACAGCCTGAAGGCATTGAAAATGTTAAAAGGAACAAGTGTTTGATTATGCGTTGACTTGTTTTATGTATTTAATACTATGATAAAACACCTTGATATGCACTGTGCCAGATGCCATGGTTGAAAAGAAACTTGTGCTGCTTTTTAGCTGGATGTTTTGGTTGAAAACCCATGCGATGCCAAATGAAGATTTAATAGCCTGTGCAATTACTAAGTCTGATTAGCAGCCAGCGAGTTTAGATGCTATAAATTCAGGATTGTTTTCACTTTGATTCATTGGTGCTGATGAAGCCTGAATCAACACAATGTGGTTGGACAGATGGAAGAACCTAAAGGGACAATATGCCTTGCAAACTACAAATAGGCTGCAAGATTTCTTAATATGTCAAATTATTTTCTTGTCTGCATGTAAAAAAAAAACTGACATGAATTGGCTATGCAGTGATTCAGTGTGCAGAGAGTTTTGAATTTTTGTCATGTTGTGTATTGTCTAGAAGCAAATGTTCTTTTAGGCAGAATGTTCCCTGCTGCAAGTTTTAAACAAATTCAAATGCATTTAATTGGTTCCCATTTAATACATCAGTCAAGTAATAAGAGCAATAGGCTACAATATGCAATAATTCGCATTGTCATAATCCATGAAAAATGGCAGTGTAATGGGAACGGACGGTATATTGAAGGACATTTAAAGTGTAACAAAACATAGGCTACTGTATTAGGCTAATGTAGCCTATTTAATATAATTCTGTAATTTTTGAAGAACACAGTTTAAGGTTCGTCTGACGCAATCCAATCCTTGATTTGGTGCCATAACCACATGTGGCTTTTTAAACAACGGTTTTAAACAAACAAAAATTGTTTTAAATAAATCTAAATATTTATATTGTAATAAATAAATCTATATAGCATCCAGTTATGACCGTACGTAGATTTTAATGTATGAAAACGGAAAGCACTCAAATTGCCTACATGGTTACCACCTCAGGTAAACAGCTGAAAAGACTGTTGTAAAATTTTTACATTTTCCTTCATAACTCACAGACTACTTGAAATACACTAGTCATCTTTTGATACAAACAGATATAGGTGCGCTAATTAATAATGCAACTGATATATTTTCACTAATAAGGACAAGACTATTATATTAAATTCAGAGTGTTATTGCCCCCGGTCTCCCCTATACTTTCCTACAATCGAAATTTTGTGGTCTCTTAAACGTTTGAAAACACTACTAAACGTTCTTTATAGTATGAGTAGAATTAATACCGAATTAAAACGTTTTAAGACATACTTCTGTGGCGTTTAAGCCTTTAAATAGAGGCGGTCAAACCCTAATTCGTACCCTCATTGAAGGCATCTATCTAGTTATCAGTACCATACAGAATACAGTAGTTTTCGTTATTTTGATAATCAGCGCAGATGGCAGTGTAATGGGAACGGATGGTATGTTGAAGTACATTTAGAGTGTCTAATAAGATATAGTAATTAAAACGAATATCTTCTGCATTTAAACCGAGCCTTCTCTATAGAGAGCGCAGCACTATATGCGCTGAGGAAGCGGATCGCCTGTAAAGCGGCACTGCGGCAGTACTGTATCAATGCGCCCGGTCCCCGCTCGCTTCGGGATCCTGAAGCACGGACTCTCGGAGAGGAGCAGCGTCGCTTCCTTGCAGGATTTATTTGTTTGTGGAAAAAAAATTCTCTTTTGTTTTCCGTTCTAGAGCAGCGCGCTTTCCGAATGCCGACGACTCGCTCGGACGGCCCTCCTCCACTCGCCAGGCTTTGCATGTGTTGCTTTTGTCCTGCAGGAGAGAAGGCAGGCTTTGTGTTTTGGTGGATCTAGAGCTGAAGGAGGCAGTGCCAGGCGCTGCTGCTGCTGCTGCTGCTGTGGGCTGGACCGGCCACGGTGCGTGAGATTTACTGACGGAGAGAAAGAGAGAGAGAGAGACAAAAAGGACTCGTGGAAGACAGCGAGAGTGAAGGGAGGGCTGGCAGGGACTGTAAATACATTAAAACCATTTATATATTTGGGGTGTGTGTGTGTGTGTGTGCGTGCGCGCGTGTGTGACAGGAGTGCCAGCACAGGGCATCATCAGGTTAAAGGGATATGTGGTTGGGAATAGCTTTGTAATAATAGCCCACCTGGACTATTGGTCATTGCTGTTGGTAAAATGTTTCTGGAATGCATAATTTCATTCGAAAAAGTCAGATTGCAATGCTGATATTTGGTAGTGGTGGATTTTGAAGGCAGATGAAGGTTGGTTGCTAGTGAAGTTTAAGTTGATGGGTGTCTATGATGTCATACTGTAGCTGCTGTAGATGTTCTTGTCATCTTGTGAAGTTCACGTTGATGCTTGATTTTATGATGTCTATGTGTCTTGTAAACTTCACTGGATAAGACGCTTACATTTATGGCTAGTTTTGATATAATAACATGTTCTTATCATCAGACGATGTTTAAGTTGATGCTTGATTATGATGTCATAATGTAGTTGCGGTTTGGTAAAGTTGATTGATTATGATGTCATTGTTGCTACTGTAAATGTTCATGTTGTCTTGTAAAGATAGGTGTTAATGTCATCCAATGGTGTTTATGTTAATGCTTGATTATGTCAGTGTTTTGGTGAAGGTGATTATGATGTCTAATGTAGATGCTGTTCATGTGATTTAATTTGAAGCTTATAGCTGATTATGATGTCAGTGTAGCTACTAAAGGTGTTCATGTCATTTGGTGAATTTAAAGATTGATTATCATGATGTCATAATGCAGCTATTGTAGATGTTCAGGTCACATATTTTTGTCATATATTTAAATGTCAGACACAGACTGGAGATGATTCTGCTACAAACTTCAGCACACAACTTGACACAACTAATGACAGAATTATTTAATATTTCGAGCAATGTCTTGTTTTATTTTGAGATTGATGAAAAATAATGCCTAGCATGAATAATTTCAGCTGATGTTAGTAATTGCTATTCAGATAAAACGCCTCTTTGACAACCCTGAGTGTGGAAGATTTAGCAAGGTTTTCAGAGTTTTATCTATAGTTTGGTGACATTGAAAAATAAACAGAGGAACCCTGAGTAGAGATTATCAGTAGAGTGCAGAATGATTGTGGCTGTTGGTGTTTTAAGTACATAGATGTAACTGTGTACAGAAGATGACTGGAAAGTCAGCCATAAATGTTCTGTCAGTGTAATCAGCTGAACTAAAAATTGCTGTGAGAAAATGACTTTTTTTTTTCTTGATCCACAGCTCTGTTAAGAAAAATGAATAATTCCCCCCCCCCCTGTCTCCAGTTATAGCAGTCTCAGAATAATGACAGTGTGCAGGAGGAGAAATATAAGCTCTTGAATATGTAAAACTGCAGATCTAGACCAAGCTCTGTAAATGTATTTAATCTGCAAGAACACATTCTGAATAATTTCCTACAATATATTTTGTTTTCTTTCAAGAAACTGTAAGATCTGTGAAGAAGGGAATGTGACTGTAGCCATTGTGGAATTAGATCAAAAGGAAGGCATCTTAAGATGATCTCTTGCAGAGAGTCCAAATGTGTTGTGAAAATTGCTTTATTCATATGCCTGCATGATATATTCCTATGTATAGCTAAGGGTGGGGATTCTGGGAAGGCTCTCAGAGAAAACATTTCAAATGTCTGCTCTCTATCTCTTTGACTTGTAGGATGGGAAGGTGTCAGACTGCACTTAAACAGAGTGTTGGGTCCATGAGGACAGCCATGTGGAGACCCGTTACAGCTCCGTTGGAAGACACTTCAAGTGATCTGCCAGTTTGTTTCCCTTAAACGTGGGCTGAATTTGGAATTTTGGATACTTTCCAGTTTGGCAACCCTTAACAGGATTCGATTTTGGATTTCTGTGCTTGTGGATATATGCATTTATCCTTCTGGAATCTCATGTGTGTATCGCACTCCAAGCAAAGTCACATAGCATCAGCCGGTTTTGGAATTTGGATAATTGCACATCCCTCACTGGAGTACAGTTATTGAGCCTTCCATTACAGGTGTTTGTTTGGAAATCGTTCTGCATCCACCTCTGAGCGCAGGCCGAGAGCCTCCTAACAGGAAGTGTTCGGTTGAGTGTGTCATCTGGTGAAATGGATGGCCCGCGGTGCAGCGGGATCCGGAAAAAGCGGAAGTCTCGGTCTGTGCGAGACCGGGAGCGAGTGTCTAACGGGATCAGGAATAACCATGTCCGGGGCACCATGCTTCGATTCTCCTCGGATTCGGAGAGGGAAGACAGCACCAACCCCTCCTCTTCCTCACGACCCAGACCACCGAGGAGGAAGAGGAAGGAGTCTACCTCTGCTGAGGAGGACATCATTGATGGATTCTCAATATCGGGATTTATGACGCTGGAAGCTCTTGAGGTAAGAGACCAGGTTAACCTTGTACTGCGACCTTTGCGTGAATGTGTTTTTAACTGCTGTTTTTTGGAAGTGCTTGTTTGGTTTGGCTGTGAAAAGCTCAGTGGCGGCATAATGACTGGTTTATTATTGTCTGTAGACTGCTTCTTTCTGGACTCTAATTGCCTGGGTCTGTTTGCACAGTATTGGATTTTCTGTTGTTCTTCCGTGAGTGTGTTTGTGATTCAAGTAGATGTGGCTTTATAGGTTGTTGTTTTTCTGCCAAAGATGTAAAGTGTGTCCAAATTTGCTTGCTTATGCACTATTCTGTGTCATTTTGTTGTATAAATGGTGTGAGTAGGGTGTTCAGACTGAAAATTCCAACATGAAGTGCACTTCAAATACCCAGATCATGCACTTATTTAATTGAAAAAAAAAAATAAAAAAATAAACCGGTGTGTAATGTTGGACACTTCATGCACTCATCTGTTGCAGCTTTCCTTATGTAGAAGAATAAAAGGGTCTTGGACTCCGATGTTAGATGATAAAATAATCTTATAAAATTTATACACCAGAAAGTTGAGTGTATAGTGTGTCATTTAGGAGACAACTGTCTGATGTGATGTGGTCCTGCTTTAAGATGCTGTTTTGAGGAGGTTAACAACTTGAAGAATCCAGTATAAATGTTTAGAAATCATCATCTATAGAAATTATGTCATAATGTGCACATGCTAAAGATGTTCATGTCATCCGGTGAAGCTGAAGATGGATGATCATGATGTCATAATGTAACTAATAACTCATAACTTATAATGTTCTACTTTGGAAGTCCCTTAAAAGCATCTGCTAAATGACTGAATGTAAATGTATCTATTGTAGATGTTCAGGTCACAGATTTCAGACTTATATTTAGATTTTAGTCACGGATTTCGGTAAGAAAGATGATTCTGCTAAAAAAGCTTCATTAGTTTAAAAAAACAGCTTAAACACACAACTTGACCAAAGCCTTGTCTCATTTTGAGATGAAAAAATAAATAAAAATAAAAAATAAATAGTGGAAATAATATTTTTTGCTGATCTAGGTTTAAAGTTTAACTGTACGTCTATAGTAATCATTTTTGCATTATTCTCATTTTGACTACAGAGTAAGTTTATATTATCGACTTGGTATGTAATTATATGTAGAAAGTCCTACTTGGCTGGAAGTGAAATTTCAAACTTCAGATGTTTGAAATAAAGGTTGGATGTACCAGCCAAGTTAGCTACAAATAAGGCATCTAGATCTCTAACTCATTTTGACAGCCTGCTTACTGAAACTAAACATGCTGCTTTGGTCTGTTACATATAATCTAGGCAGACTGATCAAACATACTGTGTGGATGTTTATTATTTTTCTGTATATTAGTAAAACTGCTGTATGAATTTAAGGCTGTTTACAGCCTCCAAGTGGAGCTGGAAATGTAGTCATTACATGTTATATGTACAGAAATTATAAAGTAAAATCATTTTTATCAGTGGGAATCTGGTAAAAAAAAAATGTATTATACCTATTTTGATATTGGAAAGGTCTAGTTTTTGCTTGGGGTCCTGCTAACAAGTAGCTTTCTTCAGGTATAATATACATATCTGCAGGTATAATTGCGGCAGGTGCTGTCTTTCTATATTATTATTTAAATTTTAATTAATATTTTGTAGATAAAAACTAAGCTAAATATATAAATTAAACATAGATTGGGCATGCAGGTGTATTCACTTATGGTACAATTTTTTTTTTTTTTTTTGGCTGTCATTCACCGTTACTTCAGTATTGTGTTTCTGACTTTGATGTGTCATTTCGTAGGTGCTTCCCAGGAGCACTTGAAGGTGGCATTGGCCTTCGCCATTGTTTCATTTGTCAGTCTTGACAGGACATCTGTAGAGTGTCATCCTGACTTTCAGCATCGCTCATGCTGTTACAAACCCAACAGTGTGACACGACAAAGCTTTGCACGCTTTACCTTCACATCCCCTACAGATGCTGTTGCATTGTGTTGGATGTTCACTATAGTAATCTGTGGAAGGAGCCCGTCAGCAGCTTACGCTGTCATGCTAGTGCTCTGAACCGCAGGCGCAGTTCTCCAGGGGTGACATCCCCATTCACCACTCTTCACTGTTCTGGGATCTGTGACTCATAGCCGTCCCCTCCATGCTCTCTCGTCTTGCTCCATTTAGAACCTCACAGAGCAGGAGATCCTAGACTAGATCCTGCATGTCAACAGTCAGCTCCATTCTCATTCATGCAGCTGAGATGATCACAGGACTTAATGAACCAGTGCAGCTAGCCAAATCAAACGTATCTTGGTCTATTCTAATATAAAGTCTTTCAAGAAATTACAGTTTTAAAGCTGTGATAATTAAAATGTGTTATTACTGTTTATTGTGGGTTTTATTTTGTTTTAGCTGTGTTTTTTCTTTTGTGTTGTAATGTTTTTTTGTTTAGTATTTGTTTTGAGTTGTGGTGTTCTTTTTGTTTAGTTTTATTTGTGTTTTTTTTGTTTTATGTTGTGGTGTTTTTTTGTTTTTGTTTGTTTTGTTTTGTTATTTTAGTTTTGTTGTTTTGTTTTTAGTTGTGCTTTTTTGTTTGTTGTTTTGTGTTTTAGTTGTTTTTTGTTTTGTGTTGTGTTTTTCTGGCTTGTTTTTTGCCATTATTATTAATATTGAATATATAAAAGATTTGGAAACTATCAGGAAGATGGAAAAACTAGAAGGGGAGATGACAAAAGCAGGAATCACATTTTCTGCATAAACACCAGAGGTAAACGCATCAACACAAACCACTATGCCACAGCTCCAACTTTATTGCATTTATTTTTTCCACATGAATTTATATCCATTTTGCACAGATTGCTTGCTGTTGTGATTTTGGCCCATAAATGTAGCAGTTTGTTTGTCCGTACGGATCAACGTTTACAATACATCAGAGCCATCTTACTTTTTATCCAGTACATCTATTCTCTCTTTATCTAATTTCGTTTAAACGGTCCCTCTCTCTTCCTCTGCCTCACCATTTCTATTTCTTGTCCTTCTTTTACAACAATCCCTTGATGGTTTCAATTTGAGAAGGAATTTGTCCTCAATTTGCCAGGAGGTGCTTGAAGAATTCGTACAGGTATTCCCAAATGACACATTGAAATCAAACTCGTTCCACTCCATTGGACAGACTTGCTCATATAGAAGTGAGCCATCAGCAGCGGGTGTTTATTAATGCTGCTTAGTGCTGGAATGACAGGCCTGAGAGGCAGTGTGTTACACCACTTTGAGAAATTACTAAATCATCAGGCCTGGGTTGCCTCGACAAACCTCCTCCCCCTTGGTCCCTGAGCACAAAGTTGCCACGTAATCGTTTCATCCTCCTCCCCCTTGCCCGCCCTTGCATCCCCAATTCAATATTACTTAATGCCTGCACCACTGGTGCCCTTAAACCACTTTATGTGATCATTGTGTTGTAAAGCTCCGAGCTCATTTGATTGAGAACAGCAGTCACCCTGCGTGCGTTCCTCACGCCATTGATCCACTCATAAGAAAATGGTTAAGTCAATGTAAATAATACTAATGTGCTAGCACGTGCCTGGTGCAAAACAAAGCGTTTGTTCATCACAATGGCTTTTCTCTTTCAGCTGACATTCAAAATGGCTTTTCAGATCTTAATGCGAACAAATAAAGTGTTTATTTTTTGTGTTAAACACCGTTATGTTCTCTTCTTTAGCTATGTTGATGAGTCTAAGTGGCATGTTAATGATTTCAGACTGTGCTTTTATCATTTATAAATATTTACACAGCCTGCAATAACTCAAATGGAGCTCTGGAAAAAAAAAATAATGTCAGTTTTGACATCAGATTAGCATTTCAGAAAGAGACAGGAAAAAGACAGAGCGGGGACCCATCATGTCAGGCAGTAGATGGTTGAAAGAGGAAATTAGGTCATGGCCGGAGGAGGGGTTGGCACGGGGCCCAGAGGGGCACATCTTTCGTCTGTAATCGCCTAATGCCACAGCAAGACAAAAAGCACCCTGACAACTTGTAATTCATTTGATATGTGAATGAACTCAGTGTTATGCATTCATGAAGGGTTACGAATGGGCACATGTGTTTAGTTGCAAAAGTGTGAATCATCTTCATAATGGAAATTGTTTTGGATAAAAGTCATTAAAGGAATATTCAGGGTTCAGTACCAGCTAAGCTCAGCTTCTGTGGTATAATGTTAATTACTAAAAAAAATTATAATTTAAACTTGTCTTCTGTTTTCTTAAAAAAGATTACAGCTGTGCACTTACAGTGGAAGTAAATGTGGTTCATTATTTTGTAGGACTTAAAAGCAAAAACGTGAAGCTTCAATTATTTTATTTTTTTTAATGAAAACACTTGCATTAATTCTTCCATTAAGTTGTATGTTATTTTTGTCACTGATTCAGTGGGTTTAGGGCTTCAATGTTTATGTTGTCGAGCACTTTTTACTCTAAAATCATAACATTGTTTATGCCTCATGGTTGTTCTATTGAATGTCTATTTTACAATAATACAAATTTGCTCCACATTTCCATTTTAAAGGTGCCACAGAATGGAAAACTGTATTTACCTTGGCATAGTTGAATAATAAGAGTTCTGTACATGGAAATGACATACAGTGAGCCTCAAACACCATTGTTTCCTCCTCCTTATGTAAATCTCGTGAATAAAAAAGACCACTGAAAAATAGGTGAATCAGAACATAACACTTACTCTGACGTAACAGTCGGGATCACTAATAGTTACGCCCCCAACATTTGCATATACCCGCCCATGTTCTAGGCCAGCCGCCAGCCGAATCATCAGAAGTTCTGCAGGTATTGTGAAGAAACAAGCGAGGACAACAGAGAAAATGGCAGAGCATGGAAATAAATGTTATGTTCCAGGCTGTGCAGGGGATGGGTTGGCATCTTTATTCAGAAAGGCACGGAAAGCAAATAACGTGTTCTAATAAAATAATGTGAGCCACTAAAGGGACATGGTTAGCTCCTTGCTAGCGGTAGTCTGTTACATTGCAGTACATAAGATTTCACTTACCACATAAACAGAGTAAGGAGAGATGACTGAGGATGATGGCGAATGATTTACAGATCCTGAGCTCACTGACAAGCATCTGATCTTGTAAAATGTGTGGTAAGTACTGCTGCGCCATAGTATAAACAGAGTTTGTGCGATCGCGAATCTCGAAAGCGAAAGTGAACATAAAAAGCGATCATGCATTCGAAAGCAGTTTCAGTGCCCCGCATATTAATAGCGGCTCCCTGATGCCCGCATTTTATATACAGTATAATTACCCGATGATATAACTGCGAGAGAAAGTATTGAAATATATATTTTCCCTGTGTTTCCTTCCTGTGAGCTACTGAAATGAGCCGCACTGTGAAACAGCCAATCAGAGCAGAGCTCAACATTGAGCCGCACTGTGAAACAGCCAATCAGAGCAGAGCTCAACATTATTATTCATGACCCTTCCAAATAAGCCAATAACAGACCATTTCATTCTAGGGAGAAATCCTAGTGTTGTAAATGCACATGTAAAACCGTTTCTGGATCATTTTTGCCCTTACCTAAGCCACATACCTTCCATGTAGATATCAGAGAACAATTTAAAATATTGTATCAATGCATTCTATGGCACCTTTAAGTGCTTTACTGTAACCTAGATTTTTCCTTTAATGAAAAGTGCTGTTGAGTGAGGTTATCTTGAACCTGGAATATTTAATTATGCTGAAGTGTATAAATAGTTAGGGAAATAAACCTTACTAAGAGGTTGAAATGTCTTTAAGAAATGTCTTTCTTATATTTATCTTTACAAATTAAGCTGGGATAGTAGAAAGTGTGTTGACATCCAAAAAATTACACACTCCAGCTTTAAACGCTTCTCTGACAGTGTGCGTGTAAATTGTCTGGTATTTATGAGGAAATGCGCAAATGTTTATTTTGTCTATTGTGATGCAATCGTGTCAAATGCGCTATGACAGAAATGTGTTCTTGGCAGAATTGTGAGACAGGCTATAGATTTTCTGAGCTGTAGATGTCTCTTTGCTGTTTAGCAGACAAATCGTAAGATGGAGAGGGAGAGACAGATAGAGAAAAGGTGAGGAATTGATTACACTCTTCATTGAGAAGAATATTGTTGCACTGAATCTATTGACATTGCACGTGTGCCTAGTTAAAAACACACTTACAAAATCTGTCAATAATTATGTTGGAATAAAGAAAGAACACTGCTTGTGAAATGAATAAAAACACTAATTTCTTTAGTACTGAAAATCGCTGGTGATTTTGTTTGAGGCATGCTCTGAATATTTCCATGCATGACAAATGTCACTTTTTTAAGCCATCAATTAATTTCCTCCCTAATAGTGCTTATATCTACTCATGGCAGTGACAGCTGATATTCATTTAGACCTCATTTGAAACTGTCACAATATGCCGTGTGATATGCATTAATACAGCGCTGTAGGAGCCATGACTGACACATCAAATATACCGTCCTGTCACTCAAAGGCATGCTAAATGCAGCCGATGGATCATACTGTTGTTACACTTTTACATTCCTTCCTACTTAAATCGTGTCCCTTTTGGATCACGTTTTGGATCATAAATGTGTAGCAATACTTTTGCTGTTGTTGGGTTATTAATGCATGATATGGTACTGCAATTGAAGCTACTGGGCAAAAAGAGTGAATCAATTATTTAAGATACAAAACATGCCAAAAGCAATTCAA
The DNA here is from genome assembly GCA_027422415.1 of Schizothorax lantsangensis. NCBI lineage: Eukaryota > Metazoa > Chordata > Actinopteri > Cypriniformes > Cyprinidae > Schizothorax > Schizothorax lantsangensis. Next base: position 13,893,841 of record CM049856.1, read on the forward strand.
CTTCAGCTAAATGTGGAGTTAAGGCTGTCTCTTGTTCATACTGTGCTGATGATGGTAAAGTACACCATTTTATATGTTAGTATATACCTTATTTTGCAATGCAGAAGCTATTTTCTGTGAATGTGCAAAACTTCCATTTTATTGGCTGCTGAGTAAATAACTAGAAGAATAATGAAGTGCAGTTTAATGGCAAAACTACTTGCACTACAAACCAGTGTGTTTATGATACTGAATTTAAATAATATGATAAATACCAGTTTGCAATTTCAAGCAGTATAATGGACAGCAAATGCCTTGCACATTCAAGTTACAAATGGCTGAAACCATTCTTACGATAAAATTAGGTGGCTAGGCATAGTATTACTTTGTAGTCACATTGTAAAAAGCTTTGTAGCAATCAGCCAAAGCTCCAGTTTGTGAAGAGGAAGTCATCCCAAATAGTGCAAATGGATGCACACTTTTAATCTCTAATGCTATTTAGAATATATATTATATAAATTTGGTTTTAGTTTAAACTTCTGAATCAAGTCACCACCACCACATGATGCAGAGGTGAAAAACTGTCGGATTTTAAGATGGATGTGTTGTTTGTAGAACCAGAACTTAATATATTGTCTAAAACTAATGCACAGGTGTCTACAATTAAACTAAATCTCAAGCTAGCATCAATACTGAATAATCTTTGCCCAGCAGGATTTGTCTGCTTACTGCATGATTAAAATCGTTTGAAATAGCTCATTAATTAGCAGTGTTGTTCGAACGTGTTTTCTCTCATTTTGGCTCTATTAAAAGCAATCATCCAATCACTGACAATATTAGCCATGACCTGACATTTATTTGATCTTTCGAGGCATTTCGAAAGGAAAATAACACTGTGTACTTGTTAAAGGAGAAATGAAAAACTAAGATGTGCTTGGTTGTGACAGGTAATTGGTTAAAAGGTGCGACAAGTACAGGTGTGAGGAAGGTTAATTGTTGTAAGAGCTTTAATTCAGTGTCGACGCAAGTGTCGTGCGACAGCTGCACATGTAATGGTGCCGTTGACATATCCAGGTGGGACACCCGATGTACACGTGAATATCGATTCGTATATAGAGACAAACATATGTAAATCATCATTTTGTGGTCATACCCAGGTGCCATGCCACACACACACTTTAAGCAGCAGCTGTGGTAATAGCCTGGGTGTTGCAGGAGGGCTGTTAACCACAGTAAATGTTTGCTCTCATGTTTAAATGGTGTGGCAAGAATATCATTAATGACCCTGTGAGGGTGTGCAGAGGGGATAGTGTGTGTGTGGTGTGTGAGAGAGAGAGAGTCAGCATTCCCTCCAAACATCTGTTCACTGATATGCAATGAAGCCTTTGTAGCTTTTAATTAAAAATGACAAAATTGGTTAAGATGTTAACAGTTTTGAAATTAAATTGTGTATATGGGTCCATGTAGACGAGTTTAATGTGTATTTGGTCTCTGTATTCACCTATGTGTGTGAAACTGGATTCAAAACTACAAAAAAATAGTTTGCAAACATGTTGTAATGGGAAAATTAAATGTGTTTTGTGAATGAAGGACATCTTGTAATTTATTTCCCATGATCCTCAATGGTCTCTGTTGGGCATATGCCATTCACGGTTGGCAGGACTCTGAGATTAATGCAGACAATCATACACAACCTCCATTTACGGTTTTAATAGATCAGTAAAGTGAGAGATTTTTGATAGACCACTGTGGATCTCTGTTTGGTTTATCCTCCTGATCAAGGTTTGACACTTTGCTTTTCTGTTTCTAGATGTTTTTTACCCCAATGACCTTCGTAAATGAAGTGTTGAGAACAAATTTGTCTCACTGGCTGCAGTAGTGATTGTTAAAAAATCTTTTAGAAAGGGAAAGGGAAAGAAAACTCTTTGAAGGGAAAGAAAACTCACTCACTGGAGTTAACACATTTTCTTATGTGTTTCCGAAACAGGGTCACTATATACTGAAGTAAGGCTTAAAGGGGACATAACACACACAGTTTCACCCAATCTCATGTTAATCTTGAGTACCTATAGAGTAGTACTGCATCCTTCATATCTCCAAAAAGTCTTTAGTTTTATCATATTTATAAGATAAAGATACAGCTTTACAATTCTCTCCGAAAAAAGCCGAGCTCCTGGAGGTGCGCCGTGGGCGGAGCTAAAGAGTGATGAGCACTTGTGCCGATCGCCAACAAAACAGAGACATTTGATGCCATTTCACTTACCATCTGCAGTTCTGAATCATGACCGGGATCTTTTATAGCTGGTCTTTAGAGACATTCTTCCCGAGCGAGTCCCGTGCAGTGCAGCCGAATGAAGCGCGTTGATCACTCTCGCTCCGGTTGACGCGTGCACGGGCGCGTTCTTCTGGGAGAAATGCCCATATAAGGAGTTCCACCGTCGTTTACGTCAGCAAGAGCCATTATTGAAAAAACTTTCCGAAACTTGTACGAACCCGGAAGGAAGATTTTTGCCACAGAAATACTCAGTCATACTTCCAAATTGTTTTTTGAAACTTTGGCCCTTAGCATGAGAATCCAACTCTTTAACAGTGTAAATAACTCTGAATGGATGAAACAGCATTGTACCCCCCCCCCCCCTTTAATGGAAGTTTAATAGCTACAATTTAAACTCGTAGCATTTGTGGCATATGGTTGGATGCCACATTCATGAAACCCCCTTTTTCAGTACCATTTAGTTCTCGCCATAGTTTTGAAAAATGCTGCAAAAGTGGGCATGGTATCTTGAAGTATAATCTGCATGGGGAACTTTTTCGCCCTTATGTAAAACTCACAATTGCACAGATTCCCATTTAGATGACTGGATTTTGCCTGTGAAAATTTGTTGAACAATGGTAAATGTGACTGCACCTTAACTTGTGTACTGAACACAAACTATTCCTTAAAGGTTAGAAATTATTTTTTCTAAAATGAACTGTTGTACTAGTAATGCTTGCCTTGGCAGAGACACTCTCAGAGAGCATACGCTGAGCTCTTTGCTTTTGTGTAGATGTAAATAATGTATCAAATAGCAGTGTTAAGTGTAGCCTGAAGTCTAACCCGTATGCTTCTAGGTGTAGCTGTAAAAACGCTAGTCTGCAAAGAGAAGATATGCTGCTCCAACTCACACCGCTAATGCTTAGGCAAATTACATTTTTATTCAAATACAACTGGCTTGCCTGAGTAGGTTTATAATAATACATCTGGCATGTATGTGAGTTAGTATCTGGTGGTGGGACACCACTCATTCATTATCCTTGTTCTCTCGTGTGGAGAAATCAGTGAGGAGCAACTGCTGAGAACAGCCCTCCGTTCATTTTCTTGTTCTTGTCTTTAGTGGTCGACAGCAGGGTCGTGAGAGGGTTGAAGTCTCGCAGAGACCTTGATGAAGTTGGAACTTCTGGCTCTCCACCTGCCAACACCTGGCAGCAAGTGATCTCATTGCATTTCCAAAGCAGCTTCGTGTTGGAGATGGTGTCAGAGCCCTCTTCATTTTCTTATAACCTTCCTCTCACACGTTTCTAACTCTGCTTCACACACACACACCCAGAAGCAACTTGATCTTTCTTTGTGTGAGACAAAGTCAGGTCGAGACAGGACAAGCAGAGGTGAGCAGAGTTCCTTTCTCTCTTCCTGAAGGCTTAAATGTCCTTCTATGAAACATTGAAACAGAACACTTTTTTCATTCCATTGTGCTACTTTACATTCTTTTTCTATGTAAACGCATTGAACAGATGTGTTTGACTGTTGCACTTGTGTCTTTTGCAGCATCTCGTGCATTGACAACGTTCTTCTAAAAAACCACACCTAAAGACCTTGTGTTTTTTCATCCATTCCACTGGCTGTTTCACGTTTTCAAAGCCAAAATGCATTCTGTGTGAATGGCCCCTAACAGTATTCATAAATGTGTTATCAACAATCTAAAATAAAAATATAGATTAATGACAACATGATTGCTTTTATTTAAACATTTTATTTTCACATTTCTAATATAGCAAGTAAAAGGTACAATTTTTGTTGTGTTTAGATATGTCTAATATAACATAGTAAAAGTTGGGTTTAGCTATTCATTTATAAAGTAATTAAAATAGTATTTTTTAAGGGATGCAAATGGCGGCCTGTAATTTCCTTCTTTTGGATTGTATGTTGTTGTTGGCCAGGATGGAGTTATTTTTCCCCATACACGCCATATGCAGGGACGCCGTTTGGCTTGATTTTATATCCTGTAGCTATTTATCAAGATCTTCCAACCACAGAGTTTGTGTTCCTCAAAGTGGTGTTAAACTTTGAATTTCATTTCAGTATGTGTCAAGTGTCTGAATTCATAAAAGCCTTAAGGAAAAAAAACAGATGAACTGTTTTGTGAACTCTTTATTAAAAATCTGTTTTCACTTGCCTCTAATAAATAATTGTTATAGATATCCAAGAATGTATCATTTGAATGTACCTTTCATTGCAGATTTAGGTGTATAGACCCAGATTGTAACTGTTTGCATTGGCTGCATTGACTGGGAAAATGCATGATTGTGATCAAGGAGCCCAGACGTTAGATTTACATTTGCAGTTTGTTGGTTTTGCCATACTTTTATGATGCATGAAATGGAGCGGGACAAGATACATGATTAGTTTGTTCAAATCCATAAACTTAAGAATAAGCAATAGTAATTCTCTTAGAAACTAAACCTATAGAAGCACATTGTTCTCTTTCCTAAGTGTAAAAACACATTTCAATCCAAAGTGAATTCTGATTATGAGAAGAATTTGTGGCAAAGGACTTAAAATCCCTCCCACTTTCTTGGTAACAAAACTTTATCCTGTAAATACCAAGTTAATTTATACACATGCCAAGTAATTGTTTAGGTTGTCCCCGTTGAAGCGTGAGGAGAATGTGTTGTTCCATTCCAGAACTCTTCTGTTTACCTGAAGTGACTGATTAGGTGTGTGTGTGGAACAGCTTGCTGGTCAATGGAAGTGTTTGGGGTCAAGTGTGGGTCCAGCCGATGTCTGCAGACACAGGAGGACAATACAAGGGCATGTATTCACAGACAGGGCTCTGGTAGTTCATTTGCACATGCATTGTAGAAATGCACTTTTGTAGTCGACCATTGTTATTCTAATCCTTGAGCTAAAGTTGGTGACATGCTCTACACTCTTCAAAATAAAGGTTTTCTTTTGCAGTCATAGAAGAACCATTTTGGGTCCCCCACAGAACCTTTCAGTGATTAGTTCTTAAAAGAACCATTTTTTTCTAGTGTGAAGAACATTTTAATAACCTAAAGAAGAAACTCTTTCTACTATAAACTTTTGTGCAAAAGCTTCTTCATGGAATCTTCAATGTCAATGAAGAACCTTTATTTTTAAGAGTGTATTTAAAATGGCTATAATTGGGCTACTGATACTGTATAGTCTTCGTCTCATGTAAATTTACATGAATTTAATGAGCACAGAATTACTGAGTGCGAGTTTTTGATTTACACTGGTTTACACTGGTATTTCCTTCAAAAATGCAAATCGAGTCAAGATCTTACTTAGGCAAAGGTCTCGCTGGAGCTTCTTTATGGACAGAAAAAACCCTTCCACCAAAATCACTGCTGCCGTTTCTGCCTCTATTTTCTCTGCCTCATTTCTGAATTAGCGTTTTGCATTTAGCCTCCTGTTTTTACCCGACCCTTGCTGTTCGATGCATAACAGCCATCCTGCCTAAATGCCATATTTGTGTCTGCTGAATTATGCATCAGGAGCAGTTTAGAGGCCTAGTGAGTTTGTGCTTGGTGGGAGAGTAATGAGGAAGCCTTGTTTCTAATGGCAGATTTGGCTTGGCAAGATGTTTTATGTGCTAATTGAATCACAGAACTGAGGAACATTTTGAGTCATTTGAGATGACAGAAGTGATGTAGTGTTGTGACTAGAGATATGCGGATGTGTGAGTGTGATTTTGTGTGTGACTGAGAACATAAAAGGAGCCTGAAACATAATAGAATGTATTAAGGGGTGTTCATATGGAGTCCGTTCTGTAACATTTATCCAATTCCTTCATCATACTAGTTGACACTCTTTGTATTACAGATATATTACCCACTCTCCTAATGATAAATCTCACTTATGGTTTGACAATTTTCAGCTAGATCTACAATGGATCAAATATATTGCATATTGCATTGGATAAGCTGCTATTTTGTTGTTTTCCTGATCATCCTAATCAAGCTTTATCCAAATTGCTTGTCACGGTTTTCTCCCGTATTTGCTTATTTTGGTGCACACCGATTCCCCACTCCATTGTTTGGGTGTTTGCTCCACTGAAATCTCTTAAGTGATTTTTTTCTACCATGTCTCAACATGCCATGCTTGCCTGCATACTTTACCAGCGCTTGGAGCGCTGGAGCTCGTCCCTGACCTTCTGCTGGCTCTCAGTGGTGTTTCAGTCTAGAATGATGTAGCTCAAATGGCATATGCATTCAAATTTGTGTTTTTATTTTTTCTAGTGTAGCGAGAAACAAGGAATGCAGCAGTATTGTAATTTAGTAGTAGTTTATTTAATTTATATTAAAATGAAAGGAAATTGAATGAATTGAATTTTAATTTAATTTAATAAATAGATTGTAGGAATCGATTTGTGTCTTTGTCAGATCTGGCATCTAATTATGGCCACAAAAAACTACTAATGTATTCCAAGTTACAAATTTCACTTATTCATAGGAGACTTTTGTGCATTTATGTGCTTTGTGTATGGTTGGAACGGGTACAGGGTAGGGGTGTGCGATATTGACAAAAAATATCTCTATATTTTCTGGGGTTATATCGATAACGATAATTAGACAGTATTTTCCTGAGTGTGTTATTGTGCTAGTACCTTAAGGACTGCCGTAGACAGCTGTCTCCTAAAGTTTTTGATATTCTTCATATTCTGTGTGGTGGTCAGTTCACACTGATAGAAATGAATCTTTTCCAATAAGTTTAAACTGATTTTTACATTTTATGGGCATTTTTACCTTTATAAAGCCATTTTTTTCTAAAAGTTTTCATTATCTTTTGAGTCAAATTCTTACATTTAATCAGTGAATTAGAATAATAAGACATTTGGGCTGTTACCAAGCAGATGGAATCAGTATCAACAAAATTAATCTTTGCAATGCTGAGGAAACACAGAGGCTGCATCTGAAGTGGCATTTAGATGTATTTACACAATGTTTAATGCAGTGGTTATCAACCCGCGGCCCGTCACGAATCCAAATGCGGAACGAATCCATGCTGAACACAATTAAATAACTTCCAGTTTCACAATTCATTTTAGTTTTTACATTAATTAAAAAATTTACTTAGATATAAGCTTTAGTGTTTTTGTTATGAAAAATAATTTAGTTTTTCATATATTATTTTCAGACATGAGAAGACCTATGTACTCACGTAGGCTAATTAACGTTACGTATTTAACGAACACTTACAAGCGTGCACTTTGGCAGAATTCAATTCAAATAGTCATCAGCAGCAGCTATTAGTTTGGTAAAATTAAGCATCAGAATGGACAAACTTGTTATTAAGGGAGAAAAACGAAATGTGGAAAATGCCAGCGAAAGAACACATACAAACAAGAATAGTCGCAGCATTTCGGTTTGCCCCGCCACTCACTTGAAGATGTTCAGGCAAAAGGAAACACCCACACTACGCAGCAATCAACCGTAATTGCTGAAATGTGGCAAAACATCTCTGGAGAGAACCTCAGATTATTAAATTTGAAAGTGCTTTCCATATTTGGATTAACATAGGCTACATTTGTGAACACACATTTTCTGCAATGTCACGCATCAAGTCACGCTTCCATGCGCGTCTTACAGACTGCAACTTACAATCGCAACTTCATTGTTCTGTTACTCCTTTCGAGCCAAATTTCACAAAATTGGTCAGCTCCCGACAGCATCAGGTGTTTTATTAATGGTGAGTAGAATAATTTATTTCAATAAATGTAATCGTTTAGATATCATAATATTTAGGCTATAATATTATAAATCTGGTTGGTTTGTATTGATAACGTAATATGTAAATGATATGCGGCCCGTGAGATTCACACTTGGACCATAGTGCGGCCCGGTGGAAAAAAAGGTTGAGAACCACTGGTTTAATGCAAGACATGAATGCATTTAACCTGCAATTACAAATGCATAAATAATGTTTTGATATATTAAACATAAAACGTTGAATACGGATATTTGAATATTATTTAAATAATAAAAGATACTTTGAATGTGAAATTAAAACCGCCAGTAGGTGACAAGTCACTGTTAGTAAGTGAGTCATTGCGATTGAACCAAATGATTTAAACGGTTGATTCATTCAGGAACGAAACGCCATTATGTTGCTCAGAGATGCAAAACAGAATTTTGGCTGTGTTTGGAATTTTTGTTGTTGAAATAGCGCAAAAACAGGAATTATGGTGTCTAAAATGTCTCTTAATTAACTTTTTGTCTGTTGTAAAAAAATCACATTTGTAATCATGGTAATTTTTGGAGAAAAACGGCACTCTTCAAGTGAAATTTATTAACTGGGCTATATGAAGTGGTATAAATATATAAATGTTCTGCCTCCATGTCTTGAATTTGTGATTATTCTAAATGGATTTTAATAGACAGAATCATGAATTTAAAGAATGCACTCTAAATGCGTACACGCACTGGTCTAGACTTCACATAATGTATGCGCGCACTCTGTAGGGGTGTTTTGAATGGTTTTTGTAAAATACTCGATAATGTCAAATCGCACATCGTTAAAACAACAATTACGATATTATCACAGACAATATATATCGCACACCTCTAGTACAGGGTGATATGTTTACTAGAGGATCGCCTGTGCTTTTGGATGGCTGCTGAATGCAGGTCGTTGGAGTGTGTAGGTAAGAGGGCTGTCGAGGAGACATTTAGAACTACTGCGCTCAGGGTTCAAGAGATGAGGTCCACTGTCATTCAGAGACACGCAAACTCTCTCTGTCTCTGCTGTATGGCTCCCTTATTTGTTCCATCAGATCTGTTTTTTCCTTTCCGGCTTGAGTTCAGCCCTCTGTAGGAGGAAGAGTTTGCGGTGTGAGGTCAAATGTATCTAGCTGAGGTTAAGGCCTGCGCTGATCATAAGGAGTTATTTTCAGCTGTCTCTGTTACAGCAATCTACACTGGATTCACAAGCTATTATCTGCCTGATGGGGGTAGATACCATACAATTGTTGCTTTTAGACCAAAGCTGGACAGACTTCTTCCTTATATATAAGGAAATTATTTTAATGCATTCTTGTTGAATAAAATGATTAATTTATTTTTTTAAAAATACATTTTAATGTAAGTTTTTGCTTTTCCATTTCAGTTTTCATCCATGAGATTGTGTCTGATACACTATGGTTGTGTATTTCTTTGGTTCCTTGCCGACAACAAATTCAGCTATGATTGACACCCTCACATTAAATTAATCTGTTTTTATAACTCTCAAGTGAGAGCCCTGGGAGCATTTACTAAACACACTTATGCAAAATGTTTTCACGCAAGGGGCAGTAATGAAGTTTACTCACATTGTAAAATACACCCTCACCATCTCCAGTTTGACAGTGATGGATTCAGTAGGAGGTGTTAACACACTCATACTTAATGTAGGAAGACACATGGAGGAGGCCTCTAGGGAAGACGAGTAGAAATATAAACAACAGACCAGTCGATGGCTCAATCACATGAGCAGACCAAACCAACTGATGAAAAGAAAAATATTATAATATTATAAGTCCAAATATTATCACAGTATATTATGACACAGTCATTTATCCCATGAATCATGGTGCCGTGATGGGGTGAAGTCCTATCTTAAGATTTTAAGGTTAGATTTGTGTGTTCCACATAAATATACTCTCAGTTTGTAAAGTTTGATGGAGAATTAAATTACAGTGGGAAAACACATTATCCTCCCCAATGGCAGTGCTGCATTCACAATGAATTTTTTTCCAGCTCTTTCAATATTTGCACCCGTCATGTGTAAACACACATACATTTTGGTCTCGGTAATGTTGATTTAATAAAGGTCTGACCGTCTCCGGCGCCCTCCCTGTTTTGATTTATCTGTAGTCAGTATGGAGATTGTGAGCATGATTCATGATAATGATTATGAATCAGAGTTGCTTGGCATGCTGCCTATCCGAGCGGACACCTGCAAACATTTCCCAGATCGTTTCAAGCTCGTTTGTATCATTAATCAATACACTTTTATACGACTCGTGAAGAGACTTATTAAAGTAGCTGAAATGATCTGAACGTACATGCGTAAGCGCCAAAATGATTCAGACAGTGCAGTGAAAAAACACTTTTGTTTAATGTCTAAGAGCTGTTTTGTTGTGTGAAAGCATTTTTTCATATATGTGTAATTAAGGCCTTGCCATCACTGTAATTGTTGAATACAAATTCAACCTTGTTGAATTTGTAGTGTTGCTTTCAGTCATCAGTCTATAGGTTACACTGTTATGATGTAAGACTGTGAAAGTCTTATCCTTCTATTCATTGAGATTTTTCTTTGGGCGAAGTGCAGATAAGACCTCTTTATGGCTCTCTCTTTCTTCTTGTGTGTTTTTGTCATGCTGTGCATTTAACACGACTTTGGTATGTCATATTGATTTCTCTGAGGCGGCAGTAGGTTGGATTTTGTTCAGGCTTGCTCTTAAATGAGGTGTTTATTGACTTGAGCTGTGTTAGTATTCTTTTTGTGAGGTTCTTTTCACAACCTTCCTTCCCTGTAGGCTTATACTTTCAGAATAAAAGTTAAGTTGTTGCTTCTTTTATCTGTTGAGACTTTTTTGTTTTGTTCAACAGGTAGTTATGATTAGGAAATCTGATTGAATGATCCAAGTTTGAAGCATTATTTGCACATCTTACATCATTTTTTTCCCCATAGTTACAGGCTATTGAACTTCTGCATCTGCATTCATTGTACATGTGTATTTTCCCTGTTTTTACAATTAGATTATATTTGCCATCATCTAAAGTTCACTAAGTTAATCTTTAAAAACATTAATAATTTTTCATTTGTTTAATCTTTAAATGTTATCTTTAGATCTCAAAATGTCAATTTTTCATACTGTACATATATTCTTTTAATATTCATACAGCATAACTAGATTTACTTTTATTCAAATTCTCATTTATTTTGCCAAGATAGTATAAAAAATTGTAATATCGGCCATTTATCGGTTATAGAATGAAGCGAAAATCTATTTCTCATATTGTACAATACAATGATGTGATGCGTAAATTCACTTGCAGCATTTAAACAAATGATTTGAGCTTTTAGTGTTTTATTTCGCATTTATTTAGGCAAAATAGAATAGAATTTTAATATCGGCCATTTATCGGTTACTGAATAATGCAGAAATCCTAAAATGAATATCCATCATATTGTACAATATAATAAGATAATGCATAAATTGTAGCATTTACAATGATATTTTTTTTAGTGTTTTATTTTTGTAGTTATTTAGGCAAAATATTATTGAATTTTAATATCGGCCATTTATCGGATGTCAATTTATCGGTTGTTTAACATTCTTTTTGCAGTGTAATAATGGGATGTTTAAATTCACTTGTAGCATTTAAACACTTGTGTGTTTTATTTTTTGTGTGCCCTTGTATTGGTGTAAAATTATACCGTTGCAATAATTTTACCACATCTAAGTGAGTTTTCCCCCTCACAACATCCTCATTACTTTTATAGTACATCTCTTCTTTTGGCTTATTGCTGTAGTTAAATGCTACTGAAGTGCGTTCAGTGTACGTATGTCACAACATTGCTCTTTCAGGGAGGCGTGATGTGGGGATGGCGCTGCTGAGGTGTCAGCAGGCGGAGAGAGAGCCCGCAGCTGTGCTGAGATCAGATGCTAACCATGGAGATGACAGCACAAGCTGTTATTAAGTATTGAGCATAAAAGTCTTTACCGCAGCAAGAGGAGGATCAGCAGCCACTGACAAACACGTTCAGGAGAACCCGAGAGTCATACACAAACCACATTAACCAACACCTAAAATCCACTCTGACAGGATTCAAAAGAGAACTTCTGTGGATTTAGAGCATCAGCTGCGGCTTTGTTATTCATGAAAAATGAACTGTTTTAGAAACCTCAGATGATGGCTGGAACCAAACTTAATGGAGATCAGGTGAGGAAATATATACGCCTGAATTCAAAGTGCTTATTACAGATGACCAAAATATGGCCTCAATTTTGAATGAGTTTTGAAAGACCCATAAATCATTCAAGACAACTTAAGTCATGCACTTCAGCCTTTCTCTTTCAGCTTTGCAGAGGAATATCCCGTGTAATCTTTTCTGTCATACAGTGGCCCCAAAAGTATTTGGACTCTTAAGCCAAACGGAACAATGTATTAATGTCACTGTAGTAGTTAACAAATTTATATAGTTAAATAATGAAAATTGAAATGAAAACTGAAGTTAAATAAATAAATACAATTTAAAGTTATTTTAACAAAAGTTAAATAAAGTTAGTACAATTTTTTTTATTTTTTTTTATTAAATATAATTATCATTTTTATTTGTTTATTATAATTTTAAATAATTCATATTTTTATAAATTGTAAATAATTAATCTTTTTTTCCACATTTGTTGAATCGGACAATGACTCAGCTCATGTGGCCTCATGGGAAAGAAAAGTGTCCAAGTGAATCCACACTTCAGAATCTTTGCAGATGCAACAAGTCATCCAGCCATATTTTTGCCTACAGTTCATGAATATTGCAAAATATTTTCCGAGCCACGTTTTTAATGCGTGAAGATGAACAAAACATTCTGTGTAGATGTGTTCAATTCAATTTATGTTTTAATGAGCGGAATAATGATTTAGCACTCTTTTCCTGTAGGATAATGTGTGACAAGCCAAATAACAGTGAAGCATGGCTTTGATTTATATTTAAGACCTCCTTTGGCATGCATGCATTTCTCAGAGCCAATAGATACACCCACACTGTTTTGTTTGACTGGAGTGTTGAAGGACTGTACGTGTGTAGGTTTGCATTTCTTATTTAATGGTTTGTGTTTAGAGCGATAACACAAAAACATTTCTCTTTCCCTTTCTCTTTCTCTCTGCAACAAATGCAATCAATCTGAGGTCTATCCCATGACATCTTTATGACACATGTGCTAATAGAAATAGTGTATCTTCTGCCAGGGATCTCCGCAGGCCTTCCCACATCCAAACTGTGTTATAAATGTGCACCAACTGAAGTAGTGAATCCCAGAGACGGCCTGTGCGTGAAAGACTGTTCAGCCTCTGGCATCTGTGTTCTGGGAATAGCTTCGCTCATCACGCTGGTCTGCCGTAAATGAGAGTGGCACCGTGGTTTGCAGGGCGGATCCTAAAATGGAGATCTCTTGGGGCATGTGATATGATAAGACAGTTCTCTTTTCTTTGTCTTTCTTGTGCTTTGTCTTTTCAGATGCTTTCTTTGACATGTTAGTTAATGTGTTTGTGCCATTGGCTTTGCACACGAGTTAATTGCTCATTCACACCTGAGTTATGTTATTAATGACTGAGTTATTAATGACTCTTCCTGTCACTGTGAGGAAGTGCTGATCAAGGATCAGGTTTCTGTTTTTTAACAGCAGATTGATTTAGCCCTGCCAAGTTATTGCCAAGTTTTGTGAAAAGGGAGAAAATGTACACAGAATGAATTACAGAATGGATTTAAATATGTAAAATGTTAAATGCAGATGACACTGTTTTTGGTTATTTAAAACATGGTGAAATTATCTTAAATATTTAATAAATTAATGTGTAGAATTTTGTAAATGCATATGCAAATTTTCCCATTAATTCATATGGGATGTATAATATTTTAATGCCTTGATATATGGTTAAAATGAGCATGCATCTTAATAAAAATATATTTTTACATGCCTTAAATTACATTTTTAATGGATGAATTATTGCTTTATAAAAAAAACGATAATTCATCCAAAAATAAAAATGAAATATATATATTTGTTTTAAATGATTTTTTAACATAACCAGTATATAATTTTATATTAAATAAATTTATATTTTATAAAATATATATAGCTTGTTTTATATATTCTTGTATATTTCTTTTTTTAAAATGATATTTATTTCACCAAATAATGTTTTTTTTTTTTTTTCTCAAGCTCAAGTGTTTTGTAAAACTGTGCAGTTACACCTATATATTTCTGTTGTCAACTTTTTAAAAGTACAAGTAATATTGCATTTAAAAGGGTAATAAATATGCATGCATAAAACTGTAGAACTATATATATATTTTTAGATAGTTTTATATAAAGTCTGCTGCTGTAAATTTCAGTCTGAACTACCCTGGTGCAGAATCTGTGTAGGCTTGGATACTGTCTAATAGGTGTCTTTTCCTTCCACGCCACCCTGATTTTACATTGGGAAGTGTTGTTTCTTGGTCACTTTAGGTATAAAGCATACTGTAATTAAAAGAACAGTATGGAAAATGTTCCCAGATCAGCTAGCAGCTTTTTATGGCAGTGCACAGTGTGGTTTTATTACACAGTGCTTTGGCAGCTTGTGTAAACAGAGTGGGAAAATGCCTTGCTGTCAGCGGCCCATCAGCTGCAGGCCTGCACCGCTCTGCTCCCACGGGTCCGTGACCACAGCACGGAGATTCTCTGCATGGAGAAATACTGCTGGCTCAGTCGCTGTGTGTATCTTTCTCTCTGTTTTTCTTACCGTCTCTCCCTCCCCCATCGTTTCTCTTCCAGGGGGATTCATATGAAATAGAACATTGATTGCATCAGCGTGTGCATGGAGCAATGCATAATATTACTGCACTATTTTAATGCCTCTCTCTTGAACATGAGCAGAGGAGAAGGAGGAGAGGAAATGACAGCCTCTGTGCACTGGGTATGGCCTGCTTCACCAGTTTAGGCCCAGTTCTGATTAGAGAGCTGAAAGCTGTCCCTGCTGCTGCTGAATAATTGAACATCTCCATTTCCAGGTGTAATTTTAACCTCTGTGAAAACGGGATACCTAGGGAAAGATTTGACGTGACTTTGATGTATTGTTTCGGATGGATAAGAAGCGAGCATTTTGCTTATTTTAGGTGGTGCAAAATTCAATTTAATGCCTGACAGTTTTTGTTTTATTAATTTTCGAAGATTATTTCTGAAAGACTGCATTAGCTGGAGATGGTACGATTAGAGAATACAAAGCAGTGTAAATCCTAGTTGATAGCTAGAGCATTTAGCATCTGAGATGTTCTCCACGCACTGTTGACTCTGAATCTTTTGTATCGAGCTTTGTTTAGTGGGTATAGTGTGATTAAAAACTCATCTTAACCTAAACCTCAATGTAATCCCTAAATGTATCCTTGCATTTGAGAAGAACATAATCTCAGCATTAAATGTGCATTTCTTAAGAATGTTTAAGGATTGCAGCAGGGATGTGGATGATGCCACCTTACAGTATGATGCTCACCCTCACTGTGTACACACAAGAATCACATAGGCTAATTGGAATGAAAAAGCCCTGTTTTATCACGAAATATGTTGTTGTATGTGTTGAAACCTGTTGGTTTATCATACTGTATTTCACAGCATATTAAACTCACAAATCAGAAACTGTCTGACTGCTCATCAAGACTGCATTCATTTGATAAAAAAATACAGTAAAGACAATACTATTGTAAAATCTGTTTTTGTGGAAACAACACTTTTTCAGTGATTTTTGATGAATAGAAAGTAAAAAAAAAAATTTTTTTTGGTCACTGTTTTTTTTTCTAAAGTTCATCTTTGATTGTAGAACAATAGTACAAATAATTCATGTGTTTTCTCAATGTACATAAAAATTACTGTTTTGACGTATTACTTTTGATTGTACCTGTTTAGACTGCTTGTCTTGGTTTGATGTGTGAGAGAGATAATTGCAGCGTGTGTGTGGGTGTAGTTAGGGGGACAGGCAGCCGGTGATGCCCCTCACTGTGTGTTGTGTTCTGGCACTCAGCCACACTGGAGACACTGCAGTCTGTCACATCATATCATTGCTCTGTCGCTGTATCATTCATTGCTGCTAATTAACAATATTCATTGCTGCTGGAAGCATCCACACATGCTAGAAAAATATTTGAATTTATGGGAAAATTAAGATATTGTGGAACATAGTCTTTGTTGTGTGCATTCTTTAGTGTGTGTGTGTGTGTGTGTGTGTATTTGTATGAGAATTTATTTGAAAACTGAAATGCAACAACGAGAAATACATCTGATAGCACATAAATGGTGAAAGCAGTGAAAACAAGGCAGGGGCAAAGATAATGTGGATTATGGAAATCTGTCATGGAGTCATTTGGAATACGCTGCTGTTCAGCATTCAGAAATAAACTGCTAATCCCAGGTCTCAACTTCAATTAGGTTAAAGTCTTCACTTAGGTCTCCCGCAAGCAATTAGCTCTCCGCTAAGCTCAGGTAATTGAAGAGTAAGAAACTCTTTCATGAACTAAATGATTTGAGGATACATTTTTCTGTTTATCGGAATGTTTCTGGGACTGTTTGTTATGGGTTATTATAAGATTTTACCAAACCAAGTCGGATTTTTGGCAACAAATCAACACCATGAGACCATCAAGCCCTCAAGATGTAAATTGACCAACCGCAGTTTTGACATGTATGATATAATAATTATAATGAGTATAATATACACACAATGTACATATGTACATCAGAAAAAAATGGGGGTGTGCATTCATGTTGACACTCTGTGGACATCTCACTGTTCTGAACTCCTTTTCAAAACCTGGAAACTAATGGGTTTAAACAAAACAAAAAAAGGTCCTCTTAGTATATAGCTATCAGTTGTGAAGTGCGTAATACTATACACTTCATGCTGTCTTTCAAGTATGCGTTGCTCTGTTTTCCTCTGCTTGTGCGTCTTTAAAGTTGACATTGTGAATGTCAAACCTACCAAAGCCTGAGTCTGAAAGCAAGAGATGTTGAATGTGTTTCTTGTCATCCTTCGCTCTTTCATCTGGCCTGCGGAGAGCTGTTTTGCAAGGGAAATGCAGTTGTCTTGGCAGGCAGATCTGTAGTGCCTAATCAGGGCGCTGGCTGCTGGGGCTCGTTAGATTGCCTGCAGCCTGGATGTGCACTGTCACTACCATAAATATTTCTGCAGCGAACCATAAAGCATGGTGTCCAATATACTCACATCCCAAGATGTCCAACTTAATGTATATGATAGTATCTGCGATGCTTTAAAGATGATAAATTGAAACATACATTTACACCAATTTACAAACATACATTTACACTGTCTATTCTCCAATTAAAGCACTTCCACTAGAAATCTAAACTTGTGTATCCCATACTTGTTTGTGTATGTCGGTGTGACTCGGGGTGAGGTGGTGCTGGTAATGATTCACAGAAACACTTGCTCACATGCCAGAAGAATATTTTCTAGGAGCCTGATTACGCCGTCACCCCGCAGGCACTGAATTGCCCACTCATGGCTCTATGCCTGCAATTGATTTATGAGTTTTACTGAAGTGCATTTAGTTGAGGCATCTTAAAAAAGATTGAGTGCATTTAACAGATTGACTTGTCTTGCAGTTTACTCTCACAGAAATGGCTCTGTGCCGCTGTGCTGAGAATTCTGATTATGATTCCCTTTCTTTTTTCTCTCCTCCCTTTCTCTGAGAAAATGTACTTTCAGCAGTGTTTCCTGAGAATGAGACACCAGAATAAGTTTATCTATGAGGAGAGAGGGTTTCTACAAGGTTAGGGAATGGAGAATGGATTACACGGATACAAATGCCAGGAATTCCAGCATGTCTGTGTTAGATCAGTAGAGAGCTGTTGTGTGTTTTGTGTTGCTGCTAGTGTGTAGGAGTGATTGTGTATGTCTTCTTTGCTTTAGGCCAGTGGTTTTCATCTGATTTTGCTTCAGGACTTAATTGCTTGCTTAATTAACATTAAGAATTTAAGTCTATTTGAAATAACCCCCCCCCCCCATCTATTTTTCAAATGCATGTTATAGATGTTAATGTTAATGATGCATCCATGTATGTGTTTAATTTTTTACATTTTTTTAGACCACATTAAGTTTTAATCAAAATGTCATAACTCAGTCTTCCAGTGAAAATGACAGACTTCTCTCTGGCGATGTATGCCAGGCTTCTCCAATCATTTAGTCCATGTAAACAGTGCCATAATCAACTGCAATCTCACATTCATTTTTTGAGTGCAACATACATCAATATGCTGAATTGTTAACATAGTTTGGGCTGAATTGGAAAACTGACAATTGACAACAGCAAAGAATGAACAATAGGCCAAATGCTGGTTTAGTATTAACCATATTACCAGGTCAATAACGAATTTAGGTTCCACTAGTTTGCTAGCAGAGCTGGGTAGTAACTGATTTCATGTAATCTGGATTATGTAATCAAATGCCAAAAACGAAGTACTTGTAATTAGATTATATTACATTTTAGAATACTCGTAATCAGACTACAGTTACTTTTTATTGATTAAATGATTACATATTATGCACACAATAGCAACAAGTTATTCATAATTTATTGATTATCCCTAATTCTCTTTTCATTTTTTTCATTTTCCTTTTTAAAATAGCCTACCGCGTATATAAATTCAGAAATCTTCAAGTTTTGTAGACATCCACAGAAAGGCCAGTCACTAGTCAGGTGACTTACACAGACAATTGAAAGTCCACACAGCATTTGACCACTGGATTTACAAAAATTATTTTAATTTTACATTTTTATGATTTAATTAGTTATTTGCTTTTCATTAAACTCACAAACCCCCTGCTGTTCCTTGACAAATTACCATTTGGGAAACCTTGACGTAATGTAATGTTTAATACACTTCATGGTGTTAATAACAATGAATGGAATATATTTTCTTTCTCTTTGTATAGTATATCAACAAGATTTTCTTATTTAAATCAATGTGATAAACAAGTTAGGTCAAAAGTAATCTAAAAGTAATCAAAAAGTAGTCTGATTATGTTAACTAAAATGTTTAATATAATGGATTTCTGTCATGTCATTTGGAATCAGTAACAAGACTACAATTTGTAAGCAATCTACACAGCACTGTTGGCTAGGCTTGGTAGTTTTAGACAATATTCCATAAAACCTCCTTTACTAGTGAGTCCTAATACTTAATTACCTTTTAGTTGGATAATTTAATCATTATAAACATGTTGGACTTCTCACTTTCAAGCTATTTCTTACCCACTGATGAGTTGTATGTTTCTGTAGCTAATGCTAAGTGACAGGGTTATCAAACAAGTGTAAATACATGCTAAAAGTTTAATCAACAAGCTTCTGTAGTTTCATATGTACGTTTAATGTAAAAAAAGTAAATGTACAACTAGGGCTGCACGATTAATCAAATGCAATTTTCATGCACATCTTTGTAATAAATCCGTCAAAAACGTTTGAAATAAATCCTTCTGTAAGATGATGTGGCTTCTTACACAGAATAAGGCACGCAACATATTTCATAGTATTCTAAGCAGTGATAAAGGCTAAGTCGATTAGCATTGCATTATAGATATACTTTATTATAATGAAAATTATAATTATAAGAACTCAGATAAACCATATATTGCCGTAGTCGTGTGTTTATTAGTCATGTTGAATCAATGAAAGCATTTAAATCTTCTGTTTATACAGCAACCGCTAGGCATTTCCTGGGTTTCTTCTGCGCGAGAGCGCCCTCTGGGCCTTTGGATGGAGATTTACTACTGATCACAGAACCGTGCTTCACTGAAAGATACACATTACAATCGCAGCTTCTGTCTAATCGCGATTTCGATTTCATTTCGATTTATCGTGCAGCCCCTCTAGATTCGAGTGGCACTCTGTTAGCTTTCACCATTATAAAGTTCTCGCACAATTACTCTGCCTTCACCCGGTGTACCTCAGGGCTCCCCTAAACACACCTTTTAGCATCTGTAATTGATATTGATGTGTGGATTCAGCAGCTCCTAAATCACTGTTTGAGAGGCGGGAGGCGCTATACTAGGCTAACGGCTGAGTTATGTATGAGTTAGCAGCTGTCGGCTTTAATGATGCGCTGTTTGCAAAGCACACAGTGCTAGCCTGCCACGACAGCCTTGATGAATGGAGCCATCCTGAACGTGTGAGGTTCAGCCACGGCCTCTAATCGTTGCATAATCAGAAGCATGGCATGCCTTCAGGGGGTTGAAGAGGCGGGCTTTGGGTTCTGTACGCACAGCGTCAAGGTGAATGTCCTTCAACAGCTAGTGTTGCGGTCTCAAGTACACTAACCCATTCTGAGCACAGTTAGGCATGTCATTTTCTTTGGGCCAAATAGATTTTTTTGGGGGGGTGAATATAAATGCAAGGCATTTCAGCCTTGGCTTCGAATGGCTTTGAAAGGTATTCATTCTTCCCTGGAAGTTCCTCGGAATGTAAAATGATGTTAGTTTTACAGGGAAACATTCAAAACCACACTCTCCGTTGCCATTCACTGTTTGGTTGTTTATATATCCTGAAAATGATTCAAGCCCACATCTCTTGGTGCTGTTGCAGTAATGCATCCGCGTTCTTGCAGTTTTTCATAAACACTTGCCAGAAGCTCTTGTTCAACAGCATGCCCATGCTCAACAACTCATCCAAATCCCTCCAGTGGAAATGAATGAAAAGGCAAATTAATTCATGCTCTCAGTGGTAGTCGATATCAACTTCCTCTGTTTTTTGCCTTCATTAGTGTTTAATCATTTCAACTCGGACTGGAAAACTCTCAATGTGCCAAATTTATATTAAGCACTGTGCTGTGGAGCCTGCTGAAATGCCAAATCATGGTGATTATTTTGTAAGAATGTGTTTGATTGTCAAGTGTGTGTAATTATATCAGGATCTTGGAGGCTATGTTACCCAATCCATCTTTTCTTTTTGGCCGCGTCCCAATTTGAAGACTACTTCTGTTGATTTATGTATACACTACCATCCATCCCAAGTTTGGGATCATTATATATTTTTTTGTTTTTGAAAGACTCATCTTATGTTCATGCTAATTTTATTTGCTAAAAATACAGTAAAAACAATAGTATCGTGAAATGTGATTATTATTAACTTTTTCTATTTGACTGTATTTTGAAATTACATTTATTTCTGTGCAAAGCTGAAATTTCAGCAGCCATTACTCCAGTCTTCGGTGTCACATGATCCTTCAGAGGTTGTTCTGATTTTGTGCTTGAGAAACTTTATTATCAGTGTTGAAAACAGTTGTGCTGCTTAATATGTGGAAACAGTGATACATTTTTTGGGGGATTATTTGATGAATGGAAATTTTTTAAGTATTTATTTGAAATAGAATAGCCTTGAGTTTACATTATAAATGTATTTACTGTCATTTTGAAGGAAAGTGAATAAAAATAATATTAATTTCTTAAAAAAATAAATAAAAATGACCCAAACTTTTGAATGGAAGTGTATATGTTTCACACACTTAAACATACAGTCATACTATTCAAAGTATCATGTTTTGTTTGGGATGGAATATTCCGGCATGTTATATTGGCCAGCATGTAAACTGACATTCAGTATTTGATTTATATTGATGGGCCATTGAAAATGTGTTGTCCAAGAGCAGCGAGATGGAAGAATTCAGACATGACTCTTCAGGATGGAAACTGCATTCAGAGCAAACTCCTCAAACTCAATTAATGGGGCCTGGGTTAATCGAATCACCTTTTAATCACCTGCAGGTAATAATCTGCACTTAATTGAAAGGATTGCTATAAAATGCTGAGGAAATGCTTCCCTGGAGGTCTGTGCTTATTCCAGACTGACCCAAGACTGATTGGATTTTGAAAATTAATTGAATCACTGCCTGGAGTGACATGTGACGGGAGGAGGGGAGGAAATGTTGATATATATTTTAATTCATTTTTGTTTTCATTGTGATGCTCTTGAGGTTATTGCGACTAAAAGAAAGTTTCTGAAATGTGATAAAACAATTGAACGTATATGTGTTTGACTGTAAGAGACCGAGAGCAAAGAAAGACACATGACTTTATTTGCCCTGTCAGATGAGCCCTTGGGGACAGGCTGAGTAGAGAGGAGAACACTGCTGTTTGTCTCCATTACCCTCTCTGTGAGTGTGGCCTCGTTTCTTTCTTTTTTTTTGACACAGGCTTATTATGTCATAACATGTGTCAGTGAGCCCCTGCTGAATTACTTACAATGCTGAGACTCCCCAGCAAGGCATAATTTCCCGCTGTTTCAAACAAATTCTTGACCAGTGGTGCAAATGTTGTATATATAAATGACAACTCAAGTGTTTGTAATTATGTCTAAGGGTACATTTACATGACAGTGTTATACTAAAAACGGAAAAGTTTTTCCTTTGCGTTTTTGAAAAAATTCATGCACAGACGACAATATTGTCAAAGATCCCCATTCACACAGATGTCAAGCGTAGCGTTAGTTCTGGCAGGTCACGTCAGTCAAGCTCACATCAGCTGATCCACTTCTACCTATACGGATACAATGCCTGTCACAGCATCCATATATGGTCCTTCAGTATTATCAGCAGCTTTCGCATTGCTCAATAGCTAATTACCCTCCTCCATCCCCAACTCCTCCTCTCTTCCAGTCAGGATTCGGCCTTCTGATTCCTCTTTGAATCAGACTCATTTCTAAAACGTGTGCATTAGAGGTGCACCGATTGCAATTTTCTTGGCCGATTCCGATTTCCGATTTTTCGGAAGTGTGACCTGCCGATACCGATTTTTACAGATTCCGATTTTCTTTCTAAGAACTATCATTGACAGCATATACAAACAAAAATCTATGCAAATTTCAATGCAAAAATTATTTACATAATAAAGAAATTATTAAACATTACAATTCTCCCAATCTGGACTAAGTTACAGATTTTTCTCATTTAAACAACTCTCAAAATGACGTGCTTTGTGACTGGAAAGAGGAAGAAATAGTTAACTTAAAATGAGTTGCTGTATGTAACAAAACAGATGTAATTTCCCACCATGTTTACAAATGGTCATTTTTTCCCCTAACCTTATTAAATGTCATCTTTCACATCAAATTCTTACTTTGTTTCAATTAATTCAGTTAGCATAATAAGAAACTGTAGAGTTGTTACCATTCAAATGAAATAAGTATTAATAAACTCTATTTCCACTGCTGAGGAAACAGAAGCTGCATCTGAAGTTGCATTAGATGCACTTAGACAGACAGTTTGATGAAGCTGAGGTGCCATCAATGCATTTACACTGCAAAATTTCAAATGCATAAATAATTTTATAAGATTAATGTTTTACATATATTTTAAACATATGCAATGATACTTTTAAATATGACTAAACCACCAGTAGGTGGCGGCAAGTGTCTGTTTTAATGAGTGAGTCATTTATTCATTCATTCAACCGATTCATTCAAAGGACTGATTCATTCAGAAACGAGGCAAGTGACTGTCCTTATGAATGGGCCACTGAATCATTGACTCACTCGATTCGTTCAAGTAACGAAACACCTCTGTGTGTTGCTCGGAGACACACAACAGTTCT
The DNA here is from genome assembly GCA_027422415.1 of Schizothorax lantsangensis. Lineage (NCBI taxonomy): Eukaryota > Metazoa > Chordata > Actinopteri > Cypriniformes > Cyprinidae > Schizothorax > Schizothorax lantsangensis. The sequence continues at coordinate 13,917,436 of CM049856.1, forward strand.
GCTGTGGCTTTGATCGGAACTATTTTGAGCAAAAACAGCCAAGATTTTGTCTAAAATCTAAGTCACTTAATTTTAACTTCTTGTTTATTGAAATATTATTGTATAAAATCAGTGTCACATTGCAATCGTGTTGATATTTATATTCAGGGAAACATCATGGCCTGATGTTTGCCTACAAGACCAGAACTGGCACTGCACCAATATACCTAAACGTGCTAGTTCAAACTTATTCGCCCTCCAGAAGCTTGCGTTCTGCAAGTGAACGACGCCTTGTGGTGCCATCCCAAAGAGGTACCAAATCACTCTCACGGACCTTTTCCTGGACTGTGCCCAGCTGGTGGAATGACCTCCCGATCTCAATTCGAACAGCTGAGTCTTTAGCCATTTTCAAAAAACATCTAAAGACACATCTTTTTCGCCAGCACCTGACTCACTAATACTAACACTTACCTATTCTATTTAAAAAAAAAAAAAAATTCCTAGCTACGTGTACTGTGCTAGTCTAACAGAGACTTGTCATGGCACTTGTATACTGTTGCTCTCTCGATGGTCTGATTGCTTCTATTGTTCTCCTCATTTGTACGTCGCTTTGGATAAAAGCGTCTGCTAAATGATTAAATGTAAATGTAAATGTAATGTTGCTTATCTAAATCATATTTTGTAAATTATTTCTACCTCAGTATGCATCTATACATTTCTGTGAGTTACTTTGTGTGTGCTGTCTCTCTCACACACTCACTCAAGCCTCATCTGGCACGACATATACATTATCAGTCGCCGTTTACACAATTCAATTAAAATTAGAATCATTCTCAGGCGAAACGACGTGTTTACATGCGACTGTGAGTGTGCGCGTGGCTGTGACGTCATTGCCTGCGCCGCTGGCAATAAAAGGATCGGCACGGAATCGGCAAGACGTGAGACTGACCGGCCGGTCACCGATCCGGGCCGGTCATGCGAAAAATCGGCCGATTCCGATCACTGGCACGGTCAATCGGTGCATCTCTAGTATGCATTAAATTATTGAACATTAATGATATCTGCTATACATTTATGTTGGTTCTGTTTTGTTTAGCCTAGGGGGGTTATCGCTGCTCTCCCTGCTCTTATCCGACTAAAAACTGCATGCGTACCAGGCCAGGAGTTGAGGTGTCTCTTTGTAAAGAAACTGTACATGCCTGCCCACATACCTATAGACTGAACATGTAATATGCATGCGCGTGATGTCACCATTTTCACATTTTTGTAGTTTACGTGGTGACAATAACGGTATTGTTTTTTTTTTTTACTTTTGAACAAGTGTGCATTTTCAGGCCTCCAAAATGTCATTGTTGTGTAAATGCACGTTCAAAATCCTTTAAAAAAAATTCAGGTTTTGTTTGAAATCAGTGTCGTTTAAGCCTCCCCTAAGTTGACATAAAAAAATTAAATAAATAAAACACACACACACACACACACACGCACACTTAAGATAATATTAATATACTTAGTTTTTTTATATTATTGCATATTAAATTAGAATAACCTGTAATGCTAAGTATTATGTTTTTCTCTCTATATATCCTTGTTTCTGTGCCAAGATGATTAAATTATTTGTTTCTCAGCGTCCATTTTTCAGTCGACCCAACATTGCTTTCATGCCGACCTGAAATCATTTTTGCACTTTCTCTTCTAATCTCTTGTTAAGGTCAAGATTTTCAAATGAGAATGTGATCTCAGAAAGGGCACCCTCTGCCCAGAGCCACTCTCACAGATGGAGCTCTGTTTCTCTGCCTCTGTATGCAGGCCGCTCATGTTTCATCCCGGGCTGTTTTAGCCTGAGAGGCAAACGGTATGGTTTACAGTCACTGAGGGCTTTTATTGTGCTGGGTTCAGCTGACTGGGCTTGCTGGAGGGAGATAGTGGAGGGTAAACGAAAGATGATTTTTTTTTTTTCATGCAGCACCAGTCAGTTCAAGCACCACACAAGAGGACACAAGGGCATCTGGGTCGACACTCTAGAACAGATTGTTGTTTGAAATGTAAAACAGTGTCTTTCACAGCCAGTGATTTGATATCTCTTAAATTTCAATGGGAATAGGAAAAGACAAGGCAAGTCACTGAATGTGGCTGAGGACACATGTCCTTGTCAGCTACTTCTTGTTCTTAGTCACAACCCTTTAAATATATGCAAAGTGATGCTGTTCAGTAGCCTTTGTATTGATAGAATCAGCTGGCTTGAATTCATTTGGCTTAAGTGTGCACTAGCTGAGTATATTGTAGGCTTAATGTGCATAATACAAACGTTTGGTGTCTCAACATGTTTTAACGTCATGCTTGTTGCTATTTGCTACAGTTAGTCATAGACTAATTTAATAATGGATAATAAACTTTATTTATGTGTTTTGAGTTGGGGTAGGTATAGATATGGCAAAAATATAATTCTTTCTCATGTTTTATTTTGGATTATTTATCAAGCTATTGAGAAGTATAGCCAAACTAATTTAATTTTAATATTATTTATGAAAATATAACTACAACATGATTCAAGTAACTTTTTCTTTATTAACCCTCTAGCTACAGAAAATTCTATTCCAAGTGCACCACACATGAAGTTGTCAACATGATGCAAATGTTAAACAAATCACTTGTTAAATATCTTTGCAGAAAAGATGCATGAACTAAAATTACACCTTTTACAAGCTTGTCTTATTATATGTTGAGAAATAATACAAAAAAATCTCACAAGTCAAGATAATTCAAATTCAAAATGACTGAAGGTATAACACCAGTAGACTATTATTCACTATAAATGTTCTGTAAAAACAACAGCAGCTTTCAGCCTGTCACCATGAAGCAAACATGAAATATCAGACATATAGTAGCAGTTACAGGTTTTTTATTCACTTGCGCTGTTTTTTCTATGTAAACATGGACGCGTTTGACTGTTGCGCTCTCGTCTCTTGCAGCATCTCATGCATGAAACGGCAGTCTAAAAACATGACACTCAAGTTAAAAGAAGTTCACTCTCATCTTCTTGCATGTTTTTACTATTCCACTGCCCGCGTCGCATCTTTCAACACAAAAACGCATTCTGTGTGAACGGTGCCTAGCAATATGAGTCACACGTGAGCGGTTAATCACATGTGCCGACATGCGATTAGATCGTTCTTTTCTCTTTACTGTTATCATTGGTATATTGTCAAAGTGTCTAATTCTAACATTTGGTAATATTTCTATTCAAAATTGCGTTTCCACGATTTCTAAAAACTAAAATCTTGGCAAAACATTTAATTCGAATTAATCGATAAAATCGGAAAAATCGCTCAGCCCTAGATAGGCTATAGCGCAACAAGGTATCAAAAGATAAAAGAATGATAGTCCTCAACATGTTTATTATTTTCCATATTCCATATTCCAATTTGTTGATATTATATGAGCAGATATTAATTGTATTATCATTGTATGTACAGACCAATTGATATTGTAAAGCTGACTTCAATACATAACAAAAGACATGTCTTACTTGTCACACTTTCTCTCAAATGCTAGGTGTTAAAGAAACGGGATATAAATTAGATAATATGTCTCTGACATATTGTGTTCATAGACAAAGAATAAAAAAAAAGCAAATGGAATGCAAGAATGTGAATTCTTTCTAGTCTAGACTAGCTAAGGGTCGCCAACTAAGTGGAAAAATGCTGGTAGTGGCTCAATTATTATTATGTTGGCTGCTCCACGTCCAAGGTCTCTTGCCTTTGTTGAGTTTACTGAGAATTGGTTAGTTGAGTACAGTGTGCTGCTGCTGAATAAAGCTTTTGAAAAGCCTAGACAGTGAAAACTATGCAAGGACATTATGTTATGCAGTACATTATACAGTAGGCTGTAGTTTATTATACTGTATGCTCTCAGTGATTTGCAGCAGAATGTTCACAGGTTTACAGACCCGCTGCGTTTCTTTTGTCCGGTTTGAGAAGCCCATTGTTCTTCTCAGATGATGAAGTAGGTTGTGTTTCCTGGCTTTTGTTGTTTTGTAGTTCAGAACATGATGCACACAATGAAATCTGATGTTCCCATGCCTGTTCATGCATTTCTATATAAAAATCTAGATAACTGGTCATCTAGTCAACTCTCTTGACCAGCTATCATGAAGTTCTCTGAAATATTGGCAATTCCATAGAGCCTCCTCCTCTCAACATTTCATTACATCCCACTTCTTTCATCCTCAACATGTTTATTATTTTCCCTTCTTATTGTTTTTCTCCAATTTTAGATGTTCTTTTGCGCAAACTGTGCGCCACAGAGGAAACAGGCTCAGCAGGGCAGCCATTCATCATAAGATAAATGAAGCTCTGTCAGAAGTAAAAGAGTGGTATGGAGCGAAATTTGTGCCTCATCAAACAAATCCAGCATTTTGCAAATAAACAATCTGCTTTGCAAAGGAAAACTCGACTTTCAAACAAACGCAAACTATTTGCAAATACAAAACTCTATTTGAGAGAATGCAGAGGTATGGACAAATATGTATTGTGTGTTACAACTGTGAGACTCATTTGCCTTTTTATGACCAAATGTGACTTATTTTCTCACAAATGCGTGCAGGCAGATTTTCTCACATGTGTTCAAACAGATTTTCTCACAAATGCAATCCAAACAGCAGATGGCGCTCAATTTTGTTTACCTTTTCAAGGAATACAGCAGACCAACATGAGTGGAGAACAGGTGAGTTTCTGTCTTACTATTTCTATAATTAACCATTTAGCCTAGGTGTTTTCACAAAGCGTCTACGTGAAATTCACAGTAAGTGCTGTAAAGTTGTTAACATGATTGATTAGTTCAAAAATCAGTAAATTTGTTTTCAACAGTAAACCTCTGTTGCAGCACTTTGTTTGCCTTTCGATAAATTAAATTAATGTTTTATGCCTTCATCTGATTACCAGTTAAGAAATAGGGTAATTGTTTAAGAAAGGACCCTATACAGGTTACAGGCCTTTGGTTCTTAATTTCTTTTTTTTTCAATTTGTAAACCGATGTTTACTGTTAATTTTTTTAGAAATATCAATATGTCTCTATGGATTCACTGAATGTAATCAAAAAAATCGAGAATCGAATCGAAAGCTTGTGAATCGAAATCGAATCGGGACATCTGAATCGATCTAGTAGTGACATTGCTAAACATTTAAGTAGGTAGTCTTTCTCTATGATCCATTCTCTGCCTCTGTTGGATCGCAGGATATAGAATATATAGGCTACATATGATGATCAATTGTTCAAAAAAATGAATTTTAACGTTAGGTCAGTAAGCATTGTCATTCTGATGTTGAGACATAGCCTACACAGTAAAAGTTTAAACAAGTATAAAACTACACATAGACAACCTACTGAACGAGTAGGCAAATAGGCTACTCAAATAGTTTAAGTTCAGATGACGTGAGCGGTTAATCACATGATATCCTTTTGCCGACATGCAGAAAGCGATTAGATCGTTCTTTTCTCTTTACTGTTATCATTGGGTCAAAGTGTCTAATTTAAAACTAAAACAGGAGATTTTACTCACAGATTTTAGTCTGACAATAGCTAAAAACTAAAATCTTGGCACATTTTAACTCAAGAAGTTAAGAATAAAAACTGTCAGGAATTATATCTGACTCTTTGCAAAATCGCTCAGTCCTCCTGTAGATATGCTATAGCGCAACAACGCGCAGAAGATAAAAGAATGACAGATGCCATTTTCAGATATTAATGGCTGATCTCAGATCATTAACATGTGAACAGAGTGCTCATTGATATTGTACAGATAATATAGGCCTAAACAGAGAATACAAAGTAGACATGTCAAGCTTTCTATACATATATGTATCAGGCACATATTCACTGAGATTCAGGTTGTTTTATTAATGTGCCTCTCAGAGACGGCACGCATATGTTTTCTTTATTTTACAAAAGCACATTGTTCTGTAAGACTATAAAAAAAAGCAAATGGAACCCAAGAATGTGCAATACTCATATCTTTCTAGTCATCATGAGACTAGCTAAGGGTCGCCAACTAAGTGGACTCATTCTGAAATGCTGGTAGTGGCTCAATTTAGTAGGTATGTTGGCTGCTCACGTCCAAGAGTCTCTTGCCTTTGTTGAGCTTTACTGAGACACAAATGATTGCACAGTGTTATAACAGTTGAGTGCACTAAATAATGTGTGCTGCTGCTGAATAAAGCTTTTGAAAAGCCTAGACAGTGCATTTTAAAATTACTATGCATAGGACATTATGTTATGCAGTACATTATACAGTAGGCTGTAGCCTTTATTATACTGTATGCTACTCAGTGATTTGCAGCAGAATGTTCACAGGTTTACAGCACCCGCTTTCTTTTGTCCGGTTTGAGAAGCCCATTGTTCTTCCACTCATGATGTATGAAAAGGTAAACAGGTTGTGTTTCCTGGCTTTTGATTGCATTTTGTAGTTCAGAACACATGTGATGCACACAATTTGTGAAATCTGTTTGATGTTCCCATGCCTGTTCATGCATTTCTATATAAAAATCTTGTCATCTAGTCAACTCTCTTGACCAGTCATCAAATGAGTCTCACATTGTAACACACAATACATATTTGTCCACCTTCATTTTCTCTCAACATAGAGTTTATGATTTTCCCTTCTTATTGTTGAAAGTCGAGTCTCCAATTTTAGATGTTCTATTTGCGCAAAAGAGGAAACATTGCTCAGCAGGGCAGCCATTCATCATAAGATAAATGAAGCTCTGTCAGAAGTAAAAGAGTGGCCCTTTTTATCATCTCGCCTCTCCCTATATTACCAAAAAAAGAGAGAGAGACTCAGAGGGTGACAAGGAAATGGAAAAGAGATGGCATTGGGTGAGGGAGCTGTATCTATGTTGGGATAAAACTGGTAGGACTTGTAGAAACAAGCAGGTTTTTAGGCTAGAGCTTGTAAAAACCCTCTCGGAAATGCTGTATCTTTAAATTCATCCCTGTTAAAGCACCACTTTTTATTTTTTATAGGTTTCACACAAGTGTGCCTAGTGTTAGGTGTGTGCGTGTACTTGTAAGTGTAAAGAGTAAATTCTAAATTGATCCTTATGGGATCATAAGTGCAGCACACTATCAGAATATAATGAACTGATAATGACTGTGGATGATGATTATGTTTGCAGTTCTCCTCCTGCCGCTTCATCTAAACCTCACAGTCTGATGTGCTTACATTGCCTTTATTGCTTATGAGAATATTCACTTAAATGCTGTAAGTACCCCCTTGATAGGGGGCACAATGCAATTTAAACCATAATTGTAGTTTATTTACATTCTAATAAATTTTGTTGCCTTGCTAACTTACTTTATATTGCTGTGTACAGTAGTGTTGTCAAAAGTACTGACCTCGATACCATTCAGTACTGAAATTTTAAAAACGTCCATTTCCCGCTAAGATTTGAGCGCCGTTGAGCGGATTATTAAACAGCGCTGATTGGTCATTGTTCACGCGCTCAACAGATAGGTCTGTGATTGGCTTCATTGATCATCGCTTCACACTCTTCACCGAGCACTTCATTGATCATTGAAGCCAATCACAGATGTATCTGTTGAGCGCGTGAACAATGACCAATCAGCGCTGTTTAATAATCCGCTCAACAGCACTCAAATTCATTAAAAACGTCAAATGGACGTTTTTAAAATTTCAGTACCGAATGGTATCGCGGTCGGTACTTTTGACAACACTAGTGTACAGACATATGACACCAATATAATGCCATAAATTTAATGGTTCAGTATGGCTTTGCCTAATAATTTCATTCTTTTTGCATACTTTGAGGAAAAACATCTCTAGAAGTCAAGACAGAATATGGCCGCATGGCTTGTGTCATATTCGACTTATGGATAAGAGTCTATTTAATATAATTTTAATTTAATTTAATTCAATTCAATTCAATTTTCAATGTTTTTTTTAAAGTTTGTGTAGATTGGACGAGAAATGATGAAGAAAAGTGTCAAATTATATTCCTGTTGATATGCAAGTCTTCTGAGACATATATGGCATCGTCTTTCACCAGCAGGGTAAATAAATGACAATCATTAGTGTCAGACATACAGATCTGGGTCATAAACCCATTGAAACCATCTTGTTGCTGTCAGCGCTTTTGCTCGCTCTCATTTGGCTTCTATCAGAACTCATTGGCGAATGACTGACGCTGAGGGCCTCGGTCTCTGCCAAGATGGAGAGCACCCAAAAATCTCAAAATGAATGGCTGCTTTGCATCGATATCCGTCACCATGCCAGCCGATCTGTCATTGCAATGTGTCACTTAGGAATAAAGAACATGCTGTCTGATTAGAGGACTGCTGTAGTGCCTGTGACAGTGATTTAAGTCTCTGAATCCTGATCAGAATGCAAACCTGTACCAGAGACAAAGCATGTTATTAAATATGATTGGGAAGGTTTAGAAGAGTCGATATGAGAAGGTGGGACCCTTTGACATCCATCTCAGGCAATCCAGTCTGAAGAAGTGATTAATACACAATGTAAAATTAATGTTTGTTATCACATCTGATCACAGGAGATGAATGTTAATACCGGTCTCGGCCGACTGCTTGTGATCATATCACCTGAGACAGATGTCAATACCAGGTGTAAAAACAGCCAGATATTTGAGGATAAGACCAGTCGCAGATGTATCAAACCCTGCTTTACTCCAAGCTATTGTCAGCAAATCTGATTTACTTGCTGTTTGACTGCTAAGTGGTGCAGCAAACACTGAGTTCCCAGAAGCCTCTGGGAGAAGTGGCACATCTGCTGTGCGCACTGTGGCCCTTTGATTGTGTTCCTCAAATATGTGTTTTTTTTATGATTAAATCACCTTTTAACTATGCCAGGAATACTCGCTTTGTTCATATGAAGTGTTTTCGCTTTATCTTTAGAAAGAGAGCGAGAGAAAAGCTAGTCGTCCGCTGGCGGTGCCTCCTCAGTATTCACTTCACACACTCTCAAGGACAGAGTTTTCTTGTCTCGTCACCAGCCGTCTGGACACACACACTTTATCTTTTTCTTTCTCTGTTTCTGACAGTAATCCAGAAGTGGAAATATGGCAATAATTGCTGCTTTGATTGTTAAAAGCTCATAAACCTACATAGATTTGGCATTTGTGAGTGTGCTTTTGTGTGTGCTGTGTTAATATATAAGGTAGTTTTCATTTAATTATTTGTCTGTGTGCGGTTGCATGTTTGTGTATGACAGGTGGATACATGTGGTTATGTATTTATAATCCTGCAACTTTAATGCCCTCAGTGTCTTGATAATTTAATTTGAGGTGGAAAAGTTAATTCATGCGAACATTTGTAATCTAGAACATTTCCCTCTCCACTTGTTGAAGTCATTATAAGCTGTAAATCTTCACTTCTGCCAAACTCTTGCTCAGTTCAGCCATGATGTATTGAGTTTTTTTGTGCCAGGTTCTCATTTTTGGGGTAAAAAGCTCTAGAATAACTCACACTGTAAAATTGTGATAGTCAAATATGTGAATTATGTGTTCACCCAATGCTGTTCTATACCTACATATATTTCTATGTGTGTGTGTACACCTGTTCAACTGTGTGTTAATGCAAATATCTAATTAGCCATTCACATGACAGCAACTCAATGCATTTAGACATGTAGACATGGCCAAGATAATCTGCTGAAGTTTAAACCTAGCATCAGAATGGGGAAGGCATTTAAAGGGATAGTTCACCCAAAAATGAAAATTCTGTCATTAATTACTCACCCTCATGTCATTCCAAACCCGTAAGACATTTGTTAATCTTCGGAACACAAATTAAGATATTTTTGATGGATTCCGAGAGATTTCTGACCCTGCATAGATTACAAGGATCCTTACATGATCAAGTCTCAGAAACGTAGCAAGGAGAGTGTTTAAATAATCCATGTGACATCAGTGGTTCAACCATTATTTTACGAAGCTACGAGAATATTTTGTGTGCAAAGAAAACAAAAATAACGACTTTATTCAACAATCCGTCTCCTCCGCGTCACCCTATAGGACCATTTTGGAGAGTATCACATACGTAAACAACGTATGCTGTTCTGTGTCAGCAGCACCGTATGCGGATATGCTGTTTACGTTGTTTGCACTTTGATCTGAACGTAAACAACGTATCCACATACATACATTGCATACGTTGTTTACAGATGTGATACTCTCCAAAATGGCGCTATAGGGTGACGCGAAGGAGACAAATTGTTGAATAAAGTCATTATTTGTGTTTTCTTAGTGCACAAAAAGTATTCTCGTAGCTTTAGAATCATGGTAGATGTCACCACTGATGTCACATGGATTATTTTAAAGATCTCCTTGCTACGTTTCTGAGCCTTGATCGTGTAAGGATCCTTGCTGTCTTTGGGAGGGTCAGAGAGCTCTAGGAATCCATCAATAATATCTTAATTTTCCGAAGATGAACGAAGGTCTTTTGGGTTTGGAACGACATGAGGGCGAGTAATTAATGACAGAATTTTCATTTTTGGGTGAACTATCCCTTTAATTGACTTTGAAAGTGGCTTTTTTTTTGCCAGATAGTCTGAGTATTTCAGAAACTGCTGGTCTACTAGGATTTACACACACAACCATCTTTAGGGTTTACAGAGAATGGTCCGAAAAAGGGAAAATATCCAGTGAGCAGCAGTTCTGTGGGTGTAAATGCCTTGTGAGTGCCAGAGGTCAGAGGAGAATGGCCAGACTGGTTCAAGCTGATAGAAAGGCAACAGTAACTCAAATAAACACTTGTTACAACCGAGGTATCCAGAAGAGCATCTCTGAATGGAGCTATAGCACTTCTGTCAGCTAAAAACAGAAAACTGAAGCTACAATTTGCACGGGCTCACTAAAATTGGACAACAGAAGATTTGAAAAAGGTTAGGTGATTTGATGATTCAAGATTTCAGATGGTAGGGTTAGAATGTGGCGTTAACAATATGAAAGAATGAATCCATCCTGCCTTGTATCAACGGTTCAGGCTGGGGGTGGTGTAATGGTGTGGGGCATATTTTCTTGGCACACTTTGGGCCACTTAGTACCAATTGAGCAATGTTTAAACGCCACAGTCTACCTGAGTATTTATGCTCAGAAATTAGTGCTGTCAAACGATTAATTGTGATTAATCCAAAATAAAAGTTTTTGTTTACATAATACATGTGTGTGTACTGTGTATATTTACTATGAGTATATATATAAATACACACATTCATGTATATATTTAAGAAAAATGTTATGTTTATATATTAAATATATTTGTATATAATATTAATTATATGAATATACATATATACATGTAAATACATGTAAATATTTTCAATATATATACTGTATGTGTGTGTATTTAAATATACATAATAAATATACACAGTACACACACATATATTATGTAAACAAAATCATTTTACAGCACTATCAGAAATGAACAATGTTGTCATTTACTCACCCTCATGTCGTTCCAAACCTGTATAAGTTTCTTTCTTATGTTGAACACAGAAGAAGATATTTTGAAGAATTTTGAAGAACCAAACAGTTGTTGGTCCCCATGAACTTCTATAGTAGGGATAGAAATTCTATGGAAGTCAATAGGGACCATCGACTTTTTGATTACCATCATTCTTCAAAATATCTTTTATGTTCAACATAAAAACTTTTATAGGTTTGGAACGACATGAGAGTAAGTAAATGATGACAAAATTTTCATTTTTGGGTGAACTATTCCTTTAATAGTGCTTTATTAATAAATTGAACTGAACTGGTAATAGCAAGGTGTACCTAATGAAGTGTGTCAAATCCAGACAGATTTGAACAAGTGTTCTCTAACTTGAACTCAACACTAAACTCAAGTCCCTCTAGATCCATCTAATATTCCAGAAAAATGTGTGAATAAATATGCACAGTTTCTCATAGAGTATATTGTGTATACAGGTGCATCTCAATCAATTAGAATGTCGTGGAAAAGTTCATTTATTTCAGTAATTCAACTCAAATTGTGAAACTTGTGTATTAAATAAATTCAATGCACACAGACTGAAGTAGTTTAAGTTTTTGGTTCTTTTAATTGTGATGATTTAGGCTCACATTTAACAAAAACCCACCAATTTACTATCTCAACAAATTAGAATATGGTGACATGCCAATCAGCTAATCAACTCAAAACACCTGCAAAGGTTTCCTGAGCCTTCAAAATGGTCTCTCAGTTTGGTTCACTAGGCTACACAACCATGGGGAAGACTACTGATCTGACAGTTGTCCAGAAGACAATCATTGACACCCTTCACAAGGAGGGTAAGCCACAAACATTCATTGCCAAAGAAACTGGCTGTTCACAGAGCGCTGTATCCAAGCATGTTAACAGAAAGTTGAGTGGAAGGAAAAAGTGTGGAAGAAAAAGATGCACAACCAACCGAGAGAACCGCAGCCTTATGAGGATTGTCAAGCAAAATCGATTCAAGAATTTGGGTGAACTTCACAAGGAATGGACTGAGGCTGGGGTCAAGGCATCAAGAGCCACCACACACAGACGTGTCAAGGAATTTGGCTACAGTTGTCGTATTCCTCTTGTTAAGCCACTCCTGAACCACAGAAAATGTCAGAGGCGTCTTACCTGGGCTAAGGAGAAGAAGAACTGGACTGTTGCCCAGTGGTCCAAAGTCCTCTTTTCAGATGAGAGCAAGTTTTGTATTGCATTTGGAAACCAAGGTCCTAGAGTCTGGAGGAAGGGTGGAGAAGCTCATAGCCCAAGTTGCATGAAGTCTAGTGTTAAGTTTCCACAGTCTGTGATGATTTGGGGTGCAATGTCATCTGCTGGTGTTGGTCCATTGTGTTTTTTGAAAACCAACGTCACTGTACCCGTTTACCAATAAATTTTGGAGCACTTCACGCTTCCTTCTGCTGACCAGCTTTTTAAAGATGCTGATTTCATTTTCCAGCAGGATTTGGCACCTGCCCACACTGCCAAAAGCACCAAAAGTTGGTTAAATGACCATGGTGTTGGTGTGCTTGACTGGCCAGCAAACTCACCAGACCTATTGTCAAGAGGAAGATGAGAGACACCAGACCCAACAATGCAGATGAGCTGAAGGCCACTGTCAAAGAACCCTGGGCTTCCATACCACCTCAGCAGTGCCACAAACTGACCACCTCCATGCCACGCCGAATTGAGGCAGTAATTAAAGCAAAAGGAGCCCCTACTAAGTATTGAGTGCATATACAGTAAATGAACATACTTTCCAGAAGGCCAACAATTCACTAAAAAAATTTTTTTTATTGGTCTTATGAAGTGTTCTAATTTGTTGAGATAGTGAATTGGTGGGTTTTGTTAAATGTGAGCCTAAATCATCAAAATTAAAAGAACCAAAGACTTAAACTACTTCAGTCTGTGGGAATTGAATTTATTTAATACACAAGTTTCACAATTTGAGTTGAATTACTGAAATAAATGAACTTTTCCACGACATTCTAATTTATTGAGATGCACCTGTATATTTTTATTTCTGTATTAATTTATGGGGATTTTATTCAAAATTTAGAAAGGAAAATGTTAGAAAACAAATTGATTAATTATGATTTCTGTGTGAAAATGTACACACAAATACATGCATGTGTACACTTAATAGATCCAGTGTTTCTGGCAAGTAATATACACAAACAAGTATACAGTAAGGTCTGAAAACTCACTGAACAGTTCTGGAAAAAGGCTAAGTTGATGTTTTTCTCCAAATGGAAATGTTGCATTTTTCGAAGCGACTCTCTTATGAATACCAAAAGAATGAAAAGGCATGAAAAGGGCTCCTCACAAACAGAATAGTTTATACAGACTTTTAGATCACTGAAATATTTAAAATATTCAAAGGAGGTCCACAACAGAGAAAGAGACCCCCTCATCTCCATTTCATGATTCAGTCCTACTCATCTTCTGACAGACTGTATGAGCCAGCAGAGAATATAAATAACCAATCCACCGTAGTATCACAAGCTTTACATGTGGTACTGTACTTATGCATGCAAATATACGAAGTCTGCACCCCCTCCCCCATCTCAGTTTTCTGTACATGATATATGGCTCCTATTTAGAGTGTATATGTGGCTGTGCTTAATGAATGTGCCATGAGATACATTTTCTCTAAGTAACGTGTCATACAAGTAGCATGCTAAGGGCGACACACAACACTCTGGTACATGTACAGTAATATTTCAAGCAAAGCTGCAGGAGTTTAGTATGACACTTTGTCCTATTTTTGCTTTTTTAGAAGTTTATTTAGTTTTTTTCTGTTGTGCTACACATATGGCGGTCATCTCTTATACTGACACCTATTGGTGTGGATTAAGCAAAATACGCAAAAGTAGTTACTAGTGTCGTTACTGAAATGCAAGTAACTATTACAAGTTAGCCACGATTATTTATTCAGCCAATGAAAGTGTTTCGATAACTGGTTGGTTTTCAAAATAAAGTGAGTAGTGTTTGGCTTGTCATGTGAACTCAACTTGCTCTATACTTTAATGTGGAAAAGTGTTATTCATTTCGAAGTATAAATCTCTTTTCTTGAGGACTGCGATAACAAACTGAGCTTAACTTGTATTGAAGCTTTAAAAAAAGCCTTTTCAGGGCGACCTGAGCAGGGATGGCCCGGTTCTAACGGACAAACAGGTGGAGGCAGCAATCTGGGGCAGATAATCATGATAACCCTGTGAGAGATTGGACCGATCTCAGGGGAGAGAGAGGAGAGATCCTCCCTCCCCGTCTCTCTTTCTCCTCTATTTCACTCCAGGCCTCATCTCTCTCTCTGCTCGTGTCCTCTCTCATCCTCCTTTTCCATCTCCTCCTGTACAGAACGATCCCTCGCTCAAGCAGAGCCTGATAACAGAAAGACGGAGGGGAAAATCTTCTGCTCTCTCTTTCTCTTTCCATCTTGTTTTATTTTATCTCCCTCTTGCATTCCTCTTTGCCTCATTCTTCCTCCCCTGTTCTGTTTCTGTCCTTGATTTTTCAATCCCTTTCCTCTCCCATCTTCATTCTCATCTGCCTCAAATCACCCCCTTTACCCTTCGGTCATCACTCTGCCTCTTTCCCATCCTCCTCCTCTCCTCGATTTCTTTGTTGTGACGGCCCAGCAGAACGCACTGTGATCAGCTTGTACAACCACAGGCTGTTTATCATGTTTCACCTTTTCACATTACTGGCTTTCAGTAAAGACTAGAAATCAGACACATTAATTTTGAATGCACACTTTTGTGACAAAAAATATTTACATAAGTGGGACATATTGCTTTGTTTGTTTGTTTTCATTCTAAAATCTAAATCTAAAATAAGAGGACACTGATTAAGGATTGATTTTGAAATATCTTAAAATTATTAGTAGTATTTTTGTTGATTTTTTTTATTTATTTCTTTATTTTTTTACTTTTATATTAGATATTACAAAATCTAAAAAAAACGTCATTGGATTTTTTTGTTTTTCCAGGTAAAACAAAGGATACTGATCCAAAGTCCTACCTCTGTAAATTTGTACAAACTCAGAATTCATGATAAATCCATTTGTACTTTCAAATTATAATACTGATAACTATGTCATGGTGTAACTTGCTGTGAAATTAATTTGACCTGCTTCTTTCCATCTGTCTGCATATTTCTTTAGAAGGAAGGAGGGAGGGTAGAGGAGGGGTTGAGGCGGTCTGAGCTTGGGATGATTAATGAGCTGTTGGCTTGGTCATGGAAACGGAGCAGAACATACATTAGAACATACAGACTTTGCTCTTTTATGTGCACTACAGAGTACTATGTAAACTCACTGATGATGGAAAAGGTGGAGAAGCCTGGCATCAAGGACTTGGTTTATATGTGTTTTTGTGTTTGTTTGGAACAAATTATTTTCAGAAGGAGGTAAAGGCACTGATGGTGCTGATGAAAGATCTCTACTCAGTCTACTGCAGATTTGAGCAGATCTGCACAAATTCAGTTCAAGTGTGTCTGAGTGATTTAGAATGCAGGTACTTGTGGTTTGAAGCTTGTAGTTAATTTTTTTATTTAAAATCTACTTTTTGATTTGTTGTTAACCTTCAGAATTTAGATGGTGCTTCAGGAGCTATTGTAGTCACTGTCTACCCAGAGGATAAAACAAGAGTGCAACTGAGTTACAGATGTCTAGAATCTAGAGACTGTGATTTATTTAAGAGCCATGTGAAATTTTAAAGAATAATATGTTGGGTAAGATCCTATTTGTCTGAGGTCTATATGACTGTTTCTGGTGGGTTTCAGGTCTGTTCTGGTTGGGTTACAGACCATAGCTTGTATACGTAGGTCCCACGTCTAATCAAACTCTGAAATTTGGTACAAATACATCTGTCACTAATCAAATTAATCCAATTAAAAAAACATTCAAAGTTTGGGGTTGGTATGCATTTTTTTTGGTATGCATTTATTTTTTTTTTTTTCAAAGCCTGCATTTCGTTGAGCAAAATACTATAAGATAGCAGGAATACTGTGAAATTTAAAGTAATTTTTTAATTAGCGTGAATGAGTTAATTTGAATGAGTTAATTACATAATGTGCAGATTAATTGATCAAATTAATTGCAAATTAATAAATGTTGGCTGAGATATAACCCCCAAAAGATCATTTAGGCCTAGTCTTTACTGTTAAAGTGTTAATTTCCTATCAGTCTGACCTCAAAATTTTGAATGGAACTGTACCCAGGGACTTTAGTCACTGTGACCCAGACTAATAAAAATGAAATATTTGAGAGCATGAACAACACTACATTATTGCCACTAATAATTGCACATATTTATGTAGTTCACAGTAATACAAATACATTTCTGTTTTATTTTAAGATTTGTTTGGTTTTGTGTTTTGAGTACAGTGTTGGATCAGCACTTCATCTCCAGTATAAACCAGTTGAGACTGCATTGATGTTTAAGGGGTGTTCAGTCGCTGGAGGTCACTGATGGAAGTCACTCATGATGCTTCAAACCTGCCAGTCTCATTGGAAATGAGTGGCTTTCAGTCAGTCGATCACTTGAAATTTCGAAGTGAAAGGTGTGATGTTTTAAGGATGTGATGTAGGGAATGAAGTAGTATGTAGTGAGCTGTGGAGAACGATGAGTGATGATGATGATGTAGAGAATGTTTTCATGCATTTGTCAAACTGCTTTTCTAACACTTATCGGCTGTCACGTCATTTGATCAGATTTTGACAGTCATCTGGCAGCTGTGCTGCAGGTGCCGTATCATTTTCCTGTTTTAACTCTCTTCACTTTGTTCATCTTCTCTTTATCATTCAGTCACTTCAGGTTTTTTCTCAAGTCTTATTTTTGATCTCATGTTATAGTCCTGTCTCTTGCGGTGTGCTTTCTCTGCTGCTCTCGCTCGTTCTGTGATGTATTGTGAAGCTTCCAGCAGAGCAGATTGATTTCCTTCAGCGTTAAGCTTTCTATTTGCCTGTCAGTGGAGCTGAACGTGTCTCTCGTCAGTCCATAAATGTGTTAAATTCCCTTCAGAGGAGATTGAGCTGTTGAAGGATTTACGAGCCATTCATAGAGAAATGATAAGCTGCTATTAAACACCAGAGATAGTGCAGGTATTTATTTTTGGATTGTTAAGCTTAATTAATACTGTACATTGCAAACTTGGAGAGAAAAACAGCGGTTGAAACTGGGAGCTGAGTTTATTAAAAGCATGACTATTCAGATAGTGTTTATAATACATCTGAGTTAATATGAAGAATATGAAGATTTTTGGCTCAGCTCATTAGCTCAGGATGTTGGAGGGAGCATCTCTGGCTCTGTACCAGCACTGTATGTGTGAGTAATGAGGGAGTAATGAGAGGTTTTGTGTGTATGTGTATACAGCATGTAAGTGACTGTGCATGTGTATGTTTTTCTCTTTTGTCATTCATTCATTATTTTGAAGCTTGTTTGCTTAATTGAGGCTTGGATCTCGTTTAGGTTTGAATTGGTACCAGAATATAGGCTTCAGTGTGATTTCACACTCTGGAATCTGTTTGTTGATACTAAATCAACTTAATTGAGCTGATTAAATAATATAACAACTTTCCCCACACTGTACACACATTTAAGATGTTTTTTTTTTCTGTTCTTTGATGGTTTTCTTATTAAGTGGTTATACCAAAAAAAAAAAAAACATATTTGTTGAGGTTGATAATTAAATTCCACTATACAAAGAGTGTAAATTACTTTACTTTTGTCAAACATCCCTTCTGGATTTGATTTAAAGATAAATTGCAGAAAATTGTTGATTTATTTCATGTTTGGAATCTGATTACGGTATCCAGATTACATTATATTACTTTTCAAAATACTTCATGATGTTACAGTAATTTTTATATTGATTACATGGTTACTTAATATTCATAAAATGGCAATTTTATTTTTTGTATCTTTTATATTTTCCTTTAAAAAAAATATTGCTTATATATAAGCAACCCTGACATATGTTTAGTGCACTTCATTTCCCTTTTTTCTTTGTATTTTTATATTAATAAGGTTACAATAATTTTGTATTAAAATCAGTGTAATAAACGAGTTAGGTAATCAGTAATCTGATTGCATTTCTGAAAATGTCTAATGTAATAGATTACATTGTCAACTACAATTTTCATGTAATTTGTATTAAGTATTGGACTACAATTTATACGTAATCTACCCAGCACTGTACATGAATCTTAATTTGGATGATTTTTTATTTATTTATTTGGACTGATTATAAACACATTCACATTTGTTTTTGTATTCAAAACGTTATATGTTTAGTTACAGTGAATTATTGTCTTTGCATAAGAATTGCTCTCATTAGCTGCCTGTATTAGAGCTGTGTGTTATACAGCAGAAATGAACACACACACACACACTATGAAAGAGTGGCTCAGCTAAACTGCTGAGCTGGGACTAAGGGAGGTTTGAGGAGGGTAGTGAGACATTAAGAGCTGTTTAAAAGGAGAGAGAGACAGAAAGGAGGAGAGAGTTAGAGCTGAGGGAATATGGAGCCAGCATGTGCTCTCTCTGATGCTCTCTGAGGGAGAAAGAGAGAGCTTACAGTCTTCTGACAGTCAGAGTGGCTCTATTTGGGCTGTTCTGACTGCAGGCTTTGATCCTATTGAGCTGTTGTGCTTTGCCATTGTGAGAGACTGCAGATGAGAGCGGCTTACAAAGTCCCTGTTAAACACTGCGCACCATCTGTATGTTGACAGCATCTGACACAGGCCTTCCACGAATACAATTGTTAGCTCTGATTTCTGGCATGCTATTTTCCATTCATATTTATTTTTACCTGTACGCCTATTTTATTCATAGCTGCAGTAGAGAGAGGACACAAAGTGATGCAGGGAAGATGATGTAGGGACATAATGTGAGCTGCGTTCGAACTCTCACTGCCCATATGAGCACCACAAGGCTCAAAATATCAAAGCATAATAGAAGATGGGAGGAATGATGCAAGAGAGTACAAATTATTTTACTATACTGAAAAATTAAGTTATCTAATCCAAATATCACTATACTGTATGAAAATAAATGGTAATTTGACTACTTGTAGTTGCTTTTGGATTTGCTTGCATATGCAATATGCAATATATATAAAGAATATAAACTAATTATTTATTTCTTGAAGGGGTAGTTCATGCATGTTGTTCCAAACTTATAAAAGGCTGTTTCTGCCTCAAAATAAAAATTAAAACCACACTTTAAACTGAAAAAAGTCACACTGTGAAATATATGAAGTTGCAATTGTATGCAATAGAGACAGAACTGCAAAATATAAAGTTAATTTGTAAGATACATTTTCACAATTGGGAGATATAAGGTCACAATGACAAAAAAAAAAAAAGTTTTTTTTTTTTTTTTTTTTTTGTTACCGATTTTTGAGAAACCAGTTTACTTACAAATTTTATTATTATATATATATATTTTTTTTAATGTAAATAGATACATTTTGAAGATTGTCCTGGTATTTTTTTCATGCAATTACAATAAATGGGGAATGGAGATTTCAAGGACACAAAATCACCATAAAAGTACCATAATAATCTAATTACTCTTGCATGATATATATAAGTTTTCATGAAGCCTTCGCATTCTTTAATGAACAAACTGAGATATTTCGGTCACACTTTATTTTAAGATCCAATTCTCGCCATTAACAAACCATTAACAACGACTTTTGCATCAATAAACTCCTAATTGGCTGCTTATTAATAGTTAATTAGGTAAGTTGTTAAGTTTAGGTATTGAGTCGGATTAGGGATGCAGAATATGATCATGCAGAATATGTGCTTTATAAGTACTAATAAACAACCAATATATTTATAATAGGCATGCTAATTAGCAACTGGTTAATAATGAGAATTGGTCCCTATACTAAAGTGTTACCAATATTTCTTCTCAAAACTACAGACTACACTAAAAACATTTGGTGAAAAAAAGTTTTTACTCAGAAATTCCTAGTAATCACAGTTAATTACAAACATATGGCATGTAATGCATTAAATTAAACATTACATTTTCAAGTATAAAGACTGAAATTGTGTTATAAAACATGCTCCAAAAATCTTTGAAAAAAAAAAAAATTATACTGTATGTAAAATCCCACTGCTGTCAGATTTTAAAATCATGCAGCAGATTAAAGGGGAGACATTTTGCTACAAGCACAACTAACCAATAAAAGCTGATATTTATTTAGTGTGATTAACTGTTTATATTTACACCCCTGGGCTTGGTGTTGAACATATGCATGTTTGTGAGTTTAGCATGAATCAAAGGAATACTCAAACATGCCTTGAAGGGCCATATTTTCAGCCCCGTTGCCAGTGAGAGCGGCCTAACACAGGTGCCTATCTCACCCTCTGTTTATTTTGAGCACTCTCCTGAGCTCTGAGCTCTTCAGTGCGGTGTGAACGGCCTCGGGCTCTTTTCCTCACACTGCACACATAAACACATCCAGCAGAATTCTCTCTGATCATCTGCTCCGGTTGCCGAGGAGCCACGCTGTATTTTGATCGCACCGAGTGTGGGTGGGACATATTCCAGCAGAGAAATTAAACAAGATTTCTGTATTGATTTCTGTCACACTGAACATTTTACAGTGTGTTAAATTTCCCGATGCCTATTTCTCTCTGTTTCCAGCGATAAAATTGAGAGTTTGTGTTTGTGGAAGCTGGCGGGTGTGTTTGCATGCATTTAGGAGGATGAAAATGTTAGGATACATGTCTTTGAACATAGGTCTGGGTGTTTGTAAGGGTTGGGAATCGAAAATCAATTCCAATTACAGAATCGGATACTTAAAAGGATAGTTCTCCCAAAAATGAAAATTCTGTCATCATTTATTCACCCTCAAGTAGTTCCAAACCTGTATGAATGTCTTTGTTCTGCTGAACACAAAGGAAGATATTCCGAAGAATGTGGGAAACAGAGCAGTTCTGGGGCACCATTGACTTCCATAGTTTTTTTTTCCTACTATGGAAGTCAATGGTGCCCCAAAACAGCCTGATTACAAACTTTCTTCAGAATATCTTCCTTTTTTTATGTTCGGCAGAACAAAGAAATTCATACAGGTTTGGAACTACTTTAGGGTGAGTAAATGATGACAGAATTTTCATTTTTGGGTGAACTATCCCTTTAAGCTCTATTTTTCACACAAACAGCTCTTAATCGAGTCCAGTTTTAATGTAGTCGGCTGATTTTTGTTCATGGGATTAAGCATCAGCAATTGAATGTTTTGCAAAAAGAGACAGAATAAATATGTTTGATATCTAAATCTTTGACTTTTTTTTAACCACATTGGGATCAAAACTGGGAATCGATAAGCAGAATTGGAATTGGAACTGATAAAATTCAAATAAAACCCAAGCCTAGTATTTGTGGTGTTATTGTGCAGAGGTTGGTATGTGCAATTGCCCTCATGGATCAGTATTAATGCCTCTTGTTGTTAGACAGTCAATTGAAGTTCTTATGACAAGGTTTGATTGAAGTTGTATCTGTATAAGTCTGTAGAAATGCTACAGTGAAACCCTATTAATTAATTAAAGTAAGTTCCTTACATGTCATGCAAGTTTGCAGTAAAATACTGTTAAATGTACCAATTTTCATCATATAATGAATGAGTGTAAACGGACATTCCCAGATTTCCCTGGGTGACACTTCATATTTGATGATATTTTATTCACGTTATCAGTTACATTATAGCAGCATGGCTTTTTTTGGTCTGTTTTGGAAATTACAGTTTTAAAGCCAATTCACACTGTACCGACAGACGCTGACAAACGCAACAGACACTTCTTCAGGTTTTGTCGGATCAATGTGTTACCCCTGTCGGTGTCTGTTGCCGTCTGTCAGAGCTTGTTTTCGCCAATATAACTTGTTGAATCTGTGCTTGTTGTGTCATGGAATATCTGAAAAGTGACATACTATAATCTGGAGATTGTCCATGTTTGTCTGCGTCTGTCAGTGAATTGGCCTTTAAACTGTAAAATTTGAAGGTTGTTTTAATCGTTTATTAGAATTAGGGAGTTTGGCATATTTATCATTTGTACTTTTTTGACATTTTCAAAAAGCACTAAAGGTGATAAAATATTGGTATTATTATTATTTATTTTAATTGAGATACTTAAAATGCTAGGTATGAAGTTTGCCTTGTCAGTACAAAGTCCACCACAGAATATGATGTGGGATGCGGTGGGAATGACATTGGTGCATGACAGGTTCCTGTGGTGCATATATTTCCACTGTTAGACAAAATAAAAACTAGTGAGAGTGAGAAAATAATGTTTTAATTTCGAAAACTCAACAGGGCTAAAAGTGCCTGTAGTTGAAGAAACACTTGTGTGGATATTGAGCATAAGAGTGAGACTGAAACAATATCACACCGAAATGAACATGTGTTCTTGGCAAACAGAAATGAAATGAAAACCTATTCTCATTGTTTTCTACTCTGAAAGCCAAATAGCACTTTTTTTCTTTCTCTCAGTTTCAGTGTGATACATTAGCATGACATTAAGTAACTGTGCATTTCTATTGCCAAATTAGTACCAGGTGAGACAGTAATCTTACTAAAATAACATATTTGTGCAAAATAGTAATAAACTAATGAAGTAAGAAAATTCTCAAGGAAGAGCAGCAGTAAAATAGCAAACATCTGTTGCAAGTCAGGTGGTCTGTCTGTCTCTCTCTGTCTCTCTCTCTCTCTCTCTCTCTCTCTCTCTCTCTCTCTCTCTCTCTCTCTCTCTCTCTCTCTCACTGTCTCTCGCTTTCCTGTGCATTCCTGGAATTCCTCCCAGCTTGGCTTGGATTTAGGCTTTGCAGTGTTTGTGTGTGTGTGCGTAATCTGTCAGAATAATTGATTTAGTTTATTAACAGTCCTGAGAGAGGGAAAGTGTGCCATGTAATGAAGAATGAGAGCGCTTGTGTCTGGCATTAATGATATTTTCCTCATCTGTAGTATTTCATTAGTGATGCTAATTGAAAAGGAACTCATTTACTGGGATCCAGAACTGAAGTGTGTTTGTGTATGTGTGCATGTTAGTGTGAATATAAAAAAAACTATATTACATACTTTAAAAAAAGAAGCTTTTCCAAGTTGTAGACTGGCTTGAAATTGTTTATATTGGTTGTCAAATGTGTGTTATTGGATCACACTGGACTTTCAAACTGTTTAAACTTTTAAACATATTGAAAGTCTGGATTTGTTTTATAAAGTGTATTAAATTTTTGTATTAAAGTTGATAGCTATTATTGTTTATTTTTCTTGTTCAGGGTTAATATTTTTAGTCCTTGATGTGTGGCAGATAGTATGACAATGCAATTTATTTCAAATATATTAACCTGAAATGTATTGCGATTGACATGCATTTTTCTTGACTCGCTCACAACAATAGTCTACACACAATGACTTGGTTCAGTCAGAGTTGTGATTTTAATACCAACCAATGAATTGGTTTCTGTACATTAAAGGGCAGTTCCCTGTAGAAAACTCTCAGAGGCTTTTCAATTCAATCTCTTTGTTCAATATTAAGAGATAGACGCTATAAAGATGTCAGTGTAGAGAGAACAGAGAGGTGGAGTGAAAGCATTACCGCTGACCCTGCAAAGAGAGAGGAAGTGCTCAGAGAAAAGACAAAGTGAAGAGATCAGAACCATTAATGCAGGGCAGAAAATATTGCCAATTTAGTGTCTCTGAATGTTTCTATAATGCCATACCCTCTTCATATGATAAGGTGGAAAATAATTTTATGTGATTTCATAGTTAGGGTTGTCAGTTTAGTTCATTTACATTCTTCTACCATACATTTACACTGTAATTAAATAAAATCAGTTGGTTTTGTAAGCGTTCTCCATCTGTCTGTTCTGGTTACGTGAGGAAGGCTTCTATTACCCCCCTTTATCATTGTGCGGTGAGTTTGTCTCCTCTAATGACACCTCCTGCCATCCCATCCCCATCCTCCTAATTATCCTCTATTTTACTTAACAGCCAGAGAAAGAGGGGGGTGGCCGCAGAGACTGGGGTCGGTCCGAGATCTGAGGATCAGGGCTGGATAATCATTGTTCTAATTGCTTGTGTTGCATGTAAAGACCTTTTTAAAAAACTCATTTAGAAAACAACTCAATTAGCATATTCAGATGCGAATCAAAACGAGCGGCTTGTAGACAGCTGGTGTAGGGAGTCGAGCATCAGACTGTTTTGAAAAACTGATTAAGTCAATTAAAGTTGATTTTATTCCATTAATGTTGGCAATTATAGTGTTTATATTTTTTCCAGACTGTTAGGTCCACTCTCACAGTAGGGCTGAGACCTTTTAGATGGGTTACTTCTAGTTCAGTGACAACAATTTGTGTGACCAATTATATATAGTTATATACAGTACGTTAATAATTATCATAGTTTATAATTAATTAATAATGTTTTGTAATATATAATAATATAATACCTAAATTAATAAGAGGCTTAGGAGATAATTATTAATATAATAGTTTGTATTTAACAATATATGTAATATATTTATGTGATAATTAATAATATATTATTAGATAATAATATATTACATTATAATAATTAATATATTAATTAAATATAATTTACTGATCTAATATAATACTTAAAAATTAAATGATGATATTATAATATGTAAAATAATATAACTTTTATTATTATTATTAATACTATTATTATTATTATGAATACTACTACTACTACTAATAATAATATATATATATATATATTTATAAATAGCTGAGTGGTGCCTGACCATTTAAAATGAACTTAAACAATCTTCTGAATGGTTGCTAAATCATTGTTATGTGGTTGCGAAGGTATTCTGGCTGGTTTCTAGAGCATTGCTAGGTGGGCGCTTTTGGGTGGTTAATTTAAAAGAGTCATCCAAGTCTCTGATATTATGGACCCCGCATATCCCTCAGGCCCCTCCATTAACGTAATTCAATGGGAGTTCAATAACTAACATAAACGTATAATAATGAGGTGCACCATATATGGTCAGGTCCTCAAGACGGGTTAATTTGTGCAGCGTTTATGGCCATTAGTTGCCTAGCTGTGGCCCATATTTCCCAGGCAGACTCTTTCTGTGCTGCGGCTTTGAGAGGCCCCTTCATATGATATCTTAAATGACTCTTTAATGGCTGTAATGAGAAGAAATGTGATCTAGTCTATTCACTCCGGTCTGATCTCATGACGTAAAGCGATGCAGGTGCTGTGGCTTGTAATCATTTTATCAGGTGCCCACACAGAAAAGGAAGAGCTTGTATGTCTGTGAGAGAGAACGTGTTTATCTGTGCACTGCACACTCACATATTAAGATGGGAGTTGAACCCAGGTCTCCCAGCAAGTGCAACAAAGACTGCATCACTAGGCTAACAAGTCCTATATGAATATACTGGAAAATGAAGAACTGCTTAAGTTTAAAAATAGTGTTTGAGTTAGGGCTGTGTCCTTTGCTTTTTTTAATTACTGACAGTTTAATTATTTTCAATCACTTTGAGGACTTTTTTATTTGTTACTAATATCAGTTCCTCTAATACTCTGCTGTGTATTGAGAATTGTGAAATTTCGCTGGACTCTAAAATGTAGATGTCATAGCAACCTTATTTACAGAATATATATTTAATATATTTCACTATCTTTAAATAAATCACTCATATAAAGTTTTGGTCATATGGCCCACTCATAATCATGTTAAATAATCGTGATTGACCAAAATAATCATGAATTTATGATTTTTGCCATAATTGAGCAGCCCTAGTTTGAGTCTTGTTTTATGCATAGTGTAGAATTTTGTAACCTGAGAGTTGGATCTATTTAAATCCACCATACTACTTTATTGTACAGGAACAGATTATGATTTTAGCTGATTTTTAGCCACTTTTTCAAATTTTGATCTTTGAAAAATGTGTGAAGATACCTTTTTTCATTCTGTTCTGCTCCAGTTTTTAGTAAAGATGAAATTGAGTGTAGTATATATGTTACTAAATAAGTTGTTTATTAAAAGGTTTATTCACACACATACACTTGGGGCCAGTTTCTTTGTTTATTTTATTTAATTTTATTTTTAAGTGTCTTATGCTAATCAAAGCTGCATTTATTTGATCAAAAATACAGTAGAAACACTAATATTGTGAAATATTATTACAGCTTAAAATAACTGTTTTCTGTTGTTATATATTTGATAATGTATTTATTCCTGTGAATGCAAAGCTGAATTTTCAGCATCATTACTCCAGTCTTCAGTGTCACATGATCCTTCAGAAATCATTATAATATGTTCATTCAGTGCTCAAGAAAGATTTCTTATTATTTATTATCAATGTTAAAAAAACGCATTGCTTCTTTTTTGGAGACATTTTTCAGGATTCTTTAATGAACAAAGTTCAAAAGAACAGCATTTATTAACTATTAAAAACTATTAGCAACATTATTAACTATTAATAAGCAGCAAATTAGGAGTTTGTTTAGGAAGAAGTTGTAGTTAATAGTTAGTTAATAGTCTGAATTGGACCTTAAAATAAAGTGTGACTGAATTTTTTTTTTTTTTTATCTTACTGACCCTAACTCTTGAATGGCAAAAAAGGGAAAATAAGGTTGTAAACCACTAGCCTAGACTACCAAGAGCGTCAGAAATGCAACTGGTGCCCCTCACCAAATAAGTGTATGACACCTCTGTGTTTGTGTGTGTGAGTGTGAATTTATAACACTTCAACGTTAAAGTGTCCGTACTTCTGCTTCACTGGTTTGTAATTGATTCCCGGTGGCACAGCTGCAGTCTCCAGTCTGTCACTCAGTTTGTTTCACAGCTAGCAAAGGACAATGTAGCCTACAGCTACTGTATGTTTATAGCATACCTTCTCCTTTTTTGTTTTATACCCCGCTAGTCATTTTTAGAGCATTACTTCATAAATATCTGAGGCTGCGTTTTTTTTATGCACTGAATTTTTTAGATCTCATTTTCTGTGTCTGAAAACCAAAGGCATCAGCCTGGAGTCAGTCAGCAGTGGACATTTATTGCTCTTAGATGGATTTAAACCTATTTTGATGTGTCTCTGTCAACGTTTTTCAGGTTTATATAATCATATTCATATGAACAAGGCTAGTCACCTTCTACACTCTCAGAAATAAAGGTACTAAAGCTGTCACTGGGGCGTTTGTACCTAAAGGGTCCATTTTGGAACCGTAAAGGTACATATTAGTACTTAAAGTGTACATATTTGAACCTAGTAGGTACAAAAGTGTACCTTTTGAAAAGGTACCACCCCAGTGACAGCTTTTGTACCGTTATTTCTGAGAGTGTATATTGAATCAGGTTAGACTTGAATATCAACTAACATAGAGCAGGTGATCCTTAAAAGACCTCTGGTTTTGATCTCCAGGTGTCGGTCGCTGTTTTAATGACTCATAATTGCAGTTTCACACTTAAACAAACATGCAGGTCTGCGTTTCTAATGGAAGAGCAGACAGATGGTCTATTACAACCATCTAAAGGAGCAACTTCAACAGAAGAAGGCCACTCTCCACTAGAGGGGAGCCAATTAGCCGCTTGCAGATCACTTCACTGTGAAGTTCATCTAGTGCTGTTAAGAGCCATAATTGCTCTGGTGGACGGAAGAGAGAGAGAAACAGAGAGAGAGATGAAGGAGGTTGTCTGGAAACGTATTAATCAGACAGCGCTCTTCTGGGAGCGAGAGAAAGGTTAGATGGGTTTGTTTTTGTCACGGAAGGCTGACTTTACGGCATAACAACTGCTTGTTTCTGTCGTTCGTGCTTCAGAACCATCTCTCAGCCGTGCTGTGTAAACACAACATGCTGTTTGTTTGCTTACACATGATGTGTGGAAGAGAAGTGTGATTATAGATAGTACCTAAGTGTTAATTGTGGAACTGAAACCTAATCAAACAATAACTAGCACACTTTAATTATCCCAATAATAACCCTCTTACATGATTGACTGTGTGTGTGTGTGTGTGTGTTTACGCCACTCGGAGCCTCTCTAAACCTCTCTGTTATTGACTTGTCAGTGGCTGCAGATGTGGGTTCGACACCTTTCCAAACATACCAGCTGGCTGTCTGTCTTGCTGGATTCCAGTAGAGGTATGCAGGATCAGAGCAATCTCAAATAATCTGATATTTCATTATTTTTGAACTTTAGATGGTTTGAGAGATCACACGGGAGATTTTAGAAGGACAGTGAGTGCGTGGTTTATGATTTTTTATTTATTTAGCTGATATTTAAAAGACATCTGGCCTGGAGTGTGTTCTGATTATTTAACATGCATCATTTGTATTTTGCAAAGGATAGTAACGATAAATAAATAAATAAATTAATTAAATGAATACAATACAATAAAATACATAAATCCCAAACGGTGCACAAAATGCTGATTTAAAAAATACAATTGATTCAAAACTAAGTACTGATAAAAAGTGTAATATTAAATAGAAAAGTTACATTAAGTAATACTGTATTAGAATAGAATATTAATTGAAATGTGTAAATCATAAAAGCTAGACCTGTTATAATAATATCAATAATAATATATGTAATATTAGATTGATTATAAATATCTTAGCTTCAGTGCCTCCTGCGGTGTAAATCTGAGGAATTTGTTCACCTCGTTTATCAGGAAACAATTACCGTTTCTTCATCCATATCTAAAAGCTTCATCCATGTCCGTAACATGGTTTGGGATGAGTTGCACATTGAAGTTTAATGCTTAGGTTGGGGTTTGTTCAAATCCCTGATCCTTAGTATGTGCAACAATAACAGTAATGCTTGCATAAGCAGATAGCACTGGTAAGACACAGAAAAGTGTCTAAGGGTAAAACAACTAGAGACAGATGTTGGAAAAATAAGTCAGATTTTCTATTCACTTTGATATGCAGTTTTGGACAAGACTCGAGTGTCTGTCAGTATGTTTAATGCATTAGAGCCAAAGCTTTCACTTTGTATTTATCTAATCTCTTTGTGTTGAGCTGCTCTACATGTTTTGCTTCATTGTTTGGACTGTTTCACTCGAAACAGTTTTTTGTTGTTGTAGAATTTGGCTCGTGATGTGTGTCTTTACCACAGTCATGCCAGGATTTCACAGAGTCTGTGTGCAGTCAATGAGCTTTCAGAATGAATCTCTAAACTCTCATTAGCTCACTTGAGGTAAGATGTTAAATCTGCCTTACTGGTGTGGTTTTCTCTCGATTCAGGTCTAATTAGTGTAGAGGGAGAGTGAGAGGCTTCACGTTACATTGTTAGTTTAAAGCCCCTCAGGCCCCCACTGGAGCAGGTGGCCCTTCACGACCCCTCGGGAAGGTTGGAACTGTGTATGTCTGCGGTGGTTTATGTACGTGTAGTGGGAATGGAATGAAATAGAACTTAATAGGGTCATAGAATCATGACTCCATTAGCATGCGGCTGTTTTGGAATCGTAGAATTTGAACTGGAGGAACAGTTGGACTGAGAGAAGATTTGATCCAGCTGTCTGTAAGGAGCAGGCCTTGCAGTCAGGGTGGCTGCATGTGTTGATGGAAACAAGTTGTTTGTGACATGTTCAACTTTTTGACGTCACATTGAACTTTTGTTTCTGTATGGTTCAAGTGGAAATATATATGTGTAGTGTATGAACTAGTTCAGTGTATAGAGAATTTGTTACCAATAAGACATTATGTATATCGCTATTTTTTAAATTTAGTATTCAACAAGAACTAAGAGTTCATGACACAATCCAAAAGTGTTTGTTTTAATCATTTTTATTTTACTTGTAATCTGCAAATCATTTTTATAGAATGCTGTCATCAAAGACACCATTTGAAGCTCAACGCAGACATTTAAATGGACAGACTACGGATGAAACCTGCTGTGATTGATTTAAACAATAGGTCTACATAATATTCACATATGCAGCTCATAGGGGACATATAGCCCTACAGTTACAGCATGAAATACTATTTAAACCTATAACATTTTTCACAACATTTACCTGTTTTGACTCACAATTCTGACTTTTTTTCTTGCAAATGCATATTTATATATCCTAGTTCAGACTTTATAACTCGATTTAACACAACAATACAAGTTTGTCAATTCTGAGGAAAAAAAGCCAGAAGTGTGGCATATAAACTCATGAGCCGAGGGGAAAAGACAAGTTGATTTTTCTTATTAGAATTGTGAGATATAATCTCGGAATTGCAAGAATAAAGTCGGAATTTTGAAATATAAACTCAAATGTACCCTTTTTTTAAAATTCCATGGCTTCCATAGACTGCTACTTGAAAACTGTCATTTTCTGTCACCAGATAGGCTCCGCCCACAAAAAAACCCATCATCTCTGTTTGCAAACACAGAATTGGTCTTCAGCACTATACAAATTAATGAGCCAGATCATCAGTTGTTGTTTTTATAACACTCTAAAATGACAATATTCCTAGAGCAGGGGGAGCACAGATACAAAATAAAGAATTAAAAGTATAATTAATGGAACCGAACTGTAGAAAAAGTAGAGTATTGATAAATTTGAGGAGAGGAACACAATGTAAGATGATATGGATTATGCGATCTCTCACTCGGTGGCTGTTGCTGGCTAGACTTCATCAGCAAAATGTAATGATCTGCTTTCTCTACCTTGTTGCTAGGCAACATTGCCTGTATGACACAAGGGGCTCAAGCCATGGAATCCCGCAAGCGGACTGGCATGAGGTCACCAAAAAGGTTTATGGGAACATATTTATGTGGCGCTGTGTGTGATGTATTTCGCTCATGATGTATTTCATTCTTTTTACTGTTTCTCTGATGTGATTTTAAAATGCAAAGTGTTTTTTACATGGTAGCGCACTGAGGTAATGTTAGTACTAACTGCTCTTCTTTTGTAGGGCCTGCACTTTTTTAGATGTTATCGGCTCGACACAAACAGATGAGAATAGAACGGCTGCAATTATGATCTTGACCACTGTGAAAGCAAACAGCAGGAGAAAGAAAGAAAAGCAATATGTGTGAAAAGAGTGTGAGAGGGAATTCAATATGAATCGCACCCGCTAATATTTCTGTTTATTTAAATTCAGCTACATTCTGGAGCCGGTTATTATGCTCTTCTCTATCATTTGATTAGATGACTAATAGAAAATACACAGAAAAAAAATTCTCTTTGTAGTTAAAATTCATTTAACGTAGGGCTGGATGATTAATCAAAAAGTAATCTAAATCAAAATGCAGAAACTCTAACCGACGTAATTTTCCCACATCGGTTATTTCATTTTATTAATCCTGTTAATGGGGTCATATGATGCGATTTCATGTTTTCCTTTGTCTTTGGAGTGTTACAAGCTGTTTGTGCATATATAAGATCTGTAAAGTTGCAAAGATGAAAGTCTCAAACCCAAAGAGATATTCTTTATAACAGCTAAGACTCTGCCACACCTTCCTAAAATGGCTCATTCAAACACGCCCCCACATGTCTACGTCACGGTGTGGGAAGATTTGCATAACACCGCTCAAATGTATACGCAATGAAAGAAGGCGTAACTCTTATTCTCGCTATAGTATTGTTGTTGCTGCCGTCATGCCGTGGAGATGCTGTGTGTTTAGTTGTGTGAAAGCGAAAGTACATTGTTTGGCCTTCCAAATGAGTACACAATTAAAAATCAGTTATTAAGTTATATTTACAACACTGTTCCAGAACAGTACAACGCAAATATTCGAGTGTGTGCAGCGCATTTTACGGAGGACTGTTTCCTGATCCTGGGAGAGAGTAGCCTACAATGTGAACACTATGAATGACTGTGAACTGACTCTGGTGCTTCACAGCCTGTAAGTACGTTTCGATATTTAAAAAGTTTGCTACTGACTATTCAAATGCGAGTTTTGAGCAGTGTAGAGTAGTGCTTGTTTGGCGCATCTTCGATCACAAATGCAGACATGGTGATTTACTGATTATAATCAGTAATTATGTCTTTACTGAATGTAACAAATGCCTCGTTTATAGTGGGTTTTATTGTTTTAGTCTCGTCGCACTGGGACACGGCATCACAATACGGTAAGTGGCGTAACATTTCCGTCACACGCTTGAGGTATTCGGCCAATCACAATGCACTGGATAGCTGGCCAATCAGAGCACACCTCGCTTCTCAGAACGATGAGCTTTGTAAAAATCGATGTGTTTCAGAAAGGCGGAGCATAGAGGAGCAACAATAATGTACAGTATGTGGAAAATAATGTTTTTTGAACCTCGAACCGCGTAAACACATTGCATTACACCAAATACACAAAATAATGTTTTTTTTAGTAACATCATATGACCCCTTTAATATTTTCTCCATGGTTGCCAGGTCTGCAAAACAAAACAAGCCCAATTGCTATTCAAAACTAGACCAAACTAGCCTAATCACGTTTTTCCCCAGAGTTTTCCCCTCTGTTGGATCACTAAGGGCGATTGCTTTAATTTAAAAATGGACTAAAAATCATGTGACTTTGTCCAGACAGCGGCATGGAAGCAACATAGAATTTGAACGCCGAGTCATCTGAGCAACCGAAGCAGCGTAAAAATATGCTTTTTACATATTTTTTAATGTGACAATATCAATTTTATATTCATACTGAAATGTGACTTTTTTCATAAGATTAGCTTTGATTTAAATTGTTCGAAAAATTCAATAAATAACCATAGTTCGTTTCCTTCAATTAAATCGCAAAGATAAGAAATGCACTCTTTAATTAGAAAAAAATATCCCACCCTTGATATTTGAGCATAATTACAGTACAAACCTTGTCAGTGAAATATGAGGCTAAATAAAAAATAAAATAAAACAATCGTTCATTAATTGTAATCGAGGTAAAATGTTCGGTTAATCGAGATTTTGATTTTAGGTCCTAATTTAATGACTACTTTCCACAGCAAATACTGCTGACTTTGGTAAACAAGGCACAACCTATAATACAATTTACATAGAAATTTACATGTGTTTCTTGGTACATTGCTATGACAGTGCAAATAACATCTAGATTGCGGGTAGCAGTGTTAAAATCCACATGCAAAAGCAATGCATTTTTTACTGAATTGACCCTTAAGTTCAAAGTGGTGACAGTTTGCTGTTATTGGGTTGGATTGTGGTTCAAAACTCAGTTGAGCTGCCTTCCTATACAGCTTTTTTGGGCAGCATAAGTGTATATTCACACCTGCCTGTGTTGCCAAAGGTTTCAAAACATCTAGATTTCAACATCCAGACAAAAACCTGTGACTTCTCCTGAGAAGAATTGAACAACATTGAGCGTAAACAATGATCACAGCATAAACCAGTGATGGAGTGTATCGAACAATTTGCTGACTGATGGGCTGCCTTTTTTATTGATTTGACATCAGCATAAAAAGCACACCATCTTAAAACAGACTGCAGGATCTAGTGTGTTTAGTGGAGTGTTTGAATGTGTAATGAACCTCAACACTCCTGAGGCGTTAGTGTGGATTACTGCCCATGAGTCACTGCAGCTAGAGAGAAAGGAAGAGAAAGCCGTAGGTTAAAAGGGTAAACTGATAGAGAGTGTGTAATAAGTGGGGAGCAGAGCTCTTTTTTAGAAGCCTTTGTAACATTGTGTGTGCGGGTGTTGTTAGCCTGCGGGTGAAGAATCAGGTCATGTGTCGCAGTGAATGGACCTCAGTGAGAACATATTGTTCATATTGCAGCCTTACTCAGCACTAGAATGCACCACTGACATGCTGTCTACAACACACACTCTGTTCATTAACAATACACAGTCTGCTGCATTACAGTAAAAACCCATTGCACATTGTATACTGTCACACTGTACTCACGATAGTCTACTTAACATTATATGTACAGTATAATACACTACAAATTACTGCGCCACATACTACTGTTTAAGAATGTTTCCTGAGCAGCAAATTAGCATATTCAAATGATTTCTGAAGGATCATATGACACTGAAGTAATGATGCTGAAAATTCAGCTTTGCATCACAGGAATACATATTTTAAATTATAATAATATTTTACAGCGTTACTGTTTTTACTGTATTTTTGTAGACTCCTTTCAAAAATGTATTTCATAATGCATTTGTTGTCGTAATGGGCTGTAATAGTGTACATTTTATTTGACCTATTTAACTAAATTTAACTTAACATTAGTATTTTATAGGCATTACATACACAGAAATAGGCCTCGTGTGAACTCATTGCAGTGTCTAGCATAGGTTGGGGATCAAACATGAAAGCCGTGAATAATTATTCATATAATTTTGTACTCATCAGTTATAAAGCTATTACATTTTTAATAATTACCCCCAGAGCCCCTTTTGAGTTTTCCCTTATTTTTCATTCTGATGTTGAAAAACTGGCTGAAGCCAGCTGTTGGAAAGTGTTTTATCCCGTAGAATTAAATGACTATTATAATCATGTTAATTGCCTGGGCTAAATCCAGACGTTGCTCAGACCAATTGATTCTTTTGTCTCGTGTGAATTTAATTAAAAGACTTTGCCCTCTCATAACATAAAAGACAACTCTCATGAAGCAACCTGTTGTGCATCTTTTGATGTGCTCTTGAGTTGCTCTTTGATGCTTCTCATCTTGTGCTGTGATTGTATGTCTTAGAACCGCAGGAGAGCACTTTGCTAATCATTTAGTACACAAAACAACCATGCTAAAGAAACTCCAGACTGCATATTGTTTAGTTTTATAAGTATACTGCATATTGCTGCAGTATGCTTGGTTTAAAACACTGAGATATTTTTCACAATATTATTTTATGTTCCTTACAAATAAAATCCCGTTTCTGCCATGAAAAAAAGGTAATTGCGACTTGTATTATTATTATTATTATTATCTCAGAATTGCGAGATATAATTCTGACTCTTTTTTTTTCGTGCAAGTTCAAGTTTACATCTCATAATTCTGGCTTTTTTTCTGAATTGAGTTTACATTTTTCCCCCACCACGGAATACAAATTAAAAATGGTTATTGTGACTTTTTATCTCTTTGGACTTTTTTTTCCACAATTGTGAATAAATCTTACAATTCCAACTTTTCTTCTCAAAATTGCACATTTATATCTGATTTTTTTTTTTTTACCTTTTTAAAACATTTTTTATTCTGGAGAGGAAACAAGGTTTCTTAGAAATGACATGAGGGTAAGTATATTACAGCATTTTAAATTTTAGGTGAATGTTTTCTTTAGTCATAAATTAGGATGTTTTAATGAGATCATAACTGAAATCGTCATGTTACTAAACAGATAAGATAGGATGTTTCCCGAATACGACCCCATGGTGACTATAGTTCTAAAATGTTTTTTTGTCGTAGAATGTGACGAAAATACGGTTCGGCCCAGATCTCTGCTATTAAAGGAACGGCTTTGTTACAGTGAATCTGTATAAACTGCCCAAGCGTGAATGACCTACTTCCCCCCCATGGACACAGACTGCTTCATTCGTTCATTCGTTTATTCGTTCCCTCGCTTCCCCCCACCGCTCCCTCCATCTGTCAGCGATTGAGCTCCATTACTTGGACGGAAGGAGGCAGAGGGCTTCAAAGCACGAGCTCCTCTCCCTTCCTGTCATGGTGATTGATTTCAGAACAAGATGTTTGCCTTTCATGCCGACCATGCATGACCTCTTCGGTCTGTATGGGGTCTTCATTTCCCCTTCCCTCTAAGGATTCACACTCTTTAGATAGGCCAGGCCTTTAATTAGATACATCTTTAAACCTGCTCTTATCGTTCTCCGAATTGCTTATTGAGTCGAGCTAATGAAATATTCTCTTTGATGAGTGCCGGATGGTGGAGGGCGGTTGACCTTTGTTGTAATAGAGTTGATTTCTTTTAACCTGCGTTTGAAGGCCATCGGCTTGTTCTCCCCTGCTGTTACTAAAGCAATAAGTCACAAGAGGCCATGGTAAAATCAGTGTAATGCATGGCCTCGAGTGGCTTAGTGTGTGTGTGTGTGTGTGTGTGTATATGTGTGTATATGTGTGTTTTAACAGCATATATACACACTAAAGTTTAAAGGTTGGGAGTCTGCAATATTTTTTTTTATGTTTAGTCTCTTATGCTCACCAAGGCTGCATTTATTTAATCAAAAATATAGTAAAAACATGGTAAAATCAGTGTAAAATCAGTGTAATGCATAGCCTCGAGTGGTTTAGTGTGTGTGTGTGTGTGTGTTTTAACAGCATATATACACTAAGGTTAAAGAGTTGGAGTCTACAAGTTTTTATTAATGTTTAGTCTCTTATGCTCACCAGGGCTGCATTTATTTAATCGAAAATACAGTGAAAACAGTAATATTGTGAAATATTATTAATATTTAAAAAACACTGTTTACTTCATGTATTTAAAGATTTAATTTATTCCTATGATGGCATAGCTGAATTTTCAGCAGCCATTACTCCTGTCTAATATGCTGATTTTTTGCTAAATAAATGTTATTTCTTCTTATCAATGTTGGAATTAGATGTATTGCTTTATAATTTGTGAAAAACTTCTTTTTAAAATAATTCTTTGATAAATGTTTGATATTAGTCTTTTATGTATATAGAAATAATTTAGAACATTGTAAATGTTCTCAGTTTTGTTTAATTTAATGTGTCCTTAATAAAAAATATTAATTTATTTTATAAAAAAGTTTTTGTTATGGAGTTATGGAATAATGTTATGAATATCTGTATCACTGCATAAATAAAAAAAAAGTTGAACATCTTTGAAACTTGAGACTATAAAACTTGCTTTCAGAGGTTGTCTTGAATTAAGATTTTTTTTCTACCCTTTTGGCACTTTTTCCCCTTATTTTAAGCATGAATCTAACAGAATGGTTAAAAAAAGTTTGCCAATGGGTTAAAGCGCGATAACTGTATTGATAAAGTTACAGTGTTAAAAATAATTCTGTAATGGTAACGACACAGAAGAACTATATCATTGGAAACACTTTCAACTGATGAATGATAAAAACATTGACAGCCAATCAGAAGTCATCCTGCTTAAAGAGATTGAGCATTTAAATAGGCAGATGACAAAACTGCAGCGCATGCTTATAATGAACAGAACACTGTCATCCTTTGGTGTGGATACTAATACAGTTATCATTATCTTTACAGTTATCGTACTTGTTTTGAATAGGCCTTTATTCCTATCACACACCATTTCACACCAGAATATTTATTTATTTTTCTGAAAAAAACAAAAGACAGAAACTTGCTGAAGCATGTGTTTGCCGTGTAGAGCCTGACTCAGTGAGAAGACAGATGGACGTATGGTGTTTACTCACTCATGTGGAGGGCACAGGTCCCTCTCCCTCTCATTCCATCTACTTCACCCCCTCCATCCATCTTTGGAATGGAACTAAATTGCTGTGTTATGTTTTCTAAATCGGCGCTTACTTGGTCACAAAAGCCTATTGCTTCTTGTGCCGTCTCAAAGCAACACTTTATGTCTTGTGCTTTCCTGTTAGTGCAGTTTTTTCATTTGTTTTTTTTTGGGCTAAAGAAGTAATATCTTCCCTGAGGGCCACAGATAAGACTAATAAAACAGAGAGGCCATGGACAGAATCTCTCTCTCCATCTCACTAAAGCCTGTGTAGTTACGCTTGGCAGGGGAACTGATCCCTGGAGTGGCTCTGCTGTAGAACAGGGGTGTAATCACGGAATGGGTTCGAAGTGCAGGTCTCCCATGCGGTTCTCTTTCTGTCTCTCTCATTTACTGCTGGGTAAAGGGAGTGGGAGTTTTCCTGTTTGCCTCGTCAGCATCCCCTGCATCTGTAGGATAGTGAGCACAGCCCTCGTATGTGTCACTAATGAATCAGGAGGATGTTTTAGCACCACACCGCAGAGGAAATAGTACCTTAGATTATAATCACGGGTTGAGAAACAGCACGTTATAGAATAAATAGTATGTCACATACTGTTTTATGTTGTCTTTCTTCAGCAGTTTTTTTGGTCCTAGGCAAGATAAGACAAGATTAAAAATGTTTTATTCTTTACATTAAATTACATTGCTTACATATTTTTTCACTGTTTACCCTAATTTTAATGTTAATTATACATTCATTATAATATCGTTTGTTCCTAATGCATAAATTGATCCATAATTTATACACATTTTTATCATTATTATTTTTTATTTGTTTTATTTTTAATACATTTTTTGTCTGTTCATCTTCGGAACACAAATTAAGATAATTTTAATGGAATCCGAGAGCTTTCTGTCCCTGCATAGACATCAACGCAAT
Organism: Schizothorax lantsangensis; assembly: GCA_027422415.1. Classification (NCBI taxonomy): domain Eukaryota; kingdom Metazoa; phylum Chordata; class Actinopteri; order Cypriniformes; family Cyprinidae; genus Schizothorax; species Schizothorax lantsangensis. The sequence goes on from CM049856.1 coordinate 13,956,171, forward strand.
TACCACATTCAAGGCCCAGAAATGTTGTAAGAACATCGTTAAAATAGTCCATGTGACATCAGTGGTTCAACATTAATTTTATGAAGCTACGGGAATACTTTTGTGCGCAGAGAAAACAAAAATAATGACTTTATTCAACAGTTTCTTCTTTTCCATTTCAGTATTCAACGCACGTTCACGAGGATATCATGACACATAAAGTCATTATTTTTGTTTTGTTTGCACACAAAAAGTTTTCTTGTAGTTTCATAAAATTAAGGTTGAACACATGGACTATTTTAATGATGTCCTTACTACCTTTCTGGGCCTTGAACATTTCAGTTGCATTGCTGTCTATGCAGGGTCAGAAAGCTCTCGGATTTCATCAAAATATCTTAATTTGTGTTCTGAAGATGAACGAAGATCTTACGGGTTTGGAACGACATGAGGGTGAGTAATTAATTACAGAATTTAACATTTTTGGGTGAACTATCCCTTTAACTATTGAGTTAACTAATGTTATTTTTACACTATGAAAAATGTTGGTTTGAATGTTATGTATTTTGTATTGTTTTGCAACCCATAGATGGGTCAAATATAGACAAACTCAACCATGTTTAAAAAAAAAAATAATAATCTTAGTATGTTGTCTTGTTCATTTAACTCAGCATAATGAGTTGATTTATGGTAGTTACTTTTTACAGCAATACTGTCTTATTTTTACCTCATAATTGGGTAATATTTCCAGATTAACAGGCTCAACCCAGCATTTGGGTAGAAAAAAAAACCTTCAGCATCTAAAACATTTAACATTTATAACCTTTTAAAAAATATAATATTTTTAGAGTGTTTACAACGTTAGTAAATTTTTATTTGATTTTGTTTTAGTTCATTTTATTTAATTTTTGCATTCAAAAAAGTTGGCTTCAGAATCTACTTTGCTGATAAATCTGAGGGGGCATGTCTGTGCATTCTATCTGTCTGTTGTCTGAATGTGTCTTTCTTTCTGTTCAGACATCATACATTTTCGTGGTGAAGGAGATGAAAGATAAAACCTGTGTAGACTGTAAAAACCTACTTTGCACTTGAAAGTTGCTGCCTTTGAGTGATGGTGTGTGTGAGAGAGTATGGAGGTGTTTTTAAGTCCCCACAGCAAAAGAAGAACTTCTAGAAAGCAATACAGCAAAGTGAACTCTAGGGAGCTTGTGTGTTATGTGTATTTGTGGGTAGATGTAGGGCTGTTCTTGTATCCAAAGTTTACCTCGCTAAATCTCTTGGGAAATTGCAAAAAAATACAAATAAAATCAAAAAATGAAAACAAGTTTTCTTAGAAATGGAAACCACTCTTTGTCTTAACATAGCGGAATTTGAAAGCAGGTTTTTTTTTCTATATTTTAAGTTTTTTGCACTCATTCTGAATGTTAGATTGATAAACATTTTGTCCTATCAGTATGTGCGATACAATAAGAATGCTACAGGCATAGGAAGACAGATATGAGAGTTTTAAACAAAAATGTGCAGAAAGTAAAAAACAACTGTTTTCTTACTTCTAGAATAGAGAACAGATCTCTTTACAAAAAAAAGTAGGTTTTGATGTTTTTTCCAAGGATAGACTAGACAAGTATAGATGAGCAAACCCAATTTATCGTCAGATGTTTTCCCAGAGTGAACTTTTAATGTTTCCTCTGCCAGCATCAAATGTTTTATACTTAATTCACACTGAAAGATGCACATCAGGGCCAGATGTGCTTACAGATGGATTAATGACGTTTGCCATGTTGTTGAAAGATCATTGTAGTTCCTGCAGAAGAAAAGATCATCGAATTAGTCCCATCCGGTGAATTATGTGTTCCAGACCCACCTTGGCTGTGGTTCAGCACATACTCGAGTGCTAGTGATCATGGATGTGATTGCTGTGGAAAAGCCATTCAAGTTCATGCTCAGTATACTTGACAAACTCACTTTCCATATCCTCTATAATCTCATGTGCCTTTCTGTCATTTCAGCCAGTTTCCAGACCGCCCCAGATTTCACCAGCCTCTAAAGTCTCCCTTCATACATCAGTGCCTATTGTATGCTCTTATGTCCTTTTTGATTGAACTTGGATGCATTTTGAAGTAAAAGTATAATCTAAATAATTCGATTAGATACTTAGTTCACCCAAAAATTAAGATTTGCTGATAATTTACTCAATTTCAGGTCATCCAAAATGTAGATTAGTTTATTTCTTCTGGGAAGAGATTTGGAGAAATTTAGCATGACATCACTTGCTCACCAATGGATCCTCTTCAGTGAATGGGTGCCGTCAGAATGAGAGTCCAAGCAGCTGATAAAAACATCAAACACCCATCTTTTTACTTCACAAGACATTAATTGATATTCTGGAGTTGTGTGGCTTACTTGTGAATTATTGTGATACTTTTATCAGCTGTTTGGACTTTCATTCTGATGGCACCCATTCATTGCAGAGGATGCATAAGTGATGTAATGCGATATTTCTTCAAATCTGTTCCAATGAAGAAAGAAACTCATCTACATCTCGGATGGCCTAAAGGTGAGTACATTTTGAGCAATTTTTAATTATTGAATGAACTATTCCTTTTAATAGATAGATATTACTGTTCAAAATATACTGTCAACTGCATACTATTTTTAAATCTCTTAATATACAGTATATATTTTTCAATAGTTCAAATTGCTACATAGTTGTCACATGACACATAAGTGCATGTTTGATTGACAGGACAAGAGTTTGAGTTTCCCTTTTAAAGTGGCATCTAAGTTGCTATCTTAGAAATAAACGTTCAGTTTAAATTATTTGTAATTCTTGGTGTAGGCCTATGTTTTCAAATTATTATATATATATTTTTTTTATTTTGTTGTATTTTACTGCAATTGTGATATATTAACTTTTGGCAGTTTGATTACACTGAGTCATTTATCACATTAAAAGTGGTCAAATGCATTGTGGGATACACCATTTTGTCTGTTCATCGGAGTATTCCATGCCTACATATTGCTTCCTTTCAAATATAGTAAGTAGTATGTCTGAACATATCCTGGTCCCTGTCTGAATGATATTTATTAGGAGCTTCTCCTCTCAAGCAGCTGAAATGAATCAACTACGGCTTGATTTATTTGAGTCTGAATGATTCTGATCGCTGAATAGAGAGATACGGCATGAATAGAGGTTGTCCCTCAGCACAAATACCCAGAGTGCTCTATCAGAGCTGAAGAGTTGATGGCTGGTTATCAGCCTGTCGTATCTTAGAGTCCTGACATGCTCCGTCTGCTCAGCCAAGAGCTCTTTTGATGTTTCTGACTTCAAGTACATGAACAAGGCTATTAAACATGTAATGTCTCTGAAGCATGTAATCTGATTTGGTACATAAGTCTAACATGATGGATCAGTCCCGCAGGCGGATGAGGACTGATGGTGTATCTACTCTCAAACACACACACACACACACTTGTACAGTAGAAGGCTTTTTTCTATGTACGGTTTGCATCAGATACAGCAAAACACTGCTTTAAGTTTGAGAAACTGTGCATTTAATCACCTGGAGGTTTGAATTGATGCAATATAAACACTCAGATGTGTATATAAGCATTTGCTCATGTTTAATTTTATATAGCCTACATATTTTCTGATGAAACTGAAGGCTTTTAAAACTATTGTCTGAATCAGTGAGGAAGCATTCATGTGAGCAATTACTCATTTTTATCGCGCACCAACATTATTTTACTCACACACACGCACAGAGCTTAAAATGAAGAGCGTAAAAGGAGCTGTCATTTTAGAAAAATGGCTGAGCTCTTGAAAACAAGATAAAAAGGACAGTCTTCTACATCTCTGAAGTTAGATATGAAAACCTTGGCCCTGTGGAGAGGCGTATGATCATTACTTTTACATTAAAAACTGCACTTTGCTGCCCATTTTGTAACTGGTCTTGTATTTTTGAACAAAGGTTGTAATGTACTTTATTGCACCATTGAGATTGCTTAAGAGTCTGCCATTAGAATAGTTTTGAGATGACTTATGTTAAGTTGCATATGAAAAGCATTAAAGCAGAGATGTTTAAAACTACAGTAGCAAAAAAAAAAAGTTGTTTTTGTGAATCACTTCAAACTATAAGCTTCAGTGAATCAATTCAAAACTGGGATTCAAGGATTCATTTGCTTCACCACTCAAAAATGTTCCCAGCATTCCCCATTTTAATAGGAAAATACACACACATTAATTTTCAAACGTTTGGAATCAGTAAGACATGTGTTTGAAAGAAGTCTCTTATCCTTTACCAAGGCTGTATTTATTTGATTAAAACAGTAAATACATTATTGTGAAATATTATTACAATTTAAAATAGCCGTTTTCTAAATGTAATTTATTCCTGTGATGTCTTCAGTGTCACATGATCCTTTAGAAATCATTCTAATATGCTGATTTGGTGCTCAAGAAACATCTGTTATTATTATCCACATTGAAGACAGTTGTGCTTATTTTTGTGGAAACCGTGATACATTTGAATGTAAAATATATTCTTTTATTTTCATCATGCATTAAATATTCTGAATCTCTAAGGGTTGCTAAGTCGCTGCGCTGTTGCTTCTAGGCGTTCCTACTCTGAACTGTATCGAATGTCTCACTTTCCCTTCCTTTAGTGTACTGTTTTGGCACGGGAAGTATCTATCTCTTTGTAGCTGGAGTATAATAATGTAATTGATTGCTTCTGTAAGCAGAGATATGTGAAGATACACAGCTCCCCTGCAGAGATGAGCTTTGTCATATTGAATATTGATCTTGCTGTCTAGAGTCCTCTGTGGATGAGAAAGTTCTGGAGCGCTGCTCCTCTGCTTCCTCTGCTGTATTTCAGACTCCTTTTATCAAAATGCTTGTTTTTCTGTGGGGTAAAGATTATTTTATTTAGCAGCTTGGCAGAACAATGTTAGCTGGATGTAGACAAGTATACGCCTACTGAAGTGTGCACTGCTTAGGTTGTGTAATGTGTTTTAGTACAAATAATACATTCAGGAATGGTCTTCATGCTGTTTATTAATGGTACTTAACGACGTGAAATAGCATGTCGTTTACACAATCCTCATTTCCTTTATTTTATGTATTTTAGAGTAAAAATGTGTATACACTATTGTTATAGGGATAGTTCACCCAAAAATTAAAATTCCGTCATTAATTACTCACCCTCATGTTGTTCCAAACCTGTAAGACCTTTGTTTATCTCCAGAACACAAATTAAGATATTTGAATTAAGAAATCTGAGAGCATTTTGACCCTTTTTGACAGTAAGAACTTTGTTAAAATAGTCCATGTGACATCAGTGGTTCAGCCTTAATTTTATTATGCTACGAGACAACTTTTTGTCCACAAAGAAAACAAAAATGACAGAATTCTCATTTTTGGGTGAACTATCACTTTAAAAAATGTGGGGTCGGCAATATGTTTATCTCTTTTAGCTCAACAAGGCTGCATTTCTTTGATCAAAAATACAGTACAATGTGACTTTTGTGAAATATTATTACAATTTAAAATAATTTTCCATTTCAGTGTATTTTAAAATGTAATTTATTCCTGTGATGACAAAGCTGAATTTTCAGAATCATTACTCCAGTCTTCAGTGTCACTTGATCCTTCAGAAATCACTGACTTGCTGCTCAAGAAACATTGCTTATTATTATCAATGTTGAAAACAGTTGTGCTGCTTAGTATTTTGGTTGAAACCATGATACATTCTTTTTTTGTGTCAAAATGTTTAATCCAAAAGTAGTGTTTTACGCTCATATCTGTTTTTGTTTTTGGCAGAAGGACATGACCCTGAAGCCTCACGAGCGGAGACAGAACCAGGCAGGACCGCTGCGCAAGAAGAAGCCCGGCCGAGTGCCGAATGGGCTGAGCTTGGACCTGCACAAGGACCGACTCAACCACAACAACCACCAGCACCACCACTCTGACCAGGAGAACAACCCTCGCCTGGCCCATACACACAGCAAGAAGAAGAAATACCTGCAGAAGAAACACCGACCTGTGAGTCCAACTTTCTCTTTTCAAACAGGAAAACGTAACACTGGGGGCCTTGTATTTGGGTGATTTGTTTCCTAAAGATTTTCCACAGTGCTTTAGCACATGGTTGAGTAAAACTGTTCAAAAACAGCTTTAGTTTTTATTTTCTGTTAGTAATGTTAATGCTCCAACTTCCATTTGCATCTAATTACAGTTTACTTCATTGAGACGCTTCTTTGTTTCAGTGTTTTTATGAATTTCTTTACAAAATTAAATTATGATTAGATTGTGTACTGAGATTATGTAAACCTACAGTTATGTTAATTTCTCAAAGCCGCGTGTAATGCCAGTCTGTCTTTGCTGACAATGACTGAACAACAGAAGAGGTGCGACAATCTGACTCCATTAAGGCGGAGCTCATTTGAATCGAGTAATTGCCGCTGATCATTAGCCGTCTCTGTAGCGGCCTAAGACTTATTACTGATCTAATCAGAGGAGGTAATTAATATGACACCAGGTTTTACAGGCAGGCTGCGGTTTGTTGGGTCTTTCAGACATTACACAATGACAAAAGTGTGGACTGATTTACAAAAAGTGCCAAAGTGGGGAGAGAGAGAGAATAATAGAGATTGTGTCCTCTAAGATTAGATGTGTAAAGACACTGCTGATTAATTCTGTCATTAAGGATGAACGAGAAGAGGACGGGCTCCAGCTTTTTTTTGGACTTGTTTTATGGTGCTAATTAAATTAGTCACTCTTGTTATTGTTGCTGCGAGGTGTTGCACTCTTGCTCTTTGTGTTTGTGTGCGTTTGTGACATCCTCTTGTTTTTACTAATGAGTATTTATAGCATGTTTACACAGAGGAATTGCTACTACAGAGCAAGCAATCAGATGGCCACACACTACATTGAACACACACCCATGTGCACTTAAAGAAACAGTTCACCCAAAAAGTGAAAATTCTGTCAGTATTTACTCAGCCTAATGTAGTTCCAAAACCTCTTTGGTTTTCTTTCTTTTTTTTTTATGGAAATTAAATGATTATTTTAAGAATGTCATGACAGCAAAATAATTAACAAGTAATCCACACAACTCCAGTCCATAGATTAACATCTTGTGAAGTGAAAAATAAACAAATGCATGACAAATTCAAACTATTGCTTCTGGCTAAGGATATAGGTCCTCTATCCATAATATTGCTTTCTTCAGTTAAAATGTTGTCCCGTCTGAATCAGGAGAGAAATCTGCACAGACCAAGCACTGTTTACAAGCAAAAACAGTCCACATCAGTTCTAAACAAATATGTCTGTAGATTTTGATGTGAGAGGACAACAGGGGATACACTTTTTCCAATGTACAAGTAGGAAACATTATGGATTATTCTAATTTTGGCTAGAAGTAATGGTTTATTGTCAGATTGGGTTTTGATGATCATTTCACAAGGCATTAATTGATGGACTAGATTCATGTGGATTGTTTGTGAATTATTGTGATATTTTTATGAGCAGTTTGGACTCTCATTCTGATGGCACCCATTCACTCCAGAAGATCCATGGGTGAGTAAGTAATGTAATGCTAAATTTCCTCAAATCTGTTCCAATGAAGAAACAAACTCATCTACATCTTTTATGACTTAAAGGTTAGTATGTTTTAATTTTTGGGGGTGAACTTTAAGCACAGAAAACACAATAAATGTCTCATAAAAGTGGTCCATACACTTTATTTTAAAACTTGTAAAGTCAATACAGTAGCTTTGTTGATCCGGGGAGCTTTGAACATCTGCGTTAAATTAATTAATCTAACCGATTTATTGAAATGAATGATATGACTCAAAAGAATGATTCATTCACTCTCTTGAATGCTCTAAGGAGAGCTTGGTCTGATATCAAGATTTTTGAAGATGATGACCTAAATTTGAGTCTGTTGCTCACGCAGTGCTACAGTGTGACTTCAGGAGGCTCATATGGACAACTGTTATTATACCTTTATGGTGCATTTGCATCCTTTTTGAAGCTTCCCTATTCATTGTAATTGGATTTGGATTGTACATTCTTCAAAATTCTCAGTGATACAGGTTTGGAACCACATGAGGGTAAGTAAATAATCACAGAATTTCTTTTTTGGAGGTGAAGTATTCCTTTAAACGCATGCTCAGTGGCATGCACACACACTTTTCCCATAGATGAAAGCTGGTGACAGGAAGGGTACAGGTACCATTTGTCCTTGTTAGAGAGAAAGAGAGAGAGAGATTGCACAGCTCTCTCGTTCATCATGTGTATTCTGCCTTTGGCTGAATTAAGGGCAGACAAATCCATCTCTTATGGAGCAGTCCGAGGGAAGCGATGGCTAGGACACTTTAATCTTTTATCAAACACCAAGGAAATGGCCATAAACTTGAGTTACGCTGGATAGTGGGGAATTAAATTCCCTTTCTTCATTGTTTCATCCTCTTTCTCCCTCACCCTTTTTTCTGCCCAGCTGTGTGTATGTTGTGCTGCGCAGGTGTGAGTTTGACATCTAGGGCATGTGTCAAACATTGCTTATGTATGTTAATTTTTTAATTTTTTATTTTTTTGAAAGAAGTCTCTTATGCTCAAAAAGGCTGCATTTATTTAATAGAAAATCAGTCAAATTCAGAACTATGTGAACTATTTTCTCTATTTTATTGTAATTTGTAGTTTAAAATCTGATTTCCCTTAGGGTTTCTATTTTTTTCCTAGGTCAGAGGAGCCCATCTTGCATTTTCTCCCTGTGTGTATATGATTGTGTGAATGAGAGGGTCTGTTCACAGTTGTGTGTGTGTGTGTGTGTGTGCCTGTACGTGGGTTTGAAGTTCCAGCAGATGGGTCTCAATGTTTCCTGCTGAGTTGACTCAGTTGACAGCTCTGACTCACCTTTATATCGCTGTCACACAAAATATTGTTCACAGTCTTGGCTTCAGAACCCCTGGCTGCCCTCTCCTGAGCCCTGAACAGCTGTCCACTACAGTGCCTGTATGAAGAGCACTGACTTAGAAAAACGGGGGAATCTGGCAGGCGACCCTGGGGAAGGCTCATAGGATCCAGAGGAGCACTCGTATCACAAACGGCCAGAAAAACATGATTATCCATCCATTCATTTTCCAAACCGCTTGTCCTATGTACTGTAGGGTTGTGGGGATGCTGGAGTCTGTCCCAGTGTCTTGGGGCATGGAAATATGCAGGAAAGCATGATTTTTATATAATATTCTTAATATACTGGAGTTAAAGTTGACTTATAGGCTGTATACTGTACTTCTTTTTCAAAAACTCTTTGGTTGCTTTTGCAATGCTTTGGGTCATTGTGTGTAGCGCCGCAATGAGTTTGAAGCAGAATATGAGCAGATATATTGCCCGAAACCTTAATTTGTATGTCACATCATCAATAAATACAAGAGAAATCCACTAGCCATAATGCCCACGCTACCACCACCATGCTTCAATGAGGTGGTATTGATCATGAGCAGTTCACATCAATGAATCTGCATAGGATCCAGAATGTGAAGGCAAGGAACTGCTCATGTATATATCAGTGAAGCATGGTGGTGGTAGCGTGGGCATGTATGCAGTGGAATCAAAATGTGCTGAAGTGTTTCGGGATTAAATCAGCCAAAGCTTTCTGGACGGCGTTCACAGTGGGGACCCAAAGTGCAAAAGCAACCATTTGCAATTTTTTAAGCATGCATTTTTGCTGAAGACAAAATTCAGGAACTGAAGAGGCAGTAGAGGCCTGGCAGAGCATCACCAGGATGAAACCCAGCGTCTGGTGATGTCTATGCGTTCCAGACTTCAGGCTGTAATTGACTGCAAAGGTGCAACCATGATTATTAATTACTTTTGGTCCCTTAACAAGTGGGAGGCACATATGCAAATGTTACAAAATGTAAATACCCTATTAAAACTGACAGTCTGCAGTTAAAGCACATCTTGTTCGTTTATTTGAAATCCATGTATAGAGCATTGTGTCGATGTCCCAATATTTATGGATGCTGTATATATGTATGTATGTATATATACATACATACATACATATATATGTACATACATACATACATACATACATACATATATATATATGTATGTATGTATGTATGTATGTATGTATGTATGTATGTATGAATGTATGTATGTATGTCACTCTTTGTTATATTGCAGCCATTTGCTAAAATATTTGTTCATTTTTTTTCCTCATTATGTACACACAGCACCCCATATTGACAGAAAAACACAGAATTGTGACATTTTTGCAGATTTATTACTGTATAAGTCAGATGTATTTAGTAGAAGCATGTATGAGTCTTTTTGGGAAAGATGCAACAAGTTTATTTGATCCTCTACCATTCCTCCTTGCAGATCCTCTCCAGTTCTGTCAGGTTGGATGGTAAACGTTGGTGGACAGCCATTTTTAGGTCTCTCCAGAGATGCTATTGGGTTTAAGTCAGGGCTCTGGCTGGGCCATTCAAGAACAGTCACAGAGTTGTTGTGAAGCCACCCCTTCGTTATTTTAGCTGTGTGCTTAGGGTCATTGTCTTGTTGGAAGGTAAACCTTCGGCCCAGTCTGAGGTCCTGCGCACTCTGGAGAAGGTTTTGCGTCCAGGATATCCCTGTACTTGGCCGCATTCATCTTTCCCTCGATTGCAACCAGTCGTCCTGTCCCTGCAGCTGAAAAACACCCCCACAGCATGATGCTGCATGCACTGTTGGGACTGTATTGGACAGGTGATGAGCAGTGCCTGGTCCACACATACCGCTTAGAATTAAGGCCAAAAAGTTCTATCTTGTCAGACCAGAGAATCATGTTTTTTAGCAAACTCCATGCGGGCTTTCATGTGTCTTGCACTGAGGAGAGGCTTTCGGGCCACTTGCCATAAAGCCCCGACTGGTGGAGGGCTGCAGTGATGGTTGACTTTCTACAACTTTCTCCCATCTCCCGAATGCATCTCTGGAGCTCAACAGTGATCTTTGGGTTCTTCTTTACCTCTCTCACCAAAGCTTGGCCGGACGGCCAGCTCTTCATATCCATTTATTATATACCTTAATGCAGCAGAAATTTTTTTGTAATATCTGTGCCTTGCCACAATTCTGTCTCTGATAGTTCCTTTATATATATTTGCTCTGACATGCATGAGCTGTATATATAGGTGTGTGGTTCAATCAGTATAATCAAACACAGCTGGACTCAAATGAAGGTGTATATGATATGGACATGATAAATATTTGAGTGTCACAGCAAAGGGTCTGAATACTTAGGACCATGTGATATTTCAGTTTTTCTTTTTTAATAAATCTGCAAAAATGTCAACAATTCTGTGTTTTTCTGTCAATATGGGGTGCTGTGTGTACATTAATGAGGAAAAAAAATGATGATTTTAGCAAATGGCTGCATTATAACAAAGAGTGAAAAATTTAAGGGGGTCTGAATATACTGTATGTGATGACACAAAACAACATTGATAATGATAAGACATGTTTCTTGAAGCAGCAAATCAGCATATTAGAATGATTTCTGAAGGATCCTGTGACACTGAAGACTTAAGTAATTATGCTGAAAATTCAGCTTTGCCATCACAGGAATAAATTGCATTTTTATGTTTTATATGTGTAATTGTAAACAAATACAATTTCATATATATTCATAAATTTAAAATGCTGAAATGTGATAGACAGGGACATGTTGAGGTAGGAGTGTCTTTCCTCTGTTTGTAACAAATCCCAGATTCACAAACAGCAGCCGTATATAAACAGAAAAGCAGCAGCAGACTCGACGCCTGACGTATTACCTCCTCCTGATAACACCCTGCAGTCAAGGAAAAGGAAACACTCAGCGGTGCTCTCCACATCCACCTCTTAGTCAAGTTCTTTTAGGCATGTATGACAGAGATATATGAACGAGCGTCTCTCATAACCCAGTGGTAATTAGAGGCTGCAGGAATGTGACATGTTTAGAAATATTCATTACAAGAGCTGTCGCTACCGTTGTGACAGCTGTGTACGGTTCATATCAGTGTGTTGCAGTTTTAAAGGGGCTACCTTTAATTTGAATCTTGATTTGATAATCAAGTTATGTTAGTGCTGATATTTACTTTCCTGACAAATTCTGGAAATATCAGTTTTAGCATGTTGATATGAATAGTAGACAGAGGACTTGAAAGTGGTTTATGTACCCACATGAGCACCATAGTGTAGAGCTGGGTGGTACTGTATGTTACAATGATTTTAATGCACTTTTTATTTGACCATAAAGTATTTGGCAACACTTTCTTAAAGAGTGTGTCATTGGATCTGCTGTGCCAATCCTTCTCTGTTTTAATAGTGTCTCTGATTTAAACTTCAATAGCAGTATGAACAGCCTTTAATAGCATTCAGAAGTCTTTGGTGTTAGTTCAGACTGTATGTTTTAATTAATCAGTCTGAAACTTTGTGATTCAGTAACTCGTTACAAAATGTGTCATGTGTTCCCTGGCCTTTTCACTGTTTAATTATTTATTATTTATTTGGACTACTGTTCAAATGTTTGTGGAACAGAAGTTTCTAGGATGCGTGAAATTTATCAAAAGTTTACATTTAAAATGTTACAAAAGTCTGTTTGTCAACATTTTTAACATTCATACTAGTAAGAAATTAAATTAATTACATTTTAAAATATATATAAAACAGTTGTTATTATAATATTTCACAATATTACTGTAGTTTTGATAAAATAAAAAAAGTGTTGAGCATAGCAGACTTTTAAAACCTTTAAAAGGTAGTGTGTGTAGGTAAACTCTTCTATCTATTATTGTGTTTAGTTAAATTCAGGCATTTAAAAATTATATATATATATATATATATATATATATAAAATATTATTTTTCCTTTTGTTAATTAGGTGGAAAACTAAAAAAAATAAAAATATATTTTTTAATATTACTTTTTATAATTACTTACATTATACATTTACAGTATACTTGACATATACAAGATATATATTGAATATTGACACAAGCTCAGAAGAAGAATGTAGCCATGTGGCCCTACCGTGGAGAACTCATGTGGGTGTCTGAGTTCATGCACTAATCACAGGGCCGTGCTCAGACAAGGTTAGCATGGTTGTCATCTGCCTGGGAGGTTGTGTGTGTGTGTGTGTGTGTGTGCAAGACTGTGTTTATGAGTCAGTATTTGTGTGTGAATGTGAAGTGTTGTTTTTGTGTCAGAATATGTATGTGTGTGTGTGTGTGTGTGTGTGTGTGTGTGTATGTGACAGCAGTGGCATGCTGAGAGGCCCATCTGGCCAGACACAAACACACATATTCTCTGGCCTTGCCGCTGGGAGCTGTGTTCGGTTGTTTGTGTGAGAAATGTACACAGTGTGACACTGCCGAAGAGGACACAGGGCCGGTATTGTCCTGATCAGTATGTCCTCTTATTTACACACGGCCCTTCAAGGCGTATGTGTGAGTGGTTAGTAGCTTGCTCAGTGTCAACGTCTGCAGGAGCATGGGCCAAGATTAAATTTTTGCCAAACCATGGATTGAGAAGGTTTATCAGTTATAAATATTTGTTAGTGGACATGAAACTATAATACATTAAATTATATTTGTTTAGTCCACATACAGTTTCTGTGGCCACTTAACACCAATTGCATCAGAGAGAGACAGATTTTCATTATTTCAGTTAAATAAAACCAAGTATTTATTATGTTGTGGTTCCTAATAAAGTGGCCAGCCAGCTGGCTGTGACTGATTTTATTTATTCAGCAAAGCCAGTTTATACTTGGTGGGTGTTAATTTTGGACCATGTTTATATGCCTGGTTGTTCATGTCAGTTATAGAGCCACTCTAACCCACAAGCATCTCTAATGGCACACATGGAAACTCTCTCTCTTTTTCCTCTTTTACTGTCTTTTTCCTGTGCTTTCAGGTTACCAGGTTTGGAGCGGCTTCACTTATGCCTCCATCAAAGAACACACAGACACCCAGGAGCAAACACTTGCAGTGTGACTCACAGACACACACCTGATAAATGCTAGCTTCAGTCTTGACTCTGCTCCAAAACTGCATGCACTAAAGTGGTAGTATTGTAAAGCACACTGGAGTCTGAAAAAAAACTCTCTCTCTCTCTCTCTCTCTCTCTCTCTCTCTCTCTCTCTCTCTCTCTCTCTCTCTCTCACTGTTTTCTTTTTTAATATATTTTAAAATGACGTTTATTTCTTTGCTGGCAATGCTGAATGTTTAGCATCCATTACTCCAGTTTTCAGTGTCACCTGGCATCTATATATTTTGTCCAGGGCCCATTTGAATTTAAGCAAGCCCTTTTATGAGTCACTTAAACCCCTGTCTTTGTTTTCTTTATTTCTGGCAAAGAAATTTGCCCTAATGTTGTCTTTGTGTGACAGTTACTCATACGCACAGGCAGTAGTAATGGTGCTAATGTAATGGTAATGCTACTTCCTGTCAGCCCCCAGCACTTCCTTTTCCTCTGAGTCTTAATGCTGTTTGACAAGACTAGGCCATGATGTCCCCCTTCTCGGTGCAGTTCTAATTTCTCCCCCTTGCTCATCTCTCTCTCTCTCTGTGTTTGGAAGGGATGGAATTAGCTCTTTTTTCACTCGCCATGTATTACAACGTCTCGGCTTGACAGGATTGGGTGAAGCGTTAACCTCGCAGACAAGCTTGTTAAGCATTGTTGCGGTGGTGACTGGGCTAAAGACAGGATAATAGACACCCCGGCTGCCGCCTGTCCGTCAAGTTGAGGGTGGGCAGTCCATCTGCTGAAATTAAGCGAGAGCAGTTTACCTGTTTGGATTGTAATACCTTGGACAGTTGCTGTCAGTCAGACTGCATGTGTAGCCAGTATTAATTGCACCTCACTACAGCACTTAAAGAGCAGCATTGCTAAAACCGGATGTCAGTCAATCCAACCCACTTAGCTGACATCAAAAAACTAATCGCCCTTCAGGAAGTTGCACACAGATGCACAAACACTTTCTTCCTAAGAAGACCAATGTAAGAGCTTTAATAACCATCTTGCTTAGTTATAGGACACTGAACCATTTTCAGCTAATTTAAATTTGTTTGTAGTTTGGTTTGGTTGTTTGTAGTAGAACCCTGAGTTTACTTCCGCCACTTGACTTAATGAGCTACTAAACTGAGACCATCGACAATAATTCTGTGCCAGATCAGAACAAGTATGGAGTTAGAACATGTCTCAACAAAAAATGTTTTGATAGACAAATACAATGCAGTTTTTTAACTACCAGCCACTCATTGTACAACTTTGTTCAGCTCTAAGACTGAACATATATACGACTTAACCCTGGGTCATTGTAAACCTTGGGTAAACGGAATCCTAGGTTATCTTGCTTCAAGATTCACTCTGCTCATAATTTAACCAGGATTAATTGTTCGGTACTACATTTCAGAACAATACAAAAGGCAGTGCTAATTTTCAAAATTACAAAAACATTTCTCTAACAGGGTTAAAAGAGATGTTCAGAACGATGATAACCCAGGGTTTAGCACAATGTTAAAAGCCTTATATTCTTTTCTTCTATGTGTTTTTTTTTATCTAAAAGAGTTATGTGATGTTCAGATATAGTAATTTTACAGGAACTGAGTTAAATACAGTACTCACTGTTAGTTTGTGACCTACCATTAAATGGTCAGTAGCTCATCTTAGCAGGTCCAAGCTGGTCCATGTATGGCTTGGTAGACAATCTTAGGCCTGGTAGACCATCTTTGACCAGCATCTAAGCATCTACCATGATCCAACAAATAGTTTGAAGTTTTAGATGTCATTCGTAGATGTTGGTTTCTAGAATGTTAAATAAGGTCTATAACCACATCAAGATCTTTCTTCTGCTCAATTTTCTCATTCTTCCCATATTTTACATTTACATTTACATTTTACATTTAGTCATTTGGCAGACGCTTTTATCCAAAGCGACTTACAATTGGGGAGTACATAAAGCGATTCATCTTGAAGAGGCAATCAGACAGAGGAAGTGCTCGTAACACCAAGTCTCAGTCATTGTTCAAATAAGTACAAGCTAGCAAGGGAAGGAGAGAAAGATAAAGGGAAAGGTGTTTTTTTTTTTTTTTAGTTTGTTTTTTTTGTTTTGTTTTTTCGAACAAGTTTAGGATGAAGTCAAGTAGTGCCGAAAGAGATGAGTCTTCAGTTGTTGCTTGAAGATTGACAGGGATCCAGCATTCCGGATAGGGGTGGGAAGATTATTCCACCATCCAGGAATGGTGAACGAGAATGTTCTGGAGAGTGATTTTGAGCCTCTCTGTGATGGTACCACAAGGCGTCGCTCACTAGCAGATCTCAGACTTCTGGAGGGGATGTAGATTCGTAATAGTGAGTGGAAGTAGGAGGGTGCTGAGCCTGTGGTCGTTCTGTATGCAAGCATCAGTGTCTTGAACTTGATGCGAGCTGCCACTGGTAGCCAGTGCAGTGAGATGAAGAGAGGTGTAACATGGGTTCTTTTGGGCTCATTGAAGACCAGTCGTGCCGCTGCATTCTGAATCATTTGTAGAGGTTTGATTGTGTTTGCTTTAAGACCAGCCAGAAGAGCATTGCAGTAGTCCAGCCTAGAAACGACAAGGGCCTGGACAAGAAGTTGCGCAGCATGCTCTGTCAGGAAGGGCCTGATTTTTCTGATGTTGTGTAGCGCAAACCTGCAAGATCGAGCAGTCTTTGCAATGTGCTCTTTGAAGGTCAGCTGGTCATCAAAGATTACACCAAGATTTCTGACCGAAGTTGATGGGGTAATTATTGATGTTCCTAATTGAATCGAGAAGTCATGCTGTAGAGTCGGAGTGGCAGGGACGACGAGAAGCTCAGTCTTTGCCATGTTGAGCTGTAGGTGATGTTCTTTCATCCATGCCGAGATGTCCGCCAGGCAGCCTGAGATCCGTGCAGCTACCGTTGGATCATCTGGTTGAAAAGAGAGATAGAGCTGTGTGTCATCGGCGTAGCAATGGTAGGAGAAGCCATGTGCCTGTATGATGGGTCCCAGTGATGTAGTGTACGTGGAGAAGAGGAGGGGTCCAAGAACCGATCCCTGAGGAACCCCAGTGACCAGTTGATGTGCTTTGGATACCTCCCCACCCCAGGCCACCCTGAAGGACCTACCGGTGAGATAGGATTCAAACCAGCGAAGTGGAATCCCAGTGATGCCCAGCGATGAGAGGGTGGACAGGAGGATCTGATGATTGACAGTGTCAAAAGCAGCAGAAAGATGGAGCAGAATGAGGACTGATGATTTGGAATCGGCCTTTGCGACTCGCAGGGCTTCAGTGACTGAGAGTAGCGCAGTCTCTGTTGAATGGCCACTCCTGAAACCTGACTGTTTAGCATCCAGTTTGTTGTACTGTGAAAGAAACAGTGAGAGCTGGTTGAAGACAACTCGTTCGAGTGTTTTCGCTACGAATGGAAGGAGAGAGACAGGTCTGTAGTTTTCTAAAAGAGAAGTGTTTAATGTAGGTTTTTTGAGCAGTGGGGTTACCCGGGCCTGCTTGAACGCTGTGGGGAAGATGCCAGTGTGGAGAGATGTGTTGATAATGTGTGTGAGTGCCGGTAAGAGTGTGGGAGAGATTGCTTGGAGAAGGTGAGAGGGGATTGGGTCAAGAGGACATGTTGTAGGATGGCTGGAGAGGAGAAGTTTGGATACTTCCGCCTCGGTGAGGGGACAGAAGGAGAAGATGAGAGTTTGAGCAGTGGATGTGGTTGGTTGGAGGTCCTGTGTGTGTGGAGTTGAGAACTGGTTACCGATTGTTCTAGTTTTGTCTGTGAAAAAAGTGGCAAAGTCGTCAGCTGTTATAGAAGTGGTGGGCGGTGGTGGAGGGGGACAGAGGAGAGAATTAAATGTTCTGAAGAGATCACGCATGTCTGGAGCGCTGTTGATCTTGTTGTGGAAGTGTGAGGATTTGGCAGTGTGGACTTCAGTAGAGAAAGACGAAAGCAAAGACTGATACCTAGTCAGGTCCGACAGATCGTTTGATTTGCGCCATTTTCTCTCTGCCACTCTGAGTTTGGTCCGATGCTCACGAAGAACATCGGATAACCAGGGGTTAGAAGGGGCAGCCCGTGCTGGCCTGGAGGAGAGAGGACAAATGTCGTCTAGACAAGAGGTTAAGGTAGAGCATTAAGTGTCAGTAGCTGCATTCACATCCAGAGATGTGAAATGGGTAGGTGAGGGAAGAGATGAGGATACTACAGAGGAAAGAAGGGTGGGGGAAAGGGAGCATAGGTTACGTCTGAAAGTAACCGGTAAGGGAGCTGGTGGCACCTGGGTAATAAAATGTAAGGTAAATATAATGAAGAAATGGTCAGAGATATGTAGTGGTTGTACCAGAATGTTATCTGTAGTACAGTTGCGTGTGTAAATTAAATCAAGTTGGGTGCCTGATTTGTGCATGCAAGTAGTGGTAAGGCGTTTGAGATCAAATGAAGCTAGGAGTGAATGGAAGTCTGTAGCATAAGGCCTGTCTAGGTGAATGTTGAAATCGCCAAAGACTAAGAGTGGAGTGCCATCCTCCATGAAAGAGGACAGCAGGCCGTCCAGCTCCTCTAGGAAGGTGGCTGGAATTTGGCCAGGGGGACGGTAGATTACTACTATCTGGAGTTTTATAGGAGCCGTTACAGTAATCGCATGAGATTCAAATGAGTTGTGATTGCCTAGGGGAGAGTGGGTTGAGTATTTCCAATTGTTTGAAATGAGCAGACCAGTGCCCCCACCCCGGCCAACTTGCCAACATTTTACGATGAGTTGCTAACCAATATTTTCCCCAGCATTCCATTATATATGCATAAGACTTTCTTTTATTGCTTGCATTCTTAGAAATTTCAGTGGAGATATGAGACAATGGAGAAGCTGGTAGCTTGTGGAGCTTGTGTTTGTTTTTCCACTGGTCTGGCCAAGGTTTCCAGAGCGAGGTTCTTGATCAGCTCATAGAGATGGAATTTAGCTCTCCATGGATCAACGGTTGTACATCTGGACTGGAATTGAAGCCCAGTGTTTTAGATGCCAACATCACATTTGCATAGATTCATGTGGTCTTCTTATGGAAACCCAGGCATTGCTCAAAACCCAGATCAACATGAAACACTGTCTACATTATCCACAGGAATACTGTAGTTCACCTAAAATGTAAAATATCATAATTTCATCAAACCTGACAGTAAATTTCCTAGCTTTTTAAACTCATTTTGGGAGGTTTTTCGGAAAGCAATAGACCATGTCACAGTTCCCTTTACTGTTATTATAACCACAGTCAAGAAAATTTAAAATAATTTTAGAGACTGCTCCACCTGTCCTCTTCAGTCACAACTCATTCTCCCTGATAACATAATTTCCCCTCTCCTCTCCAGAGTATAGTTTCCAGATTAAACTGATTTGACTGCAATTCCTGGATATAACCTTTATTTTCATAGTTGAATTGCTTTTGAAGTATAAAATTGACTGGAACAATAGAAGAATGTAATCACATTTAAGTCATGGCAAACAGGCCATTTATTTGCATTATTGCATTTTTACACTTTGATTGTATAATTTTTATTCCATACATCTAAACAATATTCTTGATTATTCTAGAGAGATTGATTTGTTTGTTTCAAGTCATTTACTTTTAGTATGCAACATAGCCTTTCTAGATTCACTATGGGTTCGTCTCTAATGCTCACTTGTTGCTAAGATGCATTTGGACGGCGTCAGCCTTGAGATTGATCATCTTGTTGGACATAACGTGCTGTTAGACATGGATCTCATTATTTGTGTCTGGGTGTTTGTATTAGACAATAGAAGAAGACACAGTGAATCTTTTCTCTCACAGTGGCCACCACAGAGCGCTTTTGATAATATTTTCTTCCTGCAGAGGGATTTTATGGGAGTACATTATCTCTTGATTTCAGAGTGGAGGAATCTCTCACAATATTTGTAATGCGATTCCCATAATCCTGTGGGTATATTCAGTAAATACTGTTCTATCATGTGTTATCATTGCCTGGATAAGCAAGCTAGGACTTGACTGTTACACCATATTCTAACCACACTCTTAAAAATAAGGGTTCTTTATTGGCATTGATAGTTACATGAAGAACTTTTAACATCCATGCAACATTTTAGGTTCTTTAAATTTTCAAAATGTTCTTCACACTAAGAAAAATGTTTTTTTAGGCATGCACTGTTCACTTAAAAATTATTTGGGGAGCCCAAAATGGTTTATCTGTGGCATCGCTGTAAAGCCCGGTACACACCAAGCCGACGAACTAGTGGTGATGAAAGCAGACTTTGGGGTCGGCTCACGTTGGCAGCGTCTGGGTCCAAAGTTGCCCTGACACACCAAGCCGACGCTCGACACCCGTCGGCCAAGTAGCACGTCCGTTCTGTGCTTTTCTTGTGCACTGGTTCGCCAGCTGAACAGCCAATCAGAATAATCAGATAGATAACCCGACTGACCGACGAGCTCCGACGCCCATTCAACATGTCGAATCGGACGGAAAAAAGCCAACGAGGACCAACCTCAGCCAACGGCGCGGAACAAAAAACTTAGTTGGCCGACGAACATAAACTGCCTGACGGCCGACCGTCGGCTTGGTGTGTACCGGGCTTAGACCCCCAGCAACCCCCCCCCCCCCCAAACAACCTCTATTTGTATATTTTGGACCAATGAGATTTTATGATGGGCAGGGCTACCAAGCGTTTTGTTCAGGCCAAATAACTTTGAGAACAAAACTTGGAATAGATTATGGTTTGTTGCTTTGTAGTCTTGTGTCTGGTAAGGATATGATGTAACCTTCTGGATGAAACTTAAACTAAAACACCAAGCTTAACAAAAACCAGTAGAGAGTTTGGAAATACTATTGAATTTACTCAAGTATTACTCTTTATCTCTGAAACTAAGGGAGTGCTAGAAATCCTAAGAAGTAAGTTGCATCACCCTTAGGTGGATCCTCTAGGCTCTTAGCTGTGATAGAACCAGGAGTTGTTTGGCACCAGGTGAACATGTAAAGACACTATTGATCAGGTAACCGTGCAGGGGTTCTTTGAGGCAATGGGAAAGTGAGAGCAGAGAGAGGAGATGGAGAAGCACGCTGGGCAAAATCCGAATGAAAAAGGAAGGAGGTAGTGGAAAGAGAGAAGTGCGCTAAGCTTTTATGGTAAGAACAGATGGGGTGATGTTTCATTTCCACTACGCATAGCACACAGAGAAACATAAATTCCAGCCTGTATTGAATACAGAGCCTCCTGCAGAGAAGTCGTTCAGAGGTTCAGGCCCTTTCTGTGCTCGTTTTGAATAGCTCCCGGGAGAGATTCTCCTCTAACGATGATCAAGGAACAGCTCTCAACACCGAAATCCTAACTTCACGTATGATAAGAGCAACTGGACTATGACAAGAAAAACTGGTTTCCACTCAGCGGTGAAGAGCAGATTTAGCCGAGTCTATTCTGGATGAATAAGCAAGCAAGCTCTCACCATGGCCTACATAAGTGCAGCTGAATTTGGAGGTACTAAAGACACTATGTGTTGACACTGTGGTGGTGGAAATATAATCTGTGTGTGAAGGTTTCTGTGTGAGAGGCATAGAGTGTGTGAATGATCTGGGTGTGTTCTGATATAACTCAACAAATTGGCCATAAAGTGAATTGAATTTAATAAATGAAATCAAATTATGGCCACATGACCACCACTGAGCCACAGTCATCTCTCTATCCAACTGCCTTTTGTTCAGCTGGGACAGGTTATAAATCTGGTCTAAATGACTCTAGTTTTTCAGAGAGCAGCCCAGTGGTTATAACTGCAACAACAACTACAACAATTAATAAGATTATTATTATTATGTCACAATATGTTAATACATCTCAGTTTGAACTAATCAAGTTCAAGTTACAGTTTGATTGACTTATCATGGACCAATCAGACTTTAGTAGGAATTTTGGTATGGAACGGAGCTTTAGAAATCAAAATAATTTTGACTTTCGTTAGTGATGATGGAGAGCTTCTGTTTTCTTATTATTTGTAGATGGGGAGCTACAGTTTGTGGATGTATTCAGATTTAAAATGGATGAAGCAATGCTCAATGATATGGAATATTTGTTGCTTTATTTTATTTGGGTTTTATTTGTTTCTTGCCCATTATTAGAATCTTGCGCTATTTACTAGAACAAATACTGCTATTAGCACTGCTTCTTTTGGGGGCTCAAATGAAGGTAACACACAACTGCCAAGTCCAGAAAAACCAGCGTTGGTGAACAGAACAGCTAAACGCTCATCTGACTGCTGACAGCCTCCAGAGCTCGCACTGACCTGCACGTATCACGAGCCTCCCCACATTGCATTAGCATTTGTGTCAAGTGAGTAAACAGTTTGTCAGAAGTGTGACAGAGACACAGATGTCATAAATGAAGTTAACAGAATCATAAATAACCCTGTGGGAGATGTTTGCTTATGATTTTACTGTTATTTATTAATGTGAAGCACTGAACGTTCTGCAGTTCTTATGTGGCTTGCAGCATATAGCGTATTTTATTTAAAATGGCATGTTTGTATATGCATTCCCCGTGTTTTTTGGTAACATTTTAGTATAGGGACCAATTCTCACTATTAACTAGTTGCTTATTAGAATGCCTATTATTAACATATTGGCTGTTTATTAGTACTTATAAAGCACATATTATGCATGACCATATTCTATATCCCTAATCCTACTTAAAAACTACCTTACTAACAATTAATAAGCAGCAAATTAGTAGTTTATTGAGGCAAAAGTCATAATTAATGGTTTGTTAATTGCGAGAATTGGACCTTAAAATAAAGTGTGACTTGTTCTTTTGTGGTTTATGTTCATTATATAGTATTAAAGGGATAGTTCACCCAAAAAGGACAATTTTGATGTTTATCTGCTTACCCCCAGGGCATCCAAGATATAGGTGACTTTGTTTCTTCAGTAGAACACAAACGAAGATTTTTAACTCAAACCGTTGCAGTCTGTCAGTCATATAATGGCAGTCAATGGGACCCACGGCTTTGAGAGTCAAAAAAACATACACAGACAAAACCAAATTAAACCCTGCGGCTCGTGATGATACATTGAGGTCTTAAGACATGAAACAATCAGTCTGTGCAAGAAACTGAACAGTATTTATAGTATTTGCAGTGGATCAGAGGTAAAAAAAAGAGGTAAAAAAAGTGTATAGTGTTAACAATTTTGATTTACTGTCTTTATCTTGAGACATGTTTCTTAGTCACATTTTAGTCATTTGAGTCTTTCATAGTTTTAGTCTACGAAAATTTTGCATTTTTTGTCAACTTTTAGTCATAACTTTTAGTCAAACTGCAGACATTTATTTCGGTAGCTATTTTATATGTAGTATTCAAACAAAAATAGTCATTAATTCTTCTCTCTTTAGACCAAATCAATTAAGTATATGAGAAATTTGAATCAAGGATTGAATTTGGAAAAAACGGAATTAATTTTCATTTTTTGGTAGAAATACAAATTAAATTCATTTTTTAGATACAGTAGGTTTACTTAACAACTATAAATTTATTCAACATTTTTTGTTGGTTAACATTGATGATACAGATAGGTATTTATTTAGGAACGCTGTTCCTTTAAGACGGAAGGTATGCATGTAATACTGGCACGCATTGAGTTTTCACCCACCTGTTATACGCTCATTTAAGCCATAACCGACTGTATTTACATGAGATACTCTACAGACATTTGGACTGCTGTGTGTGTATTTGAGCACTGAGAACTGATCGCGCGCTGTATGAGAACTGAAGAAGTGGAGCGTGCGTGCGAGATAGAGAGAGCACTTCTATCAGCGCGATTCCGCCTATCCTGCCTTCATAAACTTTAAGTTATTCGACAACGAATTGTGACTCCCGGGAAAAACGGGACGTCTGGTCACCCTATCCCTAACCCTTCGGGTGCTAAGGCCATTGTTTCAGATCGCTAGTTCGCGTTTTGGAAAGCCTTTCTGTCCGCTGCGGCTGCCATACTGAGACTAGATATACAAACGCACCTCATCTGATTGCAATCCAATGACAGGGACGCACAATTTGAAAGACAAGACAGTTAACTTAGCCTATAGGATGTATTTTGAATGTCCGGTAGTCCTCAAATAACATTTTAGTCCCGTCTCGTCTTGTTAACGAAGACGCGGCATACATTTCATCATAGTTTTTATCATCAGATATTAGTTTTAGCTCGTCAACGTCTCTCGTCTTAGTCACAGAAAAAAGGTTCGTTGACGATTATTTTTCGTCACCGTCTTCGTTAACTAAATTAACACTGGTGTATCGTCACGAGCCGCAGGGTTTAATTTGGTTTTGTCTGTGTATGTTTTTTGACTCTCAAAGCCATGGGTCCCATTGACTGCCATTATATGACTGACAGACTGCAACGGTTTGAGTTAAAAATCTTCTTTTTTTGTGTTCTACTGAAGAAACAAAGTCACCTACATCTTGGATGCCCTGGGGGTAAGCAGATAAACAAATTTTCATTTTTGGGTGAACTATCCCTTTAACACAGCAAGGCAGGGTAGGTGATTTGGTTCAGAAACATTTTTGTTATGCTGTTTGAAAGTCTCTTCACATCCCGTTAGCAATCACTAAGTTAAGTTGTTTAAATGTATTTATATGTATTTATATCATCTGTGGAAGGCGTAAGATCATAACGTGTTTGTCCAATCATATCACTCAGTCCGAGGGCTACGATAGGCTGTCCTAATTGCCTGTCAGTGTATGTATTTGCATACCTCAGAGCACCCTGATCGCACAGATATGATAAGTCATCAGTGCATTCCATTATGCTATTGCAGACCAAAGGAGAATGGAAGGTGTTATTATTGTAATATTATGTGCTTTGTACTGTAATATTTTGATGATTGAGACATGAGGTAGTCTGACAGGATTACATTAAACCCTTCACCAATGCCGTCTCTCATCGTGTTGCTAGTTAGCCTCTGGTCTATCTCTGGGTGTTCATGTTTTTTGGAGGAGGTGTGGCTTTGAAGAGTGATTTGCAGGGAGGGTGAGATCTTATGCTTTCAAAGCTAGCTTGCTATTGCTAGCCTATCTGAAATCGCCTACCCTACCTTTAACACACACACACACAGAGTGCGTACATAACATACATACACACATGCATACAACAGAGCTGGTTTAGCATGGAATGGTCTACATGAAAATGACTAGTTTTATAGATAAACACACTGTTGATCTGTGTATAGAAATGTTTTAATTCCATATATGTAATCCTTAACTGCAAATAATTAAACATTACACTATAGAAAGTCATTATGAAGATGTATATACTTGTAAATAATATGTATTTTAAGAGTGCAGAGGCTGTATCGTGTGTCTGTGGGAGAATGTTTGAGGAGAGCATGTGTTAATCTCTCTTTCTGTACACTTGCTGCCTATAGCCACCCCCAGGCAGTCTGAGAGCCTTTGGCCACTCACAATCAATTCTGATTTATTTCCTTTTATTTATTTTTTTCCTGCTGGTCAGTAACTCTTATAAATGTGTTTATGATACTGTCACACTCTTTACTGTTTCTGGGATCTGTATGGATTGTTCTGTTTTACTGCCAAAACTGCTCTTAAATTGAGAATACAAAGACACAGCAGGTGGTATCAAAAAAATGTGCTCATAAACAATAACAGACACACACACACACACACACACACACACACACTGGAGAGCCAGACATAGAGGTGTAAATATCTTTATTATCTCAAGTGTTCTGTTGACAGAAAGGACAGAAACATCTCCAAACAGATGTTTAGTACTTCCACTTTGACCTCCTGCTGAACTGAATTAGAGTCGCAGGTTTATTGAGCTGACAGATGTGTATGATAAAACAGAAATGTGATGCTTTGGCACCCTCTGGTGTCCTAACTGAAGAATGTCTTCAGCAGTGTTATCAGGATTAATCAGGATCTTTCTATCTATTTGTCTGTCTGTCTGTCTGTCTGTCTGTCTGTCTGTCTGTGGTTTATACATTTCCTCCTTCCTTTGCTTCCTTTTTTCTTTCAGTTACTTCCTTCATTACTTGCTTCCCTGCTCATTCTCTTTTTATTATCTCACTCTATTCTTGTTTTTCTTCATTCCACTCCCTTTTCTGCCTTCTCTCCCTCTCTCTTTCTCAGTGTTCATTGTTTTTGAAGGCAAGGTGCAGCTATAGTCTGTCTCTGCAATGATTGCCTTCCTTTAAATAAGTTCTCTCAATTAGTCAGCTCTCAGCTACAGACTGCTATCGCTGCTGGTGTTCACAGAGAACAGCAGCAAACTTACATAGTTAAAAAAATATATATATATATTTAAAAATTGGTTTTAGTGAGCTCTACAAATTGGTTGGTGTCTGTCATATACACCGATGCTGGGCTGAGTTTGGAAAGCAGTATATATCCGTGTCTTATTCTTCCCAAGAGACAGACTCTGTCCTGCAGCTAAACATTGCACATGTCAGAAGTGCCTCAAAAAGACAGGCATCCTGACAGCAGGGGCTATAGTGTGTGTGTGTGTGTGTGTGTGTGTGTGTGTGTGTGTGTGTGTGTGTGCATTCGGTTTAGTGATTGTGTTTATATTGGAGCGATCGGGCAAGTATCATATAGACACAAGAGCTCTGCAGCACCTTTCTTTCTCCTCATCTCAACCTTTTCAGCACCTCTCTCCCCCACACGGCCTGCGGCGTCCCTCCCCGCTCCTCCCCCTTCCTCCATCTTCCTTTCGCTCTCCCTGATGCATTCACCCTGTCGATGCAGCACATGTAGTTCACGGGTCCGCATCGATCGCTCTGTGATAGAGGCCAGCCCTGCTCGGGCTGTTTTGCAGTGATTGCAATAGCTAAGGTCTCTTGTAATGACATGCACTCTGTCTCTCAGAAGGATGGGGTTTTTAATGCAGCAGCCGATGATTTTACTTCCTGCAAAATGAATTTGTGTTTAAGGAAGAAATATTTGGTGTGAGGTATTATTTAGCAGTTATTGATTGCTTGCTTGATTTTTTTATTAGTTTTATTGTGTTTGTATTGTGTTGCCTGCTACTGTTGCACACATTAACTATAAAGCTGTGTGTCCACCAAAGCATTTTTTTCCTGAGACTAGCAATTTTATTTTATTTTTTCAATAGTTTTCAATGGGATTGCCACATATTTAAAAACATCAGCAGAGGGATGAGGCAGCAAAAGACTATATTTATTTCACACTAAGCAGTAACAAGAGTTACAAAATGTTAAACATATATGAAGAGTTCATTTGCAAAAAACGATAAAAAAAAGAGCTGATTGCCGCGCATTATTCTCCACATATAGCACGATCTGAACCCTAAACACGTTTTATCAAAAAAGCCTGTATTGTCCTCTTTCAAGGCATCGCGAGTTCACGTTTTACTGCAGAAGCCGACAAGCTCCCTTGTTGTTTTTGAACAGAAGCCGATAAGTTGATATATATATATACATGTATATATATATATATGATTGAGTTTTGTTTTTTTATTACCCATTGGTCTTTGGTACATTAATGAGTACTGAAGAAAGCATGGGCTGAAACGTCTGCTCTCTGGTCTGTTTTTAATACACTTTGCACTTTTTTCACTTTTGCATATGAAAAATAAAAAACGTAATTTTTGGTAGACCTTTTTTGGTCTGTTTGAATTTTTCAGTGTGCGGACAAATTCAGCTACCTATTGGACTATATATAAATGCAAACACATGCATGTATATATTTAAGAAAAAAAAAATATGTTTATACATTAAATATATTTATATATAGTATAAAATATAATAATGTGGTTTTATCTCTCATACACATTATATCGAACATTTATTGAACTCTTGTTATCGTTTTATCGAGGAAAATTATATCGTGATAATTATCGTTACCGATTTATCGCCCAGCACTAATATATACAGTATATATAAAACAACTCCAATTACAGAGTTCTGTATTAGTTTCACAAATTAAAATCAATGTGCAGTGTAAAATTGTTGCTCGTATATGTTCAACGTTAAAGTAGGACCTCTTCCTGGTGCAGCACTTTCCTGCAGAATCTATAAATATTGTCTTAGGTTTGGCCACTCTGCACGGTAAGTCCCTTTTTCTCCCCTCAGCTAGTTTTGGACAGCAGACGTATTGCTTTGCGCTCAGCCCTGGCAACCAAATCCCATAATATGTGGGTAGGCCAGAATTGTGGCCTGGGTTCGGTGCACTGTAAGAGCCTGTGTGGTTTTGGACCAAGTTGACTGGAGTTTTCTTTGCCTTTTGGCTCCTTTGACACTCTCAGGGCGGCTGTTATTATTGCTCGTATACTTCTTGGTCTTTGGGCTGCACTGAAAGACAATTCACTTGGTAAATTGGTTACTTTACATGTAATTACCTTGACCAGTCTGACCCTGGGTCTGATCCAGGATGGTTGGTCATGGCCGTGCTGCTGCTTTTACAGGTGAATTATTTAGAATAAACAAGACATACTGTCTTTTGTAGGGGTGAACAGGTTCTTCTTTTTGCTACTTTCATCTTTTCAGGTTGGTGTGGCCTTTAGTGATATTTAATGTCTTTTAGGAAGTTTTAAAGGTTATTGGGACTGCACCTTATCTTTCTCTTTCACTGTGAGCTTGTGAATAGTTTCAGTTTATTTCGATTTGTTGGATCATAGCCCTTTCATTAAATGTTTAATGAATGCTTTCATTAAACTCGTTCATCTTAAATATTATTTCAGTTTCATTTGTTGAATAATACAATAGAATATTGTTTTATACTTTTTTTCTAGTATGTGTTTCTTTTATATTACTTGTATTTCTTTAAAAAGTTAGATTAAAGTCTCATATTTTTCTGTCATATTCCCAACCTATATAATAACAACTTGTGGGGCTTTATTTATTCTAAACATACTGTATATACATGCATTTACCATATTCATGTATTTATATAAATACAAAAATAAATACATAGGTTTTTCATATTCCTAACCTATATAATAACAACTTTGGGGTTTTATTTATTTAGAAGGTGTAGTAGTTATTTTTCATGATTACAAGTGGAGGTCAAATTAAAGACACGTTTGTTGTTGTTTTCTTCAAAATCAATTCTAGTTTAATTGGATTATATAAAGTAAAATTACTAGAATTTGGAATAATGTGGAATATGATTGATTATTATGCTGTTCTTTTTTGCAGCATCATTTTTGTAAATATTTTCCTGTGCTTGTGTCATCATATCCCAGTTTTGTCCTCTTAAGTGACACATACACATGATAGCATAAAACATTTTGATCAGTCATAAAGGCTCACCGTTTTTTAATACTTTAACCCATTTGCTCAAAAGCACAGTTTCCATTGACTTCTATCCATTAACCCTTGATTAGTGTGGGTCTTTTTTAACAAAGGTATATAGAAAGAAAAGTGTAAACCATTATGCTGTATATATTTAAATTATATATAAATTTTGCAAATATATATATATATATTTGTGTTCATGTCCCATAGGAACTGAGCTGGAATTTGTAGACCTGTGGCAAACATGCAACATCTTACCTCTTCTGGTTCAGGTCCTCACCACTTTACACTCTGCTCCATTGTTCTTCTCGTCATCTGCCAGCAATTACACTCGTTTATCTCCCTTTCCTCTCTTTCATCTGATCCCAGCTGGGCTGTAGCAGAGGGTGGGAGGTGTGCGTGCGAAGCCCGGGCCGTGGAGCCCCGTTTCGTGTTAGGACAAATGAAGAGCGCAATCTGCGGAGAGGGTTTGGCAGTGGCCCCTACGTCTGAAAGTCATTGAATGGTGGAATTGTTGCCTCATCTCTGTCTCTCTAGGGCGGTCTTATCTCCATCCAAGTCTCCTGCTGCCTGGAGAGCAGAAATGAGCTCCACACGCAGACCTGTCACTGTTCATAAAGCACACAGTACATTAAACCCGTTGTGTGTCCCTAACGTTTGGTAACAGCCGACAAACATTTGCCTAACCTCTCTAAGAGCTGTGCTTAACGTGTCCCTACAGATGCTTGGGCGAGGTCTCCCAAATCTGTGAACGCTTTTTTCTGTCATATAGTCCTTAGTTGGAGTAAATGCTATATTTAGTTTGACAAGAACAAGTGTGTGGGGAATGAAAGTACAGCCCATTTTGTTTGTCATATTGTTACATGTCAATTGTAGTCCATTTTTTAGTCAACAAAAAAAATCCTGAAAGGGGGTTTGTACTTCAGTACCTCATAGTTTTGTTTTCATGGTATCTTCTCTAAGGTACATTGTCTGTTCTTCTCCTTTTGCCACTTTATCTTTCTTTTTTTTCGTCTCGGTCTGCCGTCTTGTTCTTTAAAAGGCTTTCTTAGCCTTGCTGCAAATGAAATGTAATAGACCTGCATCTCAGCGACAGTGTAAACACACTCTGGTATGCCATAATATCTTGTCATTCTCAAAATAATAGCTGATGCAGTACTTTAGTTTTAAGATGTCTAACCTTGGATTAAAGCTGATGTTTCTGACTTCTTTTCATGTGTGAATGGACTTTTACCTGACAACTTTGACTAGAACAAGTGCTGTACCAAAAGCTTGCATTCTGCAAAGGAACGGCTCATTATAGTGCCATCCCAAAGAGGAACAAACTCACTTTCACAGACTTTCACCTTAACTGTTCCCTCCTGGTGGAATGACCTGTCCAACTTGAGCCGAGCAGCCAAGTCCTTAGCCATCTTCAAGAAACGGCTAAAATCTCTTCCATCTACACTTGACACTCTAACACTAGCACTCTCTGGTCTATCTATTTGTTTTCTTTTTATTTAATATAAAACAAAAAACTTGACCCTCTAGCACTATTCTATTTCTACTCTAACTGCTTTTTTCCTTTTTATTTATTATAAAAACCAGACCCTCTAAAACGAACGCTCTCTGTTCTATTTCTATTCTATCTACTTGTTTTCTTTTATTTATTTTTAGAACTATATCTTTATTATTCTCTTTATAGTTACCATTCTTTGTATCGTTATCTTTATAGTTATAGTCCTTAACGCTAGAACTCTCTATTTTATTTCTGTTCTGTCTACTTGTTTTCTTTTTATTTATTAAAAAAAAAATGAAAAATACCGTCTAAAACTAGCATTCTCCAATCTTTTTCTATTCTATCTGTTTGTTTGCTTTTTATTTATTATTAAAAATAAATAAAAACCTTGCTTAGAAACCCAGATTTTCATTCTCCAACAGTTTTGTGGAAATCAAAGACAATTGCCTGAAATCGGAGGCAAATTGGTGCTCGTTCACACGCGTGACAGTCACGATCTGAGAGAAGCGCTGATGCCCGTGAGATATTTGGCATGCTAAATATCTGGACCTGTTGGTGACTCTCAGTCCTGCAGTGTGAGATGTGTTTTAAAATGATTGGTTTTAATACTGTCCATATTTACACACAAGAAAATTGTACGTTGGTCGTGCTTGATATTATACTTCAGCATGAAATATTTCCCTACAACAGACATGAATGGGAAAATGGCACTAAATGCAACTTTCTTTTCTCTTTGTCTTCTCTCTTCCTTTCATTTGGATTATGTAAGTGCTGTTTCATTTGAAACACTACTTTTCTCTGTAAAAGCTTAAAAGATTGAATGATGCACTAAAAGTATTTGTCAAAGTTTAGTGGAGGTCCCTCTCTGTCTCTGTCTGTGGTTCTCTCTCAGCGTCTGGCATCTGGTTAAGTGGATAATTTGAGAGATTTAGAAGGGCTGTAGGGGTGTAGCTCAGGAGTGCCAGGGGAGCTGTGGTGGGATGGCCCGTCGTTCTGTTAGCATGCCCAGGGCAGGGCCTCGGGGGTCAGGCAAACTGTTTCTCACGCACCCAGAGCTGTTGAGTCCTGGAGCTGAGGATGTGGCTTCCTGCTGCTCACCGAGCCTGAGGCGCTTACCCTCAAGCACAAACGATACTCTGTGCTGTATGTGTGTATTGCTGTGCAGAGGTGAATGTGTCAGTGTGTTTTTGAAGGAGTGTGTGAACATCTTGCTTTCCTCTGCATGTAGCTTCTTAAAAAGAGTACTGGGGTCACTGTTTGTGTTTGTACACTTGGGACAGTAAAAACAGTAACTTTGTGAAATAGTATTACAATTTTATTTTAAAATATTTTAAAATTATTTATATATGTAATGATATTTCTGAAGGATCCATATTCTACACTTTTGTGTTTTACTCTATATCCACCTTAGTCAAAGTTTACACTCTCAATCTTTTAGGTTCAGGCTTTAAGTTTAGGTTTTAATGTTTAGAAGTCTCTTTTGCTCACTAAGGCTGCTTTTATTTGATCAAAAATACAGTAAAACAGTAATATTGTGAATTATTTTTACATATTAAAATGTCAATTGTAATATATTCTTTTCACTAGCTATTACTCCAGTCTTCAGAGTCACATGATCCTTCAGAAATCATTCTAATACGCTTATTTACAGCTCAAGAAACATTTCTTATTATTATCAATGTTAAAAACAGTTGTGCTGCTTAATATTCTTGTGGAAACCATGATCTTTTTTTTACGATTCTTTGATGGATAGAAAGAACAGGATTTATTTGAAATACAAATATTTTGTAGCAATTTAAAAGTAGAGCAGATTACCTCATAAAGGCCGCCATTTTGAGATCACTTGACTAGTCAAGAACTACTGCTAGTTAATGTACACTTGTGAATAGGGTATTTATACAATGTATTGTTAAATATATAACCATTTGCTTTTATGATGCTGCATCCACACCAATAGACATCAGTATAAAGTCCAGAACCACTGCTGTATCGGCCAGCGAAGCAACGCTTCTGCACATTAATTCATTAGTGTACCATTAATAATGTTATGTAATATTACGACCTCTGTTATAATTAACTAACCTCTGTACATCAGTGTAGTTGTCATATGTGCACCAGCTGGAATGTTATTGCAGCCATATATCAAACTCTTTTGTATTAGAAAAGCCATAATATGACCTTGGTAAAGTTATTTTGGCCATTTTATTTTGTTGCATTTCCTCACAGCCACTGATTTCAGGCTTGCATTAGATCATTTTATATAGATTATGCTGTTTAACAGGACAACAATAGCTGTTGACGGAACAAAAGACAATCATTTTATAAACATGTTAACAAGATGAGTGCTTCCAGAGTCTTAGCACACAACAGGCACTTCTTGTGTAATTATTTTGTTTATTTCTCTCTCATTCTCTGCTAGAGTCTCAAGGGCCTGTGTGTCTCTTTCTAATGGGCACCAGAACATCTCTCTAATCTGATTTATTTACTGTTTTTCTCTGTCTTTTTGTGTTTTACCACGGGGTGCACAGTGAAGTGGAGCGTGTGTTTGTGGGTGGATGTGAGCGTGCACATGCCCTGTCACTAAATATTACCATGGCGATGGGTCTCAGTGCACACTATGGGATGGATCAACAGCTAAAACAGCCCTTGGGCTCGTGTGTGTCCTAAATCTGCTGCTAATTTCTCCCAGTTTGTCGCTACATCTTCGGTCGATGACCCTAGACTACCTTTCCACATCTTATTTCCGCATTTTGAAAGTAGACAGAACAAAAAACACATTGTACACCATTTTGTTTTAGTTTTTGGCCCATGGGTATGCTGGAGATTTAGTGATTTAATTTGGTTTAGAAATTGTTTTAGTGATTAGGGCTGTTTGTCCGTATGTGTGTTTCTTTCATAATCCATTCCAGGTTGATTTTCCTGAAAATTGTGACTTTGTGACAATTTAAAACATTATAATATTTTTTAATAATTGCCAATTATGTTTGATTGGCTTTTTTTAATGCAGTTATAGTGGATTTGGCAGCATGTGTGAGATTGATGTGGTTATCTGCCAAATTTAGCTCATTCTGTTGATTCTAGTTGGCATGTGTTTAGGTACAAATGCGCTGTTGGAAAAACATAATTATTATATTGTATACTTGTGTGTGTGTGGGTGTGATGTTTTAGATATAAATGTTACTTTACTACAGTTAATCAGGCTGTGTGAACTGTAATTTCTTATAAAATATTTCTGTGAATACTTATATTTAGTAATAAAAATCACGACTGTTTTGTAGGTCATGTAACGTGACAATTGT
The DNA here is from genome assembly GCA_027422415.1 of Schizothorax lantsangensis. NCBI lineage: Eukaryota > Metazoa > Chordata > Actinopteri > Cypriniformes > Cyprinidae > Schizothorax > Schizothorax lantsangensis. The sequence goes on from CM049856.1 coordinate 13,990,250, forward strand.
TTCAGGTTAGACATTCTGGATATATAATTAAATGAAGTCATTTGCTAAATAGATATGGATGATGTAATGTAAAAAATTTTTCCAACAAATTGCACAGTAGTGGAGTGACCCTGCAGTCTGGATTTGTTTTGTTTATCCTTGTTTTATGTGAAGTGGATTGGAGTGTATAAGGAGAATAGACATTATCTGTTGCTGGATGTGTTCACATTAGTCTAGCGGGAGCTTAAAGAGCACATACAGGTTTTTTCGTGTTTCTAAAAGTAAGCTGTATAAATGTGTCATTTAGAATTGTTACAGCTGTATTGATATCACAATCATGAGCACATTATCATATGACCACCCATATTTACATATCAAGACTATTTAGTGTTCTGCAATTTACTGTGGGTGGTATTTCACTTGCAAAGGGGTTAGCCAATCATAACAGAGGTCATTTACATATAGAAGCGGGGATACAGTGCAAAGATACGATTAGTGAAAGCAGTATGATTGTAATAGTTATATGGTTAGTTCAATTAGTATTGATAGATGTCTGGTCTCCTGATGCACTCTAGTTCATTTCACATCAAATATAAAAATGAACAAAATAGATCCACACCCGCAGTGACTCAGCAGCTGGGCCTTTTGCTGGGAAATGTTACATTACATCATGCACATTTATTTAGCAAATGACTTCATTTAAATGTATATACAAGTTTGAGCAAACCTGATAATCATCTTATCCAGAGAGATTTAAGAGTGATCCAAAGAGCACCTTGTGTGGAAGAAGGAGATCTGACCCTTAGTTTGAAAATGGTCAAGGTTAGAGTCACACATTTAATGAAAACTTAACAGAAATAGTGCAGAAACTGAAATATTTTATTCATTTTCCATCTTAGTAGTTTTAAAATTTTCAAAATCGAAAATATTTTTGTATTTTCAGATTTAAATTAGATTTAAATCCTAAATTTTCATTGTCGCAGACATTTGGTGAACATCATATATGGAAAAGCATCAATATTGCATGGTTATAGCGAAATATCTGCTGAGAAAGAAAACAGAGGGACGTGAATGTGATATTGCTACGCATGATATGGCTGGCTGAGAAAAAAAGAAATCAACACAGAGTGGAAAAATACTACAGTAGCAGAATATGGCAGTAAAGTAACCAAATGAATCATTCAGAGACTTTTGGCCTTATATTTTCTTAGAGGATTGTCAAGCTGTCATAAAACCATAAAGGACAGAAAACAGATTGTGGGACGCATAGAGTGGGAACGAGAGTCTGAAAAGAGAGAGACTGCATATCCTCTGGCTCTCTGGCATGTGCCATCGCCGATGAACACAGCTGAAGCTTATTTGAAGAGCTGGGCTGACATCCTGCCAACACAACGAGAGAGAGAGAGGCACAAGCAGAAAGCAAAGCGAGAGAGAGAGAGAGTGAGGTAGAGAGCAGGACGGAAAGAAGCACAAGCAGACAGAGGGATTGAGCTCTGGTGGAGCAGACCGACTGCATTCAGATCTCCATCCTCTGGCATTCTGCACCGACACCGGACCTCTCGCCCCGCCTGACCTGTATCGCTGCCCCTAGGCGCACTACACGCTCCGGGCCAACAGCCGACACCATGATTAAGTCCAGCTGGTTCTTTGTCAAGTTCAAATATAACGAGAAGGTGAGTCAGTACAGTTGCCTTTTTCTGTTTTAGCTCGAATTTTTCCTCGTTCACTCTTGGGTCTGGTGTTCACAGCCCTCTGTGTGCTAGAGACACGCTGGTGCTGTAATCTTAAACCTGCCATTGATCTGTTGATAACAGTGATGGTGGTATATTGATAGCTGAGTGTGTGTGATGGTCTGAAATCCCTCTCATGCATTTTGTAATAGTCATGGCGGCGTTTTGAATCATTGAATATTTAATCGAGCTTGACTCTGCCACCAAGGGCCAGGGTTTAAATTTTCATTTAAACACATGTTTTGAACTTTTAAGAGCTGCCCTTATGCACCACATGTGCTGATATGAAAGAGCTTCTTTGATATCATTTTTGCTGGTATGTTGTGTTATTCGAGAGAAATCTGCTGAGACTGAGACAGATGGTAAAATTTGTGCAGATGTGATTTGTCTGTGTATACGTGTCTGAATCAGGTCATGCCCCTGTCCTGTCAGCTGTGTTAAACTTTAATGGAGGCTGATATTCTATTCTTCAGAGAGAAAGTGATGGTGTTCCTTTGTGAAAAACAAGACATGAACCTGATTTGGATGTTTTGTCAGTTACCTAAATGGTCGATGTGAAAGACATCCGTCCATCCGTCATTCTGTTATTGGATTGTTGCTCATAAAAACTCTTAGATTGCAAAACCTTATCAAAGGTCACATGTACATCGGATCAGCACTGTGAAATATGAACTTGATCCAGTTACCCACCACAGACCTGATGCATTACACTGTACTGAAGGTCAAACTGGGATGATGGTACCTAATGGTTAGGGAGCTCAGTTGTCTACGCAAAGGTTGCAGGGTTAATTCTGATGTGGGGCCAACCTTGACGCTGGAGAACTGGGATAGGGAATCAGTTACATTTCTGATTGATTTAGGGGGAATAATTTGTACTTTATTTGCTGTAAATGTAGATTGTCAAGAATAAATACTAAAAATTAACTACCATAATTTATTTATTTATTGATCTGTACCGTTTAGATGGAAATATTGGTTAAAATATGTAACGATTCACTCAACTCACAATGCGATAGGATTCACAATACTGATTTCACAATATTTGTCTCACTTTTTTTAACTGAATGAGATTTAAAACAAATAAATGAAAAGGTGTCCTTTTGTTTTTTTCTAAGACAAAATGCTGCATATATTTCTTTGTGAAATTTAAATGTAAAATAAAAAAACTAAATTGAAACCTAAAACAAATTCCAAATCAAATAAATAAATAATACAAATAAAAGAAATCTCTTCATATAAACAGGCTTTGCCTGTGCTCTTTCCTTGGAAAATTAGACACAACCACTGTATTTGAATCACGATCCAAACAAAAATGCTACTTACATGCAACATGAGCAGTTTTTAATCTAAATTAGATCTGACTTTCTAGCTCTGACTTTTTTTTTAGGTCTGACTTTAGCTTTGTGAAACTATACTACATAACATACCTGCACAAAACAAAAACAGTAGACAGGCTGAATGAAAACGCAAATTCCCTCTCTGACAGCAGGTGGTGCTTATGAAACAGCGGCAATATACAGTAGTGTTTCCTGGTTTACAAAGAAATACTACTTAATTATACAGAGGCAAAATTAAAAGAAAATACCATTTTCGATTTGTTTAACATCTCAGCAGTCTTGAATCGTCACATTTATTTTGATTTTCAACTGGCACGGGGTGCATCGTTATATCCCTAGTTTACATGTTGGCATATTTTAGATCACCAGTATTGGATAATAACGGTGCCTGATTGTTTAATTATATGTTTATAATATTGTTTGTATTATCACCTTGCTCTCTAAATATTAGCATAAAAAGTCAAACATTAAACGTTATATAGAGCACATTTAACACAACCAAATTTGGCACATAGTGCTTTACAATAATAATAATACATTAACAAACTATATTAATTAACCACTAGTACCTGTCTTTGGATTTTTTTTACTGCTAAATGCAATGTTGTTCAGAGGTGTGGTCATTGTATTAAAAAATTGCAGAATAAATAATTATTTTAGGCTTGTTCGGTTAATAGATTTATGTCTTGTAAACAAACTTGTAAATAACTCTATCATACTAGTTTGCAAGTAGGTTGATTATAGAGGGGTGGCCGTATCTGTCTAACATCAGAGAGCTGTGAAACATGCGATCTGTAATTCTGTCTGAGAAAAATACTGTATGTATACCGTCCGTTTTATTTGACAGTGTGTCGCCCCATATTGCTCTGTTCAAGACCCTGTCATTCACATAGGACGTCCATTTTATGTGAAGCCTGTCTCTCTCTTTCTCCAGCTATTGTCTTTTCTGTGCTCCACTCATTCTAATGCCCAAGTGTGCTTATGTGACATGAGAACTGCTATAATTTAACACGGCACCTAACAGAGCTCATAACTCAGTGTGTGCGAGCGCTAGACAGTCGGGGAGAGAGATGGTTTGAAATGAAAGAGAGATGGGGTTCATACTCTGGACAGGAGAGTGGATGAGGGAAGGGAACCATGACAACCGCCTGACTGCTCTGCTCCCTGGTGTGTGAAAGCAGAGATTGAGAGAACACTTTTGATTCAGGCTATGAAACCAGCACGAGGGTGAAGAGTAAAAATATTCACTTCACAGCTGATTAACAGAGCAGTGGATGAGGACTGAGAGAGATGGACTGAGAAATGTGTGTCTAGTGGACCAGTGAACGACTAATTGAGCTTTGAACAAGTCAGAGATGTGAGGGTTCAGTGTGTCGGAGTAGGCTGATATTGTACGGTGCTTCCAGGTGTTGAAACTTCTCCGAAATTTGCCTCATCTTTTGGATTTCTGAAAATTACATTGTCTACATAAAAACTGCCAAGATAAAAAAAGTGCATGTTCTACTAGAGGAGCAGGGTTTTAGTAGTTTTTAAATTTAGTTTTATTTCTATTTTACTTTACTTTTCTATTCTATATTATTTTCTTTTTGGTTTTTATAAATTTTCACACAATCGTAGTTTTACTTTTATATATATATATATATATATATATACTAAAACTAAAGTAAAAACTGGTGGTATCATTCCAAACTTTTAAACGGTGTTAAATTTCTCAGATTAATCTAGAGTAGTTTTCAGGCAGGTGGGCTGTAAAAGTTAAAAGTTTTATGATGTACCATGTAGTAGAACTATAATTAATTGGTACTTTTTCATGTTAAGTTTAATTTTTTATGTCACTCACCATTTGTTTTATTTATTTATATTTTGGTTAATAATAACTGCACTGATTTTGTTTTGTTTTGCTTTGCTTTGCTTTGTTTTGTTTGTTTTAACCAAAACACCATAACCAGTTGTATAATGTTTAATTTGCACATTAGAAATGTTTGTATCAACTTTTAAAGGTGCAGTATGTAATATTGACTGCTAGTTGTTGAAGTGGGTCTTACCTCTCAGATAGGTCCTTCAGGGTGTCTTGGAGGGGTGAGGTTTCGAAGTCACAACTTCTTGCTACTGGAGTTCCTCAAGGCTCAGTGCTTGGACCACTTCTCTTCTCCATCTACATGTCGTCATTAGGATCAGTCATTCAGAAGCATGGCTTTTCTTACCACTGCTATGCTGATGACACTCAACTCTACTTCTCATTCCAACCAGATGATCCGACGGTAACTGCTCGCATTGCAGCCTGTCTGAGTGACATTTCTAGCTGGATGATGGACCAACACCTTCAGCTCAATCTTGCTAAGACAGAACTGCTCGTGGTCTCAGCCAACCCATCACTTCACCACAACTTCTCTATACAGCTGGGTTCGTCAACCATAACTCCTTCCAGGACAGCCAGGAACCTTGGAGTTGTGATCGATGATCAATTAAGCTTCACAGACCACATTGCTACAACGGCCCGGTCCTGCAGATTTGCCTTATACAACATTAGGAAGATTAGGCCCTTCCTGTCAGAGCAAGCCACACAACTCCTTGTCCAAGCTCTTGTTCTCTCCCGACTGGACTATTGTAATGCTCTCTTGGCGGGCCTTCCCGCATGTACTATCAAGCCTCTGCAACTGATCCAGAATGCAGCAGCCAGAGTGGTCTTTAATGAGCCGAGAAAAGCTCACGTTACCCCTCTATTCATCAGGTTACACTGGCTACCAATAGCCGCTCGCATCAAATTCAAGGTACTGATGTTTGCCTACAAGACCACAACTGGCACTGCACCAATATACCTAAACTTGCTAGTTCAAATTTATGCGCCCTCCAGAAGCTTGCGTTCTGCAAGTGAACGACGCCTTGTGGTGCCATCCCAAAGAGGTACCAAATCACTCTCACTGACCTTTTCCTGGACTGTGCCCAGCTGGTGGAATGACCTCCCAATCTCAATTCGAACAGCTGAGTCTTTAGCCATTTTCAAAAAACATCTAAAGACACATCTTTTTCACCAGCACCTGACCAACTAATACTAACACTTACCTATTCTATTTATATATAAAAAAAGCTACTAAAAGCTCCTAGCTACGTGTACTGTGCTAGACTAACTGAGACTTGTCATGTCACTTGTATACTGTTGCTCTCTCGATGGTCTGATTGCTTCTATTGTCTATAAGCGTCTGCTAAATGATTAAATGTAAATGTAATGTAAATGTAAGTGGGCACTGCAGTCATTTCTCCTTGATACTCAATACTCACGCAGGTTGCCAGATTGAGGACATGCAACAGGAATCAGCGCAATTGACAATGGAAGGCATCGAGCCTTAAACTGTATGTTGATTAGTTGATATATTCGTGTTTTAATATGCCTCTGGTCAAAGAGCTTTTTAGATGGATGCTGAGGCTTTTTAGGTCAGGTAGAATCTGCGATCTCTGACCCACTTTATCTGATGGCTTCCATGGCTGTGTGTTCCACCAGCTGTCAACTTGGGGTGTCAAAATCCTATTGGGTAAATTGGCAGTTGGTGGAATCACACAAACCGAAACAAAAACAGACATTCTGACACTGAATGCACATTTCAAAGTGGGATAATTGGCTGTAGAACCACATATTTGAACTTTTTCTAAATATCTGCAAACATACTATGGTATTTCTATGCTTTAGTACATTCAAAAAATTACATACAGAACCTTTAAGGATGGAGCTAAACTCTACAGGAAGGAGGCCATCCTGGAGTAGAATTGGACACCTCTTTGTTACACCATCTAGTGAATGTACACCATGACCCTTTCACCGCTGTCTAGATCAAAGAGTTTCAACTGATGGCAGGCCGGCGTCCAAGCGTTGTTCTAAAAGCAGAGTAACTCTAGAGCCGACGTTTCAGCCCTGTTAACCAGAAGGCCACTGATTTACCCCAACTGACATGTGTGGGCTAAAGACAGACTCTCTTATGCGAAAGAGAGGACTGGAGAAATCCGCCCTCCTTTGAACAAGCATAAAAACAAACAGGGAAAATAAGATATTGTGAATTTCTCATGGGTGTTTTGGTTTACTTGCATCAGAATGTTTTTGTTGCTTTAGTTGCGGGCTGGAAAACGGTGAATTGTAAACGGCACTCACAGAGAAGCATGCAGAGATAATTTTAGTGATTATGGGCTGCTTTTATTCTACCCCAACTCTATGAACAGTTCATTGCTCTGCTGTTGATGGAAGCCATGTTAGGCTGGTTTAATCAAGATGGGTGGTCTGCTTCTAATGGTCATGCTTCTGTCCGGGTGGCACAGTAGCTTGGATAGGAACCACCCTGTGTGTAGCAATAGATCCACAAAATGTTGTTTGCATTGATGAATAAAACGGACAAATAAAAATAAAATAGTACTAATATTCTTAGTTCAATTTCCTCTTTAAAAAACTATGCAAATGCCACAAATTTGTAGAGTCTAAGCTAAAGAGACACTAAAGAGGTACAAAGTGGCTTACAGCTTTCCTAACACTTTTCAACTGAAGCTAAACATAGGCTTTGAGGCCCAAACTATGTCATTGTGATTAATTCATCAACTCTGTTGGGTTCTTACTGTGGATAGATGAAAAATCCCCAAAATTGCAGATGTTTCAGAGCTTTTTAAACAGCCTGCAACTTTCAGTCAGAAAAAGATTGAGCAAAAAGCTTCCAAGGAGTCAATTTGTTGAAGTTGGTATGAAATCAAAATTCAGCCTATATATTTTCTAAATGCATGTTATTGATCTTATTGTAAACTTTCATTCATGCATATGTTTAATTTTTATTTGACTATATCAATTTGCCCATATCAATTTGCCCATATGTTTAATATATGTTCATTAGATGTTTGATCACGATTAATGTAGGGCCCAATGATCTCTAGAACTGCTCTGAGAGTCCCTTCATGAGCATTTTACTGTTTTTTGAGAAAAACTATTGTTATATCATATACAATCAGAAACTTAAAGGTCTTCACAGCAACCCGTCAAAATAAAAGTTTGGTTAATTTGAACAAACTGTGACATATATATTACTTAATGTAATGGTAGTATTACCACTACTAATAAAATTATTATTAAAACATTATTTATTAAGGAATATTTACTAGAAAAAAAAAATAGCAGAATTTATTTAGCAGAAAAACTACACAACACAGTATTTCTGAAAAAGAGTATGAAAAAGAATATTATTGAAAAATAAATTAAATAATAATAAATTAAATTTTCATCAAATCAATTAATTAGAGATGCTTTTGATTGTTACAATTTAATGAAACCATTAAAATGGAATCCAGAAAAATAATGGAAAACTCAGTATTTGGTAAAATAATTAAATAAAACTGAATTTGAGAAATAAAATAAAACATTTCATAGGGCCCTAAAATTTAATTTTTACTAAACTTTTAATAAACTGCTGTTAAATTATGTAAGTGTCATGATTTCAATTAATTACACATGCTTTTTGATTAATACAAAATTTATTTAAACATTAAAAAACGGAATCCAGAAAAATTAAAACATAAAAAATGGAATTTGGAAAAAATAAAACAGAATTCATAGCGGCCTACTAATGTACCTGTGCTTGTCAAATTCACTTGCTGCCTTTCACTACCACAGAAAAAATGTACAAAAACAAACTCTCTCTTTTTATGCAACACATACTGTAACCAATTCCCAATTACGTGCTTCTTTATTTTAATTTATAGTACTTTTAGATTAAAAAAATAAAAAACTTTAGGTTTCTTGGTCCTGACAGAATTAAAACTTCTTGATATATTAAGTCTATAAATTATAATATAAAAATAATTTATAAACACTTTTGTGGTAAAACATTACTGATATGTTTGATGCATCTTTATTCTGAGCTTATCAAAATCATTTTTGCAATTGATAAAACCTAATCTTTAATCTTTAGCTGGCCTCTTTCTCATGCTGACCTCAGGCCGTCTTTATTGTTGAGCTCTTTGTTCTAGCAGTAATGTACCTTTTGTTGAAGATAACATTCTGTAACTCTTTAGGAAAGTTGGTGTCAGATGAAGAGATGAAGGGAGAGTTGAACAGAGAGAGAGAGAGTTTGTATCAAAGAGAAGCAGCCATCTGTGTGAGTGAGCAGCAAACAGCTGGTCGAGAGGATGCAAGATGTCTGTACCGAGACTGACAAGATGGGGGATGACAGGAAACAGATTTCCTCCTGCTTTTCCCCACTCTTTTAGCTAGGCAAGCAGGCAGCCTGTGTGCTGTGATGCCTCCCCAGCTTCCAGATGCTGCTGTTCTCCTGTGTGTGTGTGTGTGTGTGTGTGTGTGGATCTCAGAAAAATGACACACTTTCACCCGCCCATCCACAGAAACACACTCATTTACATTATCATCACTTCATGTTTACATCTTCAGAATGTTTGCATGTTTTATACATTGTGCCATTATGCACATGCTTTTCATTTCCACTTTCTTATAGCCTCGTTTCAGAATTTATAGACCTTAGTTTCAGATTTCATGATTGAAGAGAATCACACTGACCTACAAGCAGTTGTTACGAATCTGAATCATTTTAGAGAATCAGTTCACTGCAGCGATTCTGTTTGTTTCCAGTGGTTTTCTCCAGTCAAATTTCACATTTGGTTGTTCAGTTTGACTGAATCATTCAAAAGAGCTTGTTCAAATAAATGATTCATCTTTAAACTGGTGTTAACATCTTGGTTAGTTGTACTAAAAAGAAACTAGTCATTCTGACATGCATTTCTGGCTGTCTCAAAACCCACTGTAGTGTGTTGCCTTCCTAGAAAGCATTGTTGGACATCATAGGCCCCAAAAATGCTGTCTATGTAGGCATGTTGGCTTTTGAAACTGCCTGAGACCAGCACAGTAGTCTTTTTCCCTATGGGAGCACTGCTGTTTTTATTCTTTTCCTCTCTCCTTCATTCTTCCCCTTCATCTCTTTTTCCCTCACTCTCGATGTGATGAGAGAAAGATGCCTGGCAGCTGCTGAGGCAATGAAAGGTCACCCTGTCGTCGCGGCAACACGATAGCGAATGGGAGAAGCTGTCATCTCTCTGGCATTTTGATTGACAGGCTGCCTGGGTGACTTAAACTCTGTGGAGAAAAGACCTGACAAGGCAGAGCTGTCACTTTATTGGGCCCTCAGAGCCTGTGCTGTGTGTGTGGATAAATGAGAAAAGAGGAAACCGTGTAAGAGGGAAATTAAATGAGATGGACAGGAGAGAATATGGAGGAAAAAAAATGGTGTAGGATTTAATTTGTAACAATTTAGATTCCGAAATTGCTCGTAAATTTCATAATTACATTTAATTTAATGTGAATTTTTAAGTTGAAAGACTGAAATAGTATTTTCTTGTAAAATATGTACTTATTTACAGCTTTTAATTTGCTGAATTTTAAAAGCATTCACTAAAATAAAATAAAATAATACAATACATTCAATACAATACAATACAATACAATAATGGTGTCTGGTTCCATTGCGTTTTCCGATTTCATAAACCTTTCCACAGTAAAAGATGTTGCCTGCAGTTTTAAGTAGTGTAAGATAATAGCTTGGATAAATAGCTTCAGTTTTACCATTCTGTAGTTTACCAGACTGCTGTTTCCTTTCCTGTTGGGTTAATTAGTCAAATTAAGTAGTTGATTAATTCAGTGTGCTTTGTTTCAATTATAATAAACAGAGATCATTTCTTCACCTCAACTTGTAGATCACTTTGGAGCACAGTTTGAGAAAATCTGGACAACACTGATGTCTCTATTGACCGGCTCATACGTGCATCGACTTAACAGACGACAGCAAACTCTACTTATGTGTGTGCACTTGGAAAAAACTTAAGGGTGTCAGTCTTCGTAGTCTACATGTTTTATTAATTATGGGAGCTGAAAGACCCTCAGTCTCCCTGTGATCATTAATGCATGCGCCAGATAACGTATTTACATGTTCTCATGAATTATTCATGTCCAGAGAGGAAGAGTAAGAAGAGTCTGGTGTTTTGAGATGGGCCCTCTGCCCACAGGCTCTTGTTCAGTCTGTTTGTGTGTGTGTGTGTGTGTGTGTGTGTGTGTGTGTGTGTGCATACAGTACCTGCTATAATGTTGTGCATGGCTTAGTCTTAAGAATAGCGAAGGCCGATTTCATGTTTTAGTAGGTTTTAGCTTAATATAATTATCCATATTATTTTCACACCTAGCAAAGCATTTACAGGTAAATAAGAACAAATGTACGCCCCATGTTAGCCTCAAAGGATCTGCTTTATTTTTCAACTAATACCTGCACCCTTTCCTGTTCCTGCTCTGTCTGCTCTGTAATTTAGCTGATTTTTCAGGTCTTGAAATGAGACTGCTCAGGGATCTCATTTGCCTTCCCTGATGAACTTTTCAGGATTAGTGGAGCTGAATTAATTTCAGTTTGATTCACTGATAGATGATATCTTCTGGGATTTATGACTTTTAAAAAATCACCCTTATCATAGTGCTTTTTAATGTTTCTATCCCATCTTTAAATCTGAAGTTGGATGTAGCTTTAATAATACATGTGCCGTCTTTATCTTTTCTCTTTCTGTTTAATTCTTGGATTGAGCTCAATCGTCTGTAAAATCAGAGTCTTTTCTTTTAGTGCATTGTGATTTGTGATATGGTCAATAGTGCAGATCCCTACTTCCAACATTAGTAATTAGAAATCCTTTGGTTACAATTTATGGAAACTCATGCTTCCATATTTTAGTTTGTGTAAGTGGCTGCATCCCAATTTGCATACTGCTATACTTTTTAGCATTTGATTAATGCATCCCATGTCATAGCAAATTAAAAGTAGTTTTCTAAAGATGCCCAAATGGTATACTATTTCTGTTGAGCAGATGAAATGTCTTACTGCATACTCCTACTGTGCTTGCTGTGAAGTATGTACCTTTGGTCCGGATGCAGGCTTCACGTTTGTATGTGAGAAATGAATATGTTGGTGTGTGAGTAGCTGTCTGTGTGGTCATGGAAATAAAGCTTTGAAGTTTGGACACTAAGAAACCTGGAGAGCTGATCTGCATTACTGTCGAGCAGATGACCGAGCGTCTGTCTGTGATATAGCCAACTTACGGTGTGGTGCTGTACAGTTGTCTGTGTATGTACATCGCATCCGTTCTGCATTAGTGTTTGTTTTGAAGTGTAACGGTGTGAGCTCTCCGTCTGTCTCTCTGTCTCTCTTATAACACGCTCCAGCAACACAGAGCAAAACAAAGGAAATGCTTTGCGTGATGCCGGGCCTTGATTGGTGCTCTCAGTGTAAGCGGACCCCTCCTCCTCCTCCGGGGAATTATCTGCCAAAGCGCCCACGCTGCTCTGGTTTTAATAATAATTATCTAAAATCGCTCCAATTAGCCTGCAGCTATACAAGGAACAAGGGGGGCAGGAGGAGGAAGGGGAGAGAGGGAGAAAAGGAAGCAGAGAAGAAGAATAAGGACTGCAAGGTTGAACCGCGTATCTGTATATTCATGTAATATCACTAATGAACCTAGAATGAATCTTTGTGTATTTTAAAATCTTTTGATTTGTAATATCCCAGTAAGTCTCTAAGCTTTAAAGGGATAGTTCACTCAAAAATGAAAATTCTCCCACTTGTCCCTAAACCATTTTTTTTCTGTTGAACACAACAAGATAATTTGAAGAATGTTGGTAATCAAACAGTTGACGGTAGCCATTGACTTTCATAATATAATTTTTTTCCATACTATGAAAGTCAGTCCTCCTTTTAGTCTGCTATTAGTCTGCTAGATTTTTTTTTTCTTTAGATATTTTATATATAGTTTTTTTTTTCTTTAGTATGGCAGTATTTTTGTTTATTTATTTATTTGTATATTTATTATATCATCATTGCTAGTATCATCTTAGGGTTTGTATTTATTATTGTTAGGCACATTGGTCATTTTTAATATTGCTATATAAATGCATTTGATTTGACAATTTTATTTGAAATTTCAAAAGCGACCTAATTGTTTTGGAAATATGCTAAAATCTTATTATTTATTTAAATAATAAATACGTTTTCTATTAAGTAATACTAATATTTTTATTCTAATGGATATTAAATATTTTGAAAAGTTTTATTTATTTAAAATATGTATGTTAAATGCACAATGTAATTATAATTTATATATTGTGTATGTATTTTTATTTATTCATTTATTTGGATGGTGGCATTGAAAATGTTGGCAGGGCAAGTACATAATATCTGAACTCTCACAGCATCAGTTGAGCCTTAACCTTACATTTTTGACCCCGGTTTAAATGTTATTCTGTAGGACAACTATTTGTATGCAATGACACACCTTGCATTCACCTCTCTTCCTTCCTCTCTGTCTCTCTATCTGCCTCACAGGCACATTTGTATACCCATGCTCTAAGAGAATGGAAATAACCCCTGAGACTGTCATGGCTGACTTTTCTGCTTATTTTATACTCATCTCTCTGCATGTTTCTATTCCTGTGTTCCACTCCATCCTGCCTCATCCTCCTCTGCCTCACCCTGATCTGATCAGTGATCATGTAGCACCACCTGCAGGTCAGCAGAGAGGTAACATCCTCTTCACAGACACCTGATATCCACGTACACAGACTACAGGCACATGCTGTATGGTATAGAGGTAAATTTGACTGATTTCAACAGGATCGTAGCTCTAATGCTCTGTGTGTTCATTGCATTTCAAGGACAAGAGCTTGTGCTGCAGAGCATTATTGCGTTCACTATTATATGCACACTAACTCAGTGTAACCCTGTTCAGAATGATTTTTTCTCTCTCATCAGAAAGTTAAATGTCACCCTTCTAAAAGCTCACATGCACCTTAGAGCATGCACCTCATATTTCCTTCAATTGCTTTCTTTTTAAATCCCTGTTTGTGGCTCTAGGCTTTAAAATAAATCCTGTGTGTCCTGCATTTGCATTTTGCATGCTTCTGCATTATTCATACAACAATTGGCTTTCATTTTCCTCTAGTGCAAGCCCAGGGCAGAGGCCTTGCTGTGTACACCTCACATCTGAGTTATATGTTTGTGCTGCATTATTTTTTTCCTTATTGTAAATCTTGAGGAAATCAAGGCTTTATTTTACTCTTTATTCATCTCCAATAGTCAGTCAGATATATTGCAATTTAATTATATGATACGATATGATGTTTTTATAGACAATATAGTATGTGAAACCCAAACTGACCCCCATTACTCTACTTAAAATATGTTTATTTTCCACACCTAAAATAGCCTTTATTCTAATGCAAGCAAGGCTACATGGGAGACAAATAAATTGTAGCCTAATATAGCCACCTTTTTTGTTTTTCATATTTTATATTTCACATATTTATATTAGTGCTGTCAAACGATTAATCACGATTAATGGCACATTATGGATTAATCACGATAATGTGTGTGTACTGTGTATATTTATTATGTATATATAAATACACACACATGCATGTATATATTTCAGACAAATATGTTGTTTATATATTAAATATATTTTTATATAATATGAAATACTTTCAAGATATATACTGTATGTGTGTGTATTTATATATACACAAGAATGAATAATCACCGTACACACACATATATTATCTAAACAAAATTTTTAATTTGGATGCCATTCATTGTGATTAATCGTTTGACAGCACTAATTCATATGCATTTATTTTATAAAGAGCTTTTAGATAATATTTTGTAATTGTTTTACATAATGTAGAAACTATAATTATTTTTATATTTTTTTATTTCAGTTAAATGAAAAAAAATATATATATTAAAAAATTTGAATGGCATATCTCCTTGTCATTTAATGTTATAAACCAGGATTAATATTGTCATAATGTGTGTATGCATTTATTTTTTCCTCTCAGTGGCTCTATTTGCACTAAAGGGTTGCCGAGCCTCATTTAACTTTCTGAATAGTGTCATAATGCAGTAAATCCCAAATTGTCAGAGGCAGTAAAAGAGTTATCGTAAAGAGCTGTAAATCATGTTTTAGGACAGCCAACTGCAGCTTATCACAGACACCTCTTTAAGTGTGCAGAGACGATATGATAAGAGGTTCAGGGCTCTGAATACAAGCACCAAACATCTTAAACGCATAACTCTTAACCGTCCACACACCCACACAAGATATATCCTCTTCCCTGATGTTTTACACAGCGTGGCATGCTGATATCAGTCACTCGCAGGGCAGTCAATCTTATCAGCCTCGGCCAAGGTCCAGAGACATGCATGATGTGTTTGTTTTCACCCCTCATTAGATGTAACAAAGCTTAATTAAGCCTCACTTATCTCTGTGCCATTGACAAAGGTGGAAAACCCGTGTGTATTTTTCAACTCCGATAACTACCTGGAGGATGTTTGTACTAGACTCATCCTGGAATCACATTCTTGAAAAGGTCAAACAAACTGACTGACAAAAGGAAAGTGTCGTCACGCCACATTCAGATTCTGTGTTTGTGTTCGTTTTGTTTCCAAAGTATCGTGTTGATATAACGAGGAAAGATGCTCTTTTGACAAAGTCGAGTTATCTGTGCATCTCGAATGTCAGCAAAACCTAATTTTCTCATGCAGACTCACAAAACAGTTTTGATTGGTGCGTTTCCCATCTTTGTATTCCTTCACCAAATTGCCGCTCGCATGGGTTGCAAAACTCATTTGCTGTGTTTACTGAGAGGAAATGTGCTCGCGTCCTGCTCCGTCCCTCTGCAGGGCAGCGAACGCTTAGTGAACATACCGCAGAGACAAATGATTTGCCATTGGCCGTGATTTCCTAGATAGCCAGTGGGGGGAGCCAGGAAGTGGGGCGGCAGGAGGGGAAGTTGCGCCCAGGCAGGGGAATAGACGGCCTGCTGGGAAGGAGATGGCTTTCTCTGACACAATCCGCCGGGAAGCCGTGGGGTCCTGAAATTGGAGGAAAAAAACAGGAGGAGGCATCGCATCGCATGCTCTGAATTTGTTCTGTCTGTTTCGCCCTTTCTCACTTACATCCCTCCTGCCATCTCTTTACTTTCCGCGGCGAGGGGTGGTTCTGAATGACAAGGCAAAGCTTCCTCCCCTCAAGAAAAAAAAAAAGAATTATTTGTGTGTGTGAGAGAGTTTGGATATGCATATGAATTTGTAAATAACTTATGAAAACGCAGTGTTAGTCTGGAGTATTGCTCACAGCCTTGAGTTTTTTTGCTCCTAGGGTATGTTTGTGTGTGTGTGGGATGTGTACGAGACTGTCTCGTATTGTTTTACAGGCAAGGTTATTGAGTCAGTGATAAGACTGAGTCTCAGAGGCCGGTTAGTCAGTCTGACCTTGCAGTGTGAGCTGAGGATATGCAGGCTGGCAGGCTAGGGGTCAACGCATCCCACAATCCCTCGGTAGCCTGTCTTTGTATTCAGAAAAGCAAGAAGAGTTCATTCTGTTCTTATTCTTCCGGAGCTCAGAATGTAAAACATACATGACAGAAAAAAATAATCCAGCTGCCTAAAAATGTCTGCAAAGGATGAGAAATTAATAATGTTATTGTTTGTGAATGTTTTTTTGTTGTTGTTGTTGTTTTTTTGCTAAAATTATTTCATTATATAAGGCATATACATGTAATGTAAAAGTTTTTCATGTTTTATACTTTGTTGAGTTTGATTTGTATATTCACAGGTGTGTGTATTTATCACGCATTTCGCTGTGTTAACACACACGCACACACACACACACACATAAATCCCGCAGTTCGCGGGACTTCATTTTTATCACATCCCGCGGTTCATCAGCCATCCCGCCGTTATTTTTTTTTTTTGCTGACTCATGCCCGCCGGCCTTCTGACTTGCCCGCCGGCCTTTGACTCAAGCCTAGTGCCGCACTCAAGCTTTCTGACTCATGATCACTCACCACCTCTGTTTCACACCTGTTTCATTTCTAAACAGTATTCCATTATTATTATGGTTATCAGCCATGGCCGTTAAAACTTGATTTCTTTTTAACTGTTTCTGTGTGTTTAGCCCCGGAGGGTAATGAGCTTCCCCAAGGAAATTTTGGGGGTAGTAGGGCTCCGGCCGAGGAGATGAGGTGGGGGCTGGGGCCGCGGTCTCGGAAGGCCATGGCCTCCCGAGCTCCCTGCTACCATGGCCTCCCGAGCTCCCTGCTCCGCCATGGCCTCCCGAGCTCCCTGCTCTACCTACCTCGGTCTGTCTGTTCTACTCTTATGTATCCGTGTCTGTCCTGAGGGGTCTCCAGAGTTTACGGCTCGGGTCGAGCCTTGTACTGTTACGTCCTCTGTCGTGTGTGTATGTGTTCCCGCCTCTTGTGTCCTTATTTGGTCATGTTCCTGTCTTTGTTGAGTTTGATTTGTAGTTTATTCAGTTCAGGTGTGTGTATTTATCTGTGATTGAATGTGTATTTAAGTCCTGTCTGTTTAATTCCATTTCGTCTGGTCTACTCGTTATTCCCGGTGTTTCTACTCGTTATTCCCGGTGTGTGCCCTGTGTTACCCTTGTGTTGTCAGTAAAGTGTACCTCCTCGTGTGTTCCTGTCTCTCCCTGCTGTGTGCACCGTAACATGTATGTGTGTGTGTGTCATTTTTTATTTTCCTTTTTGTGACATTTTTTCTTTCTCACTAACAAAAACATATTTTAAACAGTATTATTATTGATCTTATTATTACTTATTATTATTGTAGTCTTTTTTGGCAGTTTTTAAAATGCACACACTCTATACACACACACACACACATATACCGAATGTTTCATCAGACATAAATTGTTTGTTTTTAAAATAAATATATATTATAAAATATTTATTTATTATACATTATTATAAATATTATAAATAATTTTATAATAAATAATAAATATCTAGTATCTGTATGTATATATATATATATATATATATATATATATATACTCACACGTTATAAATATAAAACATTTGTATGATGTATGCATAGCTAAAACAATATGTCTAATTTTATATATAAAGTCTGTAAATAAATACATTGTGAGACCAATTACAAATCTGGACTGTTCTGCCTTGTTGTAGCATAGTAATTTGTTATACTAATGTGGAAAGGGAACAGTAAATGATGAGAAGTGGGTGGAATACAATTGACATTCCCATTCATCCTGGCCCCATGATCTACAATTAATGGTCAGCCCCAGATTTGACATCCCTCTGTGCAGTAAATACAGAACACGCTGCCTCTAGACGGGTGGATCTCCGTGTTCAGACAAAGAAGGATTAGTGTGGCGTGTGGGTGGAGCAGAATTTGCTGTAGGTGGAGCTCTTGTGTTGGAGTTCGATGTCAGAATGTTTTCCACCTGCTGGTAGAGGACAGGACAGCTGCCTTTGTGTGGGTGTGAGTGCATGCAAGTGTGTTAAATTGTGCGCTTCTCAGAGACAGCAGGTGAGAAATGAGCGTATAGGAGCTTTTTTTAGTCCACCGATGCATTTAGAGAGTGTAACCCCAATTAAAACACTAGTAGCACATCTTATAAGAAAAATTCAATTGCTTTCAGGTGTAATTGATTTTATATTTAATGGCAGAGCGATAAAAACCGTGTTAATTGAGATGTATTTTCCTGTCGTAGAGGTTTGTTTCTGTTGTGTATTATATAGAAATCTGCCTCCACATCCACAAATGGCTTCAGACGCAGTTCATCGTAAATGACAGTGCATCAAGCACGAGAGCAAGCGTTTCTCCTCACAATATCTCTGGCTTGGCTTTCACATCCTCTCTCCTTTCCACTGCTCTCGCTCCCTCCCTCCCTCCTGCAGTCTACCGCAGGCCCTCCATCTCTGTGGTCTGTCAGCATGCTTTTTCATTTGGCTTGTTGCTACAGGGGGCTCGGCGCTGGCAGATTACAACTCGCCAGCCAGTCATTTTCGATTTATCTGAGCTCTCCGCGCCCCCACCTCCGTCCCCCGCGCCTCGCTCTCGCCCCGGTCGGCATCAATCCGTACGCACAAACATACAGCCATTTGTCAGACCCTCCTTCCATTTCTCTCCTCCTCCACCTCTCTCCCTCCCTCCCATCCTCCCTTTTTCGATTGGCACGAAAATTTAGCTCGCGAGCTCGGAGACAAAAAAGAAATATTGTGTCAGGGGAAGCGTTTAAGTTGGAGGAGGCAGCCAGGGTTGTGTTATTACTTAGGGCTCTGTCACCACCGATGACCCCAGAGAGTGGAGAGTATCGATCGCTTGTCACTCAAAGCATTCAGCAGATTGCATTGACAAAGCTTGTCGAGGCCTTTAATAGCAAGGTTAGCAGCCTTGGCGGAGGCCCAGGAGAAAAGTCTAACTGAGCCCCATTACATGGTGGCTTTTAACCAGTCCCCCGGCCCACCGAGTGGATTGATAACTGTAAGGAAGTAATTTTAGTCTCATAATTGCCTTCCTCTGGTTGACATTTGTGGCCCTAAGAGCCTGTAAAGAAAAATAGAAAGAAAGAAAAGCCTATCATGGGCAGACAGAGACGATGAAGGTTGCCATTGTCTGGCGGCAAAGAAACAGAAACGTTTGGCTTAAAAATTAAGGAAAATTAAAATTAAGGAAATTTGCTAGATTTTCTAAACACATTCTGGCGGGGATATGGTTTTAAAACCAGCTATTCAGAATCAGGGTTGCTTAAATGACTAGTCGACTAAATGGTAGGAATAATGTAAGGAAGACTTGTATTGGGATGGTTTTGGGTTCACATGACCCTGATTGGGTGTGTTTATTTACATAAGACACATTCATATTATATAATATTACATGTGCATTATCGTTCAAATCTTTGGGGTCAGTAAGATTTTCTTATTATTTTCTTATTATTGCTTACCAGAGCTGCATTTATTTGATCTAAAATGAACTAAAAACTGTAATATTGTAAATACCAGTTTTCTATTTGAAGTGAACATATGCTCTAATATGCTGATTTGCTGATCAAGAATCATTATTATGAATGTTGAAAACAGTTGTACTGCTTAATGGCTTTGACAAATAAACAGTTATAAATGATAAAATATACATTATAAATATCTTTACTGTCACTTTTGATCAAATTAATGCATCCTTGATGAATTATGAAATTAAATTAAAATAATAAAATAAATGCATGATTAAAATTTAATTGCTTACAGTTTAGTTGAAATACTAAAATAAATACAATTAAATGAACAAAAACTGAAAACTAAATCAGAACAAAAAAACTATATAGACAAATTAAAAAATAATGCTTTGATGAACTTAAACGTTAAGTAAAATTAAAACAGAATGTACAAAAATAACTTCTAATGCAAAATATTAACAAAAACTATAATAGTACATCAATGATACTAAAATAAAACTGGTGTGTATGTAAATGTGGCAACACTTTAGTATAGGGACCAATTCTCACTATTAACTAGTTGCTTATTAGCATGTCTATTATTAACATATTGGCTGTTTATTAGTACTTATAAAGCACATATTCTGCATGATCATATTCTACATCCCTAATCCTACCCAATACCTAAACTTAACAACTACATTACTAACTATTAACAAGCAGCAAATTAGGAGTTTATTGAGGCAAAAGTCATAGTTAATGGTGAGAATTGGACCTTAAAATAAAGTGTGACCGTAAATGTATATAGGAAAATTAATGTGTGTTTGTATATGGAAAAAAAATACTACTCGACTACCATGGCCCATCTCTAGACTAGGCTAATGCATAGAGTGAACGGAGGAAACATGAGATTGAAAAAAGCATATGACTGTGATTTATGCTCTGAAGGAAGTCCATTACTCGCTAAAGGAAGTGCAGACCTAAACACAAACAGAGAGATGACATGCGTGGCTAAGAAGGTCAAGCAGTCTTACGGCACTGGACGATGGATGCTAAGATGGACGATAACGGCTTTGGTTAAGATGATAAGAAAGTGAACAAATAAACAGTTGCCTTCTGTCATTCTGGTTATAATTTCACACTTGAATATTAATTTGACACAAAACAGCAGCATCATTATGAAGCAAGAAGAAATGGGGCCAAGGCAAGAAGTGCTCTTGGGAATGCTGTAATTTGTAACTGACACAGGTGGGACAGTTTGTCCCCAGCCCTGGTTTTCTCTCCCTCTCTGATGTAGGTGGTGACAGGTCTATGAGAGCAGGAAGCTATTTTAAACACCGTGTAAATCGTATACTCTGAAACACACACTGATCACCTGTGTCCCGCATTCCCAGAATGGCCCACCCAGAGCCTTGGGTTATAATATACCTTATCTTTACAGGCAACTGTGAAAAATAAAGACCAGCACCTGAAGAAATGAATGCTGTGTATGACGCATAGAGAATTTTTCATCAAAACAGATCAGGGCCTCATGCATAACTCATATTATGCATGTTTTCCCATAATAAAGTCTGCACAAACAACAGAATTCATAAATAGTATGATGTTATATATAATCATGACCTTATTTTTTATGTAACCTTTTGTTTAAACAATGGAGTAATGGTGAGAAAGAAAACCACGATGATATATATGATATTTATGTTTGTTTTCATAATCTTTCATCAAAATGTCACTTGGACAATTTTAGATATTTCTTTGTTTGTGCTAATTTCGCATCATCTAACACTTACTTAGTTGATTTTAGTTCATGGTTGTTGTTGTGATTTGTTGCTATTTTATGTTTGTAATGATTTATATCATTTTATGTGATCTGAGTACAGCACTTTGATCCATTTTTTTTTTTTGAGTTAAGTAGTGTTTATTTATTTTATTTATTTATTTATATACAAAATAGTATAGTTTTTTCAAAGCCATTTATCTGTTGTTGACATTAATTTTAATATCTGTGCATCTCCAGTTTATGTAACCGAATCAAATCTTTTAAAATAAAGTGATTACTTCCTACTAAACATTCTTTCATTTGGAAAGCTGTAATGTGTCAGAAGTTAAATGTGTTGGGAAGTGGTTAATATCGTCTTTACAATACATCTGAAATTACAGAATGGCTTTGTTTTGCCAGGTATCATAGCAGCATTTCCGCTAGCAGTATGAATATGTTTTATGGGTTCATATCAGTGGTTTATGCACTTAACCTGTGCTTTTACACATCACACACCCACATTTATTATCAGGCTAGTGGCTTTTATCTAGTTTTATTGCACTATGATTTTATATGTGAATGTTATTGTATCGGTCAAACAGAACTGCAGGGGTTATAAGATTTTAGACCTAAACAGACAATCTTTTTAAATAGTAAGGGCAGACAAACAAAAATATATTTATATTATATTAGAGAGATGGCAAGAAATGATAGAGGGAAACAAATAAGGATCTGGATTCGAACAAACTAGGCCATGGCTCCAGCAGTAAGCAAGATGCTTTGATGCAACATGACTTGTGTAATAATTCACCATTTTGTTTCAAGCTGTGTTGTGTTCTGTTTGTTGTCTGTGTGATAATGGAGTGGAATCACTTAAACTCTCCATTAGCCATTTCTGTTGGTTTGTTTAGCATGTTAATGCTCAGTTAGAGATTTCTGCATGTCTGTATTGGCTGTTAGGTGACACTCCGGTCCTGACCTGTTTACATCCATGGCCATAAGGAATGTATAAATATAGAAAGCGCCTAATAAACAGCATTCCACACCAGTGCCGCACATTCTCCCTGTCACTTTCATCATAGACAGATGGACAAAAAATAAAAGCGGCCTCAACCACACTACATACCCCTGTTTATCATATTACTGCCACACATGAGCCGCGCGCATGGCTTGACCCGGTGTTAAGTGTCCGCGCTAAATTTCATTGCTTCCATCTACTGGAAGGCTTGCCAATATACTGGCAGTGAATTCCTAGAGGAAAATAAATGGCAATAAAAAAGAGGAATGAGAGCCCCTGCAAGCTGAGAAGAGAGGAGATTTTTTTTCCTTCTCTTTTATTGAGGCTGGCTGGTGTTGGGGGATGTGACTTGGCACTGTGAGCGAGGCTTAGTGAGATGGCGAGCCCTGAAAGCCGATAGCCGAGTAACAACTACGGCCGGATCGCGGAGGCCTGGGAATGTAATTGATTGCACACAAATTTCTTTGATTAAATGTTATGTAGTGATAAGCACTTGGCCTGCTAGCTTAAATTCTCTGGCTTCTCTGTGACGGCCTGCCCTCTATGCATCTGCTGCATTCTGGGAAATATCTATTTGGCTTCCAAGACCTGGTTCACTTGCTACATATCAGCCAAGTTGTATTTATCATTTGAGTGTCTTTCCATTAAAAAAATTAAATTAAATTAAAATTATGTCATTAATTACTCACCCTCATGTTGTTTCAAACCCATAAGACCTTCGTTCATCTTTCGGAACACAAATGAAAATATTTTTGATGAAATCCGAGAGCTTTCTGACCCTGCATAGACAGGAACGTAACTACCACGTTCAAGGCATAGAAAGGTAGTAAGGACATCATTAAAATAGCCCATGTGACATCAGTTTTTCAACCGTAATTGTATGAAGCTGCGAGAATACTTTTTAACGATGCCCTTACTACCTTTTTTTTGCCATAAAACGTCTCAGTTGCACTGCTGTCTTTGCACGGTCAGAAAGCCCTTATTGACAGAATGACAGTGAAGTGCAAAATTCAAAATACAGGTAAAACACCTGTAAAGAAATTTTGGAAAATTCATTCTAAGTAATACAGTGCATTATGCCCCATTTTTATGGATATTTTAGCGTTTTACCTACTTGGTTTATATTTACCTACTTTTCTAACTTTATTTATTTATAATCTTTCCTTATCTAAATTTTTTCTTTGTATTTTCTTGTTAATCTATTTTATGCTTTTTTATTTTACTATTTATTTTTTCTTATTTTATTTATGTATTTATTATTTGTATATTTATTTTCTTTAATGACTTATTTTTATTTTACTTTTTTATTCATTTTATATTTTTCTTACTTTATGTATTTATTATTATTATTATTTATTTACTCCTATTTTCTTATTTTATCATTATTACTTTATAAATTTGACCTTTTATTTATATATTTTATTTTTATGTTTTGATATTTGTGCTTGTGCTTTTAATAAGTGTGCTGACAGTTTTCTTTTTTAGTTGCTATTCAGTTTTCATTATAAAAAAAAACATCGTATGTAAATACTTCCCCTCCAGTCAGGGTCAGTCAAACCAATTTCTTGACGTGTCTGTCCAGTATATGTATGGTGTTCACAGTCTGACGACCTCATCTTTTATTGTCATTCTGAGCACCATAACTAGCTGTTCAGATATGATCTAAGAGAATTGAAGTCTCCGGTCGCTCGTAATATCCCACTTCCCTCCTCTGCTCTTCAGTTCATTATTAAATCTGGGAATTGTCGCCATATATCAGTATGCAGGAGCATCACATTATAGAGCCATTTGTAGGAGTGGAACTGGAGTCGTGCTGAGCACAAGCAGAGGATGGATGTTAAAAGCATATTGATTTGTCTATAATGTCATTGTACATCACTAAGTTTTACATCCATATAAATGCATCCTCAGGTTTGTCCTCGAGGCAATGGCTGAAGTGAGTAAACGCTGCTCTTTGTGTGAGTTATGAGGTTTAAACTGCACTCTGCACTGTTTTTACTCCCTGTCCACCTCTACCTCTCTTTTTCCTTTCCATCTATCTCTCTTTTCTTCCTTCAAGGTTCATTTACCCTCAGGCCTCTGTTGAGAGACGCCGACTCTCTTTTGCCTCTTAAAATCTCTGCATTCCCACACAGGTGGAATGAAAGGCAGGTTATAGCTAATGGTAATCGTCAGTTAAGATCCCTTCTGCCGTCACGACAGCAGCGCCTGACAAGGTCACCGAAGGTCATCGCGTGTCACTTGAGCTTACCGACCGCAAAGAGGGGGGTCCGGAGCGTTTCCAAGGCAATCGCACCTTGGGGAACTGGAGACGCTGATGAAAGCTGCAATATTCCCACAAAATTGTTTTGGCTGACATTTAGGATGTGATGTCATCTACAAAATTGAGGCTTTGGGGGAATGTAGATGTCGATTGGAGTACTGACTTAGAAAGGCGGCAAATATAACCCAGAGTCTTTGTGAGGACAGGGTCATCGTGACAATGTGCGAGCGGAAGCGCGCCGCGGTACGTACTCAGGCGTAATGTTAGCCTAAATAAACAGCCGCGCAGGCCTTTTAGCCTGACCCGAACCCTGATCCCTGTTGACAGGCTGCTACTTTAGATCGGATGCGATACAGGCAGCTTGTCTGCGGCGGTTAAGAGCTCCGGCCCTCAGAGCTGAGGAGGTCATAGCAGGGCCGCGTGGGTTGGCGGGGTGACACAGTTGCTGTCCAAGCAATGACGGAACATTTGCAGCCGTGCCGCACCAGCTATGATGGCCCCTGCATCCTTCTGTCAAGCGCTGTTGTCTTTAGGGTAAGCTCACTCAGGTTAACTGCTCACAGTGGTATTCAACTACTGCCGGCTGCCAGAAAACCAGAACGCTCAGATGGAGGTCCAGGAAGCTCATGCAGGGCCTTTTAATTCACTAATTGGGAACAGAGTCAAGAGCTCTGTGTTTTCTGACCTATATACAGGCGTGTGTTACAGCAATAGGCCAGGAGAGTATGGGGACAAGAAATCAAATTGTGATTCTCCTTTCTAAATAAATAGCAGGGAGTTTGACTGATAGGCGATCTGACTAATCACAATGCCGAATCTGCCATTTTGTCTGACAAACAAACCAGACAGAAGAGTCAATTTGCTATGAAACAAAGTCTCAGCTTTCAAATTTGGTAATTTTTTTTTAAAGAAATGAAAACCATTTTGTGGCTCTTTTAATGTCTCATGACAGATCGCTGTAGCGCCTCAGTTCAAGCAGCACGTGAACCGATCATCTCTTCCAGTTTACTAGTTATAACATGAAATAAACATGAATGAATATCAGAAGTTATCTTGTTCAAGTTCAAGTCCATCAACGTTAATCTATTCTCCTGTCTGGTTTGTTTGTTGGACAAAATGGCAGATTCGGTGTTATGATTAGTCAGATTGCCTGTCAATCAAACTCCCGGTGAAGGTGGGTTTTATTTTGTTTTTGTTTTTTACAGTGCTTGTTTTTAGCCAAATATTTTGTGAATTATATAAAATATGACTATAAAATAATAATAATAATAATTCAAATTAAAAATATTAAACAAAAATACTAATATATATAAAGTAGGGCTGTTGGTCGATTAAATTTTTTTATCTAATTAATTACAGGGTGCTGCGATTAATTAATCTACTTAATCGCAAACTAAATTTGGCTGTGAAAATACCCCCAAAAGATCATTTAAAGCTATTATTGTGTTAAATGTTTAGGCTACAATCGCGTAACATAATGTATGGAACATAAAAGAAGATAATTTGAGAAACATCTCAGTATTTTTTGTTCATGCAATGAAAGTCACTAGTGACCAAAACAGCTTAGTTACCAACAGTATTCAAAATACCTTCTTTTGTGTTGTGCAAAAGAAAGTAAGTCATTCAGGTTTGAAACAACATGAGGGTGAGTAAATGATGACAGAATTTATTTATTTGTTTATTTATTTATTTATTTTTGGTGAACTATCCCTTCAATGTTTTTTTATATTATTTTTTTTTTATAAATTAAATTATACTCTAAAGAAGTATTCAAGTGGCTGATTCATTCATGAATTAAATAAATGGCTCATTATGAATGGGCTTCTGAATCATTGGTTCACATGTTTCGTTCCAAACCCGGATTCATTCTGAAACTAAACACCCATGTGTTGCTTGGAGATGCACAACAGTTCTGCTGTGGCTTTTTAAGTAATATTTTCGTTGGCAAAATTGAACAAAAACACACAATATTGTGTTTCAAATATAGCACAACATTAATTTCTTCTTTACTGAACTGTAGTATAAAATCACATTTGCACTGTGATATTGCTCTCGCTGCTGGTGTGATATCGCTTATCATATGATATAAGTATGAGACAAAAACTCATACAGGGGCATTTTTGCCCCAATATCTTGAATTTTGGTGCATAGCTGCTTTTATGAAGTTGCTCTGCATAATGTTTGTCAACAGTCAACTGTATGAAATGTAGGATGATGTACAGATCTGGGGGCGGGGCCAGTGCGTTAACTGCGTTAAAATATTTTAATCACGTTATTTTTTTCATAACACCTTAAACTGACAGCCCTAAAATAAAGATAAATAGATTTATATAAATATTAAATCAACAATAATCATTTTACAAAATATAGTGTAAATAGTACATTAATTGTAAATTGTTAAAATAATTGTAAATTGTCTTAATTTCTACATTTTCAAACATCAAATCTTTATTTGGGCGGAAGACTGCAGGAAGTTTGGGTGGGAAGATGGTTGGCACATGTTATGTTTCCACATGCATGTAATAAGCAACCGAAACTCAAAGTAGATGCAAAGATGAGTTTGTATGGATCACAAGTTGCCACACTTCACACGCAGTGCATACATTTATTGAAACGCCTTTTCTGTTTGATAATCACACTCACCATATTGCATATCAGTGTTTTTTTTGTTTTTTTTTCTACAT
This sequence comes from Schizothorax lantsangensis, assembly GCA_027422415.1. Classification (NCBI taxonomy): domain Eukaryota; kingdom Metazoa; phylum Chordata; class Actinopteri; order Cypriniformes; family Cyprinidae; genus Schizothorax; species Schizothorax lantsangensis. The sequence continues at coordinate 14,017,847 of CM049856.1, forward strand.
GAAGATGTAGAATGTTCGGGTAAACCAAACCGATTAATGATGATGATTTCACAATATCTTTTTATTTATCCAGTCAAGCTGTTTGGATATCTCATTTGATATTTGATATTTAATTCTTTAGAAACAATCTTCAAAATATCTTCAGAATAATCTTCAAAAGTCATACAGATTTGGAAATGACATGAGGGTGAATTTTCATTTTTGGGTAACTATCCCTTGTCAGCCAATCACAGAAAACTGTGTGAAGATGGAGGCTAGAGTCTCCTGAATGTAAGCCAACACTGACTCATATAGACCAGACCCTCCTCACCTCCACAAGAAACGGGATAATTCTCCCTCTACGGCTGCCGTCTGCTCCAGTGTTAAAACAGGCGTTATATCACGCTGAAAAGAGAGCAGAGAGGGAGATATTTAAAGTGTAGTCATTGGAAACTGAGGGATTTGACTCTGCAGCAGGAAATAGACAATTTATTATAAGCAGCCTAGCACACTAGTGGATTATCTATAAAACTTTCATGGCTGTCCCTCGGTGGAAGGCAGCCATAAAACTTCCCGAATGAGGGACTTGTTAATTTACTTGTTAAAGCAAATTAAAAATTTATAAGCGCTTTTAGGTAAATGAGATCCTCTTTCATTGGCGCTCTAGTGGGATTCTCACTCTCTCTTTCGGCTCCTTGGAGGACAGGTTAGCTGTGCTGAAACGCCACAGAAGAACAATAAAAGCTGGTAAATTGTTCCAGGTTTTATTACTGTCGAGCTCCACAGCTGCTGTAGTGCGTAACTAAGGAAGAACAGAAGCCGATAGCAACAGAATCCCATGGGCTTCCACTGGAAGCGAAGGGTCAGCCGAGCTGTTCAAAGCAGGGGTTTAGATGAAAAGGGTATTGGGGTTTGCGAACGGCGCCGTTTAAAAGGCCAATGCGGCGGAGTCAGGCTTTGTGTTTGACTGCATCGGGTTGTGGGCCGAGCCTGTGGGAATAGTTCAATAGACTTGTAAAATTTTATCATAACACCGGCAAGCACTTTTCAGCAAGTGGGCAAAGGAAATAATTGACTACATGTGCTAACGATAATCCTATAAAAGCTTCAAAAGCCATTTTAAGAGTCTAGTCAGAGGATTTCAAAGGACGCTTAGCCCATTACTCAAGCTTTGTTTCCACCTCTGAGGAACCATCAGTGAATTTCTACCAAAACTGGACTATTTTGTTCTTCCAGTGCGTTCTCTTCTCTCGAATATGCTTAGCAAAATACCATCTCCTTGTCACATCACACTTTGAATGGATGCTCATCTACGCTCTCGCCTTGAGCTGCGCCATTTTCCTCTTTGCAAGTGCTTCCATCTCTGTATAAACTAATATGGCTTTTACAAGCTAGCTCTTAATGTATGTCAGTATTATTTCAGATTAAGGCACCATTCTCCAGGAGTGCCATTGAAATCCGCCGCTCCCACTTTCACATTTAAAGAGCCATTAAAACTGTCTGTTATATGGAAACTCCAAGCTATTGTGCTCTATGTCTTTGAGACAGTCCCTATAAAATACATTTAGGCTTATGGACTGTTGTACCGGCACTTGTAATGGATGCGTGGCTTCGGTGCGGGCGCCAGGGCGAAATCGCAGTAAATTCAAATAAAAAGTCTTGTTGTATAGCAGAACTCGTTTGCAAAGCGCTGGTGTGAATTAATGCGACTTTCTATCAGTGAAATGCAGTCAGAAGCTGTTATGCTTGGCCTCCTCTTGCAACGTTGGAAACAAACTACCTTCGTTTTCTCGCTAAGTGCAATGTGATTACAGCGCTATAAAACGGTGCTATCTATAAAACAACCATTGACGACTGACTTTCTTTTTGCGGGCGGTCGCGAGAGCCGGGTTAACACGTACAGGTCTCTTTGACCTTTTTATGGGGAAGGCAAAACGAGAAGCTCTTTCCATTACTGCCTCACATCAAAGCCTTGGCAGCATAAATTAATATTTAATAGCGTGGAGGCTTTTGTGCCAGGGAATCATGCTGACTGCTTATTGAAAACAGTTGTTAATTCTATACTTCAGTAAACTCAGACAGGGGGAGGGAGAAATCAGCCCTAACAGGGAACAGATTGAGGCAAAACAAGAACTTACTGTGTTGAAATTAATGGCAGATGCACTTACTGGTAGTTTAAATGTTTCATTAGATGCTAATGTCTTACTGTGTTTTTAATTGTTGAGGAATTAGTTGCTGGAATATGAAAACCATCTGTTTATTATCTTCCTGGAGGGGGAATCTTTACTCAGGCTCTGCTCTCAGGGTTGTTAAAGGAGTTTATCCTTATGGTGCAACCTGGTGGAGCTGTCAGTCTTCATTAACGTCATTATGATTGCACAAGAAAGACTGTGAAAACCCACAGACGCCCATCTGCACACATACGCACCCATAAACAACGCTTTTATGTACACGCTCGCATGCACGTACATATGGGAGATGCTTGCTTTCCAAAGAAAGATAATTTTTACAAGAAACTGCATTAAGTTTGTTATGACAGTTAATCTAGCGAGCAGCAGTAGGTAACGATCATATGCCAAAACCTAGCGGAGTAGTGCCAGAAAGAGCATGGGAGCAATAAAAATGAACACAATAGATATCATACTTTATGCGTCTAGACTTCAGACTAATTTTAGAGTTAGCGAGATACCCTGTTAAACGTGGAGTAATGGACGATGTGTGGACATAGAGGTTTATAGACAGAACTGCTTGAGCTTTCTGATTTATTGACTGTGGGTGGAAACCCGATTTGCACTGAACTTTTTGATGATGGTAATTTATCGTGGCTACCCGCGTTGCACTTTTTTCTTTAACGCCTCTATTAATCAAATCTCTTCAAAAATTACTCCGAGAACTCATAAGAAATGACCCGCATGCCTTCAGGAAAAAGCACTTGTTCATTTTTCAAAGGCTGTTTAAGAGGCATTAAGTGGAGTGGAATGGGGGAAACTAAAAACAAATCCCTTTATTGCTTTGCAATTCTTGTAATCCTAGTAAAAGGTATACCTGCTTAACTGGTTAAAGGTAGATGTACTATCTGAGTTTGATAGCTCTGTTAATATTTGATTTTAAACTCAGAGTAAATAATATACAACATATTTTTACATAGACATTTGCATGATATACAGAATAGCACAACTGCTTCCTGGTAGTCATTATTATTTAGTGTTGTTTCTCTTCAGAACCTCTAATGCTGAGTATGAAACTTGATGTAACTTGTCCTGCATCATGCAAAATCATAAAAAAAACGGTAGCTCTTTATTTTACAGTCCTGTTACTCATATACAGACTATGTACTTATTATAATAATTACAATTACTAGGTAATACTAGTTACTAACCCTGATCCTACCCCTAAACCTAACCCTACCCCATGTAGTTACCTTATATTACCAGTACTTTCTTAGGTTGGTACACTATAAGTACACTGTAAGTACATGTAAGTTCACATACTGTAAAATAAAGTGCAACCAAAAAAACTTTTTACTTCTAACAAATTTTTTTAAGTCTTCACCTAAATGTTGAACAGGCTAACATAAACTAAATGTGCAGGATATTTACAGCCAGTATCTATTACCAGTTTCTTGTCACCTGAATTGGCCAATACTGATCTAAAACCTGTTTATTTAATGTATACATGGAGCTCTTAACCAGTGTTAGCTCTCTGCCCAGAGTCACTTATTGAAAAGTAATACCAGCTGTTTCCAAGTTTGTGTTGACAAAAATACTCACTGTAAAATAAATGTTTTTAATAAGTCTAATGAAAACAAGCAGGCTTAAACAAAATGTTATAATATTAGCTTTGAGCTTAATAACTTAATAAGAAATTAAATGAGATACAGAAATTTTACAGTTAGCAGTATTTTTAAAATACATTTATATTTATCCTTGTTTATTTGATTAGATTATTATTCATTGTGCTTTTATAATTTTATTTAATAATTTATTATTCAATTAGTTTAATTGTATGTTGCCCTTTCTTTCTTTTATTTATTTATTTTTTGTAGGAATGCTGGTAATATTATTTTCTCTTTTATATGTTTCTCTTGAGCTTAAATGAGCAGAATGCCAATTGAAGTTGAGGGAAAAAGTGTGAAAAACATGAAAACCTGTGGTGCTGTTAATGCCATTACATGGAGTTATATGAAATTTAAATTATGAACCACATTTTTACATGAGCTCTATCTCACAGAGTCCACCAAGTGATTCAAAGGAGGTTTCAGAGGATTATCAGCCAAATTTAATAAGTGCTGATCGACTGGTTTATACCTGACCTACCCCGCTGTCTGCTTTTCTCATTTGGTGACGTGTCTCTCATCTGAGATGCTTTATGAAGTCTAAATGAAGACAGAGCAGTATTTGACCTTGACTGGGTGATGCACTTCCCTCGAGGTGGAAGTTTAGATGAAGTTAATAAGACAGCTTATTGAAAATGAGATGTAGATGCATATAAGAAAAGCAGTCATTTAGTGCACTGAGACACACACACATAAAAATGCACCTAGATGACTTGTCTAACTTCAGATTTTACAGCTGCTTGTCCTCCTTTTTGTCATTGCCAACTCTCTCTCTCTCTCTCTCTCTCTCTCTCTCTCTCTGTCTGAGCAGTGCTCTTATCACGGTGGCCTGCTGGTAGAAGCAAGCGTCTCTGCCTGGAGTCAGTGAGCTCTCCCTCTGAGAGAGATCCTTTCACATAGCTAATGGCTACAGAAAAGGAACAGTTTCATTTTAATTATGTGCTTTACTCAAGGGCCCTCTTCCCCGCAGTCCCTTATCCCGCCTGTGCGCCTCTAACAACCCACAGCCTGCACCAGTGAAAAGAGATATTCTCCGACCCTCATCTTATTCCCTCCTCCCGTCCCGCCGCCTTTGTCAGGAACTATCGCAAAGAATCTGTTTTTATTCTCCTACGTGATGGGGAAGTATGAAAGAGCGAGTGAGACAGAGAAAAAGGGAATGTCTGGGAGGGAAAGATAGGAAAAGAAATGAGCAGGCCGATCTATCTCTCCATCTCAGTAAACAACCCCCCAGTGCGCCGTGGCCTACTCTGCTTTTTCCATTAAGTGACACTGCAGTCATTTACTGCTCATCTCGACTCATAAAACAGGCTTTTTATGTGCTGAGAGATGAAGGCGGTGGGTTTTGGCAGGGCGAGAGGTGCGGAAACAGCCGTCTGAATGGCGAACCTTCAGAAGACGTAAATCGCAGACCTTGACGACAGTTGCCGGGTCCCGGGAGTATGGCATTGTTCTCCAGACTTTACTGGGGCTCAGATGTTTTTGGATTTCATGTCCTCCTCCCGTTTTCCCCCTCGTCCTTCTCCTCTGCGCTGTGCTCTTGTTCTTTATGATTTCTAGTCTGCTGAAGGACACCTGCTGTGAATCTCTGGTTCTTGCATGGGGAGAGTGGCTTACCGAATGGAAAACGGCTTTTGATGTGGTTCGGTTGGATTTTATTTCTCTTTCTCACAAGTTTGATATGAAGTCAGTCCTCAGTGGCTGAAATCATATGGATATCGGTGGCCAATGCCAAACAGGTTGATGATGTTTCTTTGTGATGCATTTCTTAATAAAGCTTCATTTAATTATTTATATTATTATTTTTAGTTATTTTATAGAACAGTGGAGGAAATCACTTTCCCAAGAACAAAGCAGTTCCTTATATGTCAGGAGCTGTGCATTAGTCTCTGTGCCAAAGCTCTAGCATATGAAACTTATTTTATTGGCAAAAGGAAATACATTAAATCAACATTATTGGATTTGGTGTCCTATTCTCAGTGCAAAAACATATGTTAGATTTAGTTGTTTATCATTTATTAATTTTGAATCTTTGGCTGGTGTATTTGTAGTGAAAGTGATGAAATTACCTGAAATGATGGTGACAGAATCTAGAGATGTCTGGATCCGAACCAGCTTCTCCCATATGATCGCTCATCTTAATGACTATATTTACACAGCAGCAAAATGTGGCAGCTGGCAGTTATTCTGCTAATTTACATAGTAAGATCATCAATAATATTTTTTGCCTTTTTTGTACTCATTCAATTTATTAAAAAAGTGACAGTAAAAACATTTATAATGTTACAAAAGATTTTCTAACAAGGCTTAGAAAATAGTGTGAAAAATTGTGTTCAGTGAATTGTACCAATTGTTCAGCTGATGGAACATCTTTCTGAAAATAAGTAGACCAAAAAAAAAAAACCCTCCATAAAACAGTTTTAAAAGTTGTGAGTCATGAAAATTACATGATATAGAACCTTTATGTGTGTGGTATTGTAAAAACTGTACATCTATCCTTCACAGCCTTATTTTCATCTGAGGTAAATTCAGTCTATTGTTGCTGAAAATTGAGCTTTGCCATCACAGAAATCAGTTAGGCCTAAAATACATTAAAATAAAATTGTAATAATGTTTCACAATATTACTGTTTTTCTGTTTTTTGATCAAATAAATGCAGCTTTGGTGAGCATAACAGATTACAAACTTTTGAACAGTACTGTATATCCAATAGCTGCCTTTTTAACTGAGCTGCTTCCATCGGTTTTGTGGTCTGGGCTCTATCCAAATGTAATCTATTTAGTTACATAGCTTTAATAGATTATTGTATTCTGATCCAGAGATCTTCAGTATTGTTTCTTCTCTGGCCTACGCTTTAGTAACAGTATGTTTAACATATTTTAGTGCCTTTTCTCTTCTTGCTGCATCTGACTGTTCGTTTTATTTTTTTGGGTGTCTTTGTGTTTTCCAGCTGAAGCCGGGCCAGAACAACTGTAAAGACAGCGATAGCGTGAGTGGAGAATCCAAACCCTCCATCCGGAGCAGCTCCAGAGATAGACTGACAGACGTGAGTCCAATCAAATCTGTGCATCATTCGCCATACTAACAAAAAAACTACATTTAGTGCTTTTTTATGTAATGCTTATTTTTTTGGAAATGTGTTTTCCATGCCTGGAAGAGTCATGGAATTTCTATTATGAATATATATATATATATATATATATTAGTTAAGCTCTGCTTTAAAATATTGCATCTGCTCTTGTGTAGAGTAAAATTTACTTGCAAGCCACAATGAGGTCTGATTTGTTAGCAAATTGTTCCTTTGAGTTGTGAGAAACCTGCATTTATAATGGTCACAAATAATATGCAGAAATTATCACAACTGGCATTCAGTGTAGATGTTTGCTTAAATGTTTGAGTAACCATAAAATATATTGTTAACACCTGAGTTAAGGTTGGCCTGGTCCCCTACAATAACTGTCTTGACACCTGATCATTATCATTCATTTGGAGGCTTTGTGTTGTCGGGGTGTGAGTTAGAGGTGCGCGGAGGCTGTCTGCACCCTCAGGCCTGCAGGCTCTGCTGTGTGTTTGTGCTCGGGTGGTGATAAGAACATCCTATTTACTCAGCTGGCAGCTTCAGTGGAGACTCGGCCTGAAACACGACTGTGCTTATACACCGTAGAAGTGGATGTACCATGTAAAATGTACCAGTGACCATGCTTGGACATCAGTGATGTACCGTAAAAACACAAATCATGTATTTAAAGCACTGGAATATCAATATTGAGATATGAAAGTGAGATTATTTTATCTGCCATTTGTGTGTTAGCAGTTTCGTTCAGTCTGTATATATACATAGATTAGGTTAAAGGTTTTTAAAAACTCTAAATATTTAGATATCCATTTGTCAAACTTCGCATTATGACAATAATTATTGGCTTATCAAAATTGTACTATCACACACTCTACACACATACAGTCATATATAACCCTCTTGAAGCAGCATTCGACCATGTAAAGGCAGTATATACAGTTTACATTGCACTGAAAGTCTTGTTTATGGATCTTATACACAGGCTCGTGTGGAAGCTCAGTCAGTCTGGCGCAGGCCCTCTTCAAACCTCAAGCCTTGGCTCCCGCTGTGGAGATGTGAGTCTGTGAGTGTGTGCCGGCGCTATCAGATATCGGGCATAATTAGAGCTGTCAGCTGGAGGGCGAGGGGAGTCGTCGGAACAGACACGGCAGAACGAGTTGAGCGCGACCGCTCCTGCGTGTAGCTATAGGATGCTTGGCCAGGCATGAAATGAAATAAGTAATTTGATGTTGACATCAGAAATTGAAATGATACCTGCAGCCCCTCGTCAGGGAAGAGAGAGAGGAACGAAGAGATAAAGCATGAGAGGGGGGGCCAGGAGAAGGGAAGGGAGATAGGAAGGGAAGAAATGTAAGTGGAATGGGGGAAACAGATACAGTTAGAGATGAAACGCAAGATAGGGTTTGATTATCGGACAGGTAAAAACAACCCACAAAGAGATGCAGAATGTGTTGTGTGTGATGGGTTTTAACTTGAGTCTTAAAGGGATAGTTCACCCAAAAAAGAAAATTATGTCGTCATCTGCTCACCTTATGCTGTTCCAAACCCGCATGTTCTTATTCTTCTGTGGAACACAAAAGTGGAATTTGTTTTAATCTGGATGCAGGCTAGATTTTTGGGTGAACTATCCTTTAAAAACCAAGTTAAAAAATGTATTTAATTTAATTTAATTTAATTTAAAAATAAAGAACACATTATTTATTAGTTATAAATAAAATAAGAAAAAAATATTATTATTATTATTACTACAGATAACTGTAGTGCCTCAGTTCAAGTGGCACACATGAACCGATCGTCTTTTCATATTTACTTAAAGCATGAAAAAAACATGAATGAAGATCATAACGTATTTTATTTCAACCTTGAAAAGATGTCAATACACAATTTGTTTTGTTTGTCAGGCAAGATGTCAGATTCATTGTTATGATTGGTCAGATCGCCTGTCAATCAAACTCTTTGCGAATGGTCAATTCTAACTTAAAAATTAGCAATAGAATAAGGTGAACACCTTTGATAGAATTTTATTACTTTTTTAATTTGACATGGAAAAAAAGTGAGGCTGTGAAGGATTAAAGTGTAGTCTATTCAACGTCATTCTTTTTTTCCTTTTTCATATTCTTTAACTGACAAAACATTGGAAACAAGAAAAAAACAGGATAATGAAAATTACTTGATAACTTGAACCTTCCTGTTGTTCCCAGCCTCATTTGCATTCCCATCAAATTAATGTGCCACAATTTTTTTGGTAAGTGCATTTCTCTGTTACTGAATATTTTGAAGCCCTTGAGTATTCTAAACAGGAAGTGGTGAAAGGTGCTGGAGATACTTTTATTTTTTCTTTCATGCTTGAGCAGTTTCTCAGGGTCACTCTCAAAGTAGAGCATCCCAGTCCTGAGGGGATGGTGGAAGCAGGTTATTCACAGTCACACCGTAAAAAAGCCACTTCATACCAGCATAGAGGTACTAGATAACAGATATCTAGTGGAAGTCAGTGGGGACCAACAACTGTTTGGTTCTTCAAAAATATCTTATTTTGTGTTCAACATAAAAAAAATTAAAAAAATGTATACAGGTTTGGAACAACATGAGGGTGAGTAAATGATGACAACATTTTCATTTTTGAGGCAAAATATTCCTTTAATTGCTTGAAAAGTGAAAATTTGGTCTGTTGGTGAGATTTAGTGAACAACACAATTTACTCTGACTGCACTTTAGTTTTCCAGTTTGATTTTTAGTTAAATTCAATTCAAAGTTTGAAACCAAACTTAGTGTAGACTATTGCGCAACAAAAATGGCCCATTGGACCATCTAGCACCTAAGGTGTGCGATTTCAAATTTCTGTAATCAATATAAATATGAGTGACCACATAATTGCATCCATTGTGAAAGCACAAATACATTGAGATTTTTTTTTTTTTTTAATATATATGTTTAAAATATGACCACTCCCCTCTCCATTTCCTTATTGGAGATTATTTATTTTTTGACATGTTTATCATTTATATATATTCATGACGGCATACGCACACCATTTTCATAAAAGTGAAGCAAAAACGAAGGGAAAGCTTGAGTTGGGGTTACGAGGAATAATTCTAGCCCTCGTTATAGACTGTTTGGCAGTGTGCTAATGATGTCTTCTCTCTCGTACTCCTTTCCACTGCACTGATGAAAAAAACAAGAGAGATAGAGCCTGGTGTTGATCTGCGCGTGACAGAGAGGAAGCTGGGGTCAAAAGAGGTCACACAGGACATCTTGCTCTCTTTCCCCCTTCTTTTCCTCCCCCTCCCTCCTCCCTCTCCCTCTCTCCCTCTCCCCCCGTCCCCATGCGCTGCCAGCTCATTAAGCTACAAATGGTGCATCAGCCTTGTTCTCGCCAGCGGTAACCCCAAACCTTGGATAAATTGGCAGGCTTGCTGTATTTGCTCCGAAGCCCCGGGTCCCCTTTCAGCTGCGTTTGAAGCCAGCATGGCGGCACAGTTTCCCCAGGCAGGGTGGCTGGAGGCCAGGGCAAAGGGAAGAGGAGAGAAGGGGATGTGTGGCGGAGACGGGGCGAATCAAACACACATGTGTTTAGTCTCTGCGGCAGGAGTGAAATGCCATCATTATCCGGCTGCCTATCAGATAAATTGGCAATTACAGGGCGCCGGATTCCAGTAAACAGCACATTAATGCTTTTCTTTTGGTGTGTGTGTGTGTTTGCCGAGAGGGATGGGGGACAGACACATCGTGCCCCCTGAGCATTTGCTGCCTTTGCCCACCCGTCACCATCTTGCTGATGAGAGACAAAGCAGGAGGCGATAATGAGGTCAGTCCAGCCGGGAGCAAAACCAAACTAAAAGGCTTAAATATGACAGTTAATTTAACATCATCGTCACTGCAGTGTCTCTCCTATGGAGGGACTGTCCTAAAGCAGCTCTTTAACTCTCATTACAGCCTGCTAATCTGATGCAGAGAGGCACAGACAGACATTAGAAAGAGACTGAGAGAAAGAGATGACATTACCTGCTCTTTGGTCGCCATAGTGACAGTACTCTGGGATTTCTGGGTAACACGTTTTATTGCTCATTCATGATTCAGTGCGGTCTTAACGGAGGCAGAGCAATGAAATATTTACATTAAGGGTCAGGGGGCAGTTTGGCCTGTTTAGTGGTCTGTCATGTGTGGGGGTCGGTTGTGTAGTTCTCGACAAACACACACACATATACACGAGAAATCTGCAGATTTTCAGAGTTTCAGATTTGTGTTTTATTCAGAATTCAGATATAAATTCAGAATTATCATCACAGCAGTGCTATTCAGAATAGAGGACTCAAACCTTTTTAGAGGTTTTTAGTAGTTTTAGAATTTAGTTAGGATACAGAACTCATATGTAAATTCAGATTCGTAATCTTTCAGCAGTTCTATTAATTATTGATAAATAATAGATAGATCTGATTTGAGTCAGAAGAAACAGAATCAGAATTCAGATTCAGAGTTCAATTTCAATACGGAGTTCAGATCTCAATTCAGATTCATAATCACAGCAGTTCTATTTATTATGGATAGATAATAGACAGGCCTGTTTTAGAGTCAGGAGGAACAGAATCAGAATTCAGATTCAGAATTCAATTCAGATACAGAGTTCAGATCTCAATTCAGATTCATAATCTCAGCAGTTCTATTTATTATGGATCAATAATAGACAGGCCTGTTTTAGAGTCAGAAGAAACAGAATCAGAATTCAGATTCAGAGTTCAATTTCAATACGGAGTTCAGATCTCAATTCAGATTCATAATCACAGCAGTTCTATTTATTATGGATAGATAATAGACAGGCCTGTTTTAGAGTCAGGAGGAACAGAATCAGAATTCAGATTCAGAATTCAATTCAGATACAGAGTTCAGATCTCAATTCAGATTCATAATCTCAGCAGTTCTATTTATTATGGATCAATAATAGACAGGCCTGTTTTAGAGTCAGGAGGAACAGAATCAGAATTCAGATTCAGAATTAAATTTAGATACAGAGTTCAGATCTCAATTCAGATTCATAATCTCATCAGTGCTTTTCATAATATGTGAGGCAAACCGGATGGTAAGGGTGAATGAACAGATTCAGGAATAAAGAATTTAGATATAAAATCAGATTAATTTTAGCAATGCTAGTCATAATAGGTGAGACAGACCAAATTTTGAGGTTGAAGAAACAGGATTTAGAATTCAGTTAGGATGCAAAATTCAGATAGAAATTCAGATTCATAATCTCAGCAGTTCTATTAATAATAGATTAGACCGATCTAATGTTAAGGTTGAAGGAACAGAAGCAGAATTCAGATTCAGAATAGTAAATTAAGTTTACATGAATCCTCAGTACAAACATAACATTTTCATAAATGTCTCATTGAATTATTTTATTAAAATGTTACATAAAATTATAGAAATTGTCACATTTCCTTTTTTTATTTTAAACCTTAGACTTTTATAGAAATTGCAATTGTCTATCCATGTGAGAAGCAATAATACTCACTACAAACGCATTGCAGCTAGTTTATTTATGCTTATGTTTCCAGTACTTCATCTAGCCTAAATGTTCTCTAAATGCAATGTTATGAAAATCATTCTTTTTCCCGGTCTCTCGGGCATTCACTTTGGAACTCTCTGAGTGGTTTGTGAGGATTTGTAGCCCTCTTGCCGTTCTGCAGTGAACATATTTGAATCCAGCGTCGTGGTTAGTGGCTGTAGATTATTAGTTCTGCCTTTGCTGGGGGATTCTTTCGCTATGTGGTAAAACAATCTCCACCCTGTAATTACGGCCGCTGGAGCAGATTTATGTCATATAATATAGATGTTGTTCTTAATGATTACTGTTATTATTTGATTTCGCCGGGACGTGAAAAGAGTCCACAGTGTTTTGCGGAGAGGTCATGTTTCTCCCGGAGCTTTTGACCTGTGGATATAGCTCTCTCATGGCTGAAGTCAAAACAGATTACATTAGAGTCAAACTTTCCGCTCTGTGTTTGTCACGGATCCTCAAACCTCGCTGCTAATTTTGATTATTCTTCTACACAGTTGTTATAATGAGGTCAGGGGCCCTTACTTGCTGAGAAATGCAGACCAATTTGCTCCGACATGGAAGTTGTAATTGCTCGCATCAATTATCTAGTAGTTCTTTTGCCGTCTCCATTCGTCACTCCCGTTCTCTCTCTTCTTCTCCCACTCGCTCTAATTTGAAATGTTCCTTATTAGAGATGAGCATTTAGATATAGCAGTTGCACCGCACCTATAATTAGCTGATTATCATGGCAGGAGTTAAAGTGTTTGAACAGGAGTTCGGAATATGTGTGTGTGTGTGTGTGTGTTTTTGTTTGTGCATTTGTACTAGTGTGCCAGCATTTAAGGACTTGTAGTGAGGTTGTTTTCCCCTGTCAGTGTGTTTATAACTGTCAGTGTGTTGTCTGAGTGTGGAAAGGGATACGGAGTGTGTCTGAAGAACAGGAGTGGTTATGATTGCTTTATAGCTTAACAGCACTGCTCTAAATCAGCTGTCAGTCACTCTGACCCGAAACACGGCTGGTGACAGCACCTCAATAAACCTGCCACTCGTCCCTCTCTGCTTTGCTTTTATGCCTAAAACTGGTCAGCGCTGCACACACACACACACACACACTTATATGGAAGGATAGCACTCTCCCTTTAGATGCCACGGCTGTTTTTTTACCCTTAGCATTCATACTTTTAGCACAGCCCAGGGCGAAATGTGTGAATTATTTCACAGAAAGCATCAGAAAAAAGAACATTCACATTAAAAATAGATATATTTTTTGTAAACATTTTAAAGTCATCCATATTAGGTTACTTAAGGACTATTTTAAGGACTGGAAATATGTATACAAAACTTTTTCAGAGTAACAACCTTACTACACTTCCTTGTTTATATTGTCGCAGAATGTAAACTGTATTATTGCACAAACACACGTATGCATACACATTATTTTATTTGCATACATTTAGTATACTCCCATAGAGTGATATATATACTTTGTACTTTGATATATTTTGTAGCAAAATGTCAGCAAAAACAGCCTCTCTACAATTTTAAATTGTTCTTGTTTAAACTGTGTTATTGCATAGCTCTATACATAAAGTTATATTACAGTATATCCAACTTCAGAACCATACATTGTACAGTACATTGATTTAAAAACATATATAGGCACTATATAGAAAATCTCATCTGTCTGATTTTTTTTATTACAAAATGTAACTATATAATCGCCCAGTTCTTTAAAATGAAGTTGAATGTTTAAGTATGTAATGTATCATTGTAAAATCTAAACTATATTATTGGCTAGATCTAATCTGCAAAATGTGACTTAAGGCATGAATATATTAAACTTTAATGTCATGATTTTCTGTGAAGCTGCTTTGAAAACTGTTGTGACTGCTATACAAATACATTTGGCTCAACATTTGATGGTATTTTTAATTTAAGCATTTCAAAGGTCCAGGTTTGATCAATTATAATTTGACATCTATAATTTGATCAATTATAATCTGAATTTTGCTGTTGTAAATTATACAATTCAAATCAAAGTCTCACTGAAGAAAACATCTTTAGAGTCTCAAGGCCTCTCAGACATGTTTATAGTCTGTACATCTTCCTCAGTTCATCCACTGTTGGCAGGTGTGTGGACTAAGTTGAACCTGAGAGTGTTTTGTGTGAATGTGGCAGCAGATTTTGACACACAGTGACAGGGTGGTCTGCTTGCATCACAGCGTGTCTGTATTGGGCTGTCATTATCTAACAGCTAACTGTCCATCATGGGCGATGGGGAGAGGGACAGCACAGATGAACATATCCACACATATACACAGCACTTAACCATCGGGTCAGGAACCAATCATATTGAGGCTCTAATTCATCAGGTGCAAATTTTGTAACCTCCAGAGACTGAAGTCAACAGCGACTTGTGTAAGAATAGTAGTACATTTATTTTCTAATTTTATTTGTACTTTTTTATTTTATTTTGTAAATTTTTCTGATTATTTTTATTTATTTATTTAGTTTAATTTTAATTGGTTTTTGGTCGTAGAGTAGCGATTAAACATAAAATGAAACTGAGACTTGATTCTGAATTTAAACTCACAGAATGTGAACTACAAGAGCTCCATTGCTCAATATGCACGTTTTCTGTCAGTCTTATAGAACTCAGATTTGTATTGTCTTGAAATGTTGTTCATCTGATTTTATTAGTTAGATTTGGTTAACAGAGTGTCTGGACCTGAGCCGGCTACCAGCGAAGTACCCTTGAATCCAGTCCATTTCAGCATCATCCAGTCATTCACCAGCTAACCTTGTTCCATTTTCTACAAATTCCTCTTCCTTTCACCCACAAACGGTGGGAGGAAGGGAGTGAGAGAGAAGCAGACAAAAAGTGCTGGCAGGGACTAGATTTTCTCTTTGTCGTCTGTTCAGATCAGAGGGCATATTGTAATGCCATTTAAATGCCCGTCTTTTCCTCATTTTTTTTATTTTTATTTCGAATAGAGACGGATAGCTTGGAGGAATCTCTCTCTTGCTGTCGTTCTCTCTCTGTCTCACTTTAGTGTTAAGGTCAGTTCATCAAAGTGAGTTGAATAAGTGGAGCCTGAGGGAATCTTAACAAAGGTCTTGTTCTGATTGGATAATGACAGCACGGGGCCTAAGGAGCAAGAGAAATCACTAGTTGCCATAGCAATAAGAGACCAACGTAGGTACCATATTCTGAATGTGCAAGAATGCAGCAGAGAAAGAATGAAAAAAAGAAAAGATTTTTGACTCGGAGCCTGTATAGGAAGCATGTCTGTGTCTTGGTTGTATGACACTCAGAGCTAACAGCATACGGGTGCAATGCGTCGCACCCCTCACCCTCTGCGGAGCGAGCGTCACTTGAGCAAAGTTGTCAAATACATCGCTTTTACAGAAAATACCTTGGCTATGAGCTAAAATAAACTCAACCTTGCCCACCAGGATACAGGCATCAGTCGCTTTCATAAACACCAGCACAAGCTCACTTCTCCAGGGCCTACAAATCACCCTGACCTAGAGCCTCCGTGTGTGTGTTTTCAACTGAGCTGCCACGACCCTATTCCCCAAGCCTGTGTTGTAAATATACCAGACTTCTTTCTCTTCCTACAATTTTTTTTCCCCCTGCTTGTTTGGCTTCCTCAGAGGCGACTCGTGTTTTCACTCCTTAATGATCCATCCTTATGATGGATAGAGACTGCCTTGTCCAGGCCAAGTAGCGCTGCTGTATCTTCAGCAGACACAGGTGCTGATGGAAAGGCTGTGTGAGGTTCTCCAGGGATGAGAGAAAGTGGAAAGAGAAGTTGGAAAGGTCTCATTGTGAGGTTGTAGGCCTGGTTACTCTCCATTTCTTCTCGTAGAGCATGGCCGAAACTGTTCAGTACTGCCAATCAACTTTCTCACTGTTGTGCTGGAATCGCCACATTGGCTTTTGGCTTCTGTAGAATATTTTATTTAAAAAAAGAAAAGGAGAAAAAGCATTGAGACATATAATTTTACCACAGCTAAGTGATGTTTTTTGATGCATTGTGTACTCCTAATACATTTTTTAAAAATGTTTTTAGTGATGCATTTTAAGGTCCAATTCTCCCCATTAACAAACCATTAACTATGACTTTTGCCTCAATAAACTCCTAATTTGCTGCTTATTAATAGTTAGTAAGGTAGTTGTTAAGTTTAGGTATTAGGTAGCATTAGGGATATAGAATATGGTCATGCAGAATATGTGCTTTATAAGTTCTAGAAAACAGCCAATATGTTAATAATAGGCATGCTAATAAGCAACTAGTTAGTAATGAGAATTGGTTCCTATAAAGTGTTACAATTGTAAGTAAAAAGTATGTTTTTAATAAACATAGTTCAAACAGTACAGCATGGTGCTAGAAGCGCCAAGGTCATGAGTTTCCCAGGGAATGCATAATTAGTAATAATAAAAACAAATTAATAAATAAAATGTATAATGTGAATGCAATGTAGAGTAAGTAACTTATAAAAACATCTGCTAAATGCATACATTTGAATTTGATAATAATAGGTTTTATGTATATAGTGTTTTTCCACCAGCAAGTCACTTTACAATTGTTAAAAAAAGAAAAAAGAAAACAATAGATAGACATGCACACACACACACACACACACACACACACACACACACACACACACTGTATATAATAATTTATACATTTAAAAAATAAAATGTACTTAATAATGATTCATACTATGAATAATTAAAAGTAATTAAGTACATTTCTTCACAACATCAATATTCACTAAACAATTTATCTCCTAAATTATGTGGTTCTGTGTAAGTTATATAGTAGGGTATTTATTAGCTTTTGAAAAGTACACTGTAAAAATTCTGTAAAAACTTAAGTTCAGTTGCCATCGTAAATATTTAGGAATGGTACAATTGGCTATAGTATAGGTATAGTAAAAAGTCAATATCTAACCAAGTTGAAATTGGTTAAAATATTTTGATGAGTTAAAGTAGTGGAAAAACAAATGTTGCCATGATTTATTGATCATATAATTTTTTTTACAGTATTCCATTCTATCAGCAATTTTCGCAATTCAGTTGATTGGTCATATGGTGGGGTGTATATTGACTGTTTTCAACAGCGTCAAACGTGACTCATCCAAACAGATTTTAGAATATATATATCTATTTATAATGTTGTGTTTCAAGGATCAATTGTGTTTTTAGCATGCTGGCATTAGAATAACTATTTGTTTCGCAATGTTGCGTTAATAGAGAACGCCAAGTTGAGCTTTCAAATATCATCTCTTCACCGCTTACCAGCTCTATACACCAATTGGATATTGCAGTCTGAATGCCCCATTATCTCCACGTCCAGCCTTCCCGCTGTTTCTTCCTCCATAGGATTTTACTGTGTGAATGTGTCTGCTGGGCTGCAGTGAGAAGTTATATCACTCGGCTCTGAACCATTAGACTGTATTTAAAGGGGCTTTTAACACACTGCAGGCGTCACAGTCACATTATGCTCGTTGACGTTGGGTTAATGGACTGCGCTGTGTTTTTCAGTCACTCAGACCCAGATCAGTGTGTGTGTCTGTTGAGAATAAAGAATAAAAGTCTCCATGACTTCATTCAAAGCACAGAACTATATAATCAAAGGAAATGAGTAAATAAAGAAAAGGTTGTTTTTTTTCAGACTTCGTTTTGTAAAAGACTAAAGATTTATAACAAGTCGCTAAGTTTTATTGCCTTCGTGATTTAGTGTAATAACCACATGTTTTCCTCCTCATATGTAAAAGAAGAAAAAAAAATAATGAGATGGAATGAAAAAGTAAAGTAGTTACTGGTTTGTGATTTTCATCCAGCAGTCATTTTAATGGCATGTCAGGCCACGCAGGTGGTTGGGGAAACATAAATTCTTGCTGGGTGTTCTGAATCCAGCCAAGGTTCCAGTACTATCTGTCACGGTTCTGTTGAGATTTATGCTTGAGTGGAAGAGGCTGAGTACACACAGAGTGTTAAAGAGTCCTGTAAAGAACAAGCTATTAAAACATCCACCTCAAACCACCGTTAAAGTATAACCCTGCCCAGAACTGACATCTGAATCCTGACCAGAGCCATGGGAGTCAAGTCTGAGACCACTAGTGAAAATGCTTTTATTGTGCAGTTTTGTAAGTTTGTAATATTTAAAATATAAATATGTAAAAACATATACAATATTTAATTGCTTTTTAGTGTAAAATTCGGCTCTCTTAGAAATAGGGCTTAATCTTAAATATTTCTTACATCATCCTGTTTTACCTTTCTGTTTATTTAAGTTTTTTTATTTAATTTTGAATTTTGAATCTCAGACGTTTGAAACACATCGCCAAGGGGCCTTTGCAAACTGCAAACTTAAAAAAAAATCTTAACTTAATTAAAATACTAAAAAGCACATAAAACAAGTGTAAACTGAATATTTCTTTCTTTTTTCCCCTCAACAGCTGTTTTTTTTTATTAAAGAACATACAGTTCATGAAACTTCTTGAATCACAAAAATAAATGTGGTTAATCAGTTTAATTAATTTATATATTCTCCCAGTTTCTGTTAATTAAAAAGATTGAAAACAAGCCACGTTGTCATATTAACAACATAACATACTTGACGAAATATTATAGTATATGAGGGGCCTTTAGAAATTGTGTTGGACAACAAGGAGCCTTCAAGTCAAAAAGGTTGAAAATCACTGCCATTGAGGCATTGTAGAGCGTTGACACAAAGTTATGTGGAGAAGTGGATGGAACGGGATTGAGGAATGTTGAGAGCCGGATTCAAACTTGTGTTGACTGTCTGATCACCACAGTGCAACGTGTTGTTCTCACCTCTATAAAAAATGCCTTTTATATGGTTGTTTTGCAATGCTTACAATTGTGTCATTCTAGGCTTAACATTGCACAGGGTTGAGCTAATATTGCGCTTTGCATCATCTCATGAGTGGCGTGCGAAATACCTCTCTGACAGGCGCTGTTGTGCGCGGCTGTCTGACCGCATCAGCGCTGTTTATATGTTTGGCAGAGGACATGTTCGTCCCCCGTCAAGGCCTCACTGCAGCTAAGGGGATTACAGAGAGATCCTCTGTATATCGCATCACTTCTGTATCAGAAGCCACTGCAATTTCCTCCGAAACCGCAAGGCAAAAAGCCCAAGAACTAAGTAAATAAATGCAAAGGTATAAATATAGGAACACAACCCCCTGGAATTATAGTTGCAGAAAGATTATTCCAGAGACATTATTTCCCCCTAGTCATGGACTTAACTCAAATTTAGAGGGAGAATGAAATTGCTGGCAGTGAAGAAAGGCAGACAGAAAAGGTGGGAGTTCATGAGGAGAGAAATAACATTTTCATTTGTTTCAGGCCCTGTGGGAGAGATAGGCCGTGCCAGTAAATAGATGCCGTTATGAGAAATGATTTTCTTTTCCCTGATGGGGGATGTGGTTTTAAGGCACACTTATCCATCTGCAATCTAGATGTCAAACCCCAGGAATCCAGAATAGCAACACAGTGGTGTGATCGTAATGACACAAGATTCGAACCCCCCATCCGTTTCTCGTCCCTCTCTCAGCCTCCCGCCAGCACGCCGCTCTTTCTCTCAGACTTGAGGTTTGTTCTTTGATGTCTGTTTGTTCTTTCCAGCTCAATCATGACATGTTTAAATTGGCCGGTCGAATTACCTTCCAGCGCTGCTGGTACTGTTGAGTTGAGTGTTCGAGAGGGATGGAGAGAAAAATAGTTTTCTTTGCCAGTTATTGTCGCTGTGAGGCAGTCAGAGCAGCGAGAGGATAAAAATAAGTTTACAGTTTTATAGATATTTTTATCACCGGAATATTCTTGCCGCTGCGTTTTTGAAGAATTTCTTCACTTCCCAGAACCGGGTGCACTGCGGGTCTCTGCGATTTAGCTTATTATTGTCCATTATACTGCTGGAAATGAAAATATGCTGCAAGAATGTTCACTCTAAGTGAGAGTTTATGTTTTTGGAAATTACACGGTACAGTAAGTATCTTTGGGCTTAAAAGCTTTTTGCAAAAGGCACACAGGCTTAAGAGGGAATTTGTAGTTTTTTGAGAAAGATATTTCTTTGACGAGCCGCAGACTTTCTCGACACTTTATCAAACCCATGACTGCATTCTGCAAAACTCCCTCCGTTCTAGTTAGTCTGATCAAAAACAGCACTATGCACCAAACTCTGAGTCATCAAAGGATTTGTGAAGCTTTCATCTTCGGGGCATAGCTTATTGCTTTTCACCTGATACACCGCTTCATCTCACTTCTCTCAAAACATGCCGTGCACTCAAAGTTATACCTTGCAGTATAGTTGTTTCTATTGTTCTGTTGCTGTATGTTCCACAAAACCTGTTTTTCAGTACAATGGTATGTGAGAATTGTTTTATGCTATATCTTACTCAAGTCCTCGAAATATTCGGTGTTCTGCAGAAGAAATAAAGTCATACTGGTTTAGAATGAGTAGAGGGTGAGTAAATGATGACAGAATTTTCAATTTTGGGTGAACTATACCTTGAAGTAATATTAATTAATTGAATTTTGGTGTAAAGTGTTAACAAAACAAACTTCTTTGGTATTATATGGAGCATTTAACTTCTCCAGAATCTCCAGTGCTGTTGGGGGCAGAAGAGAGGCTAGTGTTGTCATATTGGCATAGCTCTTGCTAAATTCAGGACCGCATACTAGCATATTACTCTTTTTTATAATGTCTTTCTATGGCAAGAATGGTAATAGTAGTATTCTAGTATGCAGTTCCAAATTCAGCATCTGTCCTTAAGCATTTTCTGTGATTAGTAGAAGCCAACTACCAACATTACAGTTTGAGTTTCAGTAATGTGTAGTGGTCTACTTATGTATTGCCAAGGCCAATCTATCGGCTGATATTTGGCTTTTTATTTTATTATTTGCATCAATCAATATGTTTATCCATTAGGCCAGTAAGTATCAAAAGCAGGGCTTTTATTTTGACACCACCAAGACTGTTATTTTGACAGCACGCCAGCACCTGAGATCAAAAACACGAGATCCCATTCTACGTCTTCATTAGTGTTCTGATTACCACCTTTGTCTAATTAACTATTATCTAATCTAATAAATTACAAGAAAAAGTATTCTATTCTAATTTATTTGTGAGAAATACCATAATAGGGTTGCAGAATCAAGTAGTTGCTATCTGAAATATAGATCTTTAATTTACAGATTTATTTTTTAGCAAGTTAATTTTTTATATTTGATGCATTTTCGTATATTTCATTTCTAATTTAGGAAAAATTATATGCAAGAAATATACATTTCAATGCTGCATGTGTTATTTAAATTTGATAGTATGATATACCAGCTTATTATTGACAACCTTGCTCTCTAAGATATCGGCACAGGCCATCAAATAAATCCATATTGCTCAATCACAAGTAATGTGTAATTGTGTTAAAGGTGATAAATATTGTGTGAAAATCAGTAAACTGTTACCAGCCATGTATTACTGAGTTTATTTACGCCATCCTTGGGTCTTTTATTTTCTGAAAACATGCCTCCAAGAATAATCACCTGGGGAAGTGGACTGTGTAGGTACTCAGGCATTGATGTTGTTTTGTAATGTCATGCAGCCTTAAATATTTATGTAGCACTGTATCCTGCAGACAACCGCTGTAGTCAGCATCACAGTTCAATAGATCATACATTTGCAATTAAGGTCCTGGCTCAGGTTTTTGTCTGGAGCGGTCGGGTACCCTTGTTCCCTTGCCTTGATGGCTTGGAGGCTTGGCTCCAACAGGAGGAAGAGAGGTGGACAGCAGCCCAGATGGTGATGAGCTGGCTTGAGGGTGGGATTGGACAGGATTAACCCCCTGTAGTTGTGGCCGTGGCCTAGCTACTTAGGCAGGTCAGGGATAGTGGAATTAGCCCTGGCCTAGCCATGGAGGTCCATCTGATTTCAGGCCTCATCCAATTACAGCCTTATCTCCTCAACAAATGAGATCAATGCTGCAGACGCATGAAGACCGTCTGCCTGGGGGACGAGGTGTGATAATCGCCTATAACACAGCTCAGGTACAAGGGCAGACAGGTGCCTGCAGAACAAGCCCAGCGTGTTTGAACCCTAGAGAGGGAGAGTCTGGGCAGACATTGACTACACCTTGTCATTATAGAGGCAAATGAATTAATATTGATTAGCACTGAGATTATACTTCCCCTTATGCTCTTACTGCTGGTATGTGTGTAGAATTATTGAACTTTATGGTCTCAAGTGCAGCTTCAAGAGCCTCAGGATACTGGGCATAATTGTGATTTTTGTCTCCATCTGCATTGAATTTTACGCTGCTTTTAAGTGATTTTAAAGGATGCCACAGCGGGGACCATAATTGCTTTTTATACTTTCTGTGCATTGAGGCACTCAGAGCCTTGTACGACAGACTTGAGATTAACCCTCAGTGCAGTTCACAGTTAATTTTCTTGTCAATTAGGGAGAAAACAAATGTTTGACATTTCTAGACGTAATTAGGAAAATAATTAACCTTTGCAACTGCCTGTTAAAAAGGGACTGTTTTTCGAATCTCTTTTCTTCTCCCTAAGTGTGTGATGAGAGTTGAATGGAGGGTGTATAATGAACGCATCACATCTCATCATTTGAAACTGCGTTCTTCTGTACTCATTTAATTACATTGCTTTACACTCAACATGATTTTTGCAGTATCTATAACTATCTCTGAACAATTCAGGGTCTTGAATGTCACATGCATAATTGCAAGGGCTCTCCTCTACTGTTGATCTCCCATGTGGAGCACTGAGTAGCAATTTCATGACATGGAATTGTCCGTGAATCAATATCATGAAAGAGTTAGTAGCAATTATACAGCCATTGTGAGATGGATTCTTTTGAACACTTAGCTTGTGCTTTGAATGGTATATTTGAGACTTTAAATGTAGTAGGGGTGGGCAATATATCAGATATAAGAGATTTTTGACTATAATCTCTATCGCGGTTACACGCTCATGTGATGTTGCTGTGCTACGTGGTCATGAACTCTTATCATTTGCACACGTTTTAAGCATTGTGGTTTAAAAACAAGTAATTTTAATTATTGAATTTTAAGCCATTGAAACCCAATCAGCTGCAAAAGAGAACTCATTTCACTATATGTACGTGCTGTCTGAGAGACGCGCGCATGTGAAGATGGTGCTCATAGAGTTATTTTTGCCACTTTATTGGCCTTGAAAGGTTAAATATACACATGCCCGTCTTTTAAAGTATTTTTCACTTTTTAAGTGAAAGCAAACAGCTGAGAAAGAAATTATGTGTAACAGTATATTGGATCCGGGCAGCTCTTAAAGTGACAGCAGCATATACCTGCTGTCTGTCATTCATGTTAATCAAACAACAAAAGAGAGAAAATCTCTCACTGCTCTTGACTAAATCACTTTTGTAACTTTAATAAGTAGAAATATATATTTAATTTACACAGTGAAGAATATGCAGTGTTTTTATATTTGATTACATTGTACAATGTATGTAGCATTTTTGTTTGTTTGTTTGTTTTTGTCCTATTGCTTTGTATTAGGCTAGTATTAGTTTTTTGTGATATTGACACTGGAAACAAGAATTATGACATTTCTGTGATATCAAAAAATGTTATATCATGAAGACCATATTTAAAGCAAAAATAACTATATTGTGATATATCGTTACTGTGAAATATAAAGTGATATAAGATTTATATCACCCACCCCTAAAATGTAGGATGGTCTCTAACACGTAGTAGACGGCCAGCAAACAGCTCATAATCACTTTTGTAAAAATAATTATGAATTCAATATCTTTTGAATCATAAATTGAATAGTTTCAAACTATTTTTTATTATACAAACTTTAAAATTGTATTATATTAATATACAATGATTCTACTAAAAATATATAATATTTATATTTTGTGTTTTAGTATTTATACTTTATATTTTAAATAAATAATAGTAATATTGAAATTTCTTGAGGCCTATTTTATACATAAATTGCATGACACAGAATTGTGTTGTGTGTTTGTTTCATTGAAAGAGTTAGTAGCAATTATGCCGCCATTGTGAGACGGATTTGTTTAAATACTAGGCTTGTGCTTTGAAATGGACCGTGGTTTATTTGAGACTACAAAAATATGATGGTTTCTAATATGTAGTCAATGGCCAGTCCCAAATTCTGACTATAATGCCACCGGTCTGTCTCGCAACCATCTGGAATGGGGCAAGCTGTCTGCTGTATGGCTGACCAGGGAGCCATCTTCCTGGATTTATGTCTGCCCATTTCTACCCACTGCAGCATCCAGGATGCTATTAGCCACCCGAGAGCTATATAGGGGTTTTAAAGAGAGTCCTTCAACAACCGTGCATTTCGCTTTCTGTCTCTCAGGCCTGGTTTAATAAAAACCCCCTTGGATAGCTCAAGGCAGCATGGAGTATGTGGCACTAGAGGGAACCTTTGCCCAAAACATCCTGAACGGGATGGTTGGGCACATCGTGCATGAGTAATTCTCAGTTCTGTGTCTGCTCCTCAGTCATGAGATTGAGGGCAGTGAAGACGAGATTTGGACGGTGAGGTAGGGCGAGCGTGGCACGGCCCGGCCTCCAAAGCACAAGGCTAGATTAGCTTCCAGGGGGCACAGCAGCAGTTAGTTTGGGAAAATATCACAGCCCATTAGCAGGAGCAGCGAAATGGAGTCAACTTCAGGGACTCTATTAGCCTCTCTTCGCTTACGCAGACGCCGTCCCTCAGCTCTGCGCTGCTATTCTGGAAGGACCGAGCACACTGTTATAATTGGACTGGGGAAATCAAGCAAGTTTCAGTGCTCCTGGTGGGGCTTTCAGACAGAAAATGAGAACATGGTCTTTTGTATGCAATTTTTTTTTTCTTGTCTGATTCCTAGTTTGCACCCACCTCTTGTTAGCATCACCTGTTTTTTTAACACTAAAGCATTTGGCTGTGTTTTTGAAGGGTTTCCTTTAGTTTTGTATGTGCTTTGTTTTCTTTATTTCCACTTCTGCTTTGAATTAAATTCACATTATTAGCGAATCCTACAAACACGCAGGAGTTTAAACGCATGCAGCCTTTCTCAAGTATAAGTATTCTCCATGCACTGATTAAACCACAGCATGCTGCTCGTTAATAAACAAGCAAGTCTCCCAGAGATACTCGTGTGCTCTTCAAGGGGATTTAAAGATGTCTCCCGGCCTATTCATTTTCATTGTTACAGAGCATGCTAACAAATCTCATCACTGTTTTTTTCGTTGTTATAGAAAACGTTAACCTTACATACTCCCTCTTTTTTCTCTTTACTTCGTCTCTCCTGTAAATGTCCTTGATGTAGAGCTTTGTGACTTCAGTATTGACATTTTCTGGTTTTATAAAATGGTGGCTGGGACATAAGACAGGCCTCACTGCTTCAGGTAATTGATGTGCAATTTTTAGCCCTTCCAAAGGACGTTTTCATCATTCCCACTGTAGAACAGGGACATTCGAGTCAGTATACCAAAACTGTTTAACACACTCCTCCTAAAATGAAGGTCATCAATCCTGTGTCATTCACCTAAAGACAATTTTTTCAGTGTATTTTCCCCACAATATTTTCAGCTTAATATTACAGTTCTTACTCTTACAGTTAGTAAACAGTTCGTAACACACCCTTAATAAATTATTATTGATATTGACAGAGGCATTTCATTATTGTGAGTATACCATTTAAAATAGTTATCAATACAGTGTCTTTTGTCATAAATTGAATAGATTTTAAATTGTCACTGCAGCCCAGAATATTGAATAAGGATTTTATTTTTTATTTTACTTTACTTTTTTACTTTACTTTACCAAACCAAATCAAAGGTTGATTGTCAATGGAGTGAAATTGTTATTAGTCATAAGAATGGGGTAAACAAAAAAGAGAGAGGTGGGCCTATCTTAAAGAGACCAGGGTTTTTAATAGTTAGCTTAAAAAATTGGTTACTTGAGATAAAATAAAAAATTAATTGAAATAAAATATAATAATGTAAATATAAAATTTAAATATATAAATAAATAATTTTAATATAATAATGAAAACTACAAAAAATACTATACAGACATTAAAAAACTACAAAAAAACTACAAAATCTTTAAAATTAAAATGTAATTTTATTTTTAAAATAAGTATTCAAAATATTAATAAAAACTATAATTGTATGTCTGTGCTACTAAATTAACACTGCATATAAATGTTTAAGTGTAAAATTTGGTTTGTGATTGAATGAAATAAACACTGCATGACTGGTATTCCTTTAAGGCTTGATTTGATGGACGTTTGACCAAGAGAGCGAAGTGGAAATGCTGTGTTCTCAAATTTGGCTTTGAGGCAGGTCTATTTCATATCTCTCAGTCCCAGAGTCCCAGAGTCCCCGGCGTCTACGGGTATGACAGCCCATGGCCTCAGAGCTGTGACATTTCAGAGACCCCGGGGAGCCCATCACAGAGAATGTTATCAGGCCCTTAAAGAGACACCTCCCAGTCTTTTTCACTAACACCACTCAAACTCTGTCTTTCTGTCTACCCTCGCTTCAGCCCGCCGCCCGGTGCTCTGACCTGACCGCAGGGCTGGTGAAAGGCTTTTTGTGAGCTCTTTCTGTAAGGCGCAGAGACTAGAGTGGGGGGCGAGACCAGTCCTCAGATTAGACGCAAGGGCCGCCTGTAACGCCACGGCTGTTCTCCCAAGGTGTCCTGTGTCAGTCCTGATGGTCGCTAACACGCACACATACAGACAGATATTCTTAGTCTCCTCTTATGGTCACACACACACAAACATGTTGCCCTCTGGAACCCATCATCCTTCAGCCTGGCTCTAGATTTATCCTCTTTCTAAACCCGCTCTGACAGGTTTGTTATCTGTTCACCCGGTCGACAGACCCATGAGAGTCGGAACGCCAGGAGTTAGGAGGCAGAGAAAAGCAGGGCAAGTAAATGTCAAGTGAACCGCCAAGGATGGATATTATAGCTTCTGGGTTCCAGAGAGAGTATCGTCTGTCTCTCCCCCATCTCTTTTACAGTCAGCCCAACTCTCTCTCTCTTCCTCATACGCTGTGTCTCTCTATCTCCATTGCTGTATTGCCGGACTTGTAGTCTATTGATTTTTAGGCAGAGTTATGTGGAGGTCTGAATTAGATAGTTCCCACAGAGCGATGTAATACAGACCCTCCAACCCCGCACCCCACCGTCGTGAATCGAATCGAAACGAGCAGTGATTACCGAACTCCCTGTTTTTAGAAGATCAGCACTATTTAAACAGTAGGGGAATGTGTGTGTGTGTCTCTGTGTGGGTTCATGTCTGTATTAATGTTCATAAGCCCAGAGTCCATCAGCTGCTTTTCATATTGAATGCATGCCAAAAACAGTTTGTTTAACCATAATATAATGTAATAATAATGAGCATGATTCCATCTAAGCATATGCATCAACAATAAAGCACTTGCCCAAATGTAAAAAATTAACTAGACTGAACTCAAACTAGTGTTAATTTCGTTAACGAAAACTATGACGAAAAATGTTCGTTGACGAGCTTTTTTCCCATTACTAAAACGAGACGATGACAAGGAGACAATAACGTCAATAAACGATAACTGTGACTATGCAATTTCATTGATGATAAAAGACAAGACTAAAATATATTTAAAGAAAAAAAGAAAAACTATACAAAAATCTAATTTTATTTTCGTCAAAAAAAGGAGACAAAATAGTATTGTGGACTGCTTTACAAGTCTTTACTATGACAGGTTTCATGTATGTGGTTGCCAGATATCAAGAGTTTCAAATCCCCAAATCAGAGCTTCTCTGTTAAAAGTGTAAATTTTCTGCCTGATGTTTTGCTTAATTTTTGCAATCTGGCAACCATGTGCATGCACACACTTTTCTTTACGAAGCACTGACGATGATCTGAAAACACAGACAAAGTGAGTGAAAATGAAAGTGTCATTCAGTCAGTCTGTGTTTGGTCATGAGATCTCCACTATATTGTTTGTGATTGTGGTTGCTGAATAAATGCTCTTACTCAACCTCTGTTGTTTTAATAGAGAAATATTATTGCAATTTGGAATTATTGGAATTACTATTAGGATTTTCACTGTTTTCATAACGTAGACAGAGAGAGTGCATATCTAAGTCTTTGATATTAATTTACATATTAAATAGCCTTCAATAATAAATCAGTACACTAGATAAGGTAAAATAAACCATGTGTATGAGTTCACATTCTATGACAACAATCATTGCAATTATAATTTTGAGCATTTTTTTTCAGTTCAACCATTACAGCATGATGAAAAAGTTTTCATTGACTAAAAAACTGCACTAAAATGCAATCATTTAGTCGACTAAAACTTGACTATACAAAAACAGGACAAGGTTGACTAAATATAATTATAACTAAAAAGTATATTTGACACAGGATTAAGACTAAATTAAAAATGGCTGACAAAATGTCAAACTCAATTAAGCTCAAATTCCAACTCATGAGTTGAAATGGGAGCCAGTTCTTCAGGTCTAAGATTTTGCCTAAACCTGTGTCGGTACACAATCATTGCTTTTTCATCAGAAATTTGTGGTATGTAATAAAGTATGTATTAATCTCTTTGCATCCTGCCATGGGTCCTTTTTGACCTTTTCGGTCTTTCATGGGGTTTAAAGCCTGTGACAGTGTTTTCTGCCACCATAATTGCTTGACTGGGGTTTCAGTGTTCAAATCCTGTCACACCGTGGCTTGCCCTGCACTAAGGTGTGAATTAGACAATAATAGGTGCAGCAGGGGGCCAGGTAGTTTCTTTGGGATTTCTGCCAATGTTTTGCTCAAGCCTCAGGAGGTTTAATGCACTGTGGAGAAAGAAGCCGTGTGCATATTGTTGGTGTGACAGGGTGCTTGATTGGATTACAAGCAGTTAAGCAAATTGATTGGATTGGAAGCTGAGCACATTTATCCCTCCGGATTGAATTGCAGGTTACGAGGCTCAATCCCAATTTACCGTGCACCAGGTGAGGTCTCCAGCGTCCCTCACAAATGTGCATCCAGTAGAAGCAATTAAAGGCTTTGCTCTGAGCCTGTAGATAAATCTGGTTCATTTACAGTGTCTATTGGAGAACAGCCTTCTGGCCGCCCCTATCTCATCATTCTGGCTTCCTCTCCTCCCCCTTCAATGTGTCAGCAAGGCCTTTTTGTGATTTACAGTCAAATCGCAGGCCCTTTTACCACCTGTCAGACATCCGTCGCCCCTAGATAATTCAGACACCCTGTCTCTGCAATGTCAGCGGGTCATTGTGATGGAGAGCTTCACGCAGACATTCGTCGCGCTATTATTTATGTTGCCAATTAGAGCGCGAGTGCAGGGCCTGTTCTCGGCCTGCCATGGATTATAGGCGGTTTGAGCCGTACAATTTAATTATTATTCACTGAAAAGGTCACTTTGTCCTGCACGTTTGAAAGGGAGATATTTTCAAAGACAAATTAATTCAAAATGCCCTGTTCACACAATTGGAGTTTAGCACATTTATTAAGGAGATGGTTGTGTTTTGCGTGTTAATGTGTTGCCAGTTTAACCATAAAGTGACCACAAAAAAACAAAAAACAAAACATGTTGACAGTTTAGCCACAATTAAAAATGTATGCTTACCTATGGAAGCCCATTTCCACCATGGAAAATATAAAAATAAAAATAGATAATTGTGACTTTTTATCTCACAATTCAGAATTGTTATCTCACAATTTAGACTTTTTTCACAATTCTGAGAAATAAACTATAGATAAACTCACAATTCTAAGAAAAAAAGAATTGTGTTTCTGAGATTATATCCTTTTTTTCTCAGAATTTTGAGTTAACATTTTGCAATTCTGACTTTTTATTTATAAACAAACTTTATAGCGTTTTTAAAAGAAGCAGCATTATTGAATATTCCATTGAATTTCCCAATATAATTTTAGCATTGTACATTATAATGTTGCAATGCCTTAATTCACTGCAAGCATTTAAAATTATTTGATAATAGGTTATTTTTTATTTAGGCAAAATAGCATACAATTTCAGTATTATATTGTAGATGTATATTGGTTATAAGCCCACATGAAAATAATAATTGGCTTGTTGTATTGGCTTAAAATTTAAATTTTGGTGCATCCCCAATATAATAGATATACAGTTCAAAATGAAGACAAATGAAGAAAAAATATTTGTATACATTCATTTAGTAAGTCTGGCTGTGAATTGTATACATAATAGTTTTTTTTTCTTTAAACTTCCTTTAAAATTATATATCTTATTTATATATAGATTTTTTTTTTTTTTTTTTTGGGGGGGGTGGGGCTCAATGTTCTCATGGAAAATGGAAATCTTTTCATGTTATCATGACACACATAGCAATTTTATCTACTCACAGGGAGACAGTCGTTATGTTTGAAAGCATTAAAGAATATTTGCCTGCCGTTAAATTTATGAGATGGAAAATTCTGTCCCCTCTGTCCACACCAGGCCCCTCAGGGAGCCATTCTTTGGTGATCTTCTCTCCATAGACTCGCCCTATAATCCGTGAAATAGTGCCTTTACAAGCCCTCCGCTGAGGATGGAGAACATCCTCGCCCTTCGCAAATCATATACATTATTTTCACATTTAGGACCCTTTTTTCGCTTAGATATGTATTTCTGAAAAATGCCCTTTTTATCTCTGCCTATTTGAATTCTCCAGCTACCACACATAAATCTGGAACCATTTTCTTTTGCACCTCATTTTCTCTCTGCCACCATCCCATCCCATATCACAGCTATTCAGAAAAATGTCTCTTTGTCAATGAAGGATTTTTCATGGATATGTACTAATATTTCCAGTCCTCGTTCCACTTGTGTGATCCGGTTTAGTGAGTATTTTCTCTCAAGATCTGTTAATACAGGTCACTTGTAAACTTTGCCTGTTTATTTATTATTTGTGGCTCAAATCAAAGGGTCATGGTTTTGCTGGTTAGCATAACCATGTTCGCCCTGCTTCCAAAACGTTCTCCCTTGGCGGCCGTAATAAAAACATTTCAATATTTTTTTTTTGATAAGCAACATGTATTACAAATGCTATAATGTAATGTAATATAATTCATATTTAAAATTATTTATATTATTATTAATTTTTGTAAGCTATAATGCAGGAATAATCTGTGTATGGCAGCATAATTACCAGAACAAATGACAGTACATCTAATATAATCTTTAATTGTTGCAATTTTTTTATTTATGTTTTTGCTGGATTTTATTTTAGGACACTCATGAGTGGGTAACAGTCACTCCCTTGCTTATACCCATCATGCTCCATCTGGAACCATAGAGTACTTGCTGTACAATGCCGAAGGGAATAATATACTGTCTGGAAAATGCTAATGCTCCATCTCTGAGGAAGCCCTGAGAAGACAGCTCACAAGTAGACAGACATCACCTATTTTGATTTATTAAATTCAGTAACGGTTACAGGACTCAAGAGAGTAGGAGGAGCTGTTTGGGGACTGTTTAGTTACTGTAGCAACTGCCTGCTGATAAGTGGTCCTGAAGATGTTTCAAGGCACACTCTTACGTTTCATCATCTAGCATACCTTAGTTCTGTAATAAAGCCTTTGTTCTGCTGTTTTCCGTATTTTGACATGCAATTTAAGGTAGTTATGTAAATGTAAATGTAATGTTCAACATAATGGAAGTACGGAAGGCTTAAATTGTAGTAACTATGCTAAAAGGCAAATTTATCTGCTAACTAAACTGGCTAAAACTGGTTTGGAGATGGAACAATTGTGTAATCTTTTCACTGAAGCAGAGGCGAGTCAAGCTGTAAAATGTATTGGATGCTCAGAGCCTGTGAGCAAGCTGTCTTCCCATGTAGAAAGAACCCTGGAGACCTTTCAGAAACTCGGTGACTGAATCATCACGGTTAGTGGAAGGAGACGTTTGCTACTTGCATATGCTAACTCAATTTGTGGCTAGACGAGAATATTTCTCACTTGGATGATTCTAGGCAACAGGCCACTTTTTGGGTGCAGTGAGAGTTTATTTTTCATATAAACAATGTTACTGGCTCTGTTCCAAAGCTCAGCGAGCTGCCTGCAACCTTCTAAGACAAAACCCTACCTCATAATTCACTCACATACGCTGCACACATAACGCAACTCACAAGAGATTTGACTTTAGCATGTTGCTAAGGTAGAGACTCGATGTTAGCATGTTGCTAAGACAATTCACTTGACAATTCACCACCATTTTGGATGCTTTTCAGTATGTTCATTATAAATGTTTGAAGAATACATGAGATGCTGCTTTAAATTTTAGCCAAAGCCATGTGTCTTGTAAGGTATCTATGGATTGATAGGAACACCTAAAAATTCTGTCTAGGTAGATAGCTCACAAGGGTTAATAGAGTCACTGTTTATTTTTTCTGCCAGTGAAACATATCAGTGGTCATTTATAACAGCTTGTGTTTCAAGTATACTTTTATATACTGTAATTGACTGAGGCAGAGAGAGAGAAGTGAGAGGAAAAAATACCAAAAGGTATCATTTTGCAATCTTCCCTCTCACTGACAGTGTCTAATTTGTTGCATGCTCCACTAGACATCTGTGTGGAAAGATGATCGTCCCTGGAGACACTTTGATGAGAACAGTTACCAGAGGAGGTTAGTAGAGGGTGGGGCAGAGATATAGAAGAATGTATGTTAAGCTATGAAGGTGTACTGGCTCTGACCCGAAGGTTGAGCGGTGTCAATGTGGTATCAATTTTTGATTGGGGAGCAGTCTTCAGTGTCACATGATCCTTCAAAAATCATTCTAATATGCTTTACAGTTTATTATCTAATACTAATGCTTAATATTGTTTGTGGAAACTGTAATGTACAACCATTAAAAAGTTTGGAGTAAATAATATTAATATGGTAACACTTTAGAATAGGAAACACATATTCACTAATAACTAATAATTTTCCCTGGACGAACTCCTAATTTGTTTATTTTTAATAGTTGTTAAGTTTAGGTATTGGGTAGGATTAATCAAAAATATGGTCATGCAGAATAAGGCATTAATATGTGCTTTGTAAGTTCTAATAAAAAGCCAGTATGCTAGTAATATGCATGCTAATAAGCAACTAGTTAATATTTAGAATAAAGTGTTACCATTAATATTTTTAGTCTGCAAAAATGTATCACACTGATGGAAAGTGACTATAAAGAGAATTATAAAATGTTATGATTTCTACTTCAAATAAATGCTGGTCTCTGTTCTTTTGAATGTTCTATTCATCAAAGAATCCTGAATATTATTGTGTCTATGGTTGGGAAATAGCACGAAACAGTAATATTAACCTAAATTCTGATTCGGTGAGCTTTAGTCTAGCAGTTTTCATAACTGTGACTTTTTTTGTGTGTTGTTGGGAAAAGCCTCTGAAACGTACAAACTAACTTGAGGATTTGGGTGGTGATGTGCAGAGACATTTCACATAACGTGCTGAAGTCTGAGTTCACCATTTTGTTCTCACGCTGCTATTTTGGCTTGAACAAATCATGTTTTAATCCATGTGCAGTGACAAGTCAATTTGTTGATCGCTCCCCCTCCTGTCTCTCTTTGCTATTTTGAAAAAAAGTCATGTTGAATGTGTTAATTCGACAAGATGAATCCTGTATTCAGCCCAGTGGAGTGAATAATGAAAATTAGGCGATAAAACTTTCAGCAGAATTACTTTGCTGAAATTGCTGAACAGATGTGTCATTTTAATGAAAATCCACAGTTAGACTCCTCTCCCCTCCCCGCTGGCGGATTAAATTATTATCCCCGTGGTGGATCCTTCATTCGCTGGTAAATATGTATGCAGCCGTTCCCATTTAAAAGGGGAAGCCGGGGCGATGGAGGGTGGAGTGTAGGGGTGTAGTAGTCGACTTGTCACATTTAGTGAGTCGATCTCTCCCCTGCTCGCGCTAACAGCCTTCTGTAGCAATTCACCAAACTGCATTGTTGTCACAAATCCCAGAGAGGACTTATTAAAATGCAATAATCTCCTATTTAAACAGAAACAATAACCATTAGAATTCCCTTGGATCTAAAAGGGGAGCGCAAGACTCCATCTGCCATGAATGATTAGAGCTTTGACAAGGGAATTTAATTTACAAAACTCACAGGGTAAAAATCAGAGCGGATCTGTCCTCCGAGGTTTCCGCCATCTTTCTCATTTCCCATTCACCCTTCTTTATATAACAAGTCACTCATCTGCTTATTTTATTTGCTTGTTTATAGTATTAAAGCTCTGCTTGCAGCCTATTCTCCAAAATAACAGTTTCATATGCAGTTCTGCGTGACCCTCTATAAGATATTTGACCGTTTAGTGTTAAATCATATTTATTCATAAGAGGGCGGTGAAATGTGTCAAATCCAGGTTTTCAGTCAGATATTTCCGTGCACTGCTTGCCATGTAGCTGCCAGTCTCAATGACCGAGTCCATTTCTCAAATGAGTCCTGAATGAAGGCATTAGCTATTCGTGAACATTACCTTTAGGCTCACTGCAGTTGCACATGGGAGCAAAATATATCAATAGTGCTTAAACACTATTTTTAGCATTATATTTAAGGAACTAATGTACAGCTAATGTTGAATAAAATGTTGAAAATGTAATAAGAATAATAATTCAAATAAATAAATATTATGGAAGCCGTGTTATTTAAAAAAGTAGGCTAATTCTGACTTTTTCCTCTGAATTTTTGAGTCCAGAAATCTGAATTGTGAAATATAAACTCACAATAGCAAGAAAAAAGTTTGAATTTTTAGATAAAAAGTCAGTATTGCTTTATTTATTTATTTGTTTGTTTATTTATTTAATTTTATTCAGTGGCGGAAATGAGCTTCCATACAAAATACTTAGAACAAACCTATTTATAATATATTATTCCATATTAAAGTGCCCCTATTATGGATTTTTGAAAATTGCCTTTCATGCAGTGTGTAACACAGCTCTAAGTGAATGAAAACATCCTGCAAAGTTTTAAATCTGAAAGTGCACCATGTATAAAGTTATTGTCTCTCAAAAGAAAGAGTCGACTCTGAATCATTGAAACGAGTCGTTTTTAAAACGAATCCCAAGCTGTTTCATGTTGATGTCAACATGAAACATTAGCATATTGCCCACCCATTTGTTGGTCTTTTCGCTTAGGTCTGAATGAAAATGCAAATTCATTCTTTGCCACTAGGTGCCGCGTTTGGAGCTGTAAAATAGCGGCTTCCCCGGTAACGCTGTACACAAAGCAGCACTGTGCTCATAACGCTGCTTTATCAGGCATGATGAAATGAAAATGAGCCCAATCAGACCAATCACCGCAGATTAGCGTCATGCAAAGGAGGGGTTTGGAAAAATGAAATGTTGAGCGAATCGTTTGGGAGTCGTTGAGCAAGTAAGGTAAAAATAAATACATATTATAAGACAATGAAAGTGTTTTTTGACCTGGCATGCATGTCAACCTGTTGTTGGGGACTCCCAAAACCAAAATATGAACCTTTCATTACCCATAATGTAGGGGCACTTTAATTATAAAATAAATGGTTAAATTATTTGCTGTATTTTTCTGCAGTAAATGAAGTAGTAGTATAGACACATATGCCTGTCTCTCTCTGTGCTAGTTTTTGCTAGTGATTGTTTCTATTGAGTGCATTTGTTATTGTGTCTAAAAGATTTACAGCCAACATTTCTTCCATTAAAGCCCATTAGGTCTGGGTTTGTTGTTTGGTTCTTATAAAAATAACGACAGCTTGCTGCTGTGCTCTTAGCCAAACATGCAGGTTTCTAATCAGGCCCCAGCAGAGAGTGAGAGCCGGAGGAAGCCTGGTGTCAGTGAAATATACTGCTGGTGAGATGTGGACCTGCACCTCAAGGGAAAGTCTAACATAAAAAGGCTCTGAAATGTTCATTTTAAAAGGCACATTGAAGGCAGCAATCTAAACGCACAGTCCACGTTAAGAAAGTTTCTTGCGTTTCTTGCTGCTCCTTCAGGTGGGGAAAAAGAGCCAGAGAGTGAAGAAACAAGACGCTGAATGAGGAAGTTTTTAATGATGTTTGCTGAGTTGAAGGAAACCTGAACTTGCCTCTTACGACCTCTCCAGGGTTAATGAGAACCGAGTTTAGTGCGAGTTTGCCATTTCGTCATTTTATAAAACTTCATTAAGGACTCATGGCAGGCAGCTTTTTCTGAGTTGCCTCTTTTACACATTTTCTTCCCTTTTTCTGTTCTCTTTTAAATATAAGTTCACTGAAATTTTCAGTGATACTAATTGACCAAATATTAAATTCTAGTTGTGATGAACAATCAAGAGTATACACCATTATAACGTACAGGACGAAAAAAAGCATAAAAATCATCATATTTCTAAATTAGCCCTGTATTTTTTATTTATTCATTTTTTTATTTTAAGCAACATAATATTGTCAATATGTCATTCTAATATAATAGATGTTTTGCCAGAGACCCATTTTTGGTGGGCTTTTAGAAGTGTAAAATAGACTATTTACTATTATTATTATTATTATTATTATTGTTGTTGTTGTTGCAAAAACAGTAACATTTTGAAATATTTTTACTATTTAAAATAACTGTTTTCTACTTGAATATATTTTAAAATGTAATTTATTCCTGTGATTTCAAAGCTGAATTTTTAGCATCATTACTCCAGTTACATGATCCTTCAGAAATCATTCTAATATTCTGATTTGCTGCTCATTATTATCATTAGTAGATTTTGTTCAGGTTTCTTTGATGAATAGAAAGCTCAGAAGAACAGCATTTAGCCTATCTAAAATAGAAATCTTTTGTTAATTGACATTAAAATTGTCTATATCATCCCTTTTTTTATCAATTTAAATCATCCTTGCTAAATAGAAGTATTAATTTATTCATTTCTATCATTTCTCACCCCCCCCCCCCCCCCCCAAAAAAAAAAATCTCTCTCTACTGATGTCAAGCTTTTGAATGGTATAGTCTATAATGCTACAAAAGCTTTATTTCAGATAAATGCTGATCTTTGGATCTTTCTATTCATCAAAGAATACTGTAAAAAATCTACTCAACTGTTGAAGTATTGAAGTATATATATATATAATTGTAAAAATTTTAGAAATAATTTATTATTATTAGTCACTCTCTTCTCTCTGTTCTGTACTATTTTCCATGGTTTTCCTCCTAATCACACTGACGTCAGTGTGTTGTGTTCATGATCCACCGCTAAACTACATAACCAGGGGCAGAGGGAGTCTTCATCACATTTTACTCCTCTCAGCATTTTCCCCAAGTATTTGAAGTTGCTGGATCCTCATGGTGCTTCTCTGATATCTAGATCATGAGCACACAGGTGCGGGGCTTAATGGAGGCCCCCAGTAGCAGACGCGCATCTCAGGGTGAACGGCGTCAAGCCGTGAAGGCCCAGCGGTGCTTCATCAAACACCTCCCTGCAAAACACGGGCAGCCATTCCGCTTCCGTGGCTAAAGTGCACCAGGTGTAATGCTAAATATATATTAAAAAGTGGCTTACGCTGCAAAGCAACTCTGACTCCCCAGGGCTGGCGCTCTACCTGCTACTGATCTAACCACCCTGAACCATCTATTTAGATTGGAGAGAGAGCAAGCACAGAGCTTGTAAAGAACAAGCCTCTGGTTAGAGCAGCACCGTTGAGACTTGCTGTAATGAGCTGAGAGGTTAAGGAAGAGGGGAAACAGTCCCCAAAGGTGTCATCCAGTTATGGATGGGCACAAAGATCGAGCGGGTCTCTAGAGGCCTGGTTAGGGCAAAGCTCTGAGAACTGCACACTTTATATTCCCCCTGAACATAGAAAATGATGCGGTGGCATTTTGAAACAGGCTTAATTGGCAGGGAAAGGAGGCAGACGGGATGGATATGGAGAATCAGGGCTGATGGTCCTCAAATGCTGATAATGTATCTTCTTTTTCTTAGACAAATCTACAGCAACAGTTTTGCATTTAATCATGTTCTGTGGTAATAGTAACGATGATGAAAATGTCCCTTGCTGCCATTTGTAATTAGAAAATTACATAGATGCAGTCTTTGACAGCTGCTTCAAATTAAACCTAATTACCATTTCAGAAAATGTTGGGAGTTTAGTGAGCGACAACCTGGTGCGTGACACCATCCAGCACCATCTTTTTGATGCATTTTCACCTTCTTTTCTTCTTACAGACACTATAAATGGTCTGTTTTCTAATCATTTCTAGCTGCTGTCATTTCCAATGTCAGTTATCTGGAAAATAACATTTGAAGTTGTTTTTGACAAGCCACAGAGCTGAGCTTGAATTTAGCACTGTGTCAGAAAGCCATACGTCA
This sequence comes from Schizothorax lantsangensis, assembly GCA_027422415.1. Classification (NCBI taxonomy): domain Eukaryota; kingdom Metazoa; phylum Chordata; class Actinopteri; order Cypriniformes; family Cyprinidae; genus Schizothorax; species Schizothorax lantsangensis. The sequence goes on from CM049856.1 coordinate 14,056,677, forward strand.
TTATTAAGGGATAACTCACTCTCTGCTGCACATCATCACTCTGTCCTTTATCTGTTCCTCTCACTCTCTGTTCATTTGGTGATGATGAGATTTGGCAAGGTTGAGATGGGGTGTCAGTTGCAATTTATCGGCCAGTTGTGGGCCGATGGCCCTACGCAGTATACGATTGTCTAAATTAGGGTTAGGCCTCAATGACTACGTTTACATGGACATCAGTAATCTAATTATTTACCTTATTCTGAATAAGACAATATTATGATTAAGGTGTTTACATGAGTCGCTTTTAGAATAATCCTTTCATGTTCCCGTTTTACATGTTATAGTACATAGATTGATTAATGGCATGCGTCATTACGTCACCACATGACGCCATCCGACGTCCCTCCAGAATTTCACGTATAAACATATAGTTTGTCTTCGTGATGATGCCATATACAGTTTTGGGTGTTTCATTTTTCATTTTATGAAAGCTTCAAGTGCAGTTAATTATTTTCGTGCATACAGACGACGGCGGTGTTGAAGCTCTTTTATTTGCCGTCAAACGGTTAACCACAGCCGTGTGTGTATCCTGTCATAAAATGCGGCGAAAAGTCCTACACGACGGTGATAGTGTGATTAAGGTGTTTACATGTCTATACTGCACTTCAATAAAGCGACTAAAATAGGAATACTCCACATGTCTTAATTCGATTTGTTTACTTCGATTATGACTTTAGCCGGATTAAGGTAATCAAAAATCTCTGTTTACATGGTAGACTCTTAATCAGAGTATTGTCTTAATCGTATTAAAATCGGAGTATTTTTGATTGAACTTTTAGATGTTGAGTATGTGTCTGCTGTTTTGTTTTGTTTTATTTTGGATATTATGTTGTGTTGTTTGTAAAAAAAAATGAAAATAAAAAATTGTTGATTCGGAGTATTGATGTCCATGTAAACGTTGTCAATGTCTAACTATTTAGCTTATCATCCAACAAGCTACTAGTTGTTTAGTGAGGTTAGATTATCTAGGTTTTTGTTTTTGTTTTTTTTATGAAAGTGAGATGACTAGGAAAGTAGTTTTTATATTATATTTATAAATAAAAAAGACACGTCAAAAAGTTGATTTATTTTATTATTCGATTAATGTTGATATATTTCAAGTGTTTATTTCGATTATAAGTGACAACTGGTATCTCGGTTCAATATTACAGGCTAATTAACTCAAAACATCTTTAAATGGTCTCTCTCTAGGCTACACAATCATACTGCTGACTTGACAGTTGTACCATTCTTGTCATGGCTGTATTCATTAATCTTAACTGTATGTGTCAAAAATGTGATCGATGGAAGCTGGAGATGTCAAGTACGCACAGACGTATATGGGTTTCAGGGTCCATGTCAAGCCACTCTTGAACAACAGACATCAGAAGCATCTGTCTCTTGGACTGCTGCTGAGTGGTCCAAAGTATGTTCTCTGATGAAAGTAGCATCCTTTGGAAATCAAAGTCTTCCACGTTGCTTGATAGTTAAAGTTTAGCCATGTCATCTGCTGGTGTTGGTCCACTATGTTTTTGAGGTTTATGTTTTAGAGCACTTCATGCTTCTTGCTGCTGACCAACTTTATGGAGATGATTTCATTTTCCAACAGGACTGGCACCTGCGCAAAGTGCCAAAGAGTACCTGGTTTAAACATGGTATCCCTGTTCTGGCCAGCAAACTCGCCTGGAAAATCTAATTGCGATTATGCAGAAAGCTGAAGCCACTATCAGAGCAATTGTTTATACCTTATATTTATAAATAAAAAAGTTTATATTAATATTTCAATTATACATCAATAATATTTTTATTACAACAAAATTAAAAGAAATAACTTGAAATATATATATATATATATATATATATATATATATATATATATATATATATATATATATATACAGTGGTGTGAAAAAGTGTTGGCCCCCTTCCTGATTTTTTATTTTTTTGCATGTTTGCCACACTTTAATGTTTCAGATCATCAAACAAATTTAAATATTAATCAAAGATAACACAAGTAAACACAACATGCAGTTTTTGAATGAAGTTTTTTATTATGAAGGGAAAACAAAATCCAAACCCACATGGCCCTGTGTGAAAAAGTGTTTGCCCCCTAAACCTAATAACTGGTTGGGCCACCCTTAGCAGCAACAACTGCAATCAAGCGTTTGCGATAACTTGCAATGAGTCTGTTACAGCGCTGTGGAGGAATTTTGGCCCACTCATCTTGGCAGAATTGTTGTAATTCAGCCACATTGGAGGGTTTTCGAGCATGAACCGCCTTTTTAAGGTCATGCCACAGCATCTCAATAGGATTCAGGTCAGGACTTTGACTAGGCCACTCCAAAGTCTTCATTTTGTTTTTCTTCAGCCATTCAGAGGTGGATTTGCTGGTGTGTTTTGGATCATTGTCCTGCTGCAGAACCCAAGTTCGCTTCAGCTTGAGGTCACGAACAGATGGCCGGACATTGTCCTTCAGGATTTTTTGGTAGACAGCAGAATTCATGGTTCCATTTATCACAGCAAGTCTTCCAGGTCCTGAAGCAGCAAAACAGCCCCAGACCATCACACTACCACCACCATATTTTACTGTTGGTATGATGTTCTTTTTCTGAAATGCTGTGTTACATTTACGCCAGATGTAATGGGACACACACCTTCCAAAAAGTTCAACTTTTGTCTCGTCAGTCCACAGAGTATTTTCCCAAAAGTCTTGAGGATCATCAAGATGTTTTCTGGCAAAACTGAGATGAGCTTTTATGTTCTTTTTGCTCAGCAGCGGTTTTGGTCTTGGAACTCTGCCATGCAGGCCATTTTTGCCCAGTCTCTTTCTTATGGTGGAGTCATGAACACTGACCTTAACTGAGGCAAGTGAGGCCTGCAGTTTTTTAGATGTTGTTGTGGGGTCTTTTGTGACCTCTTGGATGAGTCGTCGCTGCGCTCTTGGGGTAATTTTTGTCGGCCGGCCACTCCTGGGAAGGTTCACCACTGTTCCATTATTTGTGGATAATGGCTCTCACTGTGGTTCGCTGGAGTCCCAAAGCTTTAGAAATGGCTTTATAACCTTTTCCAGACTGATAGATCTCAATTACTTTCTTTCTCATTTGTTCCTGAATTTCTTTGGATCTCAACATGATGTGTAGCTGTTGAGGATCTTTTGGTCTACTTCACTTTGTCAGGCAGGTCCTATTTAAGTGATTTCTTGATTGTGAACAGGTGTGGCAATAATCAGGCCTGGATGTGGCTAGAGAAACTGAACTCAGGTGTGATAAACCACAGTTATGTTTTAACAGGGGGTGGGGGGGCAAACACTTTTTCACACAGGGCCATGTGGGTTTGGATTTTGTTTTCCCTTCATTAAAAAAACCCTTCATTTAAAAACTGCCTGTTGTGTTTGCTTGTGTTATCTTTGATTAATATTTAAATTTGTTTGATGATCTGAAACATTAAAGTGTGGCAAACATGCAAAAAAATAAAAAATCATGAAGGGGGCCAACACTTTTTCACACCACTGTATAAATATATATATATATATATATATATATATATATATACAGTTGTGGTCAGAATTATTGACACCCTTGGTGAATATGATCAAAGAAGGCTGTGAAAATTAATCTGCATTGTTAATCCTTTTGATCTTTTATTTAAAAAAATCACAAAAATCTAACCTTTCATTGGAGAATAAGAATTTAAAATGGGAGGAAATATCATTATGAAATAAATGTTTTTCTCTAATTCACATTGGCCACAATTAACGGCACCCTTTTATTCAATACTTTTTGAAACCTCCATTTGCCAGTTTAACAGCTCTAAATGTTCTCCTATAATGCCTGATGAGGTTAGAGAACACCTGACAAGAGATCAGAGACCATTCCTTCATCCAGAATCTCTCCAGATCCTTCAGATTCACAGCTTCTTCTCTTCAGTTCACCTCACTCATTTTCTACAGGGTTCAGGTCAGAGGACTGGAATGGTCATAGCAGAAGCTTGGTTTTGTGCCCAGTGACCCATTTTTTTTTTTTTTTTGAGGTTTGTGTTTGGATTATTGTCCGGTTGGAAGATCCAAACATGGCCCATTATAAGATTCCTAACAGAGTCAGTCACTTGTTGATAGAATCCATGATGCCATGTGTCTAAACAAGATGTCCAGGACCTCCAGCAGAAATATAGGCCCACAACATTAAAAATACAGCAGTATATTTCACTGTACACATGGGGTACCTTTTATCCCTGTGTTCACCAAACCCATCTTGAGTGTTTGCTGCTAAAAAAGCTATTTTTTTTAGTTTCATCTGACCATAGAAGCCAGTCCCATTTGAAGTTCCAGTCGTGTCTGATAACTGAATATGCTGGAGATTGTTTTTGGATGAGTGAGGAGAATTTTTCTTTAAACCCTCCCGAACAACATGTGATGATGTAGGGGCTGTTTGATAATTTTTTTAAGGTTTTCTGACCCCGAGACTCAACCTTTCTCTACAATTCTCCAGCTGTGGTCCTTGGAGAGTCTTTGGCCACTCAAACTCTCCTCCTCACCGTGCATTAGGACGATATAAACACACCGTCCTCTTCCAGGCAGATTCATAACATTTTCTGTTGATTGGAAATTCTTAATTATTGCCCTGATGGTGGAAATGGGAATTTTCACTGCTCTAGCTCTTTTCTTAAAGGCCACTTCACTAATTTATGAAGCTCAATTATCTTTTGCTGCACATCAGAAATATATTCTTTGTTTTTTCTCATTGTGATGGATGATTAAGGGAATTTGGACTTAGTTTTCCCTCTTATTTATATTTCTGTGAAACAGGAAGCCATGGCTGGATAATTTCATGTTCATAATTCCCCTGGAGTGCTCAAAATTGTGAATATGAATGGGAATATACTTCAGAGATATTTTACTCATAAGAATTTCTTGGGGTACCAATAATTGTGTCCAATTTGTATTTGAGAAAACATTTATTTCATAATGAGATTTTCCCCCATTTTCAATTGTTTTAGTTCAATGAAAGGTTAGATTTTTGTGTTTTTTTCTTTTAAATAAAAGATCAAAAGGATTAATAATGCAGGTTTGTTTTCAGAGCCTTCTTTGATCATATTTACCAAGGGTGCCAATAATTCTGACCACGACTGTATATATATATATATATATATATATATGTAATTATTTATTGATACAATATAGAGTTTTGTACTATCATACAATAAATGGATCTATTGTAGGAGATATTTTATGCTAAGAATAATGTGATTTTATAGTGTATATATATAATTATAAAATGTTATATTAATATTTCAGTTATACAATTATTTATTTTTAAGATTTATTTTTCGGTATTGCATTCGCTGTATGTCAGTGCGTTGGCCACAATGCTATTGGCGCCGATATTATTTATTTTTACTACAACAAATGACAACAAATAAACACACACACACACACACACACACTTATATAAGAAAAAAAATGAGGGTGGGCATCTTCAGTGGACCAATAGCTCTGTGCTGTTGAATGCATAGTCAGTGGTCTATTGACAAACAGGGTAAGATATACAAAGTGACAGGAAACAACCTATTTCTGGAACAGGCAGAGCTTTTAACAGGAAGGAGAGATGCTTGTGGAGGTGGAGGGAGAATGTGTGCAAAAAGAAGCAAAGAAATGTTTTCTATTAATCACTGACTGTTTATATCTGTTCATATGTTTCCACCCGTCTTGTTGAGCTACAGCATTTCCTGTTTTGGATGCATTCATTAGTGCTAATAATGTATCAGTTTTTTTGTCTAAAAATGCATCAATATCTGCATACTCGCATCTCATGCTATTCACATTGCGTTAATAGTTTGAGTTAAACACAAAACACAGATGTGCCTTTGGCTTGTCAGTGGCCTGTGTTGTCCTCTCTAATCATCTCGTAGGTGAGAGCGTGTGTGTCCAGTCAGAATAGCCCTGCTCCTCTGATTAACTTTATTAATTACTACATAGAGAGTGGCACACTTAGGGCCTATTAGATTGGCAGTGGCTGAAGCATAGTAAAATGAGAGACAATTAGCATTTGACTCTATGCCAACAGAATGTGGGTGGAACTATTGCAAAAACAGCTTTTACTATATTTGGTATCTCAACTGCTCAAGGTTGTGACCAATTAATAAAGGAAAATTGCCTGTGAATTTGACAGCGCATTTAATTGAAACACACTCTTGTTTATCAGATTATTTTTTGCATACAGTGGCTCTGAAAAGTTGTTAGATACTTGAGTCACAATTAAAAATGTACTACATTCACTGAATAATAAAAAAAAAAATCCATATGTTATTTTCAAACAAATGAGCTCAAGGTGGATGTATAAAATGTGTTGCCCTCAGTCCCCACATTTTATACACCATGCATCAGCAATTGCCTGATTGATTGATTTAAATGGATAGTTCACCCAAAAATGAAAACTCTTATTCGGAACACAAATTAAGATATTTTTGATGAAATCCAAGAGCTTTCTGACCCTGCATAGACAGCAACGCAGCTACCAAGTTCAAGGCCCAGAAAGGTAGGAAGGACATCATTAAAATGGTCCATGTGACATCAGTGGTTCAAACTTAATTTTATGAAGCTTTTTGCTCTCGGATTTCATCAAAAATATCTTAATTTGTGTTTCAAAGATGAACGAAGATCTTGGAACTACGTGTGGGCGGGTAATTAATGACAGAATTTTCATTTTTGGATGAACTATCCCTTTAATTTTTTTTTTTTTTTTTACTTAAACGTGCAAAAAGCAGTTTCTTCTTAAAATCAATACAGAAATTGTGCTGAAAAATAAAAATGTTTTGGGCTGATGCCACTATGGCAACATGGGCATTTGACTAATGTTAAACAATAAACAATTTTTTTCCTGACTTATGAAAGAGGCTTGCCATTCTCCTTAAAAATCAGTACAGAAAATATGATTCCATTTGGACCGTTAGTGGTAGTACTACAGGAAATGCTATTAAATTACTGCCAGCCTAATTTCTCTTTTGTTGCTTCTTCCATATTCAACTGCAGAGCTTGCTTTTATGCTTTTTAGTTCTTGAGGTTGAATGAATACCATTAAAACAATAACAGACTGTCCTGTAAGAGCTTCAGAGTCAGCACAGAACGAAAACATGTCCTGCTGATCAAAACCAAACAGGGAAGGAAAATAAACCTCAGCACACTGTCAAAACCTTAAAGGAAGTGGCATAGACATAGACAGGGACGGTGAGTCGGGAGGGTGACCTGAATTCTCCTGCTGCCAAGAGAATGAAGGAGATAAGTGGTAGTGACAGAACTGAGTGATGTTCCGCCATGGTGCCGTGAGTTTCTCCGACACTAAATCAACATCGTTGTCAAACACACCCCTCGATGACCTAACCCCCTGTGAACCCCAATGATACGCCAAATGGGAGCTCTAATTCTTCATTAACTGGAAGGAGGGAGAAGGGAGAGCTGCTAATGTCATTTTCTCCTAGCTGCCTGTTTTAAAGATTCCAATAACCAGTCGTTTACAGTTGAGTAGGCAGGAATTGCTTTTTCTCTGTCTCACTCTCTCTCCTCACCCCCTCCGTTTTTCTTTTTTCCCCCTTTCAATCCTTATAATTGGTGACACGAAGTCAGTGAAAGCTAGTGGCGCTTAAAGCCAAACTTATTGCCTTGGTTATCTTTAATGACTTCAAAATATATTGGCTCGTTAATAAGCGCAGGGGTTATCAATTCCTCTAATTAGCCAGGGTGCTCCCATAAGAGAGTCTGCATTAAAGAGACCCGAGGATGAACCGAGGCGTTTGACGCCAGTGGATAAGGGCAGCAGGGGCCACGGGGCGTTTGTTTTTCAATGAGCTTTTCTTTTTGCTTGTTCGTGAAGATTAACTAATAACCTTGGTTTTTCTTTTCGCTCTCTCCCTCCGGGCCGCAAATGGCCGTATCTCGCCTTTATGAAAGCAGTCGCTGTGATGTGTCTGTGTGTTGTGGTGGTTGGTTAGGTTGGAAATAGTAATAGGATGTGAGCTCTGCAGAGTTCCCGTCGCAGAGACCTGATGGGCGTCCCTCTGACAGACCGCATGCACACACACAACCCATTTGGCACACTCTGATGTGCTCAGCAAGGCACCAGGAAGCAAATGGGGTTGATCTGAAATGGATGGCCTCCTTTCTTCTGTGAACCCCTGTTGAGAACTGTTGCCCTAAAAAAAGTAAGTGTTGATCAGGTCATAGTGAATGAACAATTTTCATATACATCAGGTAAATAAATAATAAAGTAAATAATAATAAATAGATAATATACAGTATATATTATATATATATATTTTTAATCTATTTAATTATTTATTTTATTTAACTGCCATTGATGGTTGAGGTTGATGCCTTGAGATGCACAAAATATTGGTGCCATATCAGTTAGCAATATTTTGAAAATGTTATAATTATAATAATTACATTTGAGATTTTGATGGTTTTTAATTTATAAATGTAGATATTGGTTATTTTATATTGTACATGCAATGAAACTTTAACTAGTAATTGTCAAATGTATATGATTTTTCTTAGTGTACGTACTTAAATCTGTGACTTGTACTTTGTAGATTTAAAAACAATGGGTTTTAGTTGTAGTTTTTATAGAATTTATTTTGACACGGTAGCGTTCAGCTTAACAATAACAATCGTCTTATCAACTTTTTCAAAATTGAATTATAATTATGGAATAAAACCAAATATAAAAATAAAGAAGATATAAGTCTATATATATATATATATATATATATATATATATATATATATATATATATATATATATATATATATATATACATATACATATACATATACATACAGAATCACTGGGATACATTGAAATGTCCATATAGCAGTCAAAATGCATTCAGGTTTAGCTCCATTTTGGTGTAAAATGCCCATGTTTCATGATCCAATCAAGTCCTGGTGGGTTAAATCAAGTCCTGTCCTTATTTTTTTGCATATTGAACTTAGTTTAAATATATACAAAAATATGACACATTAGAGAAGTAAAATGGGTTTCAAATGTTTTGTCTTTTTTAGTGCACCATATTTTTGTTGATTTCAGTGGTGTCTTTTAGATAGTAGTGTTGCATGCTGGTATGCGTGTGCTTGAGTGTTAAAGTATCGACATGTGTGAGCGTGCATGAATTTGCATTAGTTTGACCGTGTGTGTCTGACATTAGAGAACGACGAAGCTAGAAACGCCTGCTGATTTATTTTTGCTGGGGCTTTCAGAGCCAGCATGTGCCACCCGCAAATTTATTGCCAAACGTCACTTTCACATGATGGGTTTGTAACAAATATCCGCTGCATATTGTTAAATTAATCTTCCATTTAAAATTAATGGAGTTAGACTCCCCGGGTTCAATGTAATTTGGTGTTCACGGGCAGAGAGACACGCGTGCTGCATTCAGGATGAGGCAGGGCCAAACAGTCTAATCTTCCATCACCTTGAACCTGCATAGAGAGGACGGCGTTTTATCCTGCAGCTACTAATGAGATCCTGCTCCCCTCCACAGAGAGAGAGAGAGACAGGAGGGGCTGTTGCAGTGGAAAGAAAGAGAATTGGTTTGGCAAAAAAAAAGTGCAGAAGTCGTCAGGTAGACAGAGTAATGCTGAGCGAGAACAGATTTTGTCAGAGCTGTCATTTTTGCTGAGCAGTGGCCTGATGTGACTGCTGTGTTTGTGAAAACAAGCAAAAGCCTGTTGAGATGAACTGAAATTTGTATCATTATTTTGAATCCCCCCTGACCCCTGGCCTGGAATAAACTGAATGCTTGTTAGAGCACCTCATTGCTAGCCTGCACTTCAGTACTGCACAAATGTAGTGTCATTATGGCATTTCAATTGTGCTTATGTTGCACTTTTCAAGCTAATGGAGCGTGTTTTGTAAGTTTTGTATTATCAATGGCTTGGAAAGCCAGGAACATTCAAAAGTTTGGGGTCAGTAAGATTTTTTTTTTTATTAATACTCTTATCTAGGAAAGAGGCAATAAATTATTTAAAAGTTACAATAAATTACAAAGAATTTTATTTAAAATAAATTATGTCCTTAAAACTTTCAAGTTCATCAAAGTATCCTGAAAAAGAATATATTACAGTTTCCATAAAAGATATTAGGCAGCACAACTGTATTCAATTTTGGTAATAATAAGAAATGTTTCTTGAGCAGCAAATCAGCATATTAGAATTATTTCTGAAGGATCATGTGACACTAGTAATGATGCTTCAAATTCATAGTTTTCCTTTTCACAAATTAGTCAGGAACTTCTTTCAAAATTACATTTGGGAACATCAAGCTCTCTTACTTATGGTGAGTTTTTTTTATTATTATTATTGTAAATAAGTAAAAACATTCCCGTCTGACTATGTACTGTAGGGAGCAGTGAGCACTTCAATCTCAAAAACTAGTGTGCTGGCTACCTTGTCAGCTTTTTTTTTTTTTTGGCATTGCATTTAGCCATTGTTCAAGCACGTCTAGAAAAAATGCTGCTGGCAGATATCTAAGATGTAAAACCAAGTCCATATGTGTTCCGCACACTCTTGAACAACCTTAGTAAAAGCTCAATACAAATTTCTGTACATTTGAACACTCATCAAATAGAACAGTAATATTTACGTGAGCCACTGTAGGCCCATAAGCACAGCATGTACACTGAGCTGTGAGTCAAATAATGAGATGGAGTGTGTGTAATATGCTAATTTAGTTTAACACCAAATCTTAACAAAAGTTTGATGTAAATGACGCATATGTTTACAAAAAAAAAAGCCATGAGGTACATATGCAAACATCTCGTAGTTGCATGTATCTTTTTTTAAAGATATCTTTTAGTTCTGAAATGTGTTGTTTTCATTCAGCTTTCCTTTAAGACTGTTTGGCCATTGAGGGTTTAAAAATGTATATATTCACTGTTTTTTATTTGAAATTGTCACCTGAGGGTGTTTTCAACATATTTGGACATGAAGTCTGCATTTCTCAACATGGCGACAGTCACACGATACAGCTTGGAAGTGACACATTTATAGTGTTTTTAAAGGTACTTCCCCGCCAGCGGACGCGTAGGGTTAGCCTTGTGCCATATACCACGCTCAAAGACACACTTTAATGTGCTTGTTTGTGTATGTTTGAATGAAGCTGAGCTAGCATTTAAAGCTGTCTCTGTCTCCTTCCAGCATATTTTGTTGTGTATGTACACTCTTGGAACGGGATCTCATTCTCTAGGCCAAGTGTGTGGATTAGGAGTACTGTAAAGCTGTGCATTGTGGGCATCTTAACCTACATGCAGGATTTCTGCGGTATAGACACTAAACACTATAACAGCATGCTGTTTTATACATTACAGAAGTGTAAATGCTTGATAGCTGTGAGCGTTACGCTTTCTTTCATTCATTGTTTTTATCATTTCATCCTTTCATGTTAGTCTATCACAAGGCTAATGAAATTCAAGATGGCTGCCGCAGACTCTGTTAAATTTGTAGGTATTGCAGCGAGGTTGTGTTTGACAGAGCAACAGAAAGGAGTTTGATCCTAATGCTTTTATAGCTATTATTATTTTCTGTCTCTGTATTATTAATGTTCTTGTATTGAAGAACATGTAGCATACATTATACAGATTAAAGGGGTCATCGGATGCCCATTTTCCACAAGTTGATATGATTCTTTAGGGTCTTAATGAAAAGTCTATAACATACTTTGGTTAAAATTTCTCAATGATAGTGTAAAAAACACCTTTTTACCCTTTCAAAATTAGCTCTGTTTTCATCAAGCCGTTTTTTAGTCCTTGTTGCTTTAAATGCTAATGAGCTCTGCTCGCCCCGCCCCTCTCTTCCGGAATGACAAGCAGTACTGTTTACTTTAGCCGCGAAACTGGCTAACTAGCACGTTATTAGGGAAGGCGATTTGCAAAGATTCATAAAAAAACATTATACTCACTTCTTCTGTAGATGAAGCTTGATCACGAATGATTCACGCAAACATAGACGCATTTAGGCAGATCGGGATCGGCGCATTCACTTCAAAGCGAAAGTAACGTTAATCCTCTGCGTCTTCAGCAGCTCAGATGTCGGGAGTAAATGATGACTGCTTTATTCACATTATTAATGTTCTTGTATTGAAGCAAACCAAAAATAACCTTTAATTAAAAAGGTGTAACTGTATCTCTATTGTTCAAAAGTTGAAATACAGTAAAACAGTTACAATTTAAAATAACTTATCTATTTTAATATATTTGAAACTGTAATTTATTCCTGTGATGGCAAATCTGAATTTTTGGCAGCCATTACATGATCCTTCAGAAATCGTTCTAATGTATTTAATGAATATTTGGTGTTCAAGAAAAAAAAAAAATATTATTATCGATGTTTTCAGGATTCTTTGCAGAATATAAAGTTCAACATTTTTCTGAAATATAAATTTTGTAAGATTAAAAGTATTCAAAATATTAAATTTAAAAGAAAGAAGTATAAAAGTAATGATTTCTTTCAAAAAATGCACAATACATTGTATTGTGAATGTACAGCACTCTCTTCACCTTCAATACCATGACTGAGGTGCCCTTGAGCAAGGCACCGAACCCCCAACTGCTCCCCGGGCGCCGCAGCATAAATGGCTACCCACTGCTCCGGGTGTGTGTTCGCGTTTTGTGTGTGTTCACTGCTGTGTGTGTGCACTTAGGATGGGATAAAAGCAGAGCACAAATTCCGAGTATGGGTAACCATACTTGTTCGTATGTCACGTCACTTCATTATTACATCCAACAACAAAACACCTCAATCGCTCAATCGGAGACATTCTTGTCTTCCCCTGCACCGCTTGTCTTCCCCTGCACCGAGTCGACACAATGGCGGACTGATGACAGCTCACTCAGGGCGGGTCTAAGGTAAGACGGCCTTGTCAATCAACTATCGTGGGGGGGCCTGTACAAAACGTCATTCTGACAGGAATCTCAGAACAGCCTGATTTGAGAAAAACAGGGATTTTAAAAAAAAACACTGTGGATTTTTATCATTATAGGATGGATGTGTACACACACTTCCAACACACATTTATGTTCAAACAACTTGAAAAGTGAATTTAGCATCCGATGACCCCTTTAACGTACATGTTCTTTGTGAAAATATAATGAACACATTCACTTACTATCAACAGTCTTCAAAATACATGCAACTTATTTAACAATATTGCATATTGTGTAACAGTATTGCATTTTCGTCAGCAGGGACATAGCATAGGCTGCCTAAGGAAGTAAGATTTTTCATGTTAGACAAGGACGCTTGTACCATAGGAGGAACAGGAAGGCAATGATTGGATGAAATGATGACATAATGTGTGCTCTCCGTGGGATGGCCCCATTCTTGTGATGTCGACCATGGTACCTACGGTCTGTCACTCAGCTGTAACCGTGGAGACCGGATAATGAGGACAGGAATTTTTCCCAGGTGTCAAAAGTAGGGATATGTTACCAGGCAAGTGTGGGTGTGTATGTGCTTAAGGGAACTTTGGGTGTGTGTGTCTGTATCTGTATCTGTGTGTAGAAGCCAGGATCCAGAGGCTAGCTCGGACTTTGAAGTTCTTCAAAGTGCCATGATCACGCTGGGCAGACTTCATCCCCTGGGTGAAAAAGGCAACTTCATAGGCAACATCTAACAGACTTGTACATATCTCCTATTTATTAGTTAATTATCGCTTTCAGGGTTCTTTTTTTCTTCTCCTCAAAGTTTTCTTTCAGATAAATAGATTATGAAGCCGGATGGCCAAAGTATACCTTATTACAATATTGCAGTATTGAGAGGAGACAAACCATATCATGATAAAATAATATATTTATTCTGTAATAGTATGTAAACCACTATATAGTATTATTACTTTTATACTTCTTACTTTTAAATTTAATATTTTTAATACTTTTATTCTTACAAAATTTATATTTCAGATAAATGTTGAACTTTATATTCTGCAAAGAATCCTGAAAACATCGATAATAAGAAGAATTTCTTTCTTGAACACCAAATATTCATTAAATACATTAGAACGATTTCTGAAGGATCATGTAATGGCTGCCAAAAATTCAGCTTTGCCATCACAGCAATAAATTACAGTTTCAAATATATTAAAATAGATAAGTTATTTTAAATTGTAACTGTTTTTACTGTATTTCAACTTTTGAACAATAGAGATACAGTTACACTTTTTAATTAAAGGTTATTTTTGGTTTGCTTCTTAGTAAAAAAAGCTTTTTAGATTGTTAAAATGATCTTCACACTATATAAAATGGTTTAATGTGGTATTCTAATATGCCATATATATATATATGGAGTGGAGTATGAATATTGAGTGTTAAGGTGTTAACTGTTCATGACTGTTCACTCTGTTCACTCTCATAACTGAGAGACTGCCTCTCATAACAACCTGCTCTTATAATCAACAATCTGTTTCTATCATAGCTGTTGGCCAAAGGATTTAGAAAGATGCTGACCTATTCATCTTGCCAAATACCAAGTGCAAGGCAATCTGTATGTGTGTGTGTGTGTGTGTGTGTGTGTGTGTGTGTATATATATATCACATGCAGCACTCAATTTTTGTAGATAGAATTTTAAATAACATCTTATATGTTGTGATAGAAAGCATCAGTTGTACATATTTTGCCATGTAACTGTGCGATGTATTGGCCTTCATCTGAGGTTTCAGGCAATGTTTCCCTCTCTGAAAAGGTTTAGGCTTCTGTCTGTATGAGGCACTGATGTAAGAAGTTCTGCCAAAGACAGAAACCCTCTTTAATTCTCCCCATCTGGCCAGATCTCAACACAGACTGCATTTCCCCAGGTCCAGCCCTGTGAAGAGCTGGGCAGCAGAGACTTTTGTGTGTGCCAAGACTCGGTGGCATTGATCCCCTCACAGTCTCTGGGTCTCCTCAAGGGGGAGTTTTAAACGGCAGATTGGCAACACATTACCCATTTCAAATGGAAAGCCTTGGAGAGGTTGCCAAGTCTGGGCCTTGAATAGTTGCAAAGCAACGAAAGTTGGTTTCAGGGAATAAATGCGAAGGCCAGTTGGAACTGTTGCCACATGCAGTGCGCATTCAAAGCTCTGCTGTTGCTTAACTGGTTGATAAAGATACTATTTTATGCTCTATATACTGTATTCAAATATACACATACAGGAGGATGAAAGCAAAATAAAATAAGCAGAAAAAGAAACTAAGTCACATGTTCTTGTTACGGTTTCCATGTTTTACATCATACTGCATTTATCAGTTGTAAAAAGTGCTGACGTTAATGCTGATTAGCTGTAGTTCATTCTCAGTTGAAACTTCACGTCTGCCTACCTGGTCTCCATCTTTTCTAGGTAAGATAGAGAGGCTGTCATGCTTTCAGCTAGCTGGGGGCTCTGTTTATGAGTTTCAGCTGAGCTATAAAACGTCTACCCCACTCTTCTGAGACATGACAGAATCTTTCCACTCGGAGCTCGCGCCAAGCTGAGCTCCGCGCCGCCGGCAGCCGCCGCGGCATCTGTGCAGAGAGAGCGAGCGGGTAAACTTGTCAACAGGGGGTTGACACTGCATAATGATCTCTGCTGGAGAGACGGGGCGGCCGAGAGAGATTGTCTTAAATGTCTGGATTGTCAGCACACATACTGAGCAACAAGGAGGGATGTGACACAAGTAGCAAGCGAGTCGTTGCTTAATTCCCATTAATTTCCTTTCACTCACTTCACCCTTAGTCTTCTCCTGTGAAGTCTTAAATCACCATTCACACAACTAAATAATAGATTTTACTTAAATTAGACAGAATGCAGACTTCACAATTCGGAAAAGCAGACTGTGTCTCTTAGGGATCTCAGATCTCATTTCCGGTGGTTTGGAGGTTGAAGCAAATTGCATCGCCCTAATATGTTTTTCTCAGTATCCCACGTAATTGGAGACTTGGTGTATAAAGAAACCTGATAAAACTTCCAAGAGCCATTTAAAAAAAAATGGAGGCAGATAGAGAGGAAAAATATCATGGAAGTCAAGCTAGAGGGGATCTCCCCATAGAGGAAGTGCAGATTGCATTGCATGGTGTGAACAACTGCTTCTCGACTTACCCTCGGATCAAAGAAAGACGAGAACACCATTGAAACATTTATGAGTTGTGACCGATCTGGTCGGAGGAAAACATTCTGCGTCTGTAACACACAAACAGGACCGGAGGGCTCGTCTCATGGGCAGTGAGAGAGCCGTCCAAGGACAGGCGCTCGGCAAATGTGCTTGTACAGCTGACCGGGACGCGCTTTTTCCAAATTTTCAGCTGTATTTTTCTTTGAAACCAATGTTTGAGTTATGTGAAAAACAGAAGAGAGGGAAAATCCCCACGGGGTGACAAATAGCACCTGCTTTCCATTTGGTCTGCGGCAGCCAATGGCTCTCTTTCCTCTTTTATTCTTCTCTTATGAGACTTCCTCTCTAGGCCGTGACCTGAAAGATTGCCGTCTCCCCTACCCTCGAGCCCTTAAACACCCCGCCTCTTCGTTGCACGGCTGGTTGTGTAACCCCCTGAGGGCCGTAATGGACACAGTGTTAATTGCCTGTTGAAGGACAGAAGAAGCTCTTCACAGCCTGATTGGGCTGTCCCACGAGAGTACAGCTGTCCATTCTGTGACTTTCTTCTGTGGAACACAAAAGAAGATATTTTGAAGAATGTTTCAGTTGTTTTTGTCCATAAAATTAAAACAGCATTTAGTCCTAAAACAGCATTGTACCCCATTTACTATTATTGTATTGGCAAAACAATGCACAAAACTTCCACAAATTGTTTGGCCTGAGGTAATTTTTGGATGAATTTGGATCTCTTTAATGCTCAGGGTCTTACTCATGTGGCAGATGTAGAGTCTCTTTTCCATTCTCTCTTCCAGTGTGTATCCAGCAGACCAGGACACAATCTCTTCATGCAATGCGTTTCATCTTGAGCGATCCCAGTTCAGTGCTTAAAGGCTCAGAGCCCCCTTGTTAGGGTTCAGATAAACACTATTTCTCCCCGTAGCCCTGATGTCAGGCTAATCTAGACAGATCTCCCACCAAGGGCAGAGGGAGCAGGGAGAGATTTATCCATGGTCGCGTTATGGATTGTTGCTAGATGTTTTATTCAGGGGGATTGAGTCGGGCCAGCTCCTCCATGCCACCCCGATCTCTCTTAAGGGCCGTTGAGTAACACTCGTCTGGGCTCTACCTTTTCCACGGATGCCCCTAGAGTGCTATTTTCCTCACACGCTCGGCTAGCTGAAGGCGTGGTAAAGACATCATGGCAGAGAGCGTGTTATTTTTGTGTGGAACAAGGGACTGTTTTGGTGCCAGAATTTTACTGCAGATTCTTTGTTTCCTCCTTCCTTGTTTTAAAATCTTGCCGTTTTTAACTGTTAAGGTTTGTTTGTAATTATTTGCATTTGTTTGTTGTTGTTTTTTTTGTCATTTTTATACAAACGGTAGAGAGAGGGTGGATGGAACGGAATCAGAAAAGCTTAAACCTCTATTTCCTATTTGAGCATCATTAACTTCTAAGTATTAGGTCAGCCTTGGAATACACTACATCAGTGGTTCTCAAACTTTTTACACCAAGTACCACCTCAGAAAATATTTGGCTTTCCAAGTACCACCATTATGACCAACATTAAAATTCAGTAGCACTATGCACAGTTAAAAAAAAACATTATTCCTAATAAGAATATTTATTATTGTCAGCCTCTTAAAACATTGTGAATACACAGTTTGAACATTAACACTGCACTGTGCTTACTTCCAGGTAAATAAAAAACTTAATTATTAAATTAAAATATATTGTACCTAAAAGTGAAATAAAAACTGTACTGTACTTAAATGTTAAAAAACTGTACTTAAATAAAGAAGATTAAATGAAAATGTATCGTACTTAACATTTAAGTACAGTAACTTACAGTTTTATTTCACTTTTAAGTAGCTACAATACATTTTCATTTAATCTTTATTTAAGTACAGTACAGTTTTTATTTAACATTTAAATAAAGTACTTGATAAAAAAACAAAAATAATATAATATAAGTAATATGGCAGACGCATCGCGAATGAAATGTTTCTCCAAGCATTATTTTTCATAACAATATTATGGTACTCCGGCAATTCCATCTGGTAAAGACATAAATACTCGGAGACGAGCAATATTGTTGTTCAGTAGTTGTACAAGCAGGGTGTGATGGTATTAGTCCCGCCCCTCCACCACTGTGATTGGTTAGCTGACTAAAAAGTGACAGTGATGAGCGCTAAGTTTTACCCAAAGTTGAAAAATCTTCAACTCTCGGCGCCGAGAAAAAAATGCTAGAGTGCTCAGCATGAAAAAGACGCTCTCATTTTAAACAATTAAAAAAAATTGCTAGCCTCGGGGAAAAAAAACCCGCTTTGGTGGACACGTGGCCTAATTGATATTTAATTCAGATATTCCTCTGCGTACCACTAGAGGAAGCTCACGTACCACACTTTGAGAACCACTGCACTACATGATGCTTTAAATCTGAACAGATTTTAAAACACTAGGCATCATGCACTGGCTGACTATGTAAATGGTAACAGTCAGTGTAATATAATTTAAGTAGAAATTACTTGTGCAGCCAATTTAATTATACCTAAATTTAAGGCAGCAAATGAACTTCAGTATTTAAGCATAAGTTTGTGGAAATATTTTTTACAGTGTAGTGTAGGGCTGTCACGATTCCTTGATTAAATTTGAGTACTCGATTACATTTTGCTCATAGATATTATGAGCATTACCCAACAAAGTTAGCAGATCCATTGTCAGTCAGCATTTGTAGTTCTCCCGCACCTCTATTTAGCTTTAATTGTCAGTCTTGTTCCAGCGTTTCATAGCGCTTGTGTCTAATGAGTAGAGATGACTGAGCATTTCCCTCATGTCAATTACCTGAGTTAAGCTCCGTCTCGCTGGCTTTGGTCTGTCATCTCTCTTTTCCTGTCTTTTTCTCTCTCATCATGCATACGGGCAGCAAAACAGCCGACTAATGATGTGCTGAAGCCAATCAGTGCTTCTTAATGTTTTTCAAATCCATTTTGCTTAACTGGACATGATAAATTGTCTCCCTTACACACACCACTAATTCAGCAAGATTGAACTTTCGATTCAATTAGCTGCAGTCTGCAGGGAGCGATGAGGACTGGGGGGTGTTGAAAGCCAGGCGTCTCTCAGCTGCACGCTGCTCAAACGCTGGGTCATAATTGCATTAAAAAGCCACTAAAAATTTCCTCTTTAAAGTGTCCTTTTAAACGGGACTGAATTTTAAACTGGGAAACGATATCATTAAAAATTAAACTCCATGGGAATGAAGTCTTAGATGTTATAAGCTCAGGCCATGTGCTTTGAATTCGTGGTGCGGTTTGATTAATGACTGGTTATCATATTAATATATTCCCTGGCCGAATCTGGAGTGAATTGAAGTCTTATGAATATAAAAGACCCCTAGATAGTGTTGGCGGTTTGTGAGCTCACTAGAGGTGCTCGCAAGCAGGGTCCACTGTTAAATGTGAATACAGACACATTATTTTAGAGGCCTTACGGTAAGGTGCTTGAGGTTAGAACAATACTCTCGGTAAATCAGGAAGGCAGCGGCAGCAATCCACAGATCTCATGGCTAGTCGCCGGAGAGAGGAACTTGGCTGCTTTCAGCATTACAGATGAGGTCAAAGACTTTTCATACAGCTTCTCTAAGGAACTGTTAAGTTTGATGTAGATTTGCAGACATTATTGGGCTCTTGGTTTGAGGCCTGAATCAGCACAGTTCAATGAGGCAGTCCTTCAATCTCTTTCCCATTAACTTTAATGCACAATTCCTCAGTGTGAGATGTGATACTGTATGTGCTAAATTAAAGGGACCATTTACCCTCTTTTCTGCGGGTTTTCTATTCCTAAGGCTTTGGATCCAAAATAAAAAAGGCCTAAGTAGAGTGGCTATGGGATAGATCTAGCCAAGGCCATGTTTCCAAAGAAAAACTACACCACATCATCTCCGAATTCACATGTGTGGAAAATTCAGGGGTCGTGGGCTCTAGCTTTTCTTTGGAAATGAGGCATTTTACAGCCTGAAACAAGGCTTTTATTAGCTCTCCACGCCTTCAGCTCAGAGAATATCCAAAAACAATAAGACAGTATAACTCACTTTTATTACAAATACACTAAATATGGCACTAGACTTCGACTTAAACTTGCAATGAAACATTCTAGTGTGTCACATCTAAAAAGCTTTAAATGCATTTAAATGAGGGGTTCATCAGTAGTTTTTATTAATGTGCGAACACATATACATTTAATATTTTCAATCTTTATTCTTTTCATACTGTGTAACATATAATCATACTTTCATATGCAAGGCTGACCTACCTCCTATGTTTCTGTTAAGGACTGATAAAAAAAAGTACTCATACTCTGGAAGTATTCATTCCAACATTAATATAATAATAATTATAATAATTAGATTTTAATTTATATTTTCTGTTTTCATTTTAATTTTATATTTTTTTAGTGATTTTGTTGTCTGTTTTGTCATATTTATTAGTTTTTGTTTATTTGTAAATATGTATATATAGTTTTTATTCATTTTTATTTTAATTTGATTTATTTCAGTGCATCAGGTTAAACTGAATGAAAATGAGCAGCTGAAATCAAATGTTTATATATATATTATTATTATAAATATTATTTATGGTTTTAGTTTTAGATGTAATTTTAGTTAACTGTAATAACACAATATATCTCTATCATATGGGCTGATTTTAGAGATTTGTTTTATCATTGTTGGTCAATAATTGGATATATATTTACCAGTTTGAAATATTTATTTGTGCTTGTTCATTTCCCTATTTTTACCTTAGACTACTTTTGTTGTCATCTAAAATTTACTTAAAGGTATTGTTTAAAAACACACAATTTAACAACACTGTTAAATACATTATAACGTTGTGATGCCTAAATTCACTTGTACCATTTAAAATGATATTAGTTTTTATATTTTATGTATATATGGGATTATATATTTATTTGTAGAATTTTAATGCCATCAATTTATAGCTTATCAGCCATCAGCACATCAGCCAGAATGTATTATCAGTGCATTACTGTTTTAAATTGATGTTAAACACTTTTGATGTCAATTGCTGTTTTACATTTGTTTACAGATAGAGCCCATCTGTTGAGAATTGATGCATCCAGTATGATGCTTCAGCATCTGAATTCATCCTTTAGCAATGGCTTCCCTCATAACCGTGTAAATAATAAGACACCGATCAAGACGCAGAGCAGGGAGAGAGACAAGGGATGTCATTTATTGTTCACCAACTGCATCCCTCATAGCTTTTCTTCCTCTCTCTGTGTCTCTGTGCCATTTGAGGCAAATTGCTTCCCTGACTGACACTCAGTTGACAGTGCATGGGGGGTTGAGAGGTGAAGGGCTGAATCTTCAAGCTGCTCTTACATACACCTTTAACTTCCCGTCTGTTTTTTTTTTTCTTCCACAAGTGTCAAGGCCCTCCATCTCGACAGCTGTAATGGCAGTAAGAAAGCTAATAGCAGGTGGTATTGGATGTGCAGCTTTACAGACCTACGCACTGCATTACCTTTCCTTTCACGCCCCCTCCTGAAGGGCCTTCTTTTGTACTTTGCACATTCTGCCGCAGGGGGGGCCTGGAAAAGGGGCCCATTTTCCTCAATTTGTCTAAAAGCCACTGGCTTACGTGACAATTTAAAGACTTTAAGCTATTAGTTTCTCTAACCCACTGATGACTGAAGGAGGCCTGTGATCTGCCCATCATTTCCACACAATAGACCAAGAAGGAATGAACAAAGTATAGAGGAAAGAATGCAGGGAAAAAGTGGAAGAAAGCCAAAACTGAAGAGTAAATGAAGCTCTCACAGTGCATGAGCTCACACTCAGAAGACAGACAGATTAAGAGAAATTAAAGTTAAGGTAAAAGGCCAGGAGTGTTATAAGGGCCTTTTTTGGTGCTGCTCTGTCCACTGTTTTGCAGCTGTGCATTACTCAGTAAGTCACATAAATTTGAATAACTTCTTTCAATGTTGACCTTAAAGACTACTACACAAGTGCCAGGTAGGGCTGGGGAAAAATTACAGTATATCTTAATGTTTTTCAAACTTTTGACAGTATTCAATATATATCTCAATGTTTTTGTGTTTTCTTTTAAATAGCTTTAAATGGTAATTTTGCTTCCTGCCCCTCAATAAGAGGAACCATATTTCAGTCAGTCTTTGTAAAAACGTAGATTTAAAGTGATTAAGGTAATATTTAATTTAATGTATTTAATTACATTTTAATAGTTACCTACATACACTGTCGTTCAAAATTTTGGGGTCAGTAAGATTTTTTTTTTCTTTTTAAGAAATTAATACACTTATTCATCAAGGACACATTACATTGTATTTCAGTTATATTTCAAATAAATGGTGTTCTTTTGAACTTTCTTTGGTCAAATAAATGCCTTAGTGTGCCTACGAGACTTCTTTCAAAAACATAAATTGTACAGACCTCAAATTTTTGAACGTAAATGGATATAATTTTTTTTACTTGTGTTACCTACATATTTAAATCATTGAATTATCATTTAGAATGGATTCATTGAAGTGAACAGTTTGTACTGAATAGAATTTAACAACTCTGATGTCATGTTTGCTACAGGTTTAAATATACTGTAGATTAAACTTACAGATTCAGTTTAGTCTTGGCACCTGTTACATAGCAAAATCATTGGAAATCACAAGGAAGTCATCCTCTCTTATTCTTAGGTGAGCTAGAAAAGAACTAGTAAAACTTTGAAATTGCCACATGATAAAACTAACAGGAAAATCTCATACTTGCACTAAATCTAGAGACCAGAATATTCAGTAGGCAACCACCTAGAACACCCTAGTAACCGCATATCAATGTGCTGCAAACCACTCAGAGCACCCTTGCATTGAGGCGACAGATTTTGGCAAGCACTTGAAATCGTAGAAGAAAATCTACTTATCTATCATGATTGATTTATCCTGAAGACTGTCTTGATTAAACTATCATGAAGTTATGTCTGTCTTTTGTGGCTGCTCTTTTTCTGGCAGGACACCCCGATTGATGTCAAGTGTGGGAATGTAGTGTCTGTGGTTTCTGTGTTGAATTCGGGAAAGCTCAGCTCTATTATTTGCAACTCACAGCACGCTAAACTTCAAAACCGCTAATCTCAACCATCTGCTAACTCCCAAATGTAAACATACTTTTTAGAACAGATCCCAATTACTCACTATTTCATGCCCTATTGGATCTTAATGTTATCATCCTGCTAAGTCCTGTTTGTTTCTATTTATTTCTTATTTCTGGCACTGTTTATCAGATGTTGTACTCCAAGCATTTCAAATACACAGTCCAGAAAGGATGTGACATCATTATGGGAGACAAATCTGAAGGTGGACATGTGATCCTAATCTCCTATGGAAGAAACAACCTTTTGTTCATTGTCTTCTATGGCAATGCATCTGATTACTTGAGACCTTTTGCATGGTTAATGAGTATCTATATTCATCGTTTAGAATCTCCTACCTTCTATACAGACAATGATGAAGTCAGCCGTTGTCAGGGGAGATTATGTGTGTCAGTTAACCCTATATTGTCTAACCCAAACATTATCTGACACAAATTGTTTTGCCTTTGAGAAACAGTCCCCCGATTAATCTTTGTGGGTCTAGAAGTGCTGAGTTCTTGCTCCTCACGTTGCTTTAATTATCTCACAGAAACAACCACCCTCTCTGATGCACGACAGCAACAAGATGCACACAATGCTGGTGCACTGATCCGTGAGAACCCATTATGTCTGCATTAAAATGAACACAAGATGGAGAGCGCTGAGCAACACGCAGTAAACGCTGGTCTATGTCGTGAGTTAGTCCCATGGTTAAGAAAAAACAAGTTTGATGTCACATCAGTGCATTTTTTTTTTTTTTTTTTTTTTTTTACTTCATCTTTTTGTCACTTTTCATCTAAAAGACAACCGACTGGGGGAAAAATGGAGGAAACAGTGATACATTGAAAGTGTAAAATATTTATTATTTTAAAAAAGTAACAAAAAATAAAAAATATATATTATTTGATTTTTTAATGTATTTTTTATCATTTATTTTTTTATTGATTGATTTTTATTTTTATTTTATTAAAGCCTCAAAAAGGGGTTGTTCACTAAAAATTTTAATTATGTAATCACTCACCCTCATGTCATTCCAAACGCATAAGACCTTCGTTCATCTTTGGTTACTGTTCCGCCATTGAAAGTCCAGGTAACCAAAATTTAGAAGATCCAAATAAGTCATTAAGGCACCATAAAATTAGTCCATATTAATGGATTGGTTTAATCCAAGACTTGTGAAGAGATATGATCATTTTATATGTTAAACAGATTTAATTTAGGCTTTTGTTCACATGTATAAACACATACATAAACTGAATCACTTATGTTAAACATGGAAGCTTGTGCATGTCACATGCTAGAACAAACTTTATTAGTTCACATGCATCACACAAACATTGCTTCATCTGACGTTCTGTTCTTTGTGTGTTGCATGCATCCGTGTCTCATTCCAGTCCAGACGAGAAACCGTTAACTCACCCAGACGGCTCTTTGGTTGCACTTTCGATGTCACTTTTCATCGTCGGCCCTGCATTTTTCATGCGGTAATTAAAATTTGTAGGTCAGGTCTCCCATGACACCTCTCTGTGCTAATATGAGGGAGTGGAGCGGTCACGCTCGTTAATGTGGCTCTCTCACTCGCTGCCGACTTAAAGGATGAAAGGTGACATTTTCCCCCATTTTGTAAATTAATGCAATTGATCTGCCTAACAAGAACAAAGTTAGGCTTCCAAATACCACATGATGAAGAGATTAAGCTCTTAAATGCCTTTCCAAAGGCAATCTTTATTGCGAGGCCCTGGGCGAGGGTCATTGATCTTTCTGTTAGGATTTCTAATAGACTATTGACATGAATTTATACAACGTTGCTACACTATTGTATAGATCCACTGGAAATGCCTTTCCCACAAGCCACGTTGGTTGAAAAGACCACCTGATGCTGTTTACACATTAGAGTTTTGTTGTTAGGGATGGGAAACTGGTCCCGGATCTATTCCATATGTAGCGACGTATAGACTTACATAGCAGCTGTTTGGATTATGTAAAGCCTTTCGCATCGGACACATATGGAGTTTCAGATAGCTCTTATTGTCAGGCATTAGAAAGTTTACTTAGGAACAAACCACCACTGTAATCTATGAACATTTTACTGGCGTTGCTTTCATCCCCAGATCGGTCAGAACTTCTTCAGTGTGTGCCAGCTGCATTCTCTCTTTCTTTAGCCCCCTCCTCTTTTCCTCGGTGCTTTGAAGTCCCGCCAAGGCCTCGTACTTTCGTTAGCCTTCATTTCCAAGGTTTTCATCTGCGTCAAAAGACTGTTTCTAATTCGCAGAGAGTGATCTCACACACTAAATCCCAATTAATTGGTCCTAATGCCACATTAACTGTTGTCAAAATGTTTTTCCTGATGTCATCCTAATTCAATCTGCTATTTCTAGAGTCGGAGATTGCAGCCAGAAAGGCCTGCTTTCAGTTTTCTGCCGCTGTCTCTTTTGCCCTGACAGAAACGTACACACGCTCACACATACGAGCTCTCCCTCTAAACACTGGTAATTATAAGTCTTCAGAGAGAGGCATGGGGATACAATTTGTCAGGGTCTAACTACCCATTCCATTCGGTGGGGTTAACATTCTGTTTGTGTTACAGTATATTCAGACTTTAATTAAAAGAGCATTACATCCCCCATCTGCCAATCTCCAGTAATCTTCTTTAATTGCTGTAATTAAACTATATTTACATGTTCAGAATACTTGTAATTTAGCAAATTGCACTCTCCCCCACGCTCTCTCTCTCTCTCTTACACACACCGTGCGTTTAATCAGTGGGACAGCAGAACCAGTGTGTCTGCTGATTGGGTTGTTTTGATTTTAGACATGGGGCTCTTTTGACAGAATAAGTGGACCTCTGCTAGGGTTTTCAGGGAGGTTAGGAAAACATGTCCGCAGAGGGGGATTGTGGGTATTGTCATTGGGATTTGATTGCTGTCGCGGGTCTAATTGCGGGCCCTGGGAGCCGGTGGAGAGAGGTTTGACGTGTTCGCTCACACGCTCCAATTAAAGATCGTTTCACGTTCATTTTTAGACTTGTTATTCGCAGAGAATGTGACGTGCGGTATGAAATTCATAATGTCATATAAAGAACAGCACCTCATGCAAATTACCTCTGCTAATTTAAAGTGATGTCATTTACATAATTCATTAGCACCGATTAGACAAACAAATAAAACATCAACTGCTCGGGATAAAAGAGCAGTGTTCTCAGAGAGAAATGTAATCATATAAACTGTGATATTCTCTAATATTTAAAGTAACAATTCATTTTTTTTAGTCAAGAGCTTAATTAGCATCAGCGATTAGCTTTAAACATTGTTTTTGGCTCTAGATTTAGAAGCACAGAATATCTTGGTAATAAATGACTGAATATCTGCTGTGAAGCTTTTTGGAGCTGCTGTTTGGCTTTAAGGGAGGATGTGTGCGTCACTAAATAATGTCCTAAGAAAGGCCCCAAATCCTCATTAGCTGAAGAGTGGTTCCTCCTAATTAGTTTCCATTCAGTGTAATTAGCATGGATGAGGCTAATCATCTGATGTGAAACCAATCTAACGCTTGGGATACAACGTCCTTGGCCTCTCTTTCATGCACGGTTTGGAAAAACGATTACTTTTGTAGGTGCGCTTTTTTTTTGAATGCACACTCTCATTTTCTGTTTTTCAAGGGATGTAGCTGTTTTTCTCTATTTTCTTCTATTATCTATCTCTGTCTCTTTTTATACACACTATGATTACAGCATGAATGATGTCTTTCCTTCATCTTTTTTGATTTCGTCCTCTAATTATTTTTATTTTTGCTGTTCTTCTGGCTTCTCCTCCTGTGATTTATTTTCAAAGTGATTCTCTGCATCAGGATTTGATAGAGGCCCCTTTTTATTTCACAAGGGATCATTTTTTGAGAATGCCAAGCTTTTAGATGGAAGGATAAATTATAGGAGAAAAGAATGATATTGCCATGTGATTGTTGTCTGATGTGGGAAGAATTATTGTCTTTTTTTCTGTCCTAAGCTCAAAATGTTTTCTTTGCATGATCAGAATAAACATGAATGTGCTACACAACACAAACACAGAACAAATTCAAGTTTCCAGGGATGAAAGTAATGATTAAAACAATATATTTTGCTTTGCCTCTGAAGAAATCGTCTTGTGGTGGATGGCGTAGCTTAAGAAAGTAATAGCACACCTCTCCTCAACAAACCGCACGATTTTAGGTGTCGCTCATGTCTGTAGGACGAGTTTCATTATTTTCATATTTTTTTTCATTTTCAGTTTACAAGCTCAAAACAGTAGTCTCATGACTTATCCCCCCAAATAGTAATCTCATTGCCTGCCCTCCATGTAGTTAAAAGACACAGTTTCAGACATAATTTGAAACTGAATTTGAGAAAATGAAAACAGCGCTCTGACCAGCAGAATAATCATATCTCCACATGTGTTTGCCAGCAGGAGATGTTCTGAGGATAAGAGCCTCTTATTTGATTTTTCCTCCGCTCGTGGCTCCAGCGGCTTCACAATCTATGCCTTTATTGATTTTGAATCCTGCAAACGATCCCTTAAATCCTAAATGTGTATCCAATCTCCACAAATGTCTTCGGAGCTAATCTTTTGGACGGAGACAAAAGGCCGTGTGTTTTTCCGTGCTCTCCCACTAAGATCACCGTCTTGACTGTCTTCGCTTTAGTAAGTGCTGAGGGCAGTGCAGTTTTGGCAGGCTCCTCCGCGCTGCGGATTGCGACTTGATCTTAAGCAGAACCATGTTTATCTTCGCGCTCTCTGTTATTGTGGCCGTGTTTATCTGAGAAATGAGTGGAGTTGGCCGGTCTCCTGCTGAATTACACACATTCACAGTCACCGCAGCAAATCAATCAAGAGAGCCTGCTATTTTGACAACTCCTCTGTCTCTTTCTGTTTTATCTTAGTTTGAAATGGTGAAAAGGAGAAAAACATTCCGCCTTGTGCTCCTCCATCTTTTGGAGACGGTCTCCGCCTGCGAAGCGCAGCATTTGACGTGAACTTTTGCCATATGCCTGTAGTTCTGCCAAAAATATTAAGTATGGCTCTCTTCCCGAGCCAAGTATCTAGCCATCTGCTGAAGCTTTTACCCAGCAGTGCCAAGGGACTCCATCAAACCCAAACTGTGAGGAGAGAGAGTGAAAAAGACAGAGACCCAGAGAAAATGAGAGACAGCCTCCCATATTTCTGTAGTTAGGGAAATCTCCGTCGTCAGGCTGATTTACTGCGGGCTAATATCCAGAGCGCTTGCCATGATTGCTGGGTAATTTTGGTTGACTTCATTGCCTTATGTCTGGGCCAAGTCCTAAACTCGTTTCAGAGCCGTAGATTCCTGGAAATTTAACTTTTTTCACCAATTTGGCTTGTCATTTGTGGATTGATTCCTTTGAGATATTGTTTTTGTTTGACTGATGTAAGAAATGGGAGCTTTTGAAACATGGGAACATGGAAAATCTGGATACCCTAGAGACAGAGTGGGAAATCACCTCAATCCCATACTTTTGGGCAATTTGAAGGTTTGGATTTATAGCGACATGGAAAGATAAGACAATCTGTCACTGCATGTATGTGCACGACTGTTTCTGAACATCCTTAAAATGGTGTAAGAGGCTCTTTACAACCCCTCATTATACAAAAGCTCACATTTAGAAGTAGTTTGTCTCTTCTTTTTCTAAAATGTGGTGCTAAATGCAAGAACGAAAATGATAGCGAGACTTTTTTTGTGAGGTTTTACATGAGAAAGATCATCGTTATGCAGTCTGCCATTACTGGCCCCATTACACACTATGACAGCATTACATTTATTCTTTTCTACCTGCTTCTTAAAAAGGTGTAATAAATAACCTCAGCCTCTGCTGCCTCGCCATAAAAGAAAAAGGTCGTTACTGATCTGCTGCCATTTGTCAAAATTACTTCGTAATCTCGGGTCGCTAAGAGAATTTTCACTCAGTTAATTGTAGATAGAACTAATGAACATAAATTTACATTAAAAATCACTTTGTTATCCACCAGTGCTCATGACCTCCTCCTGACAGGCTGCACTACTTTTATTTGGGCCAGTTTGAATTCAATACTTATAATATATATAATAAGAGACGTTTATTTGCAGTGTGCTAAAAAAAATATGTATTTAAATAATATATTTTATTTCATTAACTATGAATAATGTTAGACGAGTAGTAAATCAGAGATAAGATCAAGGCTCAACATGCCAAGTTTGAGCCCTTTGACCTCTAAAACAAACAGTGATTTTAAGCCGGACTAAAGAGAGGATCCCTCAGGGCTAAGCGTGGATTCCAGCATATTGTTTCTGTCGTGAAGGTTCAAAGGTTGGTCGTTTTTTTTAGCCATCTCACTTACTTTCACTCTCTCCTGCCTCAGCTGTAACCAATAGCTGGCCTGTGAGCTGATATATGACACTAATACGACTATTTGAGTGGGCCGAAGCAGTAGAAAAGAGTGATTGTTGGGAGGTTTAGCCGGCATGTCGGATCCATGACACATAGGTACCGTGCTGTCTGGCCCCTGAGAGCGCTCTAATTGCTTTACATTGGTACAAAGGTTTCTTGTAATCGAGCCTCTCTGCCTCCATTTGTCTTGCTCTCAGCCTGGTGCTGAAGGCTTTAATTGGTCTTGGTGGGCCTTTTTCTTGCAGTCAGCTATCTAGGCCTGCAGTAGAAGACGGTACCGTAGGGAGTGCAGAAGAGGGGGGGGGGTTGTAACGAAAGAGGAAGTCAATACTTCTTTTAGCTTTAACACTTTAATTAATGCTCTTCCTGACAAGGAGCTTTCTCCCTCTCTCCCTGTCTCTCGGTTTAGAAATCTCATTTCTTTCATTCTCCAGCAATCTCTTCCCTCATCACCCTCGCTGTCTCCCCAGCCTCATAAATATGGACTCCTGGGACGAGCACAAAGCATCAAGACAGCCAAACAGCAGGAGAAAACCACCTACACCGCCTCTAGCGAGCAATCGACAAGTGCACCGCTGAGAGGATGGTGCCTATTAAGTTTTATGTCTTTTAGGGGCTTGTGTTTGTGTTTTTACCGGAGGGGTTGTGTGTGTGAACGTAAACGAGAAATAGAAAACGAGCATTTGGTTCTCAGCAAGTGGCTCGCGTTCAGATGGGCCCCAGGAGCAGAGAGTCGAGTCTTACCACGACCTTCCCAATTATTTCTCAAACACTTTATTACAAGTTTAGCATGTGGTAGCTCATCTGTCAGCCATTTGGACCAGAACGACGGATTACTAACAGAGGAATCACTCATCGCGGCATTTGTTTAATGATTTGTCTTATGTAGTTACTTTTCCGTTTCCAGCCAAGGAAATCTCGTGATGAATGTTGCCAGCTGTGAGATTTATGCCCAGGCTTCATCTTCCATCCGATATGCTCAAAAAACACCCCCAAAAAAGCTGAAAAAATAGGTGTGGGCTGACAGGCTCGGATAATTATGCTGCTGGGATGCTGACAGTTGGAAGCATGATAAGGTGATGTGATAAGACGGCGCGGCATGTTGTTAGTGCATGTGGTGGTTTATTTAAAGCTGCAGTAATTCCTGCGTTTAGCTGCTTCACAGAAGTGTGCTTCCTGGGATGTTAAAAACAACACAGTTTGTTCCACTTCACAGATAGACTTGTGTCTGTATACATGTGAGAGACTAGGAAGTTCAAATTGGATGAAATCGTAACACTCAACGTTTAGCTGCATGCACTAAGTTTCGTCAGCTTGAACGAATCCAGTCCGATTTCAGAATCTGAAAGTTCTGTTTATATAAACTCTAAACTTGCAATCTTATTCACATTTTTATTTACATTCACATTTATGTAAACAAATATATGCACATTTATAAGAAGTACAACTTGCACATCACGGCACTGTGCATGAGGTATTTTTGAATCCAATTGAGAAGATAATCAAGCATTTATATTATTAGTTTTTGCATATGGATTATTCAGGTCTACACCACCCCTTTTAATCAGATCAAAATTTAATTCTGATCAAGCTCAATTAGATCGTTTGAGGTGTTTACATGAAGTCTTTTTAATCCGACTGAGCCATAAATCGGATTACTAATGGATTATTTGAACATAGCCAATGTAGTGGAAAGAAAGTCCTGGATTTTAAAGAGCCATTCACTTTTTTATATTGCTAAATTTGTGTTACCTTTATAAGATTTTATTTCTGATTTGAATCATGTTTTCAAAAATAATCAGTTTTGGAGATTCCAGTTTTTTCCTTTTCAAATGATCCAGTTGCATGCCTGTTGCCTACATAGCAAGTAACTGCAGGGGGCGTTACCAAGATGTCCGCCAAGTGAACTTGACTTTGTATGCATACAGATACAGATCTTAAGTAAACTGCTCCATTAGTCACACTGCATATTATTTGTCTACCCCTCGACTGTTATTTCCTGAAATATTGAAGCCTTACACACAAGCATGACCCCTTACTTGGAATAATAATTGTTTTAACTTTTTTTTTTTTACTTCAAAAATCCATCTGAATAGTTTTTTAAAGCTTCGAGTTTTAAAAACATGTGCAAAGTCATAGTTGTAGCTAAACTTTTAGCACAATTGCTTTAAGCTATTAAACAATTTTGAGAATCCGCTAAGAAAGTACATAGCAGATAGGTGTGGTTGCACAAGGTTGGAGTTGTTTGTAACAAGGATGCAATGATGTAGAAATCAGATGATACTAACAGCTATTATTGTTTGTGTTAAAAATAATAATTAGCTATTATTATTAATATTTATAATTTTTACTTTTTTCACACTAAAGCACCAATCCAAAATGTTACATTAAGTTTTAGCATCAAAAAGCATCATAATAATATACAGCAGAAAAAATTGTACAACTGTCATTTTTTTTTTTTTTTTTAAGAATTAGGCTGTATAAGGTAAGTTTGATCATTTTTAAATGTTACCTTATTTCAGCCTTTCTATTTAAATGAGGAAAATAGCCTGATATCTTCTGCTTCCAGTCTCAACAAACTAACAGACTAATGTTGGTAATATTTTTGGGAAGAAGGGTATTCCAGCTGTATATTCCGGCTTTTATGAGTTTTATTTTTATTTTTTGGTGTTCTGCTTGAGTGTTGTAATGCTTGAGTTTTATAATATGGCATACCTTTGTAGGTTAGTTTTATTAGTGTAAAGTCTATTTTTCTAGAGTTCATGAGCCAAGGGCATATTTGGAGCATGAGCTGGTGATTTGTGGGCAATTATATTTTTAAGGGCGTCTGTTTCCTACTTGCCCCTCTCTGCATGTCCCCGCTCTGTCTCTGTGATGTGACTGATGGTGCCTCAGGGCTGCCAGTACTTAAATAGGCGCTCAGAGGTTCCAGCTGCTCTCTGCCACGCTCCACTTCTCCCCAGATGGCTCCAAGACGTTCCAGGGACCCTCCAGAGGGCCACAGCCTGAGGAGGCAGCTTTGGAGTGGGCTCACTCTCTCCCTCTGCCTCACAAACAACCACCCTCCTCCCCTGGGCCTCCAGCCCGAAACGGTGACTCAAGGGGCTCTCGGCGAAGCCACAGAACAACCCCCTTACACACGCCATGTAGACACTCTTGGGAGAGATCGCCTGCCTGCTCTATATCACTCGCCAGCGGACCGATGGGAGTCGGCAGATGGCTGTCATGCTGGAGCGTGGGCCACCGCCAGCGTTCACCAACCTCTCCTGAGAAATGAGGGATTTAAGATGGGCAGAAGATTGAGTCTCTGACTTGCTTAAGACTCTGGAGAAGTGTTTGAAACATAGCACCAACTGTTTTACAAAGAGAAAACGGATTGAATCTTAAATTCCAGAACGTTTATGTTGTTTCTGACAGTGTGTGTTATGTATTACTGGACGTTTTTAGTGCAGCAGATTTTATAGCTGCAATAATGAATTTTGCTCTTAACAAATCTATCACAACTGGCATACAGTGCTTAATGGGAAAGTGGGTTTGCCTGAGAGTGTTAATATGAAATATTGTGTAATTTATGACTGTAAAGGGACAGCATTTTAATCATAAAGTTGACTTGGGTTGATGAAGGCTTTCCAAAACCTGTTAGTTTGTCATGCAGTATGTGCTCATGTAGAGAGATCTCTTTTAAGGGTGTTTTTCAACTTCAGGCACTATTAGAAAATAAACTCTCTTAAAACACTTTTCACACTTTTAATTGTTTAATTGATTCTCTTGAATGTCAAGTGTTCCACAGTGTCAGTTCCACCCATCTCAAGTTCTGTGGTGGAAATTAAATGTTTAAAAATTTTTGCAAAGGCTAATTTCATGTAGCATCATTTAATATTTCAGAATTTCATATAGCATGTTATGTATTGAATAATAATAATGATATGTATAATTTACCCAAGTGTGATGGATTGAATTCATCTCACGTTCACTATTTCATAACAAAGGCATGAAGTCCCAAATAAATTTTGGATGTTGTCATGTGTACTCCCAACACAAATAACAATATTATTGTTGCTGGAGCATCTTTATCGTAAAACCAAGACCATATATTGACACTAAACTCTTAGAGTTGTCAAAATTTGTATCATTTGACAATTAACGTTATTAGTATTTTTAGACAGTCGCCTATATAGTAAATGTAAACAAAGTGACACCAAGCCCAAAGGCGGGTCTGTTCACATAAATTTAATCATATAAAAACACAATTTGACTAAATTACAGCTTGATTGGAATTGATACACAATAAATATATTTTGCACACAAGTGATATTTACCATAAAGTCAACATGAAACAGTAAATTGTGATTTTTTTCATTCATTATTGTTACATATGTCCAAGTGTAACAGCTTCTCAAATGAGAAAAATGTAGGCTGATTGTTTTGAATAAAGAAAAAAATAAAATGGAAAAAAAATTATGTGCATGCATAAATAATTTATAATAAACATTTAAACATTCCCATAAAATAAAAAATGTCAATTATGATTTCATGGAGACTTCTATTTTAAAATGACTAACCTTCATAAAAAATAATAATAAAACTTTATTAGGAGCTAAATTGTTTGGTGTGGTGGAAATGTCACCACAACTGTGGAACATAATTTTTTTATATGAATTTATATTAATCATTTTTACACAATGCATATTGAAATGGTTTATTTAATTATTTCCTTTAAACTTCATAAACATCATAATTCATATCATATAAATGTTCATATAAACATAAAAGTGCAGAAAGTTGAAGAAACGCCCTTAAATGAACACACAGAGTCAGCTGTACACTTGGGGGTCTTTGGCAGGCAGTGATGGTGAAAACCAGCACGTCTGAAGGTTAAGGGGCAGGGGCAGCAGCTGTAGCTCAGTTACACCCCCTCTGCCCTGATCCTCAGCAGGTGGGGGTGACCCCTGCCCTGGTCCTGTTACTGTTATCCTGGACCTGACAGGACACATACATCATAGCACCGGGCCCCTAATGCGAAACACATTCCACCAGGGCCTGATCAAAGAGCGTCTGCTCCGACAACAAAGTGCCCCCTAATTCCATGTTTGGACCACATAATTGAAGAGTAATTATGGCTGACAAAACACTTCAATTTTTTTTTTTTTTTTTTTTGCCCCTCCTTCTCTCATTTTCGGTTTTCTCCCCCTCTCTCTCTCTGAGAGAAAAGCCAGATCAGGCCTGTCATAAAGAGTTACAGGGGACCATGTGCTGAATTTGCAGGATGGAAATAGAGGTCAGGCTTTATTGGAAAAGAGCAAACGCACACACACATACGCACATCCACGCACCGCTTTACCCGGTGGCCTGGAATAACACAGCCAAACCTCATGAGGAGCAGTAACACGATCCTATGACCCTCTCAAACAGACAGGGCTACTGTTTCTCTGAAGAGCCGGAGCTGTAACTTCTTCACTAACGGCTCTTAACTGCTCACCATTAAGCCCATGACACGCAGATTCCTTCCCAAAGCAAAGCAGGCTTTGGCTCGAGAAGAATTCGACTAATAAATGTGGCGTTGACAGACAAGACTTCGCTTGGCTTGAAAAAGAACCAGGATTCAGTTTTAGTGTTTGCTGCTCTGTCGGTTCACCATGTTAAGCTACTAGCACCATAGAAGCCCAGAGACTAAAGGCCACTTCCTGTCGGGCAGATCGATATGATAACAAGAGCCCTGGGGTTAGTAGAGATATGAACATTTCATCTTACTGTGGTTTTACTCAGTAAGAGCTTAGGGGCTGACTCTTTCCCACCTGGCCAAATCTTTGATTCACTTTGGGATTATTACTGTGATGTTTACATCTTTCATTATCGTGTTAAGAAACAGAACTTTAAAGCCAAACAAAGTAGCCCAAAGGGAAAGAACATTGTCGAACACACTAATCGCAAACAGGTGTTACATGCGGGTGAAAGTTTGCCTTTGTAGCTTTTGGATCGGGTTCCATTGCGAGCGTGCCGTGCTAACTTGAGATAATGCCTACGGCCAATTTCTAGACAGGAAACGCACAGGAACAGGGCTTTGATTGTGTTTGTTTCCCTCGTCCTGCTCTGTAGTTTTAATGGGCTGAGCAGAGACTGATGTTGGCAGGGGCTTTGCTCTACCGCTCTCATCTCTCCATCTCTTAATTAGGCTTATCTGCTCAGTGCTGGTGCCAGGCGGAAGCTCGCTCTTTTTTGAAGAGCAATAGGCCGGGCCTTTCAGCTGCTGTTTTGAGGTCAGATGATGGCACAAGGCCAAGCAGAGGGGCATAACCCCTCTTCTAATTGTAGAGATTACAATCAGAGGACTCAGACTCGTATGGAGTTCTAGAATACAAAACCATTTTTTAGAATACTCAGTCTGTTTAGAGTGCTAGAATGTATGCTGTGTATCAGAATCTGACTAAGAAGAACCCTTTAGGATGTTAAGACTTTTAATGCATTTTGATATAATTGATTTTTTTTAATTTTTTGAAACCCTTTAGTCTTTAAAAATAATTATAAAATAATAAAAAAAAATAATAACACTGTTAAATATAATTATTAGCAATCTCAAAATTAATTTTAATTTAAATTCACTTGTAGAATTAAAAATTATTTATTTGAGTTAAATTTATTTAGACAAAGTAGTATTGATGTTATTGATTATTAATATTAATATTGCCCATTTATTGGTTTTTGGAATAACATGAGGATAAATATCAGTTTATTGTTATCGGCCAGTATTTTAATATGGTACATCCCTAGAATTATGTCAAATGCAGTCACTACAATAAAAAGGAAAAACTGACACGAGTGGGGAAGAAAAAAAAAGAGTAGAAAATACACATTGATGTTTTTTTGGCTGCCGCTTATTAGAAATAATTTTTAGTTCACCCTCTTAACTGCACATCAGGCAGACACCTTTTCTGTTTTTATTTTGTTTTTCAGAGAGGGGTGTTTGTGTGAGATCACTTCTCAGGGGTGTGATTGCAATCTGCACTGCCGCCACCTTTGGTGAAAATCCACACTTCTGGGGTGTGTGTGCATGTCAGATGGCTTTGCTTCACACCCGCTGCCTAGTGCTCCCCTCCGCCACTTAGCATGCTAATTAATCCCAGTGACAGCCATTGGTGTCACTCACCCCTCACTCCCATTGCGACGCTGCCACAGCAACACTCCCACAGGTCCCATCCTGCTTTAGATGGCCTGCTTTTTTAAGAAGCCCCACTGTACACTAGGATTACAATCCCAGTCTCAGTCTCGTTTCTTGACACAGGGATTTATGCAATTGTGGGTAAGGACGTGAGGGAATATATTATTATCCAAAAAAAACTGAAATAAACAAGTGTACAAAAATGTGTGTGTGAGAGAGAGAAATAGTGTGTTTATTAAGCCTCTTGGGAAGGGAGGGAGGTGAAGACTGTAAATAATTAGTACTGGAGTGCTGGAGTTTGCCCGTTTGATCTCTCCGATGGAAAAGCAAATGTAATTTAGCATGCCGCGAGTAATTTAACAGTTAGCATGAGTTCCTTTTAATTTCATTTTGCTCAGCATCACTCTCTCAAATTAAGTATTTTTGTTGTTTGCAAAGCAGATCTTTGGCAGCTTGGCAGGGCCGCCAATTAGATAGCGAGATGTTTCCGTTGGTGTTTAGTCACCTAGGCTTGTTTGCGTGTTGAGAAGTGTTTATGTTGATTGTTTGAGAACAATTGGATCAAGCATGTCTAGAAAAATAAATTCATAACTAATGATAATGGCACTAGAACTAAAACTGTTCGGCACTTGGAAAATACAAATATTAGCGTTTCGCTCTATCCAGCACATCTGTGCTGTGTTTATTGCCAGTACAAATTGTTTATTTGTACATATTTAAATTGAGTTTTAAATATCAAATTTAAAATATTGCATTGAGGAATACTTCTTTACTGTGCGCACGCACACACACACACACACACACATACACATACACAAATGCACAGGCTTCTTAGGGTTTATCTCAGCTGGTCAGGGAATTGTCAATTAATTGCTGGAGGTGCCTGTGGCTAGCAGAGCCCTCTGTTCAGCACCACATCCCCTGGAACAGGAGCTCCATTCATCCATTCACAGTTGTTTGAGAAGACACACACCTACCTGTAACCTATGATTTTTATAAGTCATAAATAAAATAAAGATTATTGGAGTACTTTTAACAATGAAATACTGTTTTAGTTATCTGCTTAAAAATGTCATGTTTAATAGATAGATAGACAGACAGACAGACAGATAGCATTTACAACATAAAATATGTATTTACTAGTGCTGTCAAACGATTAATCGCGATTAATCACATCCAAAATAAAAGATTTTGTTTACATAATATATGTGTACTGTGTACATTTATGATGTATATATAAATACACACTCATACAGTATATATTTTGAAAATATTTACAATTATTTACATGTATATATTTATATTTATATAATTGATATTATATATAAATATATTTAATATACAAATATAACATATTTTTCTTAAATATATACATGCATGTGTGTGTATTTATATATACATAATAAATATACACAGTACATGCACATATAGTATGTAAACAAAAACTTTTATTTTGGATGCAATTAATCGCGATTAATCATTTGACAGCACTAGTATTTACATATTTTATGTTGTAAATGCTGTCTGTCTATCTATCTTTCTATCTATCTATCTATCTATCTATTAAACATGACATTTTTAAGTAGATAAGTAAAACAGTATTTCATTGTTAAATGCACTCCAATAATATTTATTTTATTTATAACTTGTAAAAGTCATAGGTTACAGGTAGGTGTGTGTCTTCTCAAACAACTGTGAATGGATGAATGGAGCTCTGTTAATGATAGGTGGTGAGTGTGCAGCAGCATTTCAGATGGATGGTGGTAAAACAGAGACAGAGGATGATGGAAGTGTGCAGCAGAATGAATATTAATGGTGGGCGTCTGGGCCAGAGCTAATGATGAGGAAAATTCCCTAATAAAAACTTGATGTGATGGGCAACGACCCGCGGGGTCACCAGAGAGACCTAGAGTTAATAGTGTGCCATCAGGTGTGGGGAGCAAAGTGATTAGAGCCACACATCCGTTCCTGCTGGAGAAAAAGAGAGACAGTGGGGTAGACACAG
This sequence comes from Schizothorax lantsangensis, assembly GCA_027422415.1. NCBI lineage: Eukaryota > Metazoa > Chordata > Actinopteri > Cypriniformes > Cyprinidae > Schizothorax > Schizothorax lantsangensis. The sequence goes on from CM049856.1 coordinate 14,095,516, forward strand.
AGAAATGGATAAAAATAGAGATACTACAGTATGATTGAAAATTAGAGAGCGTGATGAAGAAAATATGAAGGAAAGCAAGAATAGTGCACATCCATGTCTAATCTGATTTCTATACAGGCACATTTTTAATGTGTGTTTCTGCATTGTCTATTTGTCCTATAGATCTTTATTTTGTCGAGATATTCAGTTATATCATAATTGCATACATTCATCCACATATTTTCCGCTTCACTGCTTTTTTCCAGAGGGTATGAGGAGAAGCATAACAAAGATGGCAGCTGGCATCAGAGCAAATGTCATCTGCGCATGCAGTGATTAAAACGCAAACAAAGTGGACTGTTCCTCAGGGAGGAGCCATAATGGTACAAACAATGCAATCTGATGTATTTAATTGTCTGAAAATCTTTCTATTAATCTTTGATTAAGCCGGCAACTGTTTGCTGTCTAACCTTCTTCAGCACTGAATGCCTGTGGGAGTGAACTACACATTGACTCGTGATTGTTTGTTTGTTTATTACGGGGGTAGAAGAGTGTCTTGCATCTTGAAATAAACCTTAGTCAGAGAGGACGCCATAGTTAATTTGACATGAATGAAAACGAGGCGGTGAGGGACAGAAGCGCAGTTCATTGTGTATCTGGCTAGCTGACTGAACATTAAATATATGCCTTTCCGATAACTTTCTAGTGGACAAAAAAGTAAAGAATGTAAAAGTAACCTTGGATGTTTAAAGTGGTCATGACCTAGGACAATTTATATTCAAAATAGATTTCATAAACAATTTACATAGACATATTTATAATCGTGTTTCATGATTAACTCTCTTTGAATGTACTTTTTGTCCTTGTGAAATTGAAATATATATATAAATTACTAAATAAGTAAAGTGGCTGTGAAGACATGTATAATGTTTAAAATATTTCCTTTTCAAATAAATGCTGTTTTTTAACATTCTATTCTAACCCTGAAAAAAAAGTTTTCAACATTGATAATTATAAGCAAATCATCATCATATTAGAATGATTTCTGAAGGATCATGGGATACTGAAGACTGGAGTAATGACTGCTGAAAATGCAGCTTTATCATCACAGGAATACATTATATTTAAATATATATTCAAAAAGAAAACAGATGTTTTAAAATGTAGTAGTATATTCACATATTTTGATCAAATAAATGCCTTGGTGTGCATGAGAGCATAAGAAAATCACACTGACCCTTAACATTTGAAAATAAATTATTTTAAAACATATACTGTGTAATGATAATTAGATAAAAGATTTGAAGTTTTAAATGTCCTTACATTATATGCTCTTTTTATATTTCAGACTTTTCTTTGTTCAGAAGGGATTTCAGTGTCAATGTCATATGGCCACATCACTTTTCTTTTTTTGGAACTTCAATTATGGCACTGGTTTGCACATATGATTTCATCTTCCCACTCTTTTTTTTTCTTTCATAAACACACGCACTGCGTTTACCCTTCCCTCCCACTCTCACTTGTGGCTGGCAGGTTGGGTGACAATGCCACCCTTGGTTGATCAGCTAAGCGCGTTGCCCTGTGGCACCATCTGTCTGTGCCAAGCTCCACCTCAGGGCGCCATCTCACATCTGTCAGCCCGAGCAGCTTAGCTGACAAGTTATTTTAAAGGTAGACGTACCCTCAAGATAAACAGACACATTTACATACATACACACAGGCACAACACACACACACACACACACACACAAATATCTTGTACCTGCTAACCCTTTCCTGTTGCTGGCACGGCATCACACAGAGAGTGTGTGTGGCTGATGTACGTCTAAGAATGGCTCTCGATACTTGAGATTCAGCTTCTTATACACCAGCATTTCTCGTCACTCTTTGCATGGCTCTAAATCAGTGGGTATGGTGCTATTTTAAAAATATTGAAATAGCAATACTGCAGTCTCCGAAGGCAGCATCCTAATTGTCATGAAACCTCATAAGTGATGATTTGAAGCACTCTTCAAAGGCAGCAACTCTGCATCACAATATAAACTCGGAATTGATTTTAATAGATTTTGATGTTAGCATGTTGTGAAGCTACTGGCACAGTACAAAAAATAGATATATTTTACAAAATAAATATATTAAATTAGTGCTGTCAAACAATTAATTGCCATTAATCGCATCCAAAATACACATGCTTTATATATTTAAAAAAATATTTACATGTATTTACATGTATATATGTATATTCATATAATTTATATTATATATAAATATATTTAATATATAAACATAATATTTTTCTTAAATATATACATGCATGTGTATTTATATATACATAACAAATATACACAGTACACGCACATATATTATGTAAACAAAAATGTTTATTTTGGATGCGATTAATTGTTTAACAGCACTAATTTAATTGTTTATAAATATTATTAATAATAATAATTTTGTAATACAATAAAAGTATTTTATAGCAATATAATTCAATGTTTTTATTTTATTTTTATTACCTATTTTTAAACATTTCTAATGAACATTTTTCTCGATTTGTCCACTATCTTGGATTTTTTTTATTTATGTTTTTTATTTTATTTTTACACTGCAGTGCCTTATGGGATTGCCTTCTCCATAAAGGACTTTTTGCTACCTTTTAGTGCACACTTTATGTTATCTGCCACCTATGATGCCTTAAAGTGTTGCTTTTTGTTGGCAGCTCACTGGGTTTTGGAAAAGAGCTTCAGTATTTGTGCTCTCCTCAGTCCGTTAGCATTTATTCAGTGCTCATGGTCTGGAGAAATGTCTTATCGGGGAGGAAATTGCCTGCAGATGTTGGCGAGGTGCTTGAGGGAGAGGGTGGGACGGAACGATCAGGCTGGAGGTTGTTAGGCCAGGCAGCAGATGACTGCTTTCTGACGGGTGAGAGAGAGACAGGGAGCTGCCCTGGACAGGCCACACTCTACTGGTGAAGGAGCCATTTTTCCTATATCCAGGGCCTCCTGGCTGTCACGCTTCCCTCCTCATTTGTTCCTCCGCTCCTTCATCCTGCTGTACTGTAGGATGACAGCTGGACGTCACGCAGATGCTGTGTGAATTAGTCCCTGAATGTCATCAGGTCTGGATCCCGGCTCTGTTAATGGCCTAACCCAGTCAAAGGTGTCGAGATACATTTCCTTCTCCTCGCTGCTGCAGCTGACAGCAGCGCTGCTGTTTTTTCTGCTAAGTGAGGTTAGATTTCACTTGGGTTTAATGTTAAAGGCTCAGACCCTGAACGCAGAGACAGGGTCATGGGCTGGATGATTAGCAGTTATGTAATTTATGTCACACACCCAAGTCTGCCATTTGTGCACTGTCAGGTTTAGCTTTAGACATTTGAGCTTAAAATTACATAAGCACTGAATACATAAATAGTGTAGTGCAGCATTGGCTTCTCTAATGTTGTGTTAGCTCGATTAATGTTTTAGTGGTTGTCGTCTGGCTTGCACTTTTGTGTGGATCTTTGATTTATCTTTGACATCTACTTGCAGTATGTTTGATCAGGGGGGCAGTCGTGGCCTAATGGATAGCGAGTCGGACTTGTAAGCGGAAGGTTGTGGGTTCAAATCTCAGGTCCGGCAGGGATTGTTGGTGGGGGGAGTATCCTCCTTCAATACCACGACTGAGGTGTCCTTGAGCAAGGCACTGAACCCCCAACTGCTCCCCGGTCGCTGTAACATGGCTGCCCACTGCTCCGGGTGTGTGTTCACTTAGGATGGGTTAAATGCAGAGAATACATTTCACTACTGGTTATGTACTCTCTATGTAATTGTGTATGTGACAAATACAAATAATCTTAATCTTAATCAGGGGTTCTTAGACTTTCTCAAACCATGGACCAAAAAGACAATTTGTGTTTACTTGAGATGCAAACTTGAGAAATCATATACTATGCTATTTTGGGAGAAAGAAACCTTTTTTTTTTCTTTGCAGAGTGATATCATCCAAAATAAAAAATGTAAATATATTTATATTTCACAATTAATTTTTATTTTTTTTGTCTTTTTCTCAGTTCTTTCTTTTTATATATATATATTTTTTTTTTTGGGATGATGTTGCATAAAATTAAATAAAATAATAAAATAAAAAAATATATATATGCTGTTTTTGGAGAAACAAATCATTTATTTTTTATTTTATTTTTTTACTTTTTTTACTTGCAGTTTCACTTATTTTAACTATGGAAATAATCATGCGTTTTATTAAAGCTAGATGTGACCCTGTGTTTATTGGTACACAATGCGCTTTTACAAGTAGGCTACTTTGAGAAACACAGAGTAAAATTAATGATGACACATGCAAATTATAGCATTCAGTTAAACTGTCCCAACATTCCTGTATTTTTGCTGTAAGCTTATTATTTCACATTCAAATGGGTTTTAAATTCAAGTTTGCATTAAGAATAAGGCTGAAGAGAAAAATCCTTTCCTTCTCAAAAATGTGATAAAATGTGATAGATGTTTAGTATTAAGTTTATGAAGAATTCCAGTATCTGCTCAGTATGTTGTGAGCCACACATCAGTACATGTTACAATGTCACCTTGGCAGTCATGAGTCTTCAATATCCGCCTCAGTGTGGCATAACTCGCTCTGTATGGTAGACTTGGGGAAGCGGTGGTTTCAATCTTACAGCACAAAGGTTCCGGTGAAATTTCTTGCCTCTCTGTGGCCCAATACTCAAAGCCTCACTCTCAGCAGACAGCACAAGGCACGCCGCCATTTTCTCCTCGGAGCGTCTGACTCTTAGCTCAGCGCTTGCTGGGCCTGTTTTCGCTTCCTCTCTCTGTTCGTTTTTCCTCTTCTATCCATCTCAACACACGCACACACACTCCTTCTTTCCGCAGAGCAGAGAGTGGGAGCTCCAGGCCTTGATTTGCCAACACATTTCCAATGATTAAAACGTAATTAGCGCTAGCGAGCGCCTCCTCCCCGGCTAATTTCGCTGCACGCTGTGACAGGCAGGCGGCCGGCGGCGGCGCGGCCCCAGTGGCAGATGGAGAAGCAGGCAGCAGGAGGGGAAAAACCATTTTGCCGCGCCATGGTTTGCATCAGAAAACCATCAGGACGCGCAGCTTTTTCTGTGGGAGGTAGGAGGAGAGGGAGAGAGAGAATGAGGGGGGACGAAGAGGTGGGGCACGTAGCTGTCCGTGGCAGCGCATCAAATTGGCACTGTCAGAGCTGACCCTGGCAATGGTTGCCATTCTTCAAGCTGTCCCCCACTGCCACCCACCATAGCCCGCAGGCAGAGCGAGAGAGAGAGAGAGCGACAGCAGAGAGTGAAAATAGCATAGGGAAGAGGAGGAGGGATGGAGGGAGAGAGAGAGAGCGTACCAACCTATCGTCAACCTTCCGGACCCCCGCTGCCTCTGTAATCAAGCTCAGATCAGTCTCAATTAATTTCAGCGTTCGTTGACAGTGCCAATTACAACACAATGGCAAATAGACCATGAAATGGAACGTCGAACACTTTGCGTCCTAACTTGACATTTGACTGCGGTTTTACATCAATGACTGCTAAATAAGAACAGAACTCTTTATGCGCTGTTTTCGAACATATTTTTGAAGCATATTTTTGTTTGCTGTGTTTGGCTCGTAGCAGTGCTGAATTTAAACCACAAATTTTTCATTGTGTTGGCCCTTCACCAGAGCGTGTCATGCAGGTTTGATGTGGGCTCCGAGGTTTTCGTTTTTGAGAAGTCTGGTTCAGCTCGGAGCCTCGGACTCGCTTTTGTTTCTTTATTGCCTGCCGTTGTTAGCCGCACTTATGAGGCATATGGGATTTGACTTCAAATAGGAAAGAAATTAAATGTATTTTGCTTAAAGATATTTTCATGTAAACGCTCTGTTTGGAAGTTTGTCATCGTAGATGTGTTTTTAAAAACCAGCCAATCAGAGACTTACAGTCCAGTCCAGACTTTCAAGAAACCATGAAATTGTTTAAAGAGTGCTGTGTTGACATTTCATGTTGTAACAAGATGTTGGCAACAAATCAAAGGGCTTTTCCCATTTCATATAGCCAGTGGACAAACCACAAAACATTGAAGGCATTGCCTTTTTGTCATTTACTTCTCAAACCAATTGATATTTAGTATGAGCAAAGGTGCATAATGAACCATGATTCCTTAGTTTTCATGCTTCATGATTTTTCTAAAATATGTCAAATAATTTTGATTTAATGAGGCTTTTCAGGATGTGTTTAGCTCCCATGCTGCACTGCTGCAGTACCGACTGCATGAACACTACTGGTCTCATTCGGAGGCCTAATCAGCTCCTTACTCTTCCTCCTCCGCTGTATCTGAGGAGTGTGTGTCTAACTAAAGCAGATGGCTCTCCTGTTCCACTGAGGCCATTGGCTGTTTTAATAAGCTTAACATGCTATATTGATCTGCAGCCAAGATCAATTGGCGAAGTGTTTGGCTTTGAAATTAACACCACACCAGAAAAAAATCAAGAAAATGCTGAGATGGATTCCCAAGTTAATCCATCCAATATGACTGTAATACCAAGTGTTTTAGAGGAATTAAATATGTTGGACTGACCATCATTATGCCAATCTCTTCATATTTACTTTCGTCAGCATCCTTTACTGTTGTTTTCTTCGAACTTCAATCTGCTCAAATGGATGTGTGCTTCTTCAGTCAGCAATGAATATTATATATATATACAGTATATATATATAGTGTATATATGTTTTTCTTTTCTTTTATTTGTAGAGCTATCATATTTTATTTGTGACCTCTTTAATAGATGAAATAGAACAGGAAATGATGGAGAGAAAGCCAGGGATCGAAAAATGTCACTGCACATGAATCTGCATCTTCCACATGTACACAACAACCCATCATTATGCATTATGCACTAAGCATTATGGCGCGACTCTGACGTTCTAATATGCTTTGAATCACAACATGTAACAGATCGTGTTTTTTTGTTTATTTGTGAAAAGTGCAGCTTCTCCTGTTAAGGACAAACAAGCTGCCTGCCCTTACCTGTCAAATCTCATCTTACCTTTTCCGTTACTTTTACTTTCCCACTATAATGATATTTCCGTCTGGACCCACCCCTCCTTTCTCAATTTCTTCTCTCAGCGCCAGTAGAAAAATTTGCATACCTCTATTCTTGGAAAGAAGGAGCAGGAGAGAGAGAAAGAATAATGACAGCAATTTCTTCCCTTTCTCCACTTGCTGGCTTGCGAGAGAGTGTCGTTTAGCGGCACCTGTGTTAGCGACAGGCGCGTGGATGAGAAGCGAAAGAGAGCAGTTGATTAAATCATCAAGTCGCAGCGCAGAAAGTCAATTCTGCTCACCGTCTACAATGATATCCTTTTATCCTGACGTAATGAGCTATGGCACTTTTGCATTGGGTAATGCGATGAGTTCTATTAGCGCGTTCCATTTGCTTCACAAGCAAGGCTGAGTCATTTCGTTCCTCTCATATCTCCGCAATCAAAGCGCTAGGCTGGGCGCGGGGAGCACTGACACGCCAATGGAGATGCCAATGGTGTTTTTATGGATAACAACACACTGGAAAAATATATTTTGCTCATTATTTTAACTCTTCACGAACCTTGGCTAGGCCAAATGAGGGGGAGCCCCGGGCCTTTTGGAAAGCTCCATGCAGCCGTGCATGTTAAATCAACCATTATGGCCCAGGATGGGAACAGAGTTAAATTCAGTTATATTCAGAAAGCTTCAATAATATAATGTCGATTTTGTTTCATAGCATTTTTACTGTAATGCTAACAGTATTAGCTTGCTGGCACACACCAGAGCAGTAGGTTATTAACATCTGGTATGTGTGTGTTTATTGGTTATGTATAATACATGAGCCCCGTATGTCTCGAATCCCATTGGACTAGGGCTGTAAATTGGATGCTGCTCATCAGGCCCTGTATCAGGTCAGACGGGAGGGACTTGTGCCAGAATATACCCCCCCCCCCCCCTCTCTCTCTCTCTCTCTCTCTCTCTCTCTCTTTCTGTGTCCCGTCCTCTCACTTTCTGTCCCTAGCACTCAGTCCTTGCAGGAATACGTTTCCCAGAACTGTCAGTCATTCAGAGCTGCCACAGGGTTAAGCTCCGTTTGGTGTAATTGTCCCCGAAGACCTTAGGCCCCGCCCCCTAGCAGGCCTTCATTAGGGAGTCCAAGCTCAAACCCTGAATGCATATCACCCAGCCAAGTCATCTGTGTGCTTCTTGCTAATTAGCAGATAAAGAATTAAGTGGACCTTGAAATTGAAATTGGTCAGAAAGGCTTAAATTCAGCATTTTAATATCATGCTATGTTTATTAATTTTTTTTGCCAATTATTCATTGGCTTATTTTGCATTGAGACACCAATGCCCTCTGTTGTTTTGTCTTGCATTTGTTTGTTTTTTTCTATTCTTTCGGTATAACATCTGTAATATTACATGTGGTTCTTTTTAGTGAATCAAAAACATACAGTGCGATCAGTGTAGCCCACTTCTGATAACAAATGACTAATGGATTGTTTCTTTTTAGTGAATCAAAAACATTCAGTGCTACCAGAGTATTTTGATTCTGAAATTGAATGACTCTTATGAATTGGTTCTTTTTAGTGAATCCAATTTATATTCTAGAGCACCTCCAGTGTAGTCTGATTCATGAAAAAATCACTCATATGAGCCAGTTCTTTTTAGTGGGTCAAAAACATACAGTGTGACCAATGTAGACCAATTTTGACAATAAATGACTTGTATGAACTGGTTCTTTTTAATGAATCAGAAACATACAGTTTGACCAGTGTAGCCCAATTTTAAAAACAAACAACTTTTATGAACTGATTCTTTTTATTGAATAAAAATCATACAATGTGAACAGTGTAGTCTGATTCATGAACAAATTACTCTTATTAGCTCTTTTTAGTGATCTAAACATGACCAATGTAGTTGAAATATCAAAATAAATGTCAGTTTTGAGCTGGTTCTTATAATGAATAGTTCAATATATGCTTTGAATCAATCTGAAACTGTCCTGTATAATTTACAACATTAGAAGGTTTGAAATATGCTCACATGAATCAGAATAAAATCAGGAATCTGAATCAGAAACTCAGCATACCAAATCCTAACAAACATTGAATCCATTTAGTGTTAGCTATTTTTGACCAAAGTAACCAATTCACTGGATTTAAGGATTGATTTCATGAGGAAAATGCGATGTTATTTCTGTAAACAACCAAACTCCGTGTACAGAAGATGATTAAGCAGCAGACTGACAGCTGTATTTAGCTGCAGTGAGTCTGTGGCCTATGAGACGTGAAGATAGTTGGACTCGTAGTCTAGTTGGTGTCGGGGAGAAAAAACCCTGCTGGTGGTAATAGGCAGATGTAATGAGGCCTGGCCACTGAGTGAGATAAGAACAAGAACAGCCTTTTCCTGCTTAGACTTTTATTACTCTGCTGATGAGCTGTGCAGTGCGAGACTGCCGAAATCAGATTTCCACTTCATAATAGCTTTATATTTAAAAGCAAAAAAAAGTGTTTCAGCTCCATCACATCTAGCAGATTCTGCACTGTTCTAATGTCTCCTTTTTCTTTGTCTTACAGTGTGACAGCGAGAGTGACCAAGAAGACAAGGTAAGACTGGGCCTTATTATTTTTGTTACAAAACCAGCACTGTGTTGAAATCTGTATTTTATGTTTTTGTATTTTTTTTTACTTTACACATAGGAATTCTCAATGTTGAAATGTGTCGTAATACTTTCTCTTATCCCACCATAATATGCAGAGACAACTACAAAAACCCTGTTTTAACAGCGATTATATCACTGGAGATCACTGGAGATCACGTTGCTGTTTTTAGGTGGCAGATCAGCTCTCTCATTGACTGCATCAGATCAACGCTAGCTTGCATAAATCATTTGTTGCATTGCCTCTGGTTGCTTTGATGGAAATTTATTTTTACAGCACCAATTTTTACTTTGGTTATGCATGCAGTAAAAAAATTGCATAAAAGTATATGTACATAAATAAATAAAACAATTATATTATTTATAATTTATTATTGTTATTATATTGTATTTATTTATATACTTATTTATTAATTAATTTAAATCTCCAGCTGACTGATAGAATTTATTTAATAAAATTTATAATAATTTATTAATATATATTTTTTTTAAAATATTATATATTTTTTTATAATTTATTATTATTATTAATTGATTAATTAATTTATATACTTATTTATTCATTAATTTAAATCTCCAACTGACTGATAGAATTTATGTGATAAAATTAAAATTTTAATTATTTTTTAAATATTATTTTTTATTTATTATTATTATATAAAATTTAATAAAAAATTAACAAAAAAACTAATTTTAATTAATGTACTGAATTGTGCTTTTCACAAATCCCATGAACTGTTAGGAAATGCAAAGCTAGTTAGTAGTAGCAGCTGTAGTGCTAGTGTTATTAATACCATGTTACATCATATAGCACTTCTAAAATGATCTTTATTCTTTTTTAATCAAACTTGAATCAATGAGAATCCAATATTAGACTCTACTTAAAAGTGTGTTTCTATTTAATTAGAATTACCATCTTGTTAATGACTGCGAGAAGGCCTTAATTAACTCTGCATTAATTATGAACGACTAAATGGTGTGCGAAATTTGAAAAGAACCATTATGAGCTTCACAAGTTACATTTTACACATATTACTGTGTAACAATTCTTACAGATTTATTTAAGGAACAACCCACAGGACATAGGGTATGATGATTTACGTTAGGTGGAGCTGAACTATTATATCACTCATATTTATGGTGTAATTATAATGAAATTATGCTATTATTTAAATGCATGAATTTAATTAACACTAGGCTCTAGGCTAACTTTTGATGTTAGCTACGAAAAGCTTGACAAGACACATCGCACCACTTATATACTGTCTGCCGAACATCAGCATGATTACACGAAAATGTTGTTTTGTTCGCTCTTTTTGAATGTTCCTCATTTGTTGTTTTAAACCAGTGGTTGTTTGATGACGACGAGTTGAATTAGCCATGTCAGTCAAAGCCCTTTTGTTGTGGCATGGCAGAGATGTGCGGCGTAAGACATTAATCGCTGTTTTGCTCGCTGCGTTCCTGCTTCTCATTATTCCTCTAATGATTTTCACAATGTCATGTCATTCTCTCTGCCTTTGATTAATTATGTGTCAAAACAATGGAAGGGTTTAGTAGGTAAACAAAGAAACAAGAGCACTCTCTTTCAAACGCACACACATTCACAAACACTTCAGAGGGATCTCTTTCTGTCAATAGCTCTTAAAATGTGTTTACAAAACCGTGAGCATGTTGAGCTGCGTTAGCAATAAACGACAGATCCGTGATATTTTCACATGCTTTTTCTCTCTGGGAATGAATTCAGTAGCTCTTTCCCCTGCAATAGCGGTTCCGGTACAGTATATATTCAGCAGCCGTAGGGGAGGACGACTTGTCACATTAATGGGTCAGTTCTATTCATCCACAGACAAACTGTCTCTTTTTATTCTCCTCCGGCCCAAATCAGGAAATGAAAAAAGACACTCTGGAGAAATCACTTTCTGACTTCAAGAATGTTAAGAACGAGGCTTTTTATCCCTCCCTTTTTCCCTTAAATGACAGTGCATGGTCATATTTCTTAATCCGGTTATCAAAATGCCCCACAGGAAGTGATGTCATAATTGTATTTCCTGTGACACAGCTACAGTCAACATTCCATCACCAGTTCAATTGGCAAACGTCCAAGTAATGCATCATTTTAACAGAGCGAAACTATATATTTACTGTAATATGTAAAATATATTAATACGTAATTATTTTTTAATTTTGACTTTTATATGTATGAATATATTTTAGTATTTAATAACAGAAATATATTCATACACCCAAATTTTCATTGTTATATTATTAAAATTATTACTACATTTATTTTAGAAATATTAATATTAAATTTATATTTAACTAGCTTTACATCGAGGCTTAACTCTTACAGTGTTTTATTTTATTTTACAGTTTTCTTTTATTTTATGATTATTTATTAAATAGTAAAAAAAAAAAAAAAAAAATTATTACATTTATTATAATCAAATATTTAATTTGTAATTTTAATAATAATAATTATATTAATTAATATATGAGTTATCTTATAAATTATATTATTTTATATCATTTTAAATAATATATTATTTATAAAATATTTTCAAATGGAATCTTGCTGTAAAACAATTATGTCAGCAATTATTCCTTTCTTTCTCTTAAGTAGTTTACTCTGTAATAATGATGCATTACATGCAGGTTTGATTAATAAGTATAATTGATGGAATGGTGTTTTAATAATGTTATTATAAATAATTATGTTAACATTAAATGCTAATGAAGCTACCAAATAGCTGTTTTTCTTAAAAGGGTATTTTTAACGTTAATGGGAAGCAGTATGTGTGTGTGTGTGTGTGTGTGTGTGTGTGGACGTGTTGCATGAAGTGTGAGAGTGTTTAATGGCCTTTTGACATCTCGTTTGTGTTAGCTGGAGCAGAGCGAGAGATTTATTAAATGGTACAGTCTGTACACTGTTCATCATACGGGCCGGGCCTATTCCAACTGGAACACGGCCCCTGTCCTGCTGTCTGCCCTCTCTGGCTCCCTCTCCTCTCGCTCTCCCGCTGCTGGATGAATTGGCAGCATGCAGGCCGAACAGCGTCCAGAATGCTCTGAAAGCGTTTGGCTGGCCCTGGCAACTGTGGCTGGCCTCCACCTTCCAGGCTTTTGGCTCCGCTTCGGTCCCTGGATGCCCCTGTTACTTTCGTTCTCTCGCTTTCTCTCTCTCTCTCTCCTTGCCAGGGATCTTGTTCTCGCTTCTCCCCACAACCTGCTCACCCCCCAAACCCCAGGCCCCCGCCCCCTGCCCTGATTTGTGTGCAGAAGAAGTGTCTGTTATTAGAGAGAGCAGGTAGGACCCTGTCTTCTCATTACCAGCCGCTCAAGGGGGATTATTATGTCTGCTGTGGCTGGCAGAGAGCGAGCGAGAGAGATTCCACCGCCTGACGGCTGTTTGATGTTCCGCAGCTGCCCGGATCCAATAACGTCCCCTTTTCATGGCGCAGTTAACACTAACAGGTCTGCGCCATCTGAGAGCGTTTAAAGACCGTTGAGGCTCAAGTGAATCTGTACCGACTTTAGCCAGCAACAAATCAGCACATGTGCTCAGGCTTAGTGCCTCTCTACCCTCAGAATCCCTCTTTATGTCTGAGCCATGGTGCAGTGAGTTACACATGTGCTCTTGACACATAAGCCATTGTAGGTTCAGGCTTAAGTATGACGAGTGTAATGTCTCTGTCTCCCTGTCTCATTTTACTAATCTGAAAATGTAAAGCTTGATTTTTAAATCGATATTAAGATGTGTGTGTGTCTGTGTCTGTGTCTGTGCGTGTGTGCGTGTGTGTGTTTACACAGATATTTATAATTTTTATTAAATGTTTTCTTTACTTTTTTATTCATGGATAGATGGATGGATAGATCAATCTAGAAATAACATTTATATTTTTTATTAAATGTTTTCTTTACTTTTTTTATTCATGGATAGATGGGTGGATAGATCTAGAAACAACAATTATAATTTTCATTACAAGTTTTCTTTACTTTTTACTCATAGATGGATAGTTGTTTTCTAGAAATAATATTTATAATTTTCATTAAATATTTTCTTACTTTTTTATTCATGGATGGAAGGGTGAATGGATAGATATTTACTAGAAATAATATTTATAAGTTTCATTAAATGTTTATTTTCACTTTTTTATTCATGGATGGATGGGTGAATGAGTAAATGTTTACTAAAATGAATATTTAATTAAGATTTTATATATTTTTTTTATTCACAAATGACAGACAGATAGATAGATAGATAGATAGATAGATAGATAGATAGATATTTACCATCTCTTTTTTTACTCCTTTCCACAGTTCTCATCATATGTGGTGCATTATGTGATTATGAACATTTATTAATAAACATAGTGCCTTTCACTACGAATAATGCTTTTAAACCACTTTATAATCACAGCATAAACATTACAATCTTGAAGCGACATCTTTAATGCTAAAACCCATTAAATACACAACTGAAACTGTTGAGAGCACAAAGCGTGCTGAAAAATGGTTTTATGTGTACTAATCAATTATCAGCCCATTACCTTTAAGAGGTAGATGGAGATGACAAATCGCACAAGCATGGACAGATTAATCTTAAGTACCTTTAAAGCATCCCACCTTTGGCTCCAAATTAATGTCCTCTTGCATTTTAATGCACTTGATGAGGCCTTAAAAGGGAAAATAAGAGGACCTTTATCGCTGAACTCTTTTAACACCCCTCGCCCCCTCACTGTTCTCACGGGCCTGCGTATCTTCCCCCGTCTGTGTGTGCTCGCCGAAGGCTTTTAAGAAACCGTGTACGTCCTTGACACAAAACCACGATCGAACATATGGGCCATTCTACAGAATTGGTCCAAAGTCAGAGTTGGAAATGTCTTGAATTTTTTATTTTTTTTATTTGTATGTATGCAAATTGTATAATATCCGAGGTGCACATTTCTAGTAATTGAGCAGTTAATTCTCGTATTGTATTTTCAGAATGTTTTGGAATATTTGTCCTCTCCCCAAATTTGTCACTACTGAAACACAATAATCATAATTTAATTAGAAGGATTATATTGACCAATTAAGATTTTGCTTGCATCTAGATTTTTTTGTTTGTTGCTATTTTATTAAAATTTTTCAGAGGTAAATCCTTAACAATTACATTTTAACAATATTTCAAGTGTAATTTATGAGATTTGTTGCATTTTGAATCCAAATTTTCTTTGCAAAAGGCAAAAAGTTAATTATACTGATTTCAAAGTTAAGGATTCATTAGTTTGAATATACATTGAACCAAAAACTATCATAACATCTTAGTTGATAATTCAGTATACTTTATTTTTGACAAAACATTCCATGTTTCGATAGTGACAACACATTTTCGGTAGTGACAGTAATGCTTTGGTAGCGACCACATCACATAGAATTTTAACATACTAAAATACAAAAAAAAAATTGCATTGCTGTATTAAAATTTTGTTTATTTCCCCCAAATATGAGGATTATGTGTTTCCTTTTGTCACTACTGAAACAATGATGGCACGTTTCGGTAGTGACAGTTCTATGGGATAACACCCAAAAAAAAGAAAGATGTCACTACCGAAACTCCACCAATTCTATAGAATGGCCCATATATGTAAACGCCCCAGCTACCTATTCTCTGCTTTTTCCCCCTCATCCGCCTCTTCTCTTTTCATCTTCTGACGATGTTTGCCCTGAGGCGGTTGGAGGAGGAGGAGGAGAGGCACATTAGTTTCTCCATCACTCAGCCGGAGCACTGGCACATTAAACTTTTTTTTTTTTTTATCTCGTCGCCACACATCCGTGCGGTGAAACGGGGCGGGTAATAAAGCTCCGCGAGCGAGTTGTCAGCGGTAAAAGATTATGTGTTTTGCCCTCCCTGCATCTGAAATAAGCGAGCAGAGGGGTGTTTACAGGCTTGAGTGGGCGCTCGTGAGGCCGAGACATAGGCTGATTGCTGTAGAGTGGTCTGTCAGCCCGTGATTTGTCACATACTTCATCATCTCCGTCACTCCGCCGAGCGTTGTCATAGCTAACGTATCGCCCTGCATTTGTACCGACCCGTGTAGGAAATTTGTATTTACTTTGGGGTTTGGAGGAAGCGGCGGGGGGAGTGGTGTAATTTGTTCCTCGTGGATAATGTGACCCTGAGTGGAGCCGGATCATGGGTTAGTTGAAGTGATATTTTCCGGTAATGGTAGTCGTACATCACGGCTGTCAGACAGAGTTAGAAGCCATGCACGTAACAGCTCCATTTCAGCCACTGCAAGCATCTGGGATTATTTTCCATAACCAAGTATGACATGACCGCTCTGCCGAGTGCATTAAATTTTTACTGGCTTTTCTTCCTTTGCTCCGTCTTTCCCTCCCTCTCTTTGCTCCCCAGCCGGGTCAGCGGCGTTTCCCCTGAGCCGACCGGGGGGCTCCGGGCTGGCAGGGTGATTGATGCTCGGGAGACTCGGGAGACTCAGCGTCCCCAGCTGTAGCACTGACACGTCTCCATCATTTTATTTCTAATGACGTGTTTATTTCTTTAATTTCTTTCTTATGGTCGCCGGCTATTTTGATCCTTGTTATTTCCAGGCAAGGTCAGCGCTGTAAATGCCAGAGCTGTTGGAGACGGATCACGTGTGTGTGTTGAAGGCTAATCGCCGGGATCCTGGGGGCGGGTGGGCAGGCAGCGCTCATTATAGGAGCCTACCGCCAAAATTATGTGACGACCTTACAGGCCCTCTGACTTGCCAGACAGCAGAAGGATTTAGAGGGAGAGAGAGCGGGGTGATGCATGCTGCTTGATGGATGGGCAGGTCAGCAGCCTGTGCAGTTACACACCACCCCCTCACCCCTGGCCTTCCCTCTCATTCCTGTCTGCCGCAGAAATGCATTATGGGAGAAAGAGTGTAGCCCACTTATTGCGCTGGTGGAGTGCTGCTATTTGATTGACACCAATTAAACAGACTTTCTTTGGCTAGTGTGTGTGTGTGTGTTATAATTAGTTATAATTATATTAAGTATATAACTAATTATATAATTATATAACTAAATACATAAGTTAAAATTAGTCTGATTAGGCCTATATTATATGCAGATGATATTTTATTTGTTTGTTTATATAATAATAATAATAATAATAACTATGATTTATAATTATTATATATTTTTTTTGAGTTATTATAGGTAAGTAAAATTAAAACCATAAAAATTGTTACCTGAAATAAAATAAACATTAACTGAAATTAATAAAATTCAAACTAACTTATTTTAATTGAGATTTTAATTTATTTTAATGAATTTCTCATTTTCATTTACAGTAGTTTAACAGTAGTAAAATAACTCAAACTGAAAGAGAAATAATAAACTATATAGACTTATATAAAAAAATAATATATATATTTCTTATTGAAAAAAAGATAAATAAGACACATCAATTTATTTTTATTTTTATTTTTTCTTTCCCCTTATTATAGGCAGGTTATAATTAGTTATAATGATATTAATTATATAACTAATTATATATTTATATAACTAAATACATTAGTTTATCATCAGTATTAGATGCAGATGATATTAAGGCATTTTATTTATTTGTTTGTTTGTTTGTTAATAATAATAATAATAATAACTTAAACTAACACCATAAACATTGTTACCTGAAATAAAATAAACATTAACTGAAATAAATAAAATTTAATCATAAAATATGAAGCTTATTTTAATTAACATTATTTTATTTATTTTAATTAATTTCTCATTTTTATTTACAGTGGTTTAACAGTAGTTTAGCTGCAAAATAACTAAAATAACTACTACTAAAATACTATATAATATATATATATATATATATATAGACATACAGTATATAGACATATATATAGACATAGACATATTAAAAAAATAACTAATAAAAATGACCAAAACAAAACGATGTTACTACGACTAACTAAAATAAAATAAAAAGCTATAACAGTATCTCAGTGGTACTAAGATAACACTGCTATATATTATCTAGACAGAATTATTTTTACATTATAAATACATTACTAATGTATAATTTGATAATTGTGTCTGTATAATATTAATATTACTATTTGAAAAAAATCTATATCAGCGCATTCCTATAAAATATTTAATATATAGAACAAAGCAATTAGCATTATGTCACCAATCAATAGATAGAAAACTCAACAGTTTGTTTGTTTGTATGTGTGTGTGTGCGTGCTTGTTTTCTAGTGGAAATGGTGACTTGCAGCTATTGTTTGTGCTGAGCATAAGCAGAGAGGCATCAGAGTGCCTCAAGGCAGTCAGTAATGACCCCCACCGACCCTTACTTGCTAACACAATCACACTCACACACACATTTACACACTCTCTCTCCTCCGTCTCCCCCAGCAGGCAGAGCCTCATTCTGTCATGCTGTATATCTGGGCGCTAACGCTCGCCTCTAACATGTGGACAACGATCAACTTGTTAGTGTGGATTCAGCATCTTCCTTTTCCCTTAGGCCATGATGAGCCTTGCTGATGCCTCCAGATTCCTTACACACACTCGCATGAGAGCCCCTGACGGCTCTTTAGTCCCCGAGGAGAGCCCAGTGTGCTGGGAGGTTGAGTGGTTGGGGTTTGTATCCAGGGCCACTAACACTGTGTGCTCTTGCCATTAGGGACACAAACTCGCAGCAGGGGCCCTATGAACGCAATGCTCTTTTTTTTTTTTTTTGGCCCTGTACTCTCCTGTCTGACCTCTTATGGATAGGGATGGACAGTAGCCCTGCCACAACATCACATGTGGTCTGGTGCTTCCTTTATTCTTGTCTCATAAACTGAGTTTTATCCATCTAGTCAGGCACTTGGAGATGGAAAAAGGGTCAAGATCATTCTTGATTAGTTGTGTAGCAACCCACTCAGTGAAAAAGCATGAATTGCTTTTTCCCTCTGAGCAAACACTATTATTTCCAGCATAGCATAGAGAGGCTGTGTGGAATGAAAGCACACACAAAAGAAAGGTTAACCTGGAGAAATAGTTCAGTGACGTCTTTGATTTTAAGTTTTTATGTAGACTTCCAACCCAAGGCATGAGATATTTTACACTTTCCATTAACAGAGGTTCCCGAGAGCCCTCGACCTCAGCATTCATTTGCACAAGCCAATAAAAGGTAATAATACACCTGTGTGAATCAGACAAGGTTGCCAAGTCCTTGAAATGGAATTGAAGGGAAACATCCCTTGTGAATTATGATAAAGTGGCAAAGCTTTAGGTGAAAATGATTCGATCAGTGTTGCAAACTGCAAACAACATCAAAGTAAGGTATAATACAAGTAAACACAGGCAAATGAATTATTAGGATATATAATATAATATAATATAATATAATTAGTGCTGTCAAAATAAGCGTGTTAACACAGGCGATTAATTTTTCCAGTTTAACGGCATTAAAAATATTTAACACAGGGGCGGAGCTAGTTGGTCACCCCACTCACAACCGCTGCTTTTGTCTCTTTTTTCTTGACAAGAATAGAGTGGGGGAACTATGACGTCAGAACCCGGAAGAGTAATTCGCCGCGGGTTCCTTCGAGATTTTCCTATGGGGTTTTTCAATTTATGAGTAAAATAAAGCCTGTGGTAAACACAACTTGACGATACTTTTACGTTTTGTTCTACAATGTAAATTACACACATCCATACCCAAAACTAAAAATTTGAAGCAGTTATGTTAATTTTTGAAAACGTATGTTTTTAATCAGTAACTAGATAAGAACGTTTGGGCTGTGAGTGTGTGCAGTTTACATTGTAGAACAAAACGTAAAAGTATCTTCAAGTTGTGTTTACCACAGGCTTTATTTTACTCATAAATTGAGAACCCCATTATAAAACCCCATAGGAAAATCTCGAAGGAACCCGCGGCGAATTACTCTTCCGGGTTCTGACGTCATAGTTCCCCCACTCTATTGTGTTTTAGACGCAGAGTGTCTTTACGACCACATCAAATGGGAGACTTTTCAGACGCGCACTACACTTCGCCGGCGCACACACGGCGGCACTTACTTGCTGTAGGCTGTATTATTTCATATTAAAGCGCAAATGAAACTACGAGCATGCGTGTCAGATCCACGTCATGTTCAGCAGCGGCAGCTCTTAAAGTAATAGCAGCCAAATAACCTAATAATCCAGCTGCTCTCATGTCTGTTAATCAAAAGAAAGAAGAGGAAATCAATAACTTTTGTAGCTTTAAAGATTCATCTATATTTCATTTAGAATTTAGTGTTGATAACGTTATTCAATTTCTATATATTTCCTACTTGCTGAAGGGCACAGGTAAATATGACGTATTATAATGGGTTTATATGAAGATAGTTTTAAGTTCACTGCAATTAGAAGATATTTGTTAAAGTTTAATAAATGTTAAAATTGATATCTCTCAATTATACTGTATGTTGAATGGCTATAATGAATGGTTAAATATTAGGGAAAAAAATTCAAAAATTTCTTAGAGACATAAGTAGAGTTGGTATCAGCAATACTCACCTTCAGTCATAAAAAAGATGCCATTAAATAAATATAAAAAATATACTGTCTTTATGTTGTTTCTACATTAATTTGAAGATTGAATGTGAAATTATTGCAATTTAAAAAATATTTAAAAACTTCAATGCTAGGTGGGATTAATCACGATTAATTTCAGAAAGAAAATGTGTGATTAATTAGTTAATATTTTTTAATCGATTAATAGCACTAAATATCATATAATATAATTTAATATTTTTTACATTTCCCACCTAACTAACTAACTAACTAACTACATAGTTTAGTGAAAGATCTACATGTGATTTGTCAGCGTGTACCTGTAAAGTACTCTAGAGTATTCCATTCCATGTGAGACTGGTAGTTGTGTGATGGATCTCACCTGGTCTGAGATGTGTCTAGCTATCTGTGCTCGTGAATATAAATGAGAACAGGTTGACTGTTATCTAGTTTAAATAATGTATGCGGTCAGACCTTGGTTCAGATCCATGTCTCCTAACAGACTTTTTCCTCACACATGATGGAATAGTAGAACATGTTACTTCACGTCTATCTCTTTGTTCTTCACCCTTCACTCTGTCTCTGCCTTCGCATCCTCCGCAGTCTGATTGCTGTTCCCAGACAGTCCAAGGTTAAACTGAGGCCGTATGCATGGTGGATGTCTGTCAAGGTCTTCACACCTACACACAGACCATTAGCCGCTGCGCTGTGACTCATATAGAAACATATGCAGTCATAGTGTTCTTGTCCATTGGCATTTTGGTTTTGTGACACAAATATCTGTAAACTTTGTTTTGAACAGCAATTATTGACTTCAGAAAAGTTTATGGATTTTTTTTCTGTTCGTTCTTTACTGAAACATGCATTGCATTGAGCCCATAAAAAAAGATTTTTTTTTATAAAAGTTTTATTTTGTTATATTTTACATGCCTTTATTTTCATGTTTTTATTTTTTTGTTTTACTTTTTTTTGAAATAGGCATTTTATAACTCCCCTAGAGTTAAACAGTTGAGTTTTACCGTTTTTGAATCCATTCAGCTGATCTCTGGGTCTGGCGGTAGCACTTTTAGCGTAGCTTAGCATAGATCATTGAATCGGATTAGACCATTAGCATCTCGCTCAAAAATGGCCAAAGAGTTTCGATAATTTTCCTATTTAAAGATTGACTCTTCTGCAGTTACATCGTGTACTAAGACCGACGGAAAATGAAAAGTATATCATAGGCTATATCATATCATAGGCTACTGAGCTGGGGACTACTTTCAGGTGCTGCGTAATATCATTGCGCCTGCTGCACTCATGGTACGGCAGCAAAGTTCCTTGATTATTACGCCGGAATGAGAGTATAGTTCCAAGCCATATCAGCCTAGAAAATCACAACTTTTCATTTTCCGTCATGATCATAACGGTTCCCTCGGCTGCCATCAGCACAGATGGAAGGTCTCTCTTTAGAAATGAGCTATCTACCCACCAAAGGGCACATTGCAGGCTTTGTTATTTAGCCCGCTGTGCACGTAATAGCGCGAGTGTGTGCGTAATAATGTGTGTGCAGCCGCACATGCCAAGTCTGCATCGTGTTTGATGAGCACTGAAAGGTAAATTGGTGATAAAATCACTCTATACTCACGTGAATGATGGTAAGACATCCATATTTTACACGATGTAACTACAGAAGTGTCAAGTTTTAAATAGGAAAATTATCGAAACTCTTTGATCATTTTTGATGACCAAATGCTAATGGTCTAATCAGATTCAATGATCTATGCTAAGCTACGCTAAAAGTGCTACCGCCAGACCTGGAGATCGGCTGAATGGATTCAAAAACAGTAAAACTCAACTGTTTAACTCTTGGGGAGTTATAAAATGAGCCTATTTCCAAAAAAAAGTGGAGTGTTTCCTTTAAATAATGGTTTACATTTTTTAAAATGTATTTTGTCATATTTGTTAGTCTTTATTATATTGTTATCGTTTATTCTATTCTTTTTTCAACTTTTTTCTTCTATTTCTTTTTTATTGTGTGTATTTTATATTTTTATTATTTTTTTTATTTTTTTTATTTGCATTTAGTTTAGTTTTATTTTTACTATTTAATTTTTTCCCAATTATTTATATGTTTGTTATAAATTTTTATTTTCTTATTTTTTATTAATCTTTGAGTTAGTTAAGGTCTCAAAAATTTTACATGGTTTGCCCTCAGAAATCACTAAAAATGAAATAAAAATGAAAACAGAGAATAAATAGATGTCATAATAATACAGTTATAAACATGCACTTTATTATTTTATTTTTGTAGGCATTTATATTCTTGTTTTTATTTTATTTTTTAAATAATAGCTTTATTTTATTTTGTTATATTTTGATTTCGTCTCTTTTGTCACTTTATAAGTCTCTATTTTTCATTTTTGTATTTTTTTTTATTTTCGTCTATTTATTTTTCTTTTATATTTTTTTATCATTATATGTATTATGTGTGTGTGTGTGTGTGTGTGTGTGTGTGTGTGTGTGTATATATAAATATAAATATATATATATACACACTACCGGTCAAAAGTTTTTGAACAGTAAGATTTTTAATGTTTTTTAAAGAAGTCTCTTCTGCTCACCAAGCCTGCATTTATTTGATCCGAAGTACAGAAAAAACAGTACAATTTTGAAATATGTTTACTATTTAAAATAACTGTTTTCTATTTGAATATATTTTAAAATGTAATTTATTCCTGTGATTTCAAAGCTGAATTTTTAGCATCATTACTCCAGTCACATGATCCTTCAGAAATCATTCTAATATTCTGATTTGCTGCTCAAAAAACATTTTTTATTATTACGTATGCGTGTATGTGTGTGTTATATATATATTTTTTTTATTATAGGCTTTGAGTTAGTTAAGATTTCCCACAATATACTTTGTTAGACAGTATGTTCTCAAAAAAACAGCAACAAAAATTTGAAATAAAAATGATATAGCAAAGTAATACCTGTTTGTATTGTTATAGACTTGCAGTTAATTATTTCAGTGTTGTGCTCGCTGTAATGTTTCTCCAGGCATTTTCTGCATCTATGGATTTCAACAAAATGACCCTAATGACAAGTGTGCCGGCACATACGCTGAGCACACTGGACATGCAGACTCATGTGTAGACACATCCTTAGTCTCCCGTCCCAAGTGTTCACCAACACGCTTGTTACAGCAGAATAATTGGAGGGTGTTCAGCTTTGCAAAAACAGGTCAGGTCAGGAACATCGTGTCCGTCTGTGTCCTGATTAACCCCAAGAGAATGATCGACAAAAGAGCTCGGCCTGTTGTGCGTGAGGCTCCAATTATGTGTACAAGACATCGCCGGCCTGAGGGAAATTAAATGGAATCCCCCAGCTGGATGTGCAACCGAGGCCTCATGGGAGACATTTCAGCTCTTATTAAAACAGCCCCATTGTCTAGGCTTAAGGGTCCAGTGTGTCAAGCTGCAAATATGTAAAAATAATGCCCATAAGGACTTCGCCTTACATCCGTGTGTGTGTGTGTGTGTGTGTGTGTGTGTGTGTGTGTGTTCATCCACACCCTACGTCTTTTGTGACAGCCAGTATTGACTGGGAATAATGAGGCTGCCCTGTTGACGTCCTGCATTGTGACTGAAGCTCATTTCTGTATGGACGTCTTGACAGCAGCGTGATGCAATGGTTGTGGTATTCTCTCCACTGTCTTTCTGCTGTTATCAGGGCCTATTTAAACACCTCAGCAATGGTCCCTCGGGCTCAGAGAGCAGGAGAGCCATTGATTGTGTCCAGTCTGTGTAAGTGAGGGTGTAAGCGGCTCCGACTCAGGACAGATCACCGACACTAAGTGGCCCTCTGGAGAGAAATGAAGATTAATGAACCGACACTAAGTGGCCCTCTGGAGAGACTGATAAGGTTGTTTAAGATTCCAGAGCTTAATGAACCCCTCAGAGGATGGTTAGTTTGTTGTTTTTTTTAGTTAGAAACTAATGATTAACTCTAGGTTATTTAAACCCAATGTCACATTAGTGTACAGACACTTAATTTAAAGGCTAATGTAAATGTAATGTCTTACAAATAGGACTGATATGAGGTAGTTTAAGATTCCAGAGCTTAAAATTGATTGGGACCCAATGTATTACAATTGAAGTCAATAACAAATGATACTTAAGTTATTTTGAAAAAATAAAAAATAACCTAAAAAATAACTCCATGCAATGAAAGTCAATAGGGTCCAGTTTTGGACCCCACTGACTTTCATTGTGTGGACAAAAGCAAAAAGGTAAGGAAGAAAGTCGCACAGGTGTGGATTAACTGGGTGAGTAAATTCTGAATTTTCATTTTT
Source organism: Schizothorax lantsangensis (assembly GCA_027422415.1). NCBI lineage: Eukaryota > Metazoa > Chordata > Actinopteri > Cypriniformes > Cyprinidae > Schizothorax > Schizothorax lantsangensis. The sequence continues at coordinate 14,120,047 of CM049856.1, forward strand.
TGGGTGTTTTTTGCATAATCGGTTTAAAAAAACTTCTAAAACTAACAGAATATCCAGTCCCGCTTTATATTAGGTGGCCTTAACCACTATGTACTTACATTCAAATGAATCATTTGGTACAATGCACTTATTGTGTATAAACATGTTTTACATTATACTTATATTTGAAAAATACCTGCATGTAATTACATCTGTAATTATTTATGTAATTACATTTATAATTACACTAATGACCCATCCGTTAAAACTTAACCCACCATTGAACCTACCCATACCACCAAACCTGTGCCTCGCACCTCAATAGCAGCAAAAGTGTTTTGGGTTACACTTTATGTTAAGGTGTCCTTGTTACAGTGTATTTATACATTTAAGTACTGAGTAATATTAATTAACTACATGTACTTACTATATGGTTAGGATTAGGGTTTGGCTAAGGGTTACTTGCATGTAATTATGCATAATTTATTGTTATTATAATAGTAAGTACATGTAACGTGTAACAAGGACACCTTAAAATAAAGTTTTACCGTGTTTTGCCATTTTTTTTGATGTAAGTACATAGTTAAAGCCACCTAATATAAAGTGGACTGAATATTCTTATCCGTTGGCTTATCCATTCAATCAATCAAACAGATTTTGCTATTAAATCAAAAGGAATGTTGTAATAAATGTAGTTGTAGTAATGTTTCAGCTGGTTTTAATGTGGGGCGAGGTGGTTGGATGATAAAAACGTTCCTCCCATAAGCACACAAACATATCAGTCCCATTCTTTTAATTATTCAGTGCTGTGGTCCTTCAAGATGCATTTTTCTTCCTTTCAATCTGCCCTTCCTTAGCTTTTATAAAAGCCTCAGGCAATTTGTAAAGGTCTGTAAGCTGAAGAAGCTATTCTCTGCACATCTTTATATTCTAGCAAACGTAAATCATGAGAAAACATCCTCTCTGCACAGACAAGACCCCTACTGAGACATATGACAACAAACGCTTGAAGATAAAGGCGTTTACTGTGACAGAAGAAAGCAGTGCTGTGTGTGCATGTGTTTATCTGTAACAAGGTAATTAGTACCCAGAATCCTGTGTTTCCACATCAAGACAAATAGAAAGCAGTAGAGTACTCTCATTTCTCACATTTACTTTTAACCACTTCTAATTAGACTGTTCACATTAATGCGTCTGTGGATGATTTTTTTTTGTGGTTTTTTTTTTTACAATTCTTTAAATGCAGTTGTATGCTAAAAAGCTGATAAATGTGTTGCATTTTCTATGAAGTTTCCAATTTTTCATTCGACGTGTTTTTAAATTAATCAAAGACAGTAATGACTCCAGCACTCTGGTTTGCTTCGGAATCAAATGAAGCAAGAAAACGTAAAACACAATTGACTATGCAAATTAATGGCATCCATTCACTGTAACAAAGCATCATAAGAGGTGACTGTAAAATATGGATGTCTTACCATCATTCACGTGAATATAGAGTGATTTTATCACCAATTTACCTTTCAGTGCTCATCAAACACGATGCAGACTTGGCATGTGCGGCTGCATACACGTTATTACGCACACACTCGCGCTATTACGTGCACAGCAGGCTAAATAACAAAGCCTGCAATGTGCCCTTTGGTGGGTAGATAGCTCATTTCTAAAGAGAGACCTTCCATCTGTGCTGATGGCAGCCGAGGGAACCGTTATGATCATGATGGAAATCTCAGCTGCCATTATAGGACGGCAACACAGGGTGCACTGCACACGCACTAATGGACTCATTTGTAATTGGGGGAGAGGGAGATGATGTGTGCTTGCATGTGGGTGTGTGTGACATACAGGAAGGAATGGAACAGAAAGAAGGTATAGATATAATTGTGACATCAAAAAACATGTTTGTGTTTGCCTTTTTTCATGCAACTTTCAGTGAAGATCTGTTTAGGATTATATCCTGACATACACTAGCTCAAAAGGTTTTTTTTAAGGGGTCAAGCACCATGGTGCGAGAACCCTGTTGGAATTGCTCCAGTTATTTTATTTTATTTTATTTTGCATATTATTTATTCATTCATTACAAGTTACGCTCACCAAGGCTGCATTTTTTTACGTAAAAATACAATACTAATTGTAATATTGTAAAAATTGTTTTCAGTTTGCATATATTTTACAATTAGTGCTGGGCAATGATTATTTGCGATGAATCACATCCAAAATAAATGTTTTTGTGTACATATAGTGTGTATAAATATATAAATACACACACATGCATGTATATATTTAAGAAAAATATGTTATGTTTATATATTAAATATATTTATATATAATATAAATTATATGAATATAAATAAATATATGTAAATACATGTAAATATTTTCAAAATATACACTGTATGTGTGTCTTCATATATACATAATAAATATACACAGTAAAATAAATATAAATAAAATAATAAATATACACACACATATATCAACAAAAACTTCGCAAATGATCGTTGCCCAGCACTATTTAAAATGTAATTTATTCCTGTGATTCCAGAGCTACATTTTTATCAGCCATTACTCCAGTCTTCAGTGTTACATGATCCTTCAGAAATCATTATTCTGATTAGCTGCTATGCTGAAAACATTTGTTTGCTTGTTATAGATGTAATATTGTTAGATGGTTGCTAATAATAATTCCTTTGACATTGCACCTCAGAAATCTGACCTCGTCTCAGAAATCTGCACCTCATCTTTTGTTGAACTGGCTGGTAAAATAAACTAAAGAGCAGTTAAAAACAGGCGTGAGGCTACATAAAACAAGTGTGAGACCACAATAAACCGGAGAGAGAGACTAATACGAGAAAATTCAGTCAATTAGACATAATTAGATACATGAAATAAACCACCGGAGCTCGCTGCTGGTTTCCCACACCTTAAAGGAGCCCAAACTGTGTAAGAAAATAGGATCAATGAGATTATGTGGCAACACTCGGCTGTGGGGTGCAAGCATGTGGAGTTTGAGAGGGGAGAGCAATGTGTGGTCTGGTTTTTAAAGAGTTCAATAAAACAGTCAGCCTTTGCATAGCCCCTGTTTGTGTACGTGTCTGTGAGTATGCATGTGTGTGTGTGTGTGTGTGTGACTGTCGCATTGCTGCGTCAAAGTAGTAGCTTAAGGCATTTGTAGGCGGATAAGTGAGTTTGGGTAAGCATGGGAGAAGAGAGTTAGCGGGAGACAGGAAGCAAACACTGATACTAATCACTGAGCTCCAGGGCAACAACTGTCCCAAACCCCAAACTAATTCACACAATTAACACTTTTAAACACTTATCTATCTCTCCAGCACTAAAATCTTTCACGCACGCCATTTCAAAGAATCACAGCAGGGGTCTGGAACGCAATAACACCACCATTATCCATTATGTTTCTATTGAATCTGCTATAGAATAAATTACAATTAATAAATAATCAGGCACTCCTGAAAATAGCTGTTTTATATTAGCCATTCATTGAAGCTGAGCTGAAAATGACCTAAACCTAAACATGCACGAAAAAATTAAAGAAGTTTTAGATGTTGTTCAAAAACAAACAAATATATTTTTACTTTTAGTTAAGATTCATTGTGTAAAATTTAGTTAATGTTCAGAATGTCATTTTGTTTTCTTTGCGCACAAAGCTTCGTAAGCACATAGCTTCGTAAAATTATGGTTGAACCGCATGAACTTTATTTTAACGATGTCCTTACTACCTTTCTGGGCCTTGAACGTGGTAGTTACATTGCTGTCTATGCAGGGTAAGAAAGCTCTCGGATTTCATCAAAAATATCTTAATTTGTGTTCCGAAGATGAACAAAGGTCTTACGGGTTTGGAATGACATGATGGTGAGTAATTAATAACATACTTTTTATTTTGGGGTGAATTATCCCTTTAAGATATCAAAGTATAACACTCAGGGATGTGTGTGTAGATATGTTAAAAATGTGAGTTGTTCTATATTCTTGGCTAGTGACATGATATACATTATTCATGGTCATGGAGTTATCTTAACACCTCTCTCACTCTCTCAGTCTGTGTCATTCTCAGATTTGTATTCTCATTTCAGGTCAGCCAGTGTTTTCACACACATTTGATAGGAGGCCACAAGTGAACGTGTAATTTATAGCAGACATCAGTCACCGAGGCATTGCGGGAACTGGGGTGATGCAGTGTTATCAATCAGCTGTATTATTCCGCAGTAAACAGCGAAGGACGCTGTGCAGTAATTGGTAACCAAACACCAGTTGACTCCTGTCTGCTTGCACGAATAGTTATTAGTTATTCTCTAACAGCTGCTGTCATGTGTGTTTGTGTGTGTATGTACCACAGTAATGCCCTAAAGCCTTGGTAATGAGTTCAGTAGAGGGAAATACACAAAATCAATTCTAGCGGCAGTGTGTGATGAGTGTGTTTTTATACTTTAAAATCAAATCTTAAATTATTTTATTTAATATGCAGAATTAAACATAATTTTGTCATGGTATATTCTAAGATATTTAACTCGTGTAGTAGTGTTCCTTGGGGCAAAATAAAAAAACAGACTAGCAAATGACGAAAGCCTTTTTAAAATTACCCATGCTGCTCGTTTTAAAACTTGCTTACCAGTTTGGTGCAAATGGATTCAATGTATCCAAACAAAATGGAGGATTTTTGTGTCAGCCAATCATGACACAACAGTGTTTCCTTTTTCTATCCATTCAATTCACACTGCACAACAATTTCTTTTGTTGAGACACTATAGATTCAGCAGGGTTCCCAGGAAACACTGGAATAGGCAGTGATATTGATAGGACATAATCAAGTGTCATTTAAGACATGCCCTAGAGTTTACCCACTACGAATTTGAATTTGATTTTAATTCTCGCTGATATCACATAAACAGCAAAAAACCTACCAAAACACAAGTGCCGTGTTGCAGCCTTTCCCTGTCATCTGCCACGAGACCGCCTCTCTATTTCCTGTCCCCTTGCTTCCCTTTCTATTTTTTATCTGCTTTTTCATTTTTCCACTTTGTCTTTTTCTACCTGTATCTCTTGTGTTTTCTCTGTCTCTCTCCCTCTCTCCGGGGATGGTGTGATGAGTGGGATGAGTGCAAGCATATGTGTGGAGTGTATGATGGGTTGTTGACAGGCAGGTCTTATCTCCTCTGCTCCGCACCAGTAGTCCTCTGATTACAGCTGACAGCTTGAATCCTCGATAAAAGAGCCGACATTAAAGAATACAGCGGCGAGGAGCAGTCCTCCTCTCTCTCCATCCCTCCCGCGGCTCGTACGCATGTCAATGCTGTCGGGGGAGGAAGTGACATCAGAAGATTCCTCTGACAGTCTCAGGCCCGTCAAGAAAGACTAAGGCAGTTTTCTGGCAGGCTTCCCTTAGGCAAGCTGTGATACCATATTTCTCCCCACACATCAAGCCATCGCCGCGCTTTCTCTTGCATACCTCTCTTTTGTCTCTCTTTCACCAGAAATTAACAGCATCCTCCTGTATCCTGCACTGACAGCATTGTTCACCTTGTCAAAGAGCGATAGCGTTTGAGATTCAGTCTCTGATTGGTGTTTGGGAGAGCGGAGGGCCGACAGGTGGGGGAGGGACTGGGGATTTCCATGCAGAGGTCTTATCAGAGGAGTCTGATGGAGCTTTGGTCCAGATGACATCCCAGCGCAGAGCTCAGAAGGTCTGAAGAGAAGCTCAAGTATCCTATCATTGAGACAGAGAGGAGAGACATACAGAACCTGTCGAAGCCGTAGCCTAACGGTTAGCGAACATACTCCAACATGTTGAGCCTTGGTGCTCATGCAGGTAGCCAAGTTCAATTCTAAAAAAATGTTTACAAAAAAATCTAAAGAGGGAAAAAGGAAACATGAGAAATCGGCACACTATTAATCAGGTTTTTTTTATTTGTCCAATTTCTGAAATTTTTGGGATTAGACATTTTATGTTAGAGATACACCAATATTAATATATTGGCTAATATGATGAATATTTTAATTTTATGGCCAATATTAAAATTCTTTACTATTTTGTCTAAATAAAATGAAACACTAAACTACACTAAAGTTTTAAAAATCATTTTTGTTTTTATTGATTAACTTTTAAGTGCGAGTTACATAACAGCAAAGATAATCAAAAAAAATTGAGAAAGTTAGTGTATTTGATTAAATATTGAATATTGGTGATATTCACATTTCTTGTACTCACCAAGGCTGCTTTTACAGTATTTGTTAAAAAAATACAGTAAAAACAGTAATATTCTGAAATATTACTATTTAAAATAACTGTTTTTTTTAAAGGTCACCTGAAATGATTTGAAACATGCAGCGTTATTCTATGTGTTGATGTCATTTTAACTGAAATAGGAAGACGGGGCGGGACATATCAAGCAGCCCCGCCCCTTTTTTAAATAGCTCTGGACCGGAGCAGAGTGTGTATGCAGTGCGGTGGTTAGCATGACACAGTGCGAAACCAGACTTCTTTTTTCCTCAATGGAAAGCATATTTACATTGTCTGAATCGTTCCCTGTCCCCTATATAGTGCACTATGTGCATTCACCGTACAGAAAATACTAATTCTGTGAACAAGTGACCGATCTCAGCCACAGCTTCAGCATCTATTTATAATGTAGGGGGCGGGCGCTTCGGATTCTAGAGAGCATTTGATTGGACAGAAAGTTTGATGAGAAGCTGAAGTACGAGGTGACATCAAAAAAATCGTTGATCCATTTTTGCGGAAGTGACGAACTGCAAGCTTTGAATGCTTATATCTTCTAAATGCAAATTTTGTCACTGTTTTGAAGCACACTGGCTTATAGATAACCTTAAGACTAACATATTGATACTAACACCCAAAAACTTCAATTTTGATTTCATGGGACCTTTAAATATATATTTTAAAATGTAATTTATTCCTGTGATTGCAAAGCTGTATTTTCAGCATCATTACTCCAGTCTTCAGTGCCACATGATCCTTCAGAAATCATTCTAATAGACTGATTTGCTGCCCAATATTTGTTTGCAAATCATGATTTTATATATTTTTATTGAAAATAGCAATAAATTAGTATTAGCCAATAACTGATACTGCGCCGATATATTATGCATCCCTGTTGTTGTTGTTTTTTTGTTTATTTTTTGACAATATATAGATGTTAGTATGGCAAGTGTGTGTTTGTATGTGTTAAAGTATGTTGTCTGTTCTCCACTTATTGTGCCTAAATTTTATATCCAGTGAGAGTTTTCCCCTAGCCACTGGTAGTGCTTCACACACACACACACACACAGACTCATCTCTCCACAGCCAACTCCCATCTCACCCGTCTGGCCCAGACTCAACTCATTTGGCCTGAGCCAGGGAATTTCAGCAAAGCGTTCTTTTCATTCTGCTCTCATTTATTTTAACTGATATACTCTGATTAAGAGCTTTGTGTCTGTCTCTCTCTCTATCCTCAGAGCGTCAGGGAGTTAGGAAGGGAGGGATGCAGGGAAGGAATCTGCTGCCAAAATATGTGAATAATTAGGGCGAAGGCAGTGGGCTGGTGCCAGGCCGAGGGGAGGCATTTGCCCGGCTTATTAGATCCACTAAAGCACAGCTGTAAATCAGCGTCAGGTCCAAACCCAGCAGCGCTCCAGAAACTTCCTGAGCCAGGACGTGTCAGTTAGCCAGACTGAATACGGCTAAGAAATTAAATTATAGCTGGGCGGCTTGATTTGAACTCCATTTAGCACTGTCATCCTTTTTGTTGTTGTTTTTGTTTTGGTTTGCTATTTCTTCAAATCACTCTTCGGATGAAATTAAAATCACAAATTTGTCTTTAAAACATGAATTTACCTAATCTAGTCACATCCAAATACATCTAAAGAATTACTTTCAAGTTTTTTCTTCCACATTCAATGTATTTTTTTAACGCCATTTCTTCTGTTTCAACATTAACGCTGCAGCTGGATGGGGCTTGTTTCCATTGTTGGAAATGTGATTTAAAACAGTGGAAAGCTGATTACTTCAGCGTCTGAGAGTTGGCGGTGTTGATTTAGTGTTCGCCTGATGAAGGCCAGTTAAAGATGGGCTTCCTCTGCCAGAGTGTTTAGAGAGTGACACATCATCATTACCGAACCGTTTATGGCCCTTCGGATCACAGTCCAGAGAGCTGCTCTATTGTTCAGCGCAGAATTACAGAGTGAGAGAGAAGAACAAATGAGAAAGAAAATGAGCTGGACAGAGCGCAAGGGATTGAGACCCAGTGGACGATTGGCATACGCTGATTCGACGGAGTCTGCCCTCCGTGCCTGAGGAAGTCCAATCAGCTTCTCTATTCAGCTCATTGACAGGCTGCAAGAGGGTGAAATCAGAACGCATTGTTCCTGAGCTGAAGATAATAAGGACCTCGGCAGTGGCGACAATCTCTTCTTTATGCCCCTCATCATGAGAGACTCACCGTTGCGCTCTCAAACGCAAATACCTTTTAGACACGCATCTTCTTGGGGGCTGTGACTCTGAGATGGATCATGTCTTTCATTTTTAGCTTTTTATTCCCACGTTTAATGGAGCGGGCATCATCTGTAGCGTACGTGAAGGTCGGGAAGCACTAGAGGTTGCTAGAATCTTTGAAGGTTTTTTTACTGCCATAATATTTTATGTGGGACTGGAATTGCCAACTGGAATTCTGTGAAATCAGTTTCAGTCTCTCTTGTGCAGTTAACCTCACGTTTGTACTCCAATGCAATGCCTCGTAGCAGCTTTGATTATACTGACTCTACATAGTTTCAGAGGTTACTCTTATTAACTAGTGGAACTCTGAGAAATTATGTGAATTTATGTTTAAGAATGTGTCAGCCAGTTTAACTTAAAGTTAATCTCTGTTAGCTAAGTTCGACTGGTTTGTGTAGATGCCATACACATTGCAGATAGACATCTTTTTCCATTGTGTTGTATCTCAAGGTGTTTTATGCGCATTGCATATTTAAGACAGTGTGTTAGTAATTTTAAATAAATTAGGTGGATGAATTAATACAACATGGCCATGATTTACTTAAAATGCGGGAACTAATTAATAAAATGTTGTCATAATTTTTTGGCATCTGCAGGGCTCCGTAAAAAAGTAAGAATGGGAGTCTTTAGGTATCGATCTGCTTCTCATCCTGGAAAATTCTAATGTGATTCTTGATATACATTTTCTTATTATTATTAATGAATGAGTTTACTGTGAATATTAGTGTTGTCAAATGATTAATCACGATTAATCGCATCCAAAATAAAGTTGTTGTTTGCATTATATGTATGTGTACTGTGTATATTTATTATGTATATATAAATACACACACATACAGTATATTTTTTGAAAATATTTACATGTTTATACATTTATATATGCATATTCTTATATTTTATATTATATATAAATATGTTTAATATATAAACATAACATATTTTTCTTATGTATAATAAATATACACAGTACATGCACATATATTATGTAAACAAAAACTTTTATTTTGGATGTGATTAATCTCAATTAATTGTTTGACAGCACTAGTGAATATAAAATGTTTATGTGCATTTTTATTAAATTGCTTATATAATTATGCTTTTTTTTTTTACAATTATTTTAAAAAGCACCTTAGTCCAAAACAAAATTCAACACTATAAAAGTTGGTTTAAAAAGTCTCTCACAGCCTCTATATTCTGTTGCTTTCTGTTGCACTCGCTCACTTATTAAACGCAAGAACATGTCTTATGTAAACATCCCTCAAGAATGTGTCCAATCTGGGTCAGGTGAGCCCAAAATGATTAAGTAAGACAATTCATCAGCAACCCACCAACTAGTCAATTCGAAAAATATGTAGTTTACACTTGCGTTCCTTTAATCTTTCTTTCCGTCATCGTTTCTCTTTCCTCCCTTTGTCTTTCTCTTGCGTTCTTCACCTCTTCTACTTAAATGCAGTGGCATAGTCAGCCAAAGATGGATGGGTATGATACGCCTGCGCCAAATAGTGAGGAAGGTATGTGTGTGTGTGATGAGGTGCTTTCGCTGGGCTGAGCTGCAGGCGCAGGAGGGGAAGATGTATGAGCCTCAGGGTTCTGGGCAGTGGAAAACAGTGCTCTAAACTAATGATCCACAGCCTGATCGTTAGAGCCCTTACAGCAGCTCGCAGCAGCACGAGGTGCCGTCCCTGGGAAATCAATTCTGGAGTCGAGTCCTGGAGGAGACCCAGAAAGAGGAGGGAGAGAGAGATGAACAGTGGACGAGGGGAGGATGGGTGGGCAGTGGTGAAGAAGAAGAATGCTCTTTTGATCATAAGAGCCTGCAGGCGGAATGAATCTAGGTCCCCTAGAAAGCGGTTCCAATGATAGGCTTGTTCCGGCTCCGTGCCCTCACGTCTCTCACAGCCAGCCCCTGCCGAGTGCAGAACGCTTTGGAGGGTGCTCTGGGCTTGATTAATCTCCCCTAGCTGCAGTGCCATCAATCCTAATACCGCAGTGATGAAATGGTCGGGCGTCGGGGGGAGGGGAGTTTCATAAGTCACTTTCGTAACATATCATGATAAAAAAGGCATCGATCAGGGCGTGCGGAATGATGACGGATGCCGTCGCTCTGGAGAAGATGGAGAGGGCGAGAGATGACGTTGTGTTTGAGGGCTTTTAAAGCTGAACGAGTTTGAAATGAGATCTGGATACGAATCCGTCATATGCCAGAGATGAATATTTTATTTTGTGGTTGACAGTGAGTTTAGGTTTTAAGCCATTGCTCTTTATTAAACCACACACTCAAGCACAGGAACACACACACCAGCGGTTGTACAACAAAACACACCAATTCCTGGTTTTAATTCATTGTTCCCACATTTCAAGTTGGAAAGTATTTTGGACATGTGCTATAAACTGTTTACCATATAATAATACACATATATTAATAAAAATGTCCTTAAAATCAATCAATTATTCAAACTCTATAGGTCTTAACAATATGCAAAAAAGTGAACATTAGCCTGAATAGGTTTTCTATCAAAACACTGGGCCAAATATTATGTTATTTTAAATATTATTTATTCATGTTTATTTATTTAATATATACAATACCGTTAAAAAATGTGGGGTCAGTAAGATGTTTCATTTAGCAAGGATGCATTAAATTAATCAAAAATGACTATTCATCAGAAAATCCTGAAAAAAAACAAGTATTATGTCTTTTTTTTTTACAAAAATATTGAGGTGATATGTAGAAAAATAAGGAATATTTCTTCAACAGCAGATCAGCATATTGATTTCTGAAGGACCATGTGACACTGAATAATGGAGTAATGATGCAGAAAATTCAGCTTTACCATCACAGGAATAAATGTAATTTTAAAATATATTCAACTCAAAAGCAGTTGTTTTAAATTGTAATAATATTTCACAATATTACTCTTTTTACTGTATTTTTGTTTGATTAAATGCTGGCTTGGTGAGCAAGAGACTTCTTTCACAAACATTAATTGTACAGACGAATGTAAACCTACTTGTTTGTTTTGCTTATATACATAATTATGTTAGGGTCTTTTTTAGTATTTTTATATTATTCAATTTTTCATTGTTTGTTTTTCTCCTGCAGAACAGACCTCTAACACATTTTTCGGGGTTCCCTGAAGCACTGATCCTTAATCAGATTTTTATACCCAAATCCTGATCTCAACCATCACACAACTGATTTGAAACCAATAGTTACCGACACCTCCCCCCTTCCTTGCTCGTTCCTCATTATACAGGCAGTCAGGCAGGCCGAGGCTATCACACTGAAAGCCGCTATCTCTGTGGCCCAGCTGTGGGTTCTATCTCACTATCGCTTTGGGCTGCCTTAGCCTTAACCCAGCCTTAGACAACCAGGAGATTCACATAGCACTCAGGAAATTAGTCCACTATCTAGATAGGCAGCCATATTGTCTTGCCAGGACTGTGTGTGTGTGTGTGTGTGTGTGTGTGTGTGTGTGTGTGTCAGAACATTACCCAACCAGCATAGCTGATTTCAGAACACTAATATGAATTAATTTAAAAACAAAAATTATATAATTGAGTCGAAAACTTGTTTCTTTTATTGTGACATTTAAATACAAATGCTGTTGTTTTGATTTTGATTATGAATGACTGAATAATTTAAAGTTTTGTAATAATTTAGCCAAAACAAATGTTTATCACTGATCGAATTTACAAAAACATTATTTTCTGTGCCATGGTCTGCACAGCAGTTAATTATATCATGCAAAGAGCCTCGTTGGAGGAAGAAAACCATTATCATTGTCCTTTTAATAAGCTTGTGACTATGTTCAGATCTGCTCTCCATCTCTCCGGAGACCCACAGCAAGCCTTAAATTAGCACAATAACACCGAAACACGCAAACAAACAAAAGGCTTACAGCACAAGCTTTCAAAAAAAAAAGAAAGTAAGGCTTGAGGTTCTGGAGCATGTTGTGTGTTGCGTTGCATGGATAATTTGTAGGTTAATTTGATAGGAAGCTTATTTATCTGGGTTAATCTGTGGTGTGGTTTATTGTAGAACAGCAAACATGAGAATACCAACAAAGAGCAGGCTGTTTTCTGGCAGCGAGAGATTTGTGTGTTTAGTTTCTCTCAGCACTTCGGGGAATTGTTAAAAGCTTTAGCTCACAAACACACATGAGCGGAAGTTATTTTTAGTAGAAATGAAATCTAAATGAAAACTACCTTGTTTCGCACTGCAGTGGTAAAAACATTCCAGGAAAGGCAACCCATTTTCTTGTTTCTTATTTCCAAAAAACATATTCATTCTTTCTCAGGATGTCTATTAATATGTATCTTACATGATTGTTTTGCATTATCTTCTTAAATCTAATAAATTGATGGATTTTCTTCAAAATAGAGGTCTGACATAAAATGTTCAAACTGAGTTTAATGTCACATCATGTCCATGACATCACATTGTGTCTGCAGTGTCACTTCCTTTGAGTGTAAAGGCCCATTCACCACAAGAACGATAATTATAAAAGTAACTATATTAGCGTCCACACCAATGCACAAAAATGCTCCGTTTCATCTAAGCGTGGTTGTGTTCTGATTAGCTGTTGACAATAGTGATAATGACTTGACAAGAAGTGCATGCTGATTAGCATGAATTATGTTTTTATCATTCATCAGCTGGGAAGAAAATAGATTTGAGAGTGATTCCAACTATATCAATCTTCTGTGTCATTACTCTTATAGCTGTGGTGTGGAAGTCTCTATTCTCAAGGGAATAGAATGATTATTAAAACTTTATTGTTATCATTATAGTTAATGTCTTTGGTGTTAACAGGCCTTAAGAGTATAGTTCACCCAAAAATGAAAATTCTGTCATTAATTACTCACCCTCATGTCATTCCAAACCCGTAAGACCTTTGTTCATCTTCGGAACACAGATTAAGATATTTTTGATGAAATATGAGAGCTTTCTGACCCTGCACAGACAGCAAAGTATTTTCATAGTTTCATAAAATTAAGGTTGAACTTATGTCACATGGAATATTTTAACAATGTCCTTACTACCTTGAACGTGGTAGGTGCTTTGCTGTCTATGCAGGGTCAGAAAGCTCTCGGATTTCATCAAAAATATCTTAATTTGTGTTCCGAAGATAAATGAAGGTATTATGGGTTTGGAACGACATGAGGGTAATGAGTAATTAATGACAGAATTTTCATTTTTGGGTGAACTATACCTTTAAGACATCTTAAATACGTAACCTATCAGTAACTGTGCTAATACTGTAGCATCTATTTTTTAAACCTGTTTAATTGTCTTCGATGACAGTACTTTCCGCCCTTCAGGTCCCGTTTCCTACGTTCATCTGTTTCCGTCGTCTCCAGAGATGAAGGTGCTTTTGCTAAAAGCCGTCGGTTGTTAGCGACAATCAGAAGCTGCCTGACTTTCTCTCTCTCTTTCTGTCTGTCTCCGAACAGCCGGTTTGATTTCATCTGCATCCCGTCGTTTATTATTCCGTCCCAGCGCTGGGCCGAACTCCTTGGAGAGACCACGGCCTGATCAAACGCTCTCTCACAGGAGCTCCTTTTCCCTCTCTCCCCATCGCTTTCCCCCGTTATGTCTAAATCCTCCATACAAATCGCTGTATTTCTGCTCTCCCAGTGGGGCCTATTACTGCCTGTGGGGCATTAAAGATCATTAATAGTTCTGTCAGAATGAAAGAGGGAGAATGAGAGGAGAGAGAGAGATAGAGGGAGAGGTGGAGGAGAGTTGCTTAGCTGCTCATAAATGGGAAATTAATACATCTGCCTCATTAATGCTGCCTGGTTTTTGATGTTTGTTAGCTGGCAACTTTAATGATGTAGGTCTGAGCCAACAGGGTGCTTGACTAAATTTGATTCCTCCAATTAAGTAGTCAGAGTTCTTTTCTTTCGGGAGGAAAAAAGAGAGAGAGGCGCAGAGGGTGAAGAAAGAAAATTGGACTCCCCCAACATTCAGTCTTTATTTCTCTCTTGCTCTTTTTAGCACCTCCGAGCTGTTTTTTTTTTTCTTCCTGTCGCAGCTTGATTGCAGCGCCACGTTCATCAACCTTGGTCTTCAGGAAGTTGTTTACCGTTGGCAAATCAAGGGGAAATATTTTAATCAGTGTCTGCCTCTGTCTTAATCACTAACATTAGCAAGCCATGTATGTTAATTGCCGTGTAGAGGAAGGTGATCGTCGTCGGTCTCGAGTGCAAATGATGGAATCTAACACGCTGACATGAGCGAACGAGCTGAAGGCGTCAACCGGAAGAATGAGGCATGTAAAGGACATGGGGCTTTGTCTCCAATGTCATTTTTTGTGTAATGTGTGTTGTCTAGAGAAAAAAGCTTGATGACTCTAATTAAGTATGTTACATGTAGCATGTAGTCGATGGAATTTTCTCTAGAGATGAAGTACAGCTAAGGCCTTAAAAATACAAACATTTGAAGCTATGAAATCTCGATTTGTAATCCTACCACCCAGAACAAAAATAACATTGGTGGTTAACCCTCCTGTTGTGTTCAGGTCAGTTTGACATGCATTAAGTTTTGAAAATGTATAGTCTGTTTTGGTTGTTCTTGGGAAGTCATGTTGCAGTTTGCTCTGGCAGTTATCATACATAATAACAACTAAACATTGTTGGTTTCGCCTGCAGACGGCCGATCTACAGGGCCTTCACTTTAACTTCCAGTACGTGTGGAGCTGCAGACAGGCATTATGGGAGAAGGCTGAAACAGAATTCTAAATCAACTTAGCCTGCTAGCCCTCAAAAGGATTATTCATCTTCAAAAGAGTGTGATTCATGCCTGCAAGGCCCACCGCTTCATCTTTCACCTCCACTTTCCTTTCTCTCTCCCTTTCTTTCTGTCTCTCTCTTATTTAAAATGGCCCCTTGACAAGCTGAATGAAGGAGAATGAATGAGCAGATGCATTGTTAATGTACTGGTCGTGTTGAGATTTGAGGCAGTGCCGCTTTACGTTTACAAGTTTTATCTCCGACATGGAAGGAACTGTCTTGGATACAGGAGGTGTGTAGCCAAAATCAGTAATGCTGCATTTATTTTATCAAAAATACAGAAAAAATAAGTAGTATTGTTAATATGTTTTCTATTTGAATATATTTTAAAGTGTAATTGAATCCACAGCTGAATATATACTGTATATATATATATATATATATATATATATACAGTATATGTTTATATATATATATATATACAGGTATATATATATATATACTGTATATACTGTATATATATATACACTATATTGCCAAAAGTATTGGGTCGCCCCTTTCTAATGAACAGGTTAGACTACTTTAGTAATTTCTATGAGTACAAATCTTAATGTTTAAGCATATAATGATATTCTAGGAAATTGTGTGCTTCTAATATTATAGCAACAGTTTGGACAGGACCCTTTTCTATTCTAACATGACAATGCCTCTGTGTATAAGGCAAGGTTCAAAAAGAAAATGATTGATTCAGTCAGTGTGGAAGAACTTGACTGGTCTGCATAAAACCAAGTCCTAATCCCAGTTGAACACCTCTGGTGTGACTGTAAATTCAGACCTTGAGCCAAAAACTCATCACCAAACACCAATGACTTGTACACATGGGTACAGTCATTTTAGACACTTCCAAAACTGTTGCAACAGATTTGGAAGTGCATTTTTCTGTTCTAAAGTAGGGGGTGTCCCCATACTTTTGTCTATATAGTGTATGTACAAGTCATTGGTGTTTGGTGATGAGTTTTTGGCTCAAGGTCTGCATTTACAGTCACACCAGAGGTGTTAAACTGGGATTAGGACTTGGTTTTATGCAGACCAGTCAAGTTCTTCCACACTGACTGAATCAATAATTTTCTTTTTGAACCTTGTCTTATACACAGAGGCATTGTCATGTTAGAATAGAAAAGGGTCCTGTCCAAACTGTTGCTATAATATTAGAAGCACACAATTTCTTAGAATATCATTATATGTCAATGTCAATTTTATTTATATAGCACTATTAAACACAACCATGGGTTGACCAATGTGCTGCACAATAAAAACATTTCAATAAGACAGTACACAATAATAACTAAAAGAAACAGTAGAAAGTTCTCATTGATAAAACGCCAAATCAAAAAGGTAAGTTTTCAACATGGATTTAAAATCAGATATTAAAGGTGCAGATCTAATACAGAGGGGCAGAGCATTCCACAAACTAGGGGCAGCAACTGAAAAGGCACGGTCACCCCTGCATTTCAGCCTCGACTTCAGGATGCTTAATAATCTCTGGTTTGACGACCGGAGAGACAAAAGGGGCTGATGTTCAGTCAATAAATCTGATAGATAAGCAGGGGCCAAACCATTTAATGATTTAAACACTAAGAGAAGAATTTTAAAATTCACTCGATAGCGCACAGGCAACCAGTGCAGAGAACGTAAAACTGGTGTAATATGATCCCGTTTTTTGGTACTCGTTAAAAGCCTAGCAGCTGCATTTTGAACTCTCTGCAAACGGGATAGGGCTGTTTGACCAATCCCAAAATACAGCGAGTTGCAGTAGTCTAATCTAGATGTAATAAAAGCATGAATTACTTTTTCAAAATTTTTACTAGACAAAATAGGTTTTACTTTTGCTAGAAGTCAAAGCTGAAAAAAGGAGGACTTGACCACCGTATTAATCTGTTTGTCAAATTTTAAACCATCATCAAAAATGACACCCAGATTTTTTACCCAAGGCTTCACAGAAGTGCTTTAACATTAAGATTTGTACTCATAGAAATTACTAAAGTAGTCAAACCTGTTCATTAGAAGGGGGTGACCCAATACTTTTGGCAATATAGTGTATATTTATTAGTGCTGTCGCATCCAAAATAAAAGTTTTTGTTTACATTATATATGTATGTGTACTGTGTATATTTATTATGTATATATAAATACACACACATACAGTATATATTTTGAAAATATTTACATGTATATACATTTATATATTTATATTCTTAAATTTTATATTATATATAAATATATTTAATATGTAAACGTAACATATTTTTCATAAATATACACATGCATGTGTTTGTATTTTATATACATAAGAAATATACACACTACACATATATTATGTAAACAAAAACTTTTATTTTAGATGCAATTCATCTAAAATCATTTGACAGCATATATATATGTGTCACACGAGGTTGTCATCCTACAAATAAATGCCTTATAGTTGCTGTCAATAAACCAGGCTTAACACCACATTCAGTTCTGGGTGTCAGCTGTGCATGTCATTGCATTACCTGTGTCTCAGCTGGTAGAATAAAGAAAGAGATTGAGAGAGACGAGACAGGAGGACAGAAAGCTGTACTAGTGGAGGTCTTTCTGAGCGTCAGTCCTCGCTGGGCATTAATAATGCATCTCTGCAATTGTCCCTGCTGTTAAACTGCATAAAGTGGCTTGTTGGAAAGAAAGCACAGTTGAATGAATGGGCCTGTTGGTGCAGGACTGACAGAACCCTGACACTAGCATATCATGGGGCATATGCTCTTGCATTTAGAAGCAAAAATAAGGAGTTTTTCATCAAGGTCAGTAGTCCATATTTTCATAAGAAGCTCACATTTTTAACACCAGTTTGCCTGTTTTTTTATATTTATAAACTACCTTTCAAAAGTTTCAATAAGACGTCTTTAAAATGTATGTGTGTGTGTTTTTAATTCAGCAAGGATGCATTCAATTTATTGAAATCTACAATACAGTAAATTTCCATTTCAAATAAATGTTGTTCTATTAAACTTTCTATTCAAAAATATATAACAAAAATGTATACAAAAAACTAAAAATATACAGTTTTCACAAAATTATTAAGCAGCACAACTGTTTTTAACGTTGATAATGATTTGAAATGTTTCTTGTGCAGCAAATCAGCATATTGGAATAATTTCTGAAGGGTCACGTGACAATGAAGACTGGAGTAATGATGCTGAAAATTCAGCTTTGCCATCACAGGAATAAATTACATTTTAAAATATGGTAAAATAGAAAACAGATATTTCAAATTGTAATAGTGTTTCACATTATTGCAGTTTTTATTGTATTTTGATCAAATAAATGCAGCCTTGGTGAGGAGAAGATTTTTTTTTCAACAGCATTTAAAAAGTCTTACTGACCTACTGATTTGCAAAATTTGCATATTTTCTTTGAAATGATACAGCATTTATGAAATGTTTATACCAAAGCTGAATCTCTGAGGCTGTACTTTGTGTTATGAAAGAGGATTTATCACACATTATATGGTTTTTGCTATGAGAAAGCTGTCGCGCTGTGCTGCATTTCTGGCTCCTTCTGCCACAGAGTAATCTACAGCACCATTAAAGGCAAATGATTAGCCACAAACACCCAATTAGGGTGTAAATGTTTTAAAGGGGTGACAGGTTGATCAGTGATAATGTTGGCCGTGTGGCTGAACTAGCAGAAATAAATCACAGTGCACTTACTGGGGCAGCCCATGTGAAATGTTTTAGTTATGCTAATGAGAATTACCATAATTCAAAGTGAGCGAACTCCTAGCTGAGCTTGCATTTAATTTAGACACACACACAGGAGGAGAAACATCAAATGAGTTGCCTGATATTCTGTGTTATTTTTGTTTTTCAGTAGTATTACAGGCCTCAAGCAATGTTCTCATTCGCCCCAAACCATGTTTTGTACATTTTTCTTCTTATTTCTCTTTTTTTGCTTGGCTGAATTTGTGAAGTAGGATCAGCATGTGTATAAAAAGCTCAGCAGAACTACATTTTTATTTGTTTACCAGTTGAGCAGCCGATGGCGACCGTCGACGACTCTTCATCCTTCCTAAAGCGCCTGTCACCTTTGTCTGGTTCCTCTTCTTCTCTTTGTTGTTCTCTGTTCTCTTGCTCGCTCTCTCCCAAACAGCACTCGCTGCCATCTGGCAGGACCTGTTGGCTTGTTTGTTTTTCAGAGCAAACAGCAAATCACTCCCTTCCTCTTTCTGCCTTTTACCATATGCCGCAGCCTGTGTATTAGAGGATGTCATGTTTATTAATGAAGCTTATCAAAGACACTCACACACACTCCAACCTGCTGGATGGGCCTCAACGAAGAAGCTTCTTGAGAAGTTGTTTTAACTGTTCTCGCAATATAATTGGCTACTTTTAAAGACTCACATGTAAGTGCAGTTTTCTTTATTGGAGTATTTCCTATTGAAACAGATGGTTTGAGCTAAAAAAGCTTTTATATCACATCCATGAAAGAAGAATTTCCAAAATTATATTGAAAAAAATAAAAATTGGTGTCAAAACCGAGACATGTACCGAACTGTCATGTTTGTGTATATTTATATTAGGGGTGTAGCAGTACACAAACATGACGGGTTGGTACATACCTCGGGTTTTCCTGTCAATTTTTCTTTTTTTTCTCAATATAATTTTATGATTTCGGTACAGCAGGGGGGAAAAAACTAAACATAAAATTGCTTTTTTTTATTAAACAGTGGTTTACTGAACAAATTATTCTTTCTTTAAATGAATTCAATACTTAAAATGTTCTTAAAAATCTACCTCAGATTATACTTTAAAATATAGGGAGCACTTTTACATTAATATAAGGTTACAATTAACAACAGAGCCAAAACTTAAATTTAATTACTATTTATTTTTAAATATAATAACCAACACTCAAATGTATGCAAACATGGAAATTACACATAACGCAGTTTTTAAATTATCTTCTAAATTATAAAATAAAAATTATAATGTGTTGTTGAAATACATTCATTTACACAGTGGCTGTCATAACTTGCTTCATAACAGATTTATTTAAACATACATTAAATAATTAAGACATCACTAACAGGTAAAGTAAAACAATGAGTTTATAGTCTAATATTTCGCAAAATGCTCTTCTATAGACTTCATTTCTCTAGCGAACTAACAAGCTGTAGACACTGATGACTTGCCTGAGGTAAATGAAATGCTTTGTGACATTTTGTTTACAAGCCTGTTTTATTGACGTCTTTCCCTGCTTGAAACACAGATTGCGTGATTACGTGCGGCTTGAGATGTTCATTTATGTTTATTTTGTGTTAAAACTAGTAGTAAAGAGGAAGGGATGATCACGTTCACTCGCTCTCCGCGCTGCCGTTTGAACTGAGGCGTTTATACAGCGATCTGTCCCGCCACATCACAGAGCATCAAAACGGCATTTATTGTTTGAATTTCCTGAAAAAAATTACAATTTGAAATATAAGACTCTGTTTCTTATCAAAAGAAACAGTATATAAAACTGGAAATTTCCAATGAGCCGTAAGACCCCTTTCGAAAATTTTCGGTACAAATACATGTAGCCTACCGTTCCACCCTTAATATATATATATACACACACACATATAGTGTTTAGTCTCTACTTGAACCACTGCCCTAGCATATTAGATGGTTTCAAAGACATGGACTAAAAGCCAAAAACTTTAATTTTGGTTTCATGAGGTCCCTCACCTGAATACACATGACATAAAATATTAAAGCCACCTTTTTGAGGCCATTTAAGAGGCTAGAAATGCAGGGAGAAGGAAGTGAGTGAAAGAGAGATCAGCTGAGTGAGAGAGACCTCAGGGTGTGCTGGGAGGTAGGTAGACCTGGAGGAGCCCGGAGGGCCATTACCATAGCGTTAATGCTAATCAGTGACTGAGCAAGCTAAATAATGCATCAGCCACAGATGGCAGGCACCGGGCAGGACTGTGCTCCAGCATACTACCGCCACTACTCTCAGGACTCAAGGGCCTTAGGAGAAAATTAAGCTGGAATTATTGTTGTCAGATCTGCTTAGCGTGAAATGATCCTTGATCAACATTTGAATTTATCTGCAAAGTCTGGTCAGTTTGGAGGAAATAACTAGGGTGCCACTGAACAGTGGACATTGGCTAGGAGGTCTGACATGTCCATCGGGGCCCAAGTGGATGGTCCACATTTGCTAGCATATATATATATACTGTATATGTGTGTGTGTGTGTGTGTGTGTCTGTACTTCCAGGAATTGTCTCTTTGTAAAGCAGCTTTTTGCATGTTGACACATCCGAAATATAAGGAGATATTACTTGTTTACATTTGCAAAGCTCAGCTAAGCTTTAGATGCTCGTCAGTAGTATCATTATTAAGCAAATGGGATTCCTGCAGCAAAATGTTGCAGCTCAGTGCTGCTTTCATCTCACTTTTGTTTCTGAGACGTCACAGGCTAATCCTAATCTATGATATTAACACATTTTGTGCTCTTAAAAATGACAGAAGAGTATATTTGTGCGCATTCGTATGTATGCATCACCTACTGCTTTTCTGCATGAATTAAGCGCTCTATCAGGATTAATGGACTATAATGCCGTTAGCTGAGGAAGTGTATCATTGCCGTGGTGTGTGTCAACAATATTTTAATGACAGTTAAATCCTGTTGAGCGCTGGCTCTCTCACAGTTGTGTATTCTTAATGTCATGTTCAACTACTGATCAAACTGAATATGTTTATTCCTTTCAGTTCATAATTCTTTCACAAAATGAGGTCATCTCATTGCATGTTTCTGAAACAGCATTTGCAAAGGATTGTGGTCACTCTCAGAGCTGACATAATCAACTTTAATCAGAGCGCGTGTCATATTTTAAAGACTCAAAATTGGATTTGTGTAGCATTTACTTCATGTCTCTCTGCTAGTATACACAAAAATTTTACCAAAATGAGAAGATATAAAATTGACAGTCTTTCTCTTCTAGGAAAACTGGAAGCCCATTTCTGTCATGGAATTAAAAAAAATGTAATTATGACAAGTCTGGCTTTTTTTCTCAGAATTCTGAATTTATATCTCATATTTTGGACTGTTTTTCTCTCAATTCTTGAATTGTGAGATATAAACTTGCAATTCTGGGAAGAAAAGTCTAAATTGTGAGATAT
This sequence comes from Schizothorax lantsangensis, assembly GCA_027422415.1. Taxonomy (NCBI): domain Eukaryota; kingdom Metazoa; phylum Chordata; class Actinopteri; order Cypriniformes; family Cyprinidae; genus Schizothorax; species Schizothorax lantsangensis. Next base: position 14,142,469 of record CM049856.1, read on the forward strand.
AAATTCACAGTTGTGAGAAAAAGAGTCTGAAATGTAAGATAAAAAGTCTTAATTACCTATTTTTTAAGAAGAGTCAGTTGTGAGGTATAAACTTTTAATTTCCAGAAAAAGTCAGAATTTTGAGTTTACATCTCACAATTCCTTTTTTTATGACCAATATTGTATCAAATATTTTGAGTGTACTTCCATCGTTCACACTGATGTTCTTTAGTATAAGATTAAATATGGCACCTATTTTTTACTAGGACTTTTTCATATCTAGAGTGTCGGTGGGAATGTGTTTCTTTATACAGCACAAACATTTTGCACCAAACCTGACAGAAATGAAATGGTTGAGCTGGAGGTTAGTGTTTGAGTGGTAGACACTGTGGTTCACTTTCAGCCTGGCAGGATGGGTCCAGTCTGTTTGTAGACCCCGACACCTGCATGCATGATTTAACATGCTCTGTAACTGCCAGCAGCGGTGCCTGTCAGGAGCGTCACCCCATCCACCCTCACAGCTCGGTTTAAAACTCTGCGTGCCTGTGTTCGGCTTTCTCAAGGCCACCTCCAAGGCTCGGCATGATGATTCACTACGAGGCGGAAGGTGTAGCCAGGAGCAAAGTTTACCCACAACATAAAAAACATGATCTGCTACAGTAGAGGAAATCCAGGAGGGGAAGTTGGAGGAGCAGTGTAGCTGAAGGGCTTTTTCTGATCACATTTCACCAGGGCAGAGAGTTTGCTGGCATGATTTCTGCGAGAAACACCTCCACAAGCTTTTCTCTCTTTTTTTAGCTAGCTAGTTATCGTTCTTGGTACCTTGCAAAGCATGCCAGATTTGTTTACTGCTGATGAGTTTGATTTTACAAGCACTTTTAATGATGAGCTGAGAACATGCAGTGTTAGAGGTTTGTTTATTTGTTTTACGGAAAGCTGTAAAATAGTCCACGACAGATGTGGTAATTCTAGACCACAAAATATTGAGTATTATACACACACAAACTTAAAGCCTGAAGATATTTGAATGCAAGCACATTTAGCTACAAAAGCTTTTGTTCTATGGCTGTTGTGTTTGCAATTAGGCATCTGGCTGACCTGTTAACCAATAATTATTTTCATGTTATGTCTGGTAACCAATAAATGGATATTAACATTTTAAAGGATAATTCACCCAAAAGTGAAAATTCTGTAATTTACTCACCTTCATATTGTTCCAGTGTAAGGACAAATAACACTTAGTAATTTCTCAGAATATCTTTTTTTTTATGCTTCACAGAAGCAAGAAAGTCATACAGGTTTGGAACAACAAAGAATTTTCATCTTTGGGTAAACAAAAAAAAAAAGAGTGTTAGATGATGGCAAAAGTGATCAAAATGTAAGAATAGAGAAAATTACCTTGCAAATGGGAGTGCACATTTGTTCATTGTGCATACTTGCATAGAGTATATTTATATCTACTGTCTGCCTCTCTTTGTCACCATGGTTCACTGCTAGTCAGAGATAATGGTGATCTTAATGAATCTGGTGTTGACCCCTCTTTCTCTTTTTCTTTCTGACCTTATCTGTTCTGCCTTTATCTGGCTCTGTCTCTCACACAGCACCACATGACTGATCACCTCATGGTCAACAGAAGACATGGCCACCATTAAACACACAAACATACTAAATACACATCTAAGTCATGCCACCTCGGGGTCAACTGGACTGACATGCACAACAAACATCTCTGGGATGGCGAGCAGCGTTTGATGAAGAGACAATTGCGTTTTCTTTCATATCTGCCATGTTGAGCTATTTTTACATATTTATAATATATTTATAATAGATGTTCACAAATAGTCAACAATACAAAATAATAGCTGAATTACACAAATTAACCAGTTCAAAAGTGTACATACTCTTGAATCTTAATACTGTTTGTTGTGTATGACTCTTGTGTTTGACTGATTTTTATGTTTTGGGATAGTTTTTCATGAGTTCTTTGTTTGTCCTGAGTAGTCTCGCGTAGCCAGACCTTCAGACTGATGGCTGAAGGTCTGGGAACTTTGGCCACTTTGAATGGCCAAGGCCCACCCAAGAGGCCGTATGACTGACAGGTAAAGCCACCATTCACGTTTCGTTTTTTTCCGTGTCATGTTTAGGGGCGTGGAAATGTCGCCACCGTTGTGTAAAACTCTCGGACATATTTTAAAGATTCTATGCCGCAAACTTTAAAATTTTCACATACTTTTGAAAATTCAGCGTTTATTTGATCCTGATACGCGTTTGTCGTCACAGTTGTAAACACGACGACTTTCTTCTTTCGTGAGGGGGTTTGGCGCCATGGCATTTTTGTTTCCTGGCGGAACGTTGAAGAACGCGACACATAAGTCTCCCGGAAATCCTGTATAATTCAACCAATCCGATGATGACTTCGAAACTCCTGAAGTGTTTCCAGATAAGTGTGCCATATGCATCAGACGTTTAGCCAACGTTCCGTGGGCATGACGTCTGAGGCTGAGACTAGTCCTGAGCAGTAAAACTGCCCGCTGTTCTTTAGAAAAATTCTCCAGGTCCTATACACAGTGTTTGGTTTTCTAACATCTTATGCATATTTGAACCCATCCCATTCCTTTTCACACCAAGGACATTTTTAGGACTCCTACACAACTGTTACAAAAGGTGAAAACATTCAGTGTATTCGTATACAGTATGTTGTTGTATAAACACGAAATCCATCCAAATCATAACTTGCTACAACAATGCCCCACGGTAAAAAGCTTCATAAAAAGCACTTCATAAAGCTTGTCGTAATATAACAGCGGGGTGCAGCGAATGACCGGTATCTTGCCAGTGGCAAGATGTGTTTCCTTGTAGCACCATTAACATTGTCATCATCATCATCGTTTTCATAAATGAACTTGAGCTCTGACCGCCTCACTGAAGCCCATTAGACGGCACAGATGGCCCTCTCTAGAGGCACTATAATAATGTGCAGTTTAGTTATGATCTGACTTTAGGTTTTCAGGGTGCTAAGCCTCCATCTTTGTCCCCAGCAATGCCCCTCCCCCTGTGGACTGAATCCAGCAATAGCTGCGCTCCAGCTGAGGCTTGATCCATGGGATTGACCTCTGACCTCCTGCCATCGTTAGTGCCTGTTTACATTGAGCAGATTGAAGCTGTTTGAGTGCTTGATTTGTCTGGCAGTCTCTCTCACACACACACACACACACACACACACACATACTACATGAGTGTCTCTGATAAAGAAAGGTGAAGGCGGTTAGGGAGGAGCATGTTGGTATGCCGTGTCTGTCTACACACATTAGGGTGGGTATCAAAGTGCAAATATGAATCTGGCAGTTCTCATAATGAGAGAGGGGGGAATGTATTATAAAATAACTAGAAGTGACCTACAGCAAGAGACAAGACACATTCTCCTTTGAATACCAATTACAGGCCGAAGAGAAAAATGGAGAGAAGAGGGGGAAAATATAACTAAACTAGAATAGAGAGAAATATATAACCTTTTGTAGCTTTTATGATGTTGTTTATCTGTTATAATGATGATGTTTCTGAACTGGTGGCCCAAAGCTATTTTGTTCTTCTTCTTCTTCTTAGCAATGGTCCTTCTAGCAGTATTGTAAAACTGACGTACAGTTGTTTCAGGTGGAAACTTCTCAGAAACATTTATAGACACAGATCAACAGCATAATGTGTAACACTTCATTTATTGAGTCTTGAGGTGCTTTATAGAGTTTAATGAATGCTTTTTTTTTTTTTCTTTTTTTATGTATTTGAAAATGTAATGTATTCCTGTGATGTTGAAGTTGAATTTTCAGCAGCCATTACTCCAGGCTTCAGTGTGACATGATCCTTCAGAAATTATTCATTATCAATTATTAACTTTCTAATTTGGTGCTCAAGAAACATTTCTTATTTTTATCATTGCTGAAAACAGTGCTGCTTAATATGTTTGTTGACTAGTGCTTTTAGTCAATGCAGTCAAGCAAATAAGCTGATCTATGCTGTAGCTACAGATGGTCTAAGATCAGGTCCCTTGAGTCATAAAACTGAATCCTAGATGACCGCTCCGGTGCACATCACAAACACAAGCCCTTAAGATTCAGGTGAAGGACAGCGAGCCACCATCACGCACCCTCCTGTATGCATCATCCACGGAGGGGAAATCAATTAGAGAGAGGGAGGAGATGCTCTGCCCGCTTCGCCATTGAACCCACAGTGCTATTGAGTTTTCATGATGGGCTTTGACTGGGATGAGAGATCAGAGGTAATACTGATAGTCCTGCCGCACTCTGAACACATTATCTGCTGTATACAATGGAAAACACTTCATCAAACCAGAGAGGCGCTGTAGGTCTATTGATAGACGGGCTTTGTACGCGCAGGGAGGCCGAGCAAGGTGAAGGGAGGGGCGAGAGAGAGAGAGAGTTTGTCACAGATGTCCAGCCCTTTGAAAGAAAATTAAACAAGTACCTCATTAGCAAGCGTTGGGCTGCTCCCGTGAGGAGAGCACTGAGCCAGGCCTTTTAATAAGCTGGGAACTTAATCGCTGCCAAAGTCTCCCTCCACCCTGCAGTTTCTGCTCACCCCGGCAGCTCCAACTTTAACACCCCTGCCCTCCCCTTTTTGGACCTCCCCTTCCCGTTGAAGTCCTCCCCTCTGACCCCCTGAGAGGCCGTCCCCGTCTCCCAGCCTCTTCTATTGACTGCGGCTGATGCGGAGGCCCAGGGAGAGATACCACGCTGGTTCCCTTCTTTTCAGCTCCGGAGAGAGGGGATAATGCCTTTTTTGTGCCACGCATCTAGCTGAATTATGTGCGCTAATTTGATTAGGCAGAGATTTGATTAACTGGAAAATGAGGGCTTTGCGTAGACTTTCACACGCTTAATTTCTTCCTTGCAAAGCAGACGCAACATTGTGTCATGAAACTCTGAGGGCATATGGGAACCCCTTTCACAGGCTAGAAGGGCCTTTCAGGCCTTACAATATCCAGGACTGCCACGGTTTATACAGGGATAATCAGTTTAGGGCTCTTTGCCGGGCTGCAGAATACAAATTGCATTTGGCATCAGCGGTGAAAAGGTTCAAAGGATAATGAGATTAATGTAGTAGAGAACTAAGCTAAGCAAAAAAAAAAAAAGGAAAAAAAGGAAAGGAAAGAAAAGTGAAAAGGTTAGAAAGTGGAAAAGCGTTTTAAGTGATGCATGGACATTTCTAAGTATAAATTTATGATAAATTCTGACAGTCACCTATGCACTTTTTTATTTGCTTTTACATGTAATTTACATTTGGCATGTTGGTGTTTTTTTAAGAACATAACATATTTCACTTTTGAAATAATTTACCTTATTAAATATCACTGTACAATGATTTTTTTTAAAAGCTGCTAACAAGATGATGTGAAATCTATGATTGCTGGCCCAGCCGCTAAATGGAGCAGTACAGAACCTGTATGTTTTTCACATTATATGCACTGATTTTGAGGGAAAAACTACATAATTCTGCTGAATGTAATTAAATGTTTTTTAAAATGTATTAATGGGGCTACAACTCTGCATTTGAAGTTGAATTCATTACATTAAAATTACATCAAAAATCCCATCAAAAAATATCAAAAATCATATTTTGTCCCCTTGATTCTTAATTTCAATTGACAGAATTTCTAAATATGTACTTTTGTAAATGGATCATTGCGACACATCAGGAGTATAAATGGATTGCTATAATCAACACTTTCCTGAATGATTTAATTGCAGCAATCATAATCTTGAATTTGTTCAGTCAATTACAAAGGCTGAAGGATGTGTTGAATTGTATGAATGACAAGTATTTGCATTCTGCAGATTTCTACGGACAGAGATTCTATACAGGCTGTTTAGCTCTCTGTCTTTCATAACCCTGACCTCATAATTTTTCTCAGGTTTGCTCATTGTAAACTTCAGCAACAAGGTAATGTTACTTCAAATCTAATTAAAGGTAATTAAATGTGAAAGTGAGACAAAACCCTAGTAAATAAAAGCAAACAAACATTACAAACAGACAGTACTCAGCACTCACTCTCCGTGTTGTCTTTTTCTTTTAAAATAGTCGAAGTCTAAAGGTATAATTCACCCAGAAATGAAGACACTGTAATCATTTACTCACCCTCATATCATTTCAAATCTGTATGACTTCTCTCAAATGCAAAAGAAGATATTTTGAAGAATGTTTAGTTTTTTTGTTCATACAATAAGAGTCAGTGGGGTCCAAAACAACACTGGTCTCCATTGATTTTCACTGTATGGGCAACAAAACTGAGATTTTTAAAAATATCTTCTTGGGTGCAACTAAATGATGACTTTTTGCCTGAACTTTCCCTTTAAATAGGCCTGGTTACTCCAAAGTTTTTTTTCTCTCTGTTTCTGTCACCTATAATGGAATTTGTGTTCCTTGTTTAGTTGGGGTCTGAAAGGCACTTTGATCATTATTTATTTATTTGTATTCAGTAATATCAGTGATTTAACGGCAGTGACACTATCGGATGAGAACAAAACTTGAACTGAACTTGAACTTGAATTGAGCTGAATAATGACCCTATTGCCTTCTGCTTTATAGCTGAATCAGGTGTAGTTGATAATGCATGAATTCTGAAACCTCAACACTGTAATTGAAATGAAATGAATCAACATTGAACTGACACAAGCTGAATAACGAGACTCCTGTCCAAAGTAGTGTTGCTTATCGCTGAATTGAACTTGTTTCACATAATGAATGAACTTTACACAGATTATTGAACTGAACTTAACCAACACTAAACTGATTGGAGCTGAATAATGACACTATTGTCTTGTTACATCTGTTTTATAGCAGAACTATAAAATAGGATCTGCCTCATTTTTTAAGTTTGCATCAATTCTGTGAAGCTGCTTTGAAACAATCTGTATTGCATAAAACGCTATAAAAATAAATTTGAAATATATAGTCACCTATAAGTAAGCCATTTGTATTAGATACTAAATTTGGACTGTAAAACAGATTTTTTTTGTCCAGCTCAACAAGCCTGAGCAAACCTGGTTCCATACACTAATTACCTACCACAGTCAGACACACACACACACATTCTTGCTGATCTGGACTGGCCGTCTGTCATCCATCCAGAGTGGAAGCTTTAAATTGGAAGGTTATAGAAAGCCAAGGATTCATTAAAAAAGGAGAGAGAGAAACGAGATAGGGAACTGAGAGAGAGAAGGAGAAATGGGGGGGAAACGAGTGTGGCTCAGACAGATGAGCTGTCTCCTGTTGGACTTCCTTCCATCTCCCCCCATCTGCTCACCCCAGTTTTAATTAAATCTACTGAGATGAGGACTATCTCTCCCTCTCTTCTCTCTCTTTATCACTTCCTCCGTTTCCATCCACTTCTTTATGTGTGAGCGTATGACAGCGAGTAAGCGGGTAATGCCATTCTGTGCCAGTGTCCACTCATCTCTCATGTGGTGTTGCCAGCTGCTAATGAGAGCCAAGCAGAGAGAGAGACAGGCAGGGCTCGAGCAGTCATTTGCCAACCCGCATGAGCTGTTAATGAGGGGGATTGTGGGAAGCCCTGCACACAGCCGCGCACACACACACACACACACACACACACACACACACTCTTGTGCATGCCCACACAATCAGATTCACTCCACCATGCCAAAGTTTGCACACACTTTCGTACACATACAGAAGAACCGTGGTTGCATGCAGACAAACAGATGGATAAACAACAAAATATCCACATTTCAACATTTTGAAAAAAGTTCTCTGGTTTTTGGATTTGTCTCTGTGTTGATGGAGTGCCATGTTGTTGTTCGTGACTGGGACTGTGATACAAGCACCGCAGAATATTCCTCTGTGGAGGACTATTTTGTTCTGCATGGTGGATCCAGTGAGTTAATGTTGTCGTGCTTGGCTTTATGCGAAACATAAGGGTATTCTCTAATCATAATTAAGCATCTGTAGTCAAGCATTTCATGATTTATTAAGCATTGTTCCTACATTATGTATGTAGTAATCATCTACAACTGTATACCACTGTTCAGAAGTTTGCCGTCTGTAAGATTTTGTTTTCTATATTTTTGAAAGAAGTCTCTAAGCATTTATTTGATCCTATGTATATATATTATGAAATATTATTGCAAATTAAAATAACTGTTTTGTATTTGAACATATTTGAAAATGTAATTTATTCCTGTGGTGGCAAAGCTGAATTTTCAGCATCATTACTCCAGTCTTCGGTGTCACATGATCTTTCAGAAATCTTAATTTCGAGATGGATGGATGGATGGATGGATGGATAGATAATGAAATGGAGAAGGTAATAATGTAAGTGTTTGCTGTCGTTTTTGATCAGTTTAATGTGCTGAATAGTTTAATTTCTTTTAAAATCTTATTGACCCCAAATTTTTGAATGGTTGTGTATATCATTCAATTACATGATTAAAGATCATATATGTAATACGTTGAAAGAATAAAGATCAGTTAATATTATTAATATTGTTATTTCTAATTAAATACTTCTGATAACAATATTTTATTATGTGTTTTATATTTTGTATGTGTTTGTGTATGCATATACAGTATATAAAATATATAAATATATAAAATATGATTTTTTTGAAAGGTTGACACAACAGCAGTGTTAATTTGGGGACAGATGGGAGAGTGTTTTTCTAAAGTTCTTTGAAATATAAATATAAAATATAATGCTGTAGAAATGACACACTTCACCTTTATGATTCATAGGAAACACACAAACACAGTCCAGACCGCTGTTTTTTAACATCTCTGTGTAATCTAATGGGTTAATGGGAATCTTACTCGGTCCTTGGTTGTTAGTAAAGAGACGTTAATGGACTCATTAAAATGTACACTCACTCATTCATTGCACACAGCTTTCTCCCAGTAAAGCTCATCGGCACTTGCGTTAAGTGTTGCCTCTCATCTGGAACGCTGGTTTTATCACTTCATATGTAGGATAAGAGCGGGAGACCTTGCTCTTAACACTAAATCCATGTGTTGTCGGTCTGTGTGTCATTCTGGATGTGTTTATGTATCTGTGTCCCATGCACTCATCTCCACATTTTAATTTTAATTGATCTGTGCAGTCTTCTTGTGTCTGAGCTGTTATGTGGCGTGGCAGCATGCAGGTTTGATAGGTAATTATTACTCTCTTCAACTCTGATGGATATTTGAGCTGTCAGAGTGGAATGAGGTACCTGTCGCCCAGCACCGAGATCAAACACATGTTGTCATATTTTTCTAGACAGAAACCCTCAGGCACGAAAACAGTCCATTACAAATGATCACACTAGTGGAGATTCACACAAGAACGTATGACAGCAGCTCATTTGAATAACGTGGTGCATATTAGTCTATCATAATGAATACTCACAAGATCTGTTTTTAGTCAGATTTTGACAGGAAAGGATTAAGAGCTGCCTATGAATGCAGATCACCAATTCAGACAGCATTTGTATGATTTAATGCAAACATGTTGCTGTTTAGAAATTGCAACTCCAGAGTCACTTGGGAATTAATGAAGACATTTCGTTTTTTTTTTAATCCCAGAGGAGGTAATTGTCGTTGTCTGTGAAGTACTTAACATTTCTGTTTATGATAGCTTTTGCCACTGTTTGGATCTGTTAAAGCAGCATGGATAAGTGTTTCAAACATACTTGGCTCCTAAAATCAATCATTATGCATGTCTGATTCTAAGAGACTGAAAGTAGGCTAAAGCTGTGCTAAAGGCAGCATACAAACTGTGAAAATCAATACCTGACCCTCTGCCTTTGCCATTAATAACCTCTTGGAAGGCACTTTGTTTGAAGGTCAGTTTCATGCTGACTGAAAAGTGCATTTAGGGTCATCTCCATGAAATCAACATAATGAAGTTTGAGCCCTCAACATGCAGTATCAATATTACCTTATACACATTGGTTCTCTACCAATGTAGTATCAGGAATTTTTAGGCAAAAATGTAGTAATTTATACTTTATAATTTATATACACTGCCCTCCAAATGTTTGGAAACGCCCTAGAAAAGTGGGGTTTTGGACAATATTGGCATGAATCCTTTTACTTTGTGATAATTTTGCACTGATAAGGGACAACACAAACTACAAAAACATATTTTATTACATAAACAGTTTATACATAGAAAAAACGTACATTTTAAATGTAATATTTGTATTAACCCCGCCCACCCTTAGTTACTGTTGCTATGCCCGACATACAATGCCGCTCTCACACTACACATGTTCTCACGCAGCGAAAAATACATCGCAGAGCAAAGAGGAAACTAACAACACACTGACAGAGAAGACAGAGCAGGTTACTTCTGGTATGAAACAAGGTCTCAGGACCCTCAGCTTTTAAACTGTGTCATTTTTAAAGAAATTAAAACAATAAATACCGTTTTGTGGCTCTTTAATGTGTCGTGACAGATCACTGTATTGCCTCAGTTCAAACACGTGAACCGATCGTCTTTTCATATTTACCTAAAGCACGAAATGAACATGAATAAACATCAGAAAGTGTTTTATTTCAACCGCGGAACACACCATTTTTCAAGTTATATCCACAGAAGTTAATGTGCTCTTCTGTCTGATTTGTGGTTAAGGCTGGAAGGGATACAGCTGCGGCTACTGGGCATGCGTACTTACATATTTTCCAAGCTGACAATATAACGTGAAACTTATGAAAATGGTTTTAAAAAGCACATAGCGCCGTAGTTTCATCACTTTACAGTGTCGCAGTGACGGTCTTTTTGCAGTAAAGTATCTGTCATAGTTTAATGAGTGGAAGATGACATGAAACGACCCAAGGTTATAGCTGCATTGTAAACAGATGAGCGCACATGTGCATATAAAGCTCCCGATCGGGGCTAAGTTCACAGGATTTTGTCCACAGAATGATAAGAGCACACATTTTAACATTATTTTATTATTTCACACTCAGCATTTAACTTTAGCACTGCAAGCCATGCGTACAGCGCCGGACATGACCGATTTTCTGTTACACAAAACAAGTACTTTAAAGGAATACCTTAGCTTATTGCCGTTACCGTGGCAGCCATCAACAGCACAGCTTAACCCTCCGCACATTTTTATATTGAGTTATATTTAAAAAGTTTTAATTCAGTCAATCTTTTTTACCCCGTTTTAACATGGATTTCTATGGAGACAGGCCGTAGCTGTCGGGCAAGATGGCAGATAGCAGTGGCGGCGCATAATCTCTGCTTTCTGATTGGTCAGATCACCTGTCAATCAAGCTCTTTGCGAACGGTCAATTGGCAATCAATTGTTGAAGCTATTAAGGTGTGCTGACCCAAACATCTTTTAAAAACCTGGGCCAAGTTTAAACCAGTAACCAGGCATCACAGCTGGCAAAGGGGCATGTCTGACTTTGACATGTATATATTGCCATTATTATGTAATCAAAATGAAAATAATTTTAATCATTATTAACAATGTTTTTTTTATTCAGACTGTATTGTTGTATATAGTATATTTTATTAAAGCTCTCATCAAATAACATCTTGCAGTTACAAGTATAATAGAGTCTGAAAGTCTATTCTCAAATTCTAAAGATTATCAGTGTAAAATGTTACATGTATGTCAGTGTTTTAGTATTTGCTATAAAATACGAAGGTTTTCAGTGTGAAACCTGCTATATAAGAATGGATGAATGAAATAACCACTTCCTCTTTAATAACCTTTACCTATAAGACCCAACATTTTCTAATAATGCAGCTTTTTGCAGTGAGAAATTTCAAACCTTCCCTTCTTGCGTTCTTTGTTCGGCTCTTTTCAGCTCTGAGCTCTTTTTTCCCTTCAAAGTGAGTAACTGACAACAACAGGGCCTGATGCGCAGAGGCCTTGAGTCTTTGGCCTATTATCATGATAGAGCTTCAAAGAGTCTCTGAGCTCTAAAGCAGCTGAGACCCAGAGCTCTGGTGTCATGTTTGGCCTGCTCAAATTCCCCTCACTCCCATTGAAAATCAATGATTCTTTGGTCGATTGTTCCAGCCTGGTCTTTGGGAAAAGCTTAGCGCGCCTGCCAGAGTCGTGCGAGTGTGTGTGTGTGTAAAAATATTGGCGCTAGCGTGTAAGTGTACAGGTGTGTGTTGGACCTCGCGCTCTCTTTGTGCCAGTGTAAATTAGGCTCAGGCAGATTTTCTCGAGCAGTTTTCAGTGCCTGAGTCGAGCCTGAACCCTGGGCATCACCAGAACAGGTTGGGTTTCAAAAGGCTTATGGGGGAATTAGTCAAATCCATGGAGTTAAAACGTGGCCTAATTCCGACTGACCTCTCTCTGGCTCCACTTTGACTTTCTGCAGTTATCAGCAACGCTGTAACAAGCTTTTCCGTCTGTGTGGCAGGGGATTACTGAAGCAAAACCCTCTCCCTCCTCAGCCATCTGCAGGGAGAGGGAGGGAAAGGGCTGGGAAGGGAGAAAGAAAGGAGAAGAAAGCAAGAGGGAGGGTGGAGAGAAGGGCTCTGAGGAAAACCAGCGAGAGAAAGGAGGCATTTGCCTGAAGGGCTATTGTCTTGTCTGTGTGCGTTGCTTAGGATTCTTCTTTCGCCAGTGTTCCCTTTGTTGAGATTTGGGCTGTTTTGTCCTGTCTGCAGTTTGAAGTCTTTCCAGCTTAATGTCTTTGAACAGCCAAGGTCACTCTAATCTAGCCCAGGATTCTGCATTCTGCCGAGTAGCTTTGACAGACGTTTGGGATGTTTTCGTGACACTTTTGGATGTCTCGTCTGCTGGATATAGATCGCTTGGAGTTTAATCAAGAGCTTGAGTTTGGATAAGCATCTTCTCATTATTCTTAAGAATCGCTACAGGACTGAAACATTCATTTTGTACATGTGTTTCAAACATACAGAGTGTTTTTAATTGAGCTGCACTGTGTATGTTTAGGGTGTTTTCAAGATTTACAGTGCATTCTTACTGTTTACACATCATGCGACCATGTGACTGATGTACATTTGTTGATTGCTATCTTTAATTTGTTTGGTGTCTTTTTTTTTTCTTGATTTTTTTTTTTACTTTAACTTTGGCCATTACAATTCTGCATTTAAACTGGATTGGAGGGTTTAAGCACTTTTGATTGACAGTAAATTAGAACTATAAAAGTCTATAACCATTAGCATTCAGGTTTTAAAAAGATGTTCAGTATGAAATTGTGTACAAAAGTCCACTTCTACTCTATATATGTATTTATGTAATTCATTTTTTCTTTCATCCAGCATTAATTGGCAGTGATCCAAAGAACATCTGACATTTAGCTCACATAATGCACACTCTTATATTTATTGTTCATTTTAGACCATAAAGTGTCTTTTGTTTCATATTTTAATCAGATTTTAGTCCCACAGACATTTTGAAGACTGCAAACCCATCAGTAATCGATTTATAATCTTACATTTACATTTATGCATTTGGCAGACACTTTCATCCAAAGCTACTTCCATTGCTTTGAAAGCAAACGTTTTTTCATCGATTCATGCATCCCTGGGAATCAAACCTTGACCTTGGTGTGTTTGTGTGTATTTATTTCCAAATAAAGATGAGAGCTGTAAGGACACACTTTGGGTTGGTTATTCTCACAACCCAGTGTGTGATTGAGTGTTTATGTTCTCAATATTGAATACTTTTGATTCTTTGCACCTGTGGCTTATCGTATGTGTGTCTTTGTGTTTGTGTTCAAAAGCACAATGAAGACATGTTGAAGGACACAGGGCCTCAGTCTATCACCGTGCATGCCATCTGTGTGTGTGTGTGTGTGTGTGTGTGTGTGTGTGTCTTCTCCCTTCGCTCCACTGCATTATCATAAAGAGTGATTTGGAAATGATAGATGCAAATGGCTCTCTTCTCTTCTATCATTAACAGCCTTCTCTTCTCTCTCATTCTCTCTCTCGACGGCCACAGGCAGTGATTAAAGCTGTCATCTACAGCTACTCATTAAAAGAGAACAGCTATAGAGGATGGAGAGAGAGGAGGCCAGAGGGAGAGAAAATGATGCTGGAGAGAGAGAAAAGCTCTGATTTCCCAGAAAAAAAAAGAGAGTGAGAGAACAAAACTACTCCTGCTAGGACAGTACGGGTCTTTTTGATACCACAGTATGGCATCATATTCAGTTTTATACACTATATATATATATATATATATATATATATATATATATATATATATATATATATATATATATGAGTAAGATGCTTTTTGGAGGGCATTTGCCATTTGTGATGAGATAGCTGTAAGTGACCAAGTGTTAATTCGCTCAGAGTCCAGGAAATGTCTGATTCATGGATTCACAATGAACCTCTCAAGGACATATTTCTTTCCTATTCTCTTTGCATATCTCCTTTAAGACTCATCAGCTGGTTTCTTTAGAGCAGTGATCCCTCTCTGAGCCGCATCTCTTGTGTGATACATTAGGAGCAATTAGCCACCAGATGAAAGCACTTTAATTACTAGCCGCAGGCAAACATGCACAAATATTTGATGGGAAATTACTGGTGATTTAAAAGCTCTTTTCTCTCTCGCTCGCTTTCTGTCTCTCTCTATCTGCTGGCAGCTGAGCTGAACTCACTGTGATAGAAGAGCTCACAGCTGTGAGAGTCTGAGTTCAGAGATCAGGGTTTCTCTCTCTCGTCTGCTTTAACTCTACATGATGAGAGGTGCTAGCGACTGAAACAACTTGTTGCAGTTTAATTCATGGCACAAAGCCCAAACGTGAAATCATCTCTGACTATGAACCCCTGGGTACTGTTACCTAAACTGGATTTTTAAAAGACTGATGTAATAAATTCAATAGTCCTCCTAATGAAGTCCAGCTCTCTTTGTGTTTCATCATCTCTACTAAACTGAGCTTTCAAGAATTTCAGGGACTAGTCAGCATCACTTAGCAACTGATTTATTTTAATTTTTTTTCCTCAGTGGATCAAAACAACTTTTTCCTTCAGTGGGTGGAAATTGAGAAGTTTGTCTCGGATGTCTGAAGTCCAGAACTCCATATGGCAACACATATGTGGAATATGTCACTCATTAAGCAACTAAACTAATATATTAGGAACAAAATCATGATTTGTCATCTGCAGGTTTTGAGACTGGTGTGGTTTTTCAAGAGATGGCTCATGTATTTTGTAAAACAATGATGTGCACTCTTTGACAGCATCTCTCTCTCTTTTTTTCATTTTTGTTTTTTTGAAAAAGAGTGCAGGTCATTGTTTTACTAAAGAAAAAAAGATATATCAATATAAAAATTAAATATATAATAGTTTTTATAGTTTATGTATTTATGTAAATTGTATATATATATTTATATATAAATATTTTTTTTTTTAAAAGCTCTCTAAAAAATGCTGGGTTAAATACAACCCAGCGCTGGGTAAAATGTGGACGAACCCAGCGATTGGGTTGTTTAGACCCAGCAGTTGGGTTACTGCCCAGAAAACATTTAACCCAACTGTTGGTTGAAAACAACCCAGCATGTGTTCTGTCCAATATTTACCCAGCACTGGGTTGTATTTAACCCAGTATTTTTTTAGAGTGTGAGGATGGCCGTTGGCAGAATGACCTGCCATTCACAAATGTTGCAAAAAAGCAAGTTTTTACATTCATACGTATGCAGACCTAAGACATAACAAGCCACTAAATGCCACACTTTCTGTGTTCATGGCTCTTTTGAGGTTCATTCCAATGTAAATCTCAATCTTGTATTTATTGCCGATTAAAGAAACCTTTATTTTATATTAAGTGTTGCAGTAATTGGCTTTTCTCTGAAGTATTTTGTATCACACATTCACATTTTGAAGAGGAGGCTTCTCTGGTATTTTCTGTTGGGGCCTAATGGTGCAATTAATTTCCCTCCATCTGTTCCAGAGACTTTTAAAGAAAATAGATTTTTTTCTTTTGCTGTGCAGCTCTCTAAACGGGCTCTAATGAAGGAGATAGTCCATATCCTTGCTCATCTCAGGGGCTCGATGTGGGAAGTTAGTTTGGAGGTGCAGAAGACTGCCGATCTGGGCCTGTCTGCGATCCCTGCTGTGAATGTATGTGTGTGTGTTTGAAGGTCAGTCCACACACACATCTGTCCACAGGCACCACATTTAGAGGGATTAGCCCTGTTTATTAATGGCAGTGTAATTGGTGCCCGGCACGGGGTGTGTGTCGGTGCCCAGAGAGCAGTGGCATCATTACTCTCTCCTTGCTCCCATCTCTCTGTCTTGCTGTTCCTGCCTACCTCATTACTCCAAAAGAACGATGGATAGCTTGGGGGCACACTCATCTCCCTAGGAGAGAAGGAAAGGTTGATCAGGTCATTACAGCTCCGGCTCCCATCTTGCCTTGCAGTCCGCCTCAGAGATAAATGAGCAAATTAGCATTAGCTTTTAGCTCCAAACAACAGAGTATTAGCATAGCCACAGAGCTCGTGTTGATGTGATTGGACGGGGGGCATGTAAATTAGCATGTTCAGAGCAACCGTGAAAACATGATTGGCTGGGAGGATGAGTTGAGCCTCCTAATTAACACTTCTTTGGTGTTATCAGGCCCTGGCATTAGTGCAGGGGTTTAGCCTTGAGTTAGTAACGCTCTCTCTTTTTGTTCTCGTCGGGTTATATTCCCAAGACAATCCTAGTCTTATGAAATCAGCTTCTGCAATCTCTCTACTTTGGTCAATGCTGTGTATTTGATCCCTGCTTCAGTCCGAATAAAAGATTTCTGATCTCAGATCAGGCTCTGCACGCTTTTCGCTGATCAAAATCCCTGCGCT
Source organism: Schizothorax lantsangensis (assembly GCA_027422415.1). Classification (NCBI taxonomy): domain Eukaryota; kingdom Metazoa; phylum Chordata; class Actinopteri; order Cypriniformes; family Cyprinidae; genus Schizothorax; species Schizothorax lantsangensis. Next base: position 14,159,248 of record CM049856.1, read on the forward strand.
TTATTTAAACAAACTGAATCAGAAACAGTTAGTAAGTTAAAGAACATGATTAGTGAATACTGCCCTTGGGCCTTAGCTTGCTTGTGTGTGTTTAATGCCTTTAGTGCAGAATCTGAGACTGGCTTAGTGCAAAAACAGTGTAAATCCCTGTTTAAAATCTCACAGCCGGAGGAGGCAAATCCTAACCTCACCCTGCTCGGTACGATAAGAGCTTTTCTTAGTTTGACTCACAAAAGGGTTTATTGCTCAAAAGAGCGCAATATAAAACCTCGGAAGCTAACAAATATTTAGTTCCAGGTTAATATATGCAAGTCTTGAGCATACAGTTTCTTAGTAGCTTATGTTTTATGTCTTATGTCATTGCAATTGGCCATAAATAAAGCTTTTTATTTTATAAAAAACACTCATTATCAATGGCATAGTAACACCTTGGAAACTAATCACAATCAACACTTGTTTAGAAAATGTAATATATATTAGAGTTTGAGAGTGTAACACAAATAGACAGGAAAAGTGTTTACCTGTAACCTGTAACCTGTAACCCCAAACCACCAAGCATTTGGTCTTTTTTTCCTCTCCCGTCATTTTCAGTAAAGTATATTCGGTTCTGAGAATCCAGCTGTTAGTGATTAGAGCTCCACATCATGTTTGGAGGTTCTGTCGACTGTTTGCATCTGATTAGCAATTACCCTCGTTCCCCACAGCAGAAAAAAAACGAGCCGTGATGGGTCGGACAGAGAAAGAGCATGTTCCTTGTGTGTTTCCATTAGGGCCGGGCTCTGCCAGGGCGTCCAAGGTTTCTCCGGTTCACCGCCAGCCGGTCATGAGTTTGCATGTAATTGGACCCAGTCAGGCCAGCTGGTTCTGTTTTGGCCCGCGGGGAAAATAAATGTTTTGTTTCTCTGTTTTGGGTCTTTCTCATTATGTACTTATAAAACAGGGCTTTGAAGATTAAAAAGCAACGCTCGCCGAGCCAGCAGACAAAAAAGAGCCCTGCCGTGTTAGCGAGACATCTTGAGTTCACCAAGCACATCTTTTTCAAATACATTTTGTCTCTCAATTACATCGCACAGCTTTACTGTGGCATAGGGGAGGATTAGTTCAAGAGTTCAGCATCTTTCATTGATTAAGCCAGCCCCTCAGGGGGATATCATCTAACGTCACACTCCTGTTCGTGGTTAGGGCGGGAACCGCAGCTTGCACAAACTAGTTCCACTGTGTGCTGGTGCAATCTTTGTTGCTGTCATGGTTGTTTTAGGTCGGCTAGCCTTGTACAGCCAACTTGAAGTTTGTACTTCGTGTTGTGGTTTCACGTCCCAATGCCAGCAAAAGGCCGCTGAAGGCATTCAGTTCAGCAATCACAATGAGAAGCACTCATAACCCTGATTAAAACATGTCTTAAACCACCCTATGATGGTTCACGGTCAACCAGTCTGCCTGAGCTGTTTAGGTTGGTCAGTTTTGGTGGTTTTAGGGGAGTTTTGGACACTTTTCTGCTGGCCAGGCTCCCAATTCAAGCAGCAGTATATCTTTAAAAGTATATTTTAAGACCCCTGTAATCTGTTCTAATCTGTAAAAGCAGATTTAATTGTGTAACACAGAGTGGTGGTGCTTCGTTCCTGCATTAACTGATTCATTTATTCATTCATCAAGACTGGATGTTTCTGAATGAATCAATGTTTCTGAACAGCTGGATTCAACTGGATGAATGGTTCAATGACTTATTTATAAAGACAGTCATTTGTTTTGTTCCTGAATGAACCAAGGTTTTTGAACAAATCAGTTGTGTTGAGTGAATGAATCATTGACTCATACAGACGCATCCAGATATGCATTCCTTCCTTCTATATAGTAGGCAAAATTAGACGAAAAGAGTGATGTCTGAATTCATGGTATTCATGAAGCAGAAGTGAATAAAAGTAACTGGATGACACACATTCATGCTGTATAGCATGTTTTTTTTTCTAATTGTCGCAGGTTGAGTGAATAATCCATTGAATTTTAGTTTGTAAAGAAATTCACTTCTTTGTTCCCAAATGAATCAATGTTTTTGTATGAATCGATTAGTGAGAATGATTCCCTAACTCATTTATAAAGACAGTCACTTGCTTTGTTCTTGAATAAATCATTTGCAATTTGGTTGATTCAAATCGTTCTGTTGTTTTGAATGACTCGATTCTAGTGAGTGATTAATTTGTTGACTAATTTATAATATCTGTTATATAAATTAATATAAAATCTTTGATTGTGTGGTTTATTATTTTTTCTTTCTTGACTAAAATGTTCTTTTCAGACTAAAATGTTATGCAGTTGAGTAAAACTAACAAATTAATGAATATGACTATGAAATATTGGCTACATTTAAAGTAAATATTCATCAAAATACAAAAAAAAAAAAACTATAATAAACAGCTGTTAAAATTCACACTGCGTATATAAGATAACATTTTTAACTGAACAGCCTGAATATTTTGCCGTATTTCTTTAAAGGCCAAACCATGCAACATATATCTTAAGATGTGTGTACAATCACTCACTCGCACCCTAGCAGATGAAAGTATGCGGTAGGTATCGTTCCCTACACCAGCATTGTGCTGCCCTGCTTGAGAGAGACAAAGTATGCAGCCAGGGGAGAAAGCAGTGGTGAATGTGTCTGTGCCACATCCCTCTTTTTCTTCTGTGTGTGTTTGAGAGAAAGAAAAGAGGCAGGAGCCACACAGCAGAAGTAATAGTGTGTGTGACCACAGGCCAGAATCTAATAGCGAGGCTGCTATCACGCTGAGCAGCAGGTGTTATTGGCCTCTCTTCCCGACTGCCGTGCCCTCTTGCACCCCGGATGACTCTCTTGACCGTAGGGGGTTCAGAGGAGCCAAACACTGGGTCAGCCAGCATAGCAGGCACGGGTGAGAGGCCAAACATATGCCTGAAGAGAAAACGAGGGGGGAGGAAGAGAGATCTGTTTGAACAGAAACAGCTTGAGACGCCCCCATCTTCTTTTTGCTTTGGATTGGCGTTCTTGTTCCGTTCCAAATAATAGATCTCTCTCTCTCTAAGCCGGCAGCTTGACGACAGGCGCCGTTGCTTTGATTTAGGGCTTGTTTTTCTGCAGCAAAACTTTGCGCCTCTCAGGGAAGATGTTTGATGAATGTGGTGCGATTTATTTGTTCTTTTTTTTTGATGTGAAAGAGTAAAAGAGAAAACGCCCGCCTTTTCTCTCGGATCGTGCTTTAAACTTTACAGATTCGAGCCTTGTTGCCATGGATATATGATGGAATATAAGGAAAGAACGGCATTAATGAATATAGGCCATACTGTGCCGTGTATATGATCGTGTATGCATGAGATGTTTGTCAAAGAATGTACTGCTTATTTCAATCAAGGATAGTTGAAAATCAGCATCTCACCTCGTTCTTTTGTTTTCCCTCAAGGGCAATGAGTCGGATGAACGTATAATTATTATTTATATTATATAAATACAGTGTTGGGAAGGTTACTTTGGAAATGTAATAGGTTACAGATTACAAATCAGATTACAGATTAACATGTAATAAATTGTGCAGCTATTTAAATTACTTTATTAAAGTAATGTAACTGTTACATTTGGTTACTTTTTGATTACTTTTCAAAACGGTTATTCTTTTTCAAATATTTAAACCAGGCAGGGTTAATCGTACAGTAGTACTCAACACTGATTACTGTCAGACTTTCAAAATCCTTTATCTCTTGAATTAGGATTATAATACTTTAACTTTAAAGCACAGTCACCACAAAATCAGGCTTTAGCACCTCTTTTTACTTTGAGATCGTTCTGAGGTTAAATACTGATTTTAAATCATAACAAAATATAGTTTAATAGCTATGATGCTGTTTTTGAAATCAAATCTTGCACAGCTATTGCAGGAAACACTGGCATCTTTGTACTCATTCATTTGTAATGTAATTTTTATTTATTTATTATTATTAACAGATTACAGTTACATTTATTGGTTGCACTTTATGTTAAGGTGTCCTTGTTACAGTGTCATTATACATTTAAGTACTGAGTAATATTAATTAACTACATGTACTTACTATATGGTTAGGGTTATGAATAGGGTTTGGCCTAGGGTTACTTGCATGTAATTATGCATAATTAATTGTTATTATGTTAAATGTGTAACAAGGACACCTTAAAATAAAATGCTACCCATTTATTTTGTAATTAAATTTCGTAACTCCGTTACATGGAACTAGTTACTCACAACATTGTTTATATACCATATACTAGATCTGCTGGTCTTGGAGTAAAAAGCACTTTTACCATGATTTTGACACTATAAATGTCAGTTTTGTGCACCTTCAGAAACTCATGATTCACACTTTCCACTTTGTCTGCCATGTCTTACATCATCAAGACTGTTGTTGTTCTAAACCATGGCTTTGATGCTCTTTAATTTGTCTTTCTCAGAGCGAAAAGGTCTTCGGAGAGATACGGAGACAGGCGGGGAGACGCTGCGTCTTCATTAGCTGTCCTATAATTGGTTTTGTTACAAATAACTTCCCATTTTAATCGAGCCGCATGGCAGACAGGCTGAGTGCCAGCATCTTTGCGTCTGTCAAAACGTCAACGGCGTCTCAGAATAGAAAGCGGCACGCAGGACGGCCTGTGTATGCTGTGTACAAACATGGGGAGAAACAGCTCTGTCAGGCAGATGATGCCTACAAACAGAGGAGACACCTGCCTCGGTGCCTGCTCGTGTGTTGACGCTGAAGTGTTAGAAGTAAATAGACTTTAACATTAAGATCACTGAGCACGATGTTTGCTTACAAATACAACAGATGCACTCTGTTCAAAAAGACATTCAAAAAGACTGCATTTTTCTTCAGAATAAATATTCAGTTTCAAGTGGAAGACATAGAGGCCATTAATAAGCTTGCAAATACAGGGATGTTTATGGTTACACTTTAAATATATATATGCTTTTAATGCATTTAAAATTTAGTTTAAGGTGTCTTTGTTATAGTTTAATCAAACATAATGCATTATTATTATTAACTAGAGTTAAAGTTAGGGTTAGGGCTTTGTTTAGGTTAGGCTTGTAATTTTTTTTTTTTAGTTAGGCTTGTTAATTATTCATAATTTATTTTTGTTAATATATTAAGTATATGTAATGTGTAAATACAGTGTTGCTATATAGCTTTAGTCTATATGGATGGATGGATGGATATAATATATATAATGTGTGATTTCTTGAAATACAAAAAGTTATAATATAATTATAATTAATTTGTTAAATACTTAAATTATAAAATATAATAAAATAAATGCAATCTAAAATAATAATATATAAATATTTAGTATTATTGAAAAATATTAATTACCGTATGGTTATAAACATTTTTATTTTAGTTTCATGTAGAAATAACTATTGCTACAGCAGTATTGTTACTGTGATATAAAAAAACACTTTATTTTAAGGACCAATTCTCACTATTAACTAGCTGCTAATAGTTAGCGCATATTAATGCATTATTCTGCATGACCATATTTTACATCCCTTAACACAACCCAATACCTAAACTGAACAACTACATTATAAGCAGCAAATGAGGAGTTTATTGAGGGAAAACTCTTATTTAATAGTGAATACGTGTCCCTATTCTAAAGTGTTACCAAAAACAATTTCTCATTCTCAGATTTTTGCTGTACACTCCCCCATAATACACAGTCAGGAAGTGAAGCAGTCACACTAAGTCTTGTATGTGTGTGTTCTCCAGTCTAAATACACTCAACTCGGTTGAAAAGCTCAGAGGTGTCAGAATGGCTGACCTCCCTCAACGTTTTGACAGAGTGACATTTCCCATGATGGTTCTGCAGTCAGAGGCGGTCCGGCAGCAAAACAAAGGCTTTTGCAGGGTATGTGCGTGAGGGCTGGGGGGAATGTGTGCGTGTGTGTCCTGCGTCCCGCTGTGTTACCCTGACTATGGGTGACAGGTTGACAGCCTGTGACATTTGATGGCTCTGTCTCCTGATATTTTCTGAGGCTCAGGTTGTATGTTGTGTCCCTCACTGGAGGGCCTCAGACATGCTGATCACCTGAGGGAAGCCCTTTTAATTTACCCATTTAGCATTGAAGCATCATGCTGCCCTCTGTATGCATATATAATATGGTGAATCAGGGTTGAATGAGCCTAGTTAACATTTCAAATAATTGTTACATTTTCAAAACTACTTTTTGGCAAAAATATATTTTGGCAACTGCTTTTTCCATATTTTTTGTAGGGTGCAACAGTGTGGTAGACTAGAAACCATTTTTTAAAATAGTGCTTGTAATTGAAATGATATATAATATATTACTTTTATTCCATCTAAGGAATTTCTCATTTTTGTTTAGTTTTATAGTATCATAGAGATACTATAAAACACAATTTTGTGTTTTTGACATTTGTATTATTTGTATTATTTTTATTTTTTAATATGACTATAGTTTTGTATTCATTTTTATTTCATTTTTAGCTATTTTAGTGCATCAGGTTGATCTAAATTAAAATGAGAAATGTTGTTTTGGCAACTGGATGAAATCTATTTTGTTTATTTCACCCTTTGATATTAAATGATACAGGCTACAGCATGCGCCAGCGCCTTTGTGCATGCAATTAAAGAGCATGCGCTACGAGCACCGTTTCCGCACTCGTTTGACTCGCGCCTAGGTATGGAGTAAATTAAGGCGTTTGATTTTAGTACAGTAGCCTCTAGTCTTGACAGAGGTCGACAGAAAGCGTTCTGTCTCAATAAGCCCACAAAGTGTTCAAGAAGCAGGCCGACACCTCGCCTCATAACGCAGTCAGTGTATTCTCCAGAGAACAATTCTCTCTGATCCAGGGAGTGCGCCAATGCCGAGCAATCTCTCCCCAACATCCCTGCAACACTTAATTAACTGTTAGCAGAGTTTGCACGTGGTGGAGGGGAAGATGTCACAGATCATCAAGTCTCTAGGTGCAGTTACAGCAATTAAGGGTCTTATCGCACCTTCTCTTGCTTTCTCGCTCACTTTATCTCTCTGCACTCATTTGGTTCACTTCCAGCTCGTTTTAAGAGCCCAGCATGCTAATCAAATCATTTCTGCTAAGCAATTCCACATCGTTATTTAAAGTCTTAATAATGTACAATTCTACACCTTGACACACGCACAAACTCACATTCACACCTTTACAAACCACTTCCTCAAATCACAGGATACACAGCTGTTTTGTTCTTTCTCATGTTGTCACTAAACAATCATTTATTAGACAACAAGAATCATGCTTGCTCTTTTTCTCTCTCTGTTCCTGTGCTGGTTTCTCTCCCTTGCATAGAAATATAATCCCACATAGGACCGATATAACTAAAAATTATATATATACAGTCAAAAGTTTTTGAACAGTAAGATTTTTTTATGTTTTTTTAAAGAATTATCTTCTGCTCACCATGCAAGCCTGCATTTATTTGATCCAAAATACAGCAAAAGCAGTAATATTGTGAAATATTTCTACTATTTAAAATAACTGCTTTCTATTTGAATATTTTTTTAAATGTAATTTATTCTTGTGATCAAAGCTAAATTTTCAGCATCATTACTCCAGTCTCACATGATCCTTCAGAAATCTGTAAGCTGTTCAAGAAACATTTATTATTATTATCAATATTATCAGGATTCTTTGATGAATAGAAAGATCCAAAGATCAGCATTTATCTGAAATAAAGAGCTTTTGTAACATTATTCACTATAATTTTGTAATACTAATAATTCACTGAAAAGGGCGGTTTGAATTACAAAAAGAATCAAACTTTTCAGCTCTACCACCATTTTTGCTACTTAAATTTAAATCCTTTACATCTTTGCTTTAATGTTTACACAGTCACAAATCACAAGAATATGATTAGCATTTAAAATCATTGTGATACTCAGTATTTTGATATCACAAGTGAATATTTGCCCAGCCGTAGTACCAACACATGCAGAAATAATAAATAAAGCACCATTTTGCTTTTGATTCAGCCTCAGTCGCCTTGCTTCCTCTATGATCTAAATGAAAATGCAATTTCTCAGAAGTCATGGCATTTAGCTCAGATTGTTTCATTTATTTCCTCTTTCTCCAGCCCCCCAGTTCTTTTTTCCTCTGTTGGTGGAGCTCACCAGTGGGGTGCTTAATGCACTTGGCCCTGAAGTGAGCTGAAGTGAAGTGTGCATGATGGTCCTCGAGTGTTGCCTGTTGAATACACACCCTCTTGACTACAGGAACACACAGCTCTCACTCGCTCTCCCTCTCTCTCATAGACATGATGCTGTATTTAACTTCCCTTGTCCAAGTTCTTTAACATCTAGAACAGATGCCGTTTTGAAATACCACACTGTGCATAAATTTAGTAGAAAAATTACCAGGTTTCCTTATGTCATGCTTATTGTGACTGCTGAGGTTTTGGAAGCTCTTTATTTGAAGCCTGTGTTTGCAATATACTCCAGTTCTTTATTGGTCTAACCATGAATTAGTGTTATTTTAGTATCATTGAGATGCAATTATAGTTTTTGTATATATTTAGAATTTTGAGTTTTTATAATTTAGTAATTAACGTTTTAGTCATTTTGCTTTTTTTTTTTTTAAAATTTCAGTTTTAGTTATTTTAGTACTCCAATCTAAACTAAAATGAAAATGAGACGTTGCATATAAAAAAGTTTTATATTTTATTTTATATTTTTATTCCACTTAACATTTATAGTAACATATAAGTAACACATTTTTTATGGTTTTAATTTTAGTTCACTATATATAAATCACCACGAATATGTGTTATATTATAAAATGTTATGTTAGAATGTTATGTTATTAAAATTCATATTATTAATTTAAACCCAAATCAATGTTTCATGTCCCTTTTATTAAATAGTAATAAGCATTATAAGAAGCTGGTCATTGTTGCAAAAGGTGATGGAAGACCAGCTGATATAATATAATATAATATAATATAATATTCAAAATCATTTCTATAAGTATATAATACATCTGAACATAATGTTACAGTGTAATTACATGTCTTATAAATACATTGTACAATGCATGTATTTGTATACATTGAAAAATAAGATAAGGTAACACTATAAGGTGTCCTTGTTACTCATTACATGTCTAATAATAATAAATTATGCATAATTACATGCAAGTAACCTTAAACCAAACCCTAATCCTAACCCTAACCATATAGTAAGAACATGTTAATTAATATTACTCAGTACTTGTTGTAATGTATAATTACACTGTAACAAGGACACCTTAAAATAAAGTGTAACCAAAAATAATTATATATTGCAGTTATTGTTTTGTAACCAACCAAACTAGGATGGGCCGAGTCAGGTTATAATCTCCCTGTGTGTTTTACTGTCTCTCTGCTTCACTCGTACTGGCCTGAAGCCTGATGCTTAGCACTGACAAGGCTGCAGGTTGACCCCTGACCCCTGCCCTGTGCTCGTCTCTCTGGTGTGTTCTTCTTTGTCAGGTGTTAAATGAGAACTCTACATCTGTTGGCCCTGACAGTGCGACCTGGCATCGATCCTCCCGACAGCCAGAGGAGCAGTAAAGGGGGAAAGAGGTGGGGGTGGAAAGACGGATAGGAGCAGGATTAGATATTGCAGAACAAAACGGATGAGTAAAGAAAGTAATTTTAGACATTCTGAAGACAATATGACTGCTGTTCACCCATGCAAAACTCTTTGTCACAATTCTAAGGTGTCTTGTGTTGTTGCTATAGGGCGTAACTAAGGTATTGAAAAGATGTCTCTATGATAGGCCAAGTCCCACCGTTTACAAAAGTATAATACATTGGGTTTTGTTCAAATAGTAGTGATGCTTGCTTTAGCAAATGTATACTCTTCTGTGCACCTGCTGTTTGTGTGGATTTATACGTGCCTACGTGTTTTGCTCATGGTGACCCATCACAATACCTCTCACTTCCTCTGAACACCCCACAAGAGTGCCGTTAATTCACTCTTGAGGCAGGAAAGTGCTCTGTCATTTGCATAAACTCGGTGTCTGAGAAATCAGTAAGCGTTACACGTTCACATTCTGCCCACGTACCACCAGCCAGACAAATATTAATGAGCAATCTGAAGAGAATGACATCACATGATTGGCTGCTTTTTTGTAGCATGCAAAATCAAAACTTAGGTGATTGTTATACTGTCGCTCATTATCATTATATTAAGTAATAAATGCATTCTGTGGAACACTTTTGGACTAAATTAGGGTTATTATAGTTAACTAAAAAACAGTAATTAAAATAAATGTTAACTGAAATAAAATAAAATAAATAAATAAAACACAACAAAACTTATTTCAGCTAGCTGCCAAGGTAACTTTTCTCTTTTTTTAATTTACTTCAACTTCATGTACTAAAATGCTAAAACCAAAACTGAAAAAAAAAAAAAAAAACACAACAAAAATTAATAAAATCTAAAATCAACAGAAACAGTATAATAAAAAACTAAATATATAACAATTTATTATTATTATTAAATTGTCAAAAAAAAAAAGTCAGTCTCGCCAAGGTGGACAAATGTAAAAAGTCCCTGGTGGATAATTACTCAGAGTGTTGAAACAGTCAGTGAACAGACTGATGGATAGATGGATTGATTGTTTCAGCTCTATCAATCATTGGTCTGATACCACAGTCACCTTCACATTTCCCTGTGCACCTCAACCAGACGCTCTACAGAAATAATAAGACCACAGAGAGAGGAGAGGAATGGAAGAAGGGAACACATTTCTTTCTCTTTCTCTCCCCATGGGTGCGGTGATTGATGTGCTGTGTTAGTAGGGTATTTCCCCCATGTCTCTCTCCCTCCATCTCTCTTTTCCTCTCTTGCTCTCGTTTTCCCAGATGAAGGTCTCATCAGACGGCTCTTCTAAGGCAAGTGGACAGGTTTCATTTTGCCTCCATTACAGAAGCCACAGGAGAATCATTCTGCTTCAAAGGCCTCTGATTGTGTAATCAGCCATTTGCTGGAATGCTTTGAGTAATCAGGGAACAATTGTATGCTGGGAAGGATCAAGCATCTGTATGTGCGACTGCGTCCCTCTGTCTGTCTGTTTGTCCATGACTTGGCCTGCTTCACGAGGGGTCACACGCATGTCAGTCAACCCTGAAGTATTTACAGCTGACCATCTCAAGCCTAAAATGTAACGTTTGACCTCTCTCTAACGCATGACCCCAGGACAAACTACAAAACAGCTGTCAGACTAGAAGACAGGGCTGCAGGCATGATACTTTTTGTTAAAGAGAACAGATTTAAGGTGCGTTCACACTGACTACTGTATCAGGTGGTTGACTTGAGGTTTCTTCATCGTTACAAATCACTGTCAGGGGGAACGCCCCATTATCAGAATTATGCCCGTCATTCAAATTATTTATCATTTATTAATGAAATGATTCCAAATATTACTCTATTAAATGTTCTGTTTATTATGATTATAGCACTCCGATATGCTGCACACATTTAGTTTGTGTGCAAATGTAATCCAGTAAAGGTGGATCCCAGCATCCTGAGACACTTGTTCAGCATTTGTTCTATCAGTTTCAGAGGCAGTGATTGAGTAATTACTCTCCGTGGTGGGAGAGTTTGTTTTGAGTGTTTTGTGAGTGAAGACATATCGACACTATGGGGAGAAATTGATGTTTCGGGGCTGGGGGTGAGACAGACACAGAGAGAGCATGTTCAATTCATGTCTCCACTCGTGTGAGCTTCTATATCCCAGTGTTTTTGTGTTTCACCAGCAGGCCTTGTGGATGAATTAGTAATGCTAAAAGAAACTGTGTTATCTTTTAAATGCAGTTCACACCGCTCAGCCTGGTTAATATAGTTAGCTGCTCAATTTTTTATGGCTGTGCCGAGTGTAACCTTCGATTTAACAAGAGCTGTTAATCCTGGGGGCTCTAAATAGTCTTTTTGATGCGTTGGAACACAATGTTTGCCGCGTAACTTCTGAAAAATGCATCGGGATGGGAGCAGGGGGAATCAGACACGGCCAACTGAACAAAGCAACACCACGGAAAAGTGAGGGAAAAAATGACAATGTTGTTTTGACACCACAGTTCCCACCGCAGGGCCCGTGAGGATACACAGCGCTGCTGCTGGAGAAGAACAGACAGTGGCTCTCTCTGTGTGTGTAAGAGAGAGAAAAGAGTGTGTGTGTGATATGCAGCAGAAATATGATTCTTAAGTTGATCTATTAAGTCTATTGTAATTATTCTCTCAATAACTTTGATGTACAATAACTAGAAATCTTTTTTTTTTTAAATTAAATCACATGATTTTTAGGTTATTTTTACTGATCAATACCATAACCCTAACGATGCATCCGATGTCTGATTGCTGAATGAATGACTATTATGAGGTTTTAGTGAATCAGAAACATATAGAAAGCAGTGAAGTCCAATTCTCAAACAAAGGAATTTTATGAGTCAGTTTATTTTATTGAATCATAAACATACAGCTTGATCTGTTTTCCAAACTAATGACACTGTTAGAGCCTTAACTAACATAAATAGCTTTATAATATTTTTCTGGCTATTAAAAGTGTTGTTTTACTAATATACAATATGTATATTTGGAATATTTGTCATATATCACATGACTTTAGTCTATTTCGTATGGAATACATATGCATGAATAGTTATTTCTTATTTTTTTATTAAGGAAGATGCTTGTTATTAGACAGACTTTAATTCAAAGCTTGATCAAATGTAAATAGTTCGTAAGTTTGATTTTTGTTTTTGCCACTGACAAATAAAAAAAATAAGAAGTTACACTGCAGGTTTATGATTTTGCCAGCCTGGTCTCATGGTTTATACGTACTGTAGGTATTAATACGTAACATTTACAAGCACAAAATGTACATTTTTGTACGTTTTTATTAATGCCTAAACATTTAGATGTATTTCAGTGTTTAAAACGTACAAATCGCTACATATTTTTAGCTAAAAAACGTAAAATATTTACGTATCTTTTATATCATTAAGATATTCGTATCAATGCATTATCATTTTATCAATAAGCGATTTAGATTTTTAGACCCCCTTAATCTACCCCCAAACTATTAGTGCTGTCAAACGATTAATCGCATCCAAAAACTTTTATTTTGGATGCGATTAATCACGATTAATCGTCTGACAGCACAAATTTGTATCATTTTATCAATAAGCGATTTAGATTTTTAGACCCCTTAACCTACCCCCAAACCTAAACCTACCCATTTTATAGTGAATATGCATTTTTATTAGTGCTGTCAAATGATTAATCGCATCCAAAAACTTTTATTTTGGATGCGATTAATCACAATTAATCGTTTGACAGCACTAATTTTGATCATTTTATCAATAAGCGATTTAGATTTTTAGACCCCTTAACCTACCTCCAAACCTTAACCTACCCATTTTATAGCAAATATAAAAGGATATAAAACGCAATTGACCGAACTATGCAGGAAAATAACCATTTTAGTAACAATATAGCATTAAAAATATTTGTATAGTATGTCAACCTCAGTTCCTGGAGGGCCGCAGCCCTGCAGAGTTTAGTTCCAACCCTGCTCCAACACACATACCATGTAGTTTTCAAATAAGGCTTAATGACTTGATTAGTTGGATCAGGTGTGTTTAATTAGGGTTGCATCTAAACTGTGCAGGGCTGTGGCCCTCAAGGAACTGAGTTTGACACCCCTGCTCTAAATCTAAACATAACTATTTGTACTGTATAAGAAAAACATGACAGACAGATAAATGCAATTGCAATCATTTATTTATTGCAAAAATGCCAAAAGCAGTACCAAAAGTAATCCAAATGATCATGCGTTGCAGCCGCAGTCCTCTCTGGCAGAATACAGTAGGTTTGTGTGAGGTGCAGAGCAGAATTTATGTTGTTAATCGCTGAAAATATTATCCAGTTTATTTTCCCAATCCATTCCTTGAACTCGTGAAGACGCACACGCATCATTAAAACACACCTCACCAGAAACACAGCATGTCGCAATCTGTGATGAATGCAAGCGAGAGCCAATGAGCGTTTGATTATCCTCCGTAAAATCTGTCGTTTGAAGCAGCAACATTTCAATTTGTAAGGAGCGCGTCAGTCAGCGCGGGTTTTGATGTTTACGGTCACTGGACTCGCTGCTCAGGATGGAGATGAATATCGCCGAATAAAGGCTTGGATTTGGGTCTGTTCCTTGCAGTCGTATGGATTCTGAAGATATGAATTACAGCGCACAAATAAAGTTGTTTCATTTCGTAATTATGTTGCGTTTTTGTTGTATTTATAGTTCTATTGTCAGTAACAGCATGTGGAGAAAACGGCTTTTGTGGCCCATGGCAAACAAAGTAAACATTACATGACAAGTAAAGGTTAAATGATTGCAGAAATGTTATTTATTTTAAGGGTTTAAAGTGATGTAGGCCTATTCTTGGAAATGAGCTGGCAGTAGAAATCACACAGAACAGGACGAAATGTTAACATTTCATATCAAGTAAACGAGTAAACAATTTAATAATGCAATTGAAAACATAAGGTCATTGATATGACAACTAAAACAACAACAATGATAATAAAATTAATGCCTCGATTTCAATATTCATAAGGATTAATTTTTAGGTGTCGTCAATACTTCAGTTTTAAATGTTTAAATGCTGAAAATATGTAAGTATTTATACGTTTAGATGCTGAAAATACGTCAGAATTGTACGTTTAAGTGCCTGTAAAAACGTAAGTATGTACATTTTATAGAACCACATTTTACGTTAAATACATATGAATTATCATGAGATCACGTTGTATTTTACACGTCAAATTCTTTGTGCATGACCTATGTGGAAATTTTGGAAAATGGCTTAGACCACCATTATAGACTCATATGAGCTATTTGTGGTAAATCAAAACAAACAGCAGCCAGTGTAGTTTGATTCCCAAACAAATTACTCTTATGATTTTGTTCTTTCTGGCAAATCAAAAACACTTTTCTTCAAAATCACTTTATTATTTAATTTATTTTTTTAATATTCCCATCTCTGCTTAACTACTTGCCTTAGCAAACACCACTAATTATAGGAGTGTTGAATTCCCTATATTTCGATGTAACAGTCTCGTTCTTTGAGACCTCACAAAGTGTGAATGTCACTCCTGTTTTCTTAATACCCTCAGGGTCCGTGTTTTGAGGTGCCATTTGGTTGTAACTCTCAATAGAGATCGCTCTTAGCACCTGGAAAAGTAGAGCTTTATTCTGGCACAGATTATGTTTGCTTTATGAGCCACCATCTGGCTTCTGATGGCTGTATGTGTTGTTAGAAGGGTTTGTAGTAGCAGGCAGTCATTAAGGTTATAATTGTCGATGCATGTGTTCAAGTTTTTCTGACGCAATGGCTTCTTGAAGCTTCAGGATGCATATCTTCCGGGATATCCAGTGTACTCTCTTGTATGTGTATTAGTCTGGGTTTACAGTGTTCTTCTAGAGATTATCCTTCCCTCACTCCAGTTAGATCAGTGTGTGCTGTGAGACTTTAGGAAGTCAGTGTGTGTAGATAATGTGTTCATAGGTAAATCCTCTTACAGACTCTCACTCTGTTTTTGTGTTTTTCAGTCTTGTGTTGTTAAACAGAGGTCAGGCTAAGCCAGGCTGACACAAGTCACACAGAAGTCACACATTATCCCATTTCCCTACTTCTGCCAGACTAAAATGCTGAATTAAATTGCCATTCATGAGCATATATAATCTATAAATAAATATACATTGGTGTGAAAAAGTGTTGGCAAATTTAAATATTAATCAGAGATAACACAAGTAAACACAACATGCAGTTTTTGAATGAAGTTTTTTATTATGAAGGGAAAACAAAATCCAAACCCACATGGCCCTGTGTGAAAAAGTGCTTGCCCCCTAAACCTAATAACTGGTTGGGCCACCCTTAGCAGCAACAACTGCAATCAAGCGTTTGCGATAACTTGCAATGAGTCTGTTACAGCGCTGTGGAGGAATTTTGGCCCACTTATCTTGGCAGAATTGTTGTAATTCAGCCACATTGGAGGGTTTTCGAGCATGAACCACCTTTTTAAGGTCATGCCACAGCATCTCAATAGAATTCAGGTCAGGACTTTGACTAGGCTACTCCAAAGTCTTCATTTTGTTTTTCTTCAGCCATTCAGAGGTGGATTTGCTGGTGTGTTTTTGATCATTGTCCTGCTGCAGAACCCAAGTTCGCTTCAGCTTGAGGTCACGAACAGATGGCCGGACATTGTCCTTCAGGATTTTTTGGTAGACAGCAGAATTCATGGTTCCATTTATCACAGCAAGTCTTCCAGGTCCTGAAGCAGCAAAACAGCCCCAGACCATCACACTACCACCACCATATTTTACTGTTGGTATGATGTTCTTTTTCTGAAATGCTGTGTTACTTTTACGCCAGATGTAATGGGACACACACCTTCCAAAAAGTTCAACTTTTGTCTCGTCAGTCCACAGAGTATTTTCCCAAAAGTCTTGAGGATCATCAAGATGTTTTCTGGCAAAACTGAGATGAGCTTTTATGTTCTTTTTGCTCAGCAGCGGTTTTCGTCTTGGAACTCTGCCATGCAGGCCATTTTTGCCCAGTCTCTTTCTTATGGTGGAGTCATGAACACTGACCTTAACTGAGGCAAGTGAGGCCTGCAGTTCTTTAGATGTTGTTGTGGGGTCATTTGTGACCTCTTGGATGAGTCGTCGCTGCACTCTTGGGGTAATTTTGGTCGGCCGGTCACTCCTGGGAAGGTTCACCACTGTTCCATGTTTTCGCCATTTGTGGATAATGGCTCTCACTGTGGTTCGCTGGAGTCCCAAAGCTTTAGAAATGGCTTTATAACCTTTTCCAGACTGATAGATCTCAATTACTTTCTTTCTCATTTGTTCCTGAATTTCTTTGGATCTCAACATGATGTGTAGCTTTTGGGGATCTTTTGGTCTACTTCACTTTGTCAGGCAGGTCCTATTTAAGTGATTTCTTGATTGCGAACAGGTGTGGCAATAATCAGGCCTGGGTGTGGCTAGAGAAACTGAACTCAGGTGTGATAAACCACAGTTATGTTTTAACAGGGGGTGGGGGGCAAACACTTTTTCCACACAGGGCCATGTGGGTTTGGATTTTGTTTTCCCTTCATAAAAAAAACCTTCATTTAAAAACTGCATGTTGTGTTTACTTGTGTTATCTTTGATTAATATTTAAATTTGTTTGATGATATGAAACATTAAAGTGTGACAAACATGCAAAAAAATTAAAAATCAGGAAGGGGGCCAACACTTTTTCACACCACTGTATACTGTATTTATTTATTTTATTTCTCAAGAAATAAAAAGTATGTGTTTATGAATTTATCTGTATCTGTTCATAAATATAGCCTGTTTTTTGCTGGGAAATATTTCATATGAGAATACGTACATCCATCCATCTATATTATTTATTTATTTGATTGCTTATTAAATGAAAAAAAATAATTCATATTTATCACTCATGGAATTGCATCATAGTTTTGGAATTTCTGGGTATTATTATAAAACTATTTTTGAGTTTGTTTTCTTGTTGTAGAAAATGGCATATTTGCAGTACATAACTGTAGTGGCATATTTGCAGTACATAACTGTAGCTAAAAATCATAATAATTTTAAAAAATTGTGTGGCAGCGCCAGTGAAGTATTGGCAGGGCATGTAATAATTTGAACTAATGGTCCGACCAAAAAAATAAAAATAAATCAGTACCATTGAGCAGTGTTACCTACACAAAGCCAGCTTTCACACACAGATCAACCTGACATGAAACTCACCTACTCACACGTTTCTACACACATACACACACAAATTACACACACTCATCATGCACATATTAACACTCTTCTCACATCATCATGCACTCGCATACACTTTCTCACCCATTCAAAACTGTGCAAATCTATATAAAAACAAATCAACACCCCCAGACTCACTTTGTGCGGTGTGCACGTTCTGTATGTGTATGTGTGTGTGTGTGTGTTGTGCAGTGGAATAACTCCACCTTACTGTGAATGTGTGCTTCTCTCCTCTCGG
The DNA here is from genome assembly GCA_027422415.1 of Schizothorax lantsangensis. Lineage (NCBI taxonomy): Eukaryota > Metazoa > Chordata > Actinopteri > Cypriniformes > Cyprinidae > Schizothorax > Schizothorax lantsangensis. Next base: position 14,177,354 of record CM049856.1, read on the forward strand.
GGCACAGGCCTCACAAAGTGCACATTTAGCTCGTCAGAGGGATATAAGTGTGTTGAGAATGAGAGGAATTCCTCGACGCGGGTTCAGTGCAGGCCTTCTCAAAGGCATCTCTATTACAGCCAGACAGGCGGCCCTTATAACACAACACACACAGATATGCATTGCAACCACCTGGAAATCTACTCTACAAATCAGTATGGCCAAGCCGCACAGGAGATTGAGCGTAAACATGCAAACACACTCTGAATGGGCTCCTTCAGAAGAGATTTAACATGATATAGTGGCTCTAAAGCTTTTAAACACAACTTTATGAAACATTTCCGGCTCTAAAATCTGATTGGATGAGGCACATTCAACACTGCTGTTAATAGTGGTTTATCAGTTTGTTTTTTTTAATAGCAGACGATGATTTATGGAGGGCAGTGTAATACTAGTTTGTGTGTGTAAACATGACCATTCAAGTAAATATACTATATATTTTTTCAAAGTTAATAATCTTAAGACTTAATACTTTTTGTAATTAATACTTGTTCAGCAAATTGATACACAGAGAATGTAAAGAAACTTATTAGGGCCCGAGCACAGATGGTGTGAGGACCCTATTGGAATTGCTCCATTTATTATTATTATTATGTTTCAAAAGCACATAAATCCTTTTCTTCTGACCTTTCCATTAATTAAAGAAGCCTAAAAAATGTGTCATGGTTTCCACAAAAAATTAAGCAGCTGAAAATTTCAGCTTTGCCTTCAAAGGAATAAATGGCATTTTAAAATATATTAACGTGTTTTAAATTATAAAAATATTTCACAATATTACTGTTTTTTCTGTATTTTTGGAAAATGAATGCAGCTTCAATGAGGAAAAAAATCTTTATATATGTTAATTGCATCATCAAAAATGTGTGTGTGTGTATGTGTGTATATATATATATATATATATATATATACACACATAAATTTGTGTTGATGCAATTACTGATCATTTTGGTTATCATTCGATGTACGATTTGCTATTTTTCTGTTTTTTCAAATGCATTTTGTGTATGGAAATTCATTGGTCTTTAATCATATTTGTGTTGCACTGTTGCTCCTTCACCATGGTAAAATCACTGTAATACCTCTTATCTTCTGCCTTATTGCTTCCGTAAACTTCTGTTACATTATACAGTATTTTGTACAACCTAGAGCAGAAAATCTAACGTTTAAGATGCTGAGATAACCAGCCTTAACTAATTCGCTGGAAGGAATCTTAAGCAGAATGAGTAAATCCACCGTTCCTAATAGATGGTGATATGTTGTGTCACATTGTCAGTCTCCGCTTGTGTAGTCGGCACACTCGAGATAAGACAGCGATTAGCGCACTTCCTGATAACGACACATGTTAATCAGCACAGACATCTCGTATCTGTTGTGTGTTTGCGGGCTCTGATACACCTCTCTTATCAGTAATTGTTTTAATTGCTGTGTGCGGTTAATGAGATGCTGTCACAGATAAGGCTAGAGCAGATTGCGGGCGAGGACTGTGATTTGCCACCGCCGGCCCACTTTGAACGAGAGATAATGAAAGGCCACGGTCGCCACAAACATGGTGGGCGCTCTCGGGGGGAGGGGCCAGAGACAAGCATGAAATATTTAAATCCAGACAGCTTCAAAGTAGATCCTCATGTGCCATAGCCTTCACTTTCATCTTCATCGCCTCGTTGCATTACACATACGTATGCACGCAAGCGCTCGTGTCAGCCAAAGGGTTAAGAGCGCTTTAGAGATGATTCCATTCTTCCCATCACACCCTCTTTGTTCAGTCTCCCCCGTCATTTCTCTCGTTCGTTCTGCCACATTCTTCTGTTACCTGCAGGGAAATCGAAGCTCTCCGTCTTTCTCTCCCACAAGATTTCTGACACGTTAAAGCTTTCTGTCACACAGGGGAGGCACACCTCCTCCCATCCTCCTCTCCATCTCTCCGTCTCTCTGCCCCCCAGCAGGGTGGCAGCCAGCAAGAGAACAAGGACCTTATTTAGCTCGGCTCTCCCTGTGAAACGCAATTAGAAACCCCTCCAGGGTCGGTGGGGTGAGATGCAGTTAGAGAGATGGAGAGGAGGAAGGGGGGTCGAGAGAGAGACCTCCCTTGCTGCCTGTCAGCCTGCTGGCGTTTGAAGTCTCGAGGCCATCTCTGATCCCCAGAGAGTCGGTCATCAGACGCCCACTTTGTAGCATTTCAGCCCAATGAAGCCCGGAGTGAGTCTGCCAAGGCGGGCCGAGGGAGGGGCCGAGTCGTCTTCCTGCGTGCTGGGACTGACAGAGAGGTCTTGACAGAGCGTTTGAGAGGCCTAGTGTTTCTACTGCCATCCTCAGCGCTCTGGGCCCCAGCGATCTGTGGCAGGTCAGACAGATTTTGATGCCGCGTTTCCCGGTTATTTCCTGCCGTGATTCACCTTAAAGCCGCAGCGGGATGTTTCTCTGTCTCGCTCGCCCTCCCTCTGTGTCTGTCTGTCTGTCTCTCATAATCCCTTTATTCTGCTTTCTCTCTCTCTCTCTCTCTCTGTCCCATGCTTGTTTCGATACTTCAAAAATAGGTATAATATAGGCAAACCTCAACCTACTAATGAACAAAAGCAATCAAAAAATCTAAATTAATATTGTGAAATATTACAATTCTTTTTTAATATATTTAAAAATGTAATTATTACCTGTGATTGCAAAGCTGAATTTCAGCCATTACTCCAGTCTTCAGTGTCACATGATCCTTCAGAAATCATTCTAATATGCTGATTTGGTGTGTAAGAAACATTTCTTGTTATTACCAATTTTGAAAAAAAAAATCCTGGTTAATATTGTTGGGATTCTATGATAAATAGCATTTATTTGAAATAGATTTTAGTTTGTAGCATTGTCTATACTCTCATTTTTGATCATTTTAATATATCTTTGTTGAATACAAGTATTCATTTCTTAAAAATATATCTTACTGACCCCAAACTTTTGAATGGTAGGTTATTATTGTTAACAAAAATTATGAAGATGAAATGTGGGGGGTGGGGGTGTAATAGAATATGTATGATATAACAACACATAAATTACTTTACTTTTTGACACTTAAATTTCTAAATTAACAATACCACAACAATTAACTGGCATGCAGCAAAGTGGTCACTCATTCAGCAATCTCAAACAGCCTTGAGCATCATTTCCGGATTTTTTTTCCTAGCCAGTTTGAGCCGCCATTGGGCACGGTTAATAGAGGATATTCATAAAGCCTGAACCAAAATGTCCACAAACCAGATCAGTGTGCTGTTTCACTCTTTTTAGCTCTGAGCAGTTACACCTTTATGATCCTGTGGAAGAATTCGATTTTTAACATGGTGCACATTATGACAATGTTCTCATAAAGACACTTATGTGTGTTTCCATGTGCGTTATTACTTTCAAGCTATAGCTAGCTAAATAATATCCATATGGCACGGGTTTATTTGAATGAATGGATCCTGAATGTGTTTAACCACTATTATTTTCTTTGCACTCATGCATGCATTGGTGTTTCTGCTGATTTTTATGGCTCTTTTGTGTGACTACAGCACACGGAGTGACTGACTGCTCTGAAATGACTCTTGGCACGGTGACCCGTGCTCTCAGTCATGCCTGTAATTTGGACCAAAATGGCCCTCTGCGTTTCTCTCCTTTCCTTCCCGCTGAAAATATGTCGAGCGAACGACAGACGAAAACATATTAAGGGCGTAACCAGAGCATTTGAGACAGGAGGGATAAACCAATTTTCCTGTCCAGTTTGTTTTAAGAGAGCGAGAGAGCCGAGAGAGTGGCTAGACCTGCACTGGGGCTTATCAGCCAACTGGCTCGACTCTGGCCCGTGTCATTACGGGCTTCCAGATGGAGATAATGTTGAACATTGTACTGCGCATACCATTTGCCTGCTCTAAACCGGCTTTTGACTGAGGGAGATAGTATCTAGATAAACTGATAATACTTCAGTTACACACTCGCCCTCTCTTTTTTCCGCTGGGTAAGCTGAGTGCCTGTGTTTCCTGGACCTGTGTGAAACCATACACGATGTGAGGTTCATATCGCAAAGTACGGAAGCCGAAGATAATTTAGTCTGAATAGGCTGCTTTTAAAATTCCTAATGTCTCGGTGGATCTGATGGATGTCTCGCACTCCCGTCTCTCGCTCACATTCGTGTTACCTAACTTTCTCCATTCTTATCACACGTCCAATTGTCAGTATATTTTTAAAACATCACTGAACGAGTGTGTTGAAAGTTTACACATAATATCAGTGTGTGATTTAGTGTTGCACATCACATATTTGTGTGTGTTACTGCAGGCCGTGTACATCTTCCCCCTGCTGTTATGTGCTGTGTGAATGACAGATTAATATATGTATGGTAGGGAATCTGAGGAAGGAAGAGAGAGCGGCTGTCAGCGTGCTGTGTTTGGGGAGGAGGGAGATTAGAGGAGCTGTCATAGGCTGCGTTGAGCGGTCTCACACAGATAAGTCTCAGCAGCGAAAAATGTTGTATCGCTGTCTGAAAACAGGTAGCGAGCGATGGAAGATTATCTAGAGTTTTGCGTTTAGAGTTTTGTGTGTGTGCCGCTCAAGGATCACCTGTTTTGTTGACTTCCATTTCAAAGTGTTCACGTCTTTGGCTATTTAATAATGCACGCAAATACCTCTACAAATCAATTTTATTTTTGCCTCTTTTTCCACTTTTATTCATACAGTAGACAGGGTATGATGAGGGGAAGCAGGGGAAACAAGGTCAGGAAATATTGCAGGCTAGACTCTAATGGCTAGCTAATAGCGGTATGGGTCAGTACAGTACAGTACGGTACAATTCGGGACCGAACACCCTGATTGCGTTTCCACCACCAACAGTACACTTACTTGATGGGCGTGGTGTATGCCGGAAAGTAGCGAGCGATGATAAAGTGCGACAATAAGCACAACTCTGCCTCTTTTTGTTAAATGTCAGTTTTAATGAACAATAATAGCCATTATAAATGTATAAGTACAACGTATAAGAGGCTTATATAAGAGGAAATAAAGACAAAAGCAAACAATTCAGTCAAACATATGCTACCAAGTCAGCGCTGTACTACGGTAAAGTTCAAAATAAATATACAAAGTTAAGCATAACTTTGTGCTCGGCCAAAATGATATGACCAGGAACAAATAATTGTGTGCCTGTTAAATATAGCCAAAACAAATTGTATCTCATGTTTAATCACTACAGAGACATCAGAGCCAGTGGCAAATGTCGGAAGGACTAGCCGAGCTAAGGCTGCTCGAGGCGGATACATGAGCACTGAGCACCCGGTGATCGCCTGGAGCTCCGAAATCAGCATAGCAAATTTTCAAACTGGCGCTATCTTTATAAATAAACCGCAGATTTGAGTTTTAAACAATTACTTTCTCTCCTGAAAAACTCTTAAAACTACATTTCATGACACAACAACAGTAATATTTTGAAAATTATGTGGGTTTTTGGGCAATGACGTTTCACAAGTCCACAAGAACAGAAAAGAACGCATATTGAGAAATGGCTATTGTCTGTGTAAAAATATGAAATTATAAAATACTTTTTTTTTTTTTTTTTTTTTTCGCACTCTGATATAAATAAGCCCAACACTCAGCAGAGCGGAACTAGTGAAGGAGAAGCTTTATCCCCTTTTATGATGCAAAAGTGACGATTCTAGTCAACCAATCAACGTTCTGCAGTGAGTTTAGCTCCACCCTTTTGGTACCCTTTGCTGTGCTAGGCACCCCAATGGAAGGGTACCAAAAAAGTGGTACGGTACGGTTCGCTATTTTGGTACCATTCACAACTTCTGACAATGGAAACGGACATAATTGCGTACCGTACCGTACTGTACTGAACCGTACCGCTCGGTGGAAACGAGCCATTGTATCGAGTTGTATCGCCCATACAGTCTGAGCAAGGATGAAACCAAATGCAATAATTTAGGATAGGATATTTAAAATTAGGTAGGATAGTTGAAATTGCCATTGTTTACTTTCCATCATGTCATTCCAAGCCTGTATGCCTTTCTTTCTTTCTTTCTTTCTTTCTTCTGCAGAATACAAAAGAGGGGTCCAATGTTCTTTTAAATTTGACAGAATTTAAATTTCTGAGTGAATTGTACCTTTAAGACATGACTCTTTTAACCCTCATGTTATGTTCCAGTCATTTTGACCCAGAGAGGATTTCCTTTTCCAGAAAATGCTAGTTAATGAAATCGCATTGGACTAAAACATCATGACTTTCCTCACAAAGGGTTTCCTCACAAACTTTTGGGATTTTTTCCCCCACTGTGTTACACCTGTGGTGGTTTCAGTCAAACATAATCCTACAAAAAATTGCTTATAAATTGCTTGTTATGCTATTTCATTACCAAATATTGTACATTTTTTTTATCAGCTTGTTTTCTACAAGTTACCACAGGTTTTGTATTTCTCTTTTTGAAACTGATTGGTCATACGCCTCATTGATAAGAGCTTTTTTTTTTCATTCCAAAACTAAGGTGCATAAGTTCAGATCAATTAGGCCTGTGACCAATCAGTTCCAAAAAAGACCTGGGCTAATTGAAAGAAAACAGGTTGACAAAAATATTGAATCCAACATTTGGTAATTTTTAAAAAGCCGGTCATATCTATAGTGGCTACAGCCACGTGAGTTAAATGTATGCTAACCACAAAGCCACGGGTCCAACATGCTAACTAAACTATGTTTTGGTATAAATTCAACTGAGTGGTTTATGGTCTCTCCAGAGGCAACGAACGGTGTTGCTGTTCCACCTTCCCATTCATTCCTCTTGTGAACAGTGCCGTGTAAAGACCTGCGCTTCGCAGATTGCAGACTGGAGCTGCGGATGGAACCGGAGGAGACTTGTCGCTCTGAATTTCTGTTTGTGGAAAAGAAGCGAGGAAAGAAGATCGCTCCATCTTTGCAACTGTGTCCACAGCTCTTTTTGTCTCACAAAAACTCTTTCCCCTCCTCTGCGCTGGCATTGTTGATGTGGTGTTTTACACACCACTAATACCATCCCGAAAGCCTCCCAGATGAGCTGGTCAATGTTCCCTCCTGACTGGCGAAGTTTTAAGTGTCACTAGAAATGGACCTTTCTTTTGAGTGTCTCTCAAAGGCCCCAGCTCAAAAGAGCACAGAGAGAATACAAGAGAGGAGATTACAGACAAGGGCCAGTCAGAGCTACCCTATTTAACACATTATATCCAGTCCCCTCAGGTTACACTTATGCACAGCAATATTTTAAAAGAGAGTGAGGGAGAATGAGAACGAGAGATTGCTTCCGTAATAGCAGTAGAGACCATAACAGAGCGCCGATCTCCTGTGATTGCAATCTAGCGCAGAGTTCCTGTGAAATTAAACCATGCGTTTTGAGTGGGAAAGAAAGCAGAGAAGCGAATGGGAGGGAGGGATAAAGGAGAAAGGCAAAATGTAGCTCTGGTTACTTTGAAGCAGAGGATCAAGGCCAGAAAAAGGAATAAAATATGACAAAACGACAGCAGAAAGGGCTTATGGTCTATAGGCGGAATTTTACAGACACAGACAGCAATTACTGGCATACATAGCATAACTCCAGATATTAATGTTTGATCTCCTATTCCACTTTTCTGGCAAGCTTCACCAAGTGCTTTTCCATACCCCACTGCCACTTCAAATTAGTTTCTTGGCAGCTCACGACATGTTCTCTCACTGCATTTCCTTCCATTTCTTTATTTCTCTCTCTCTTTCTCTGCCTGCTTTCTGTAGTCTGTCAGCGTTTCATTTGAATTAAAAATAATCTGCACTGAGAGATCCGGACGTTGATTGTGGAGCGGAGAGCGGTAATCACAGGCTTGAGGTTTCGCTCAAATCTGATGATAGGCATTTAGGAAAGCGAGCTCTGATTTCGGGTATGAAGGCTGCTTTGGTGCACCTCATCCAAACCCTGACATGCTCCATATATGTAATCATAATGTAATCATATCTATTTAATCAAATATAGATGAAAAAGAGACCTTTTTTTATAGATGAACCAATTTTACCACAGTTACTCTACATCTAAATAAAAATATACTATGCGGTTTGGGGAAAAAAAATGACAAGCATAATATATTTTGTAGTAAATGTGAACCTCAAATTTATAAATAAATAAATAAATTTTAAAAAGTAATATCATACATGGATCTGTTTTAATTTTAAATGAAACTGAGAATGTTTTTATTTAAAATTTTGTCCTGCTATTTTGGTTGCACACTGTTGCACTTCATTAGAACTCATTGCTAATATAAGTATCCAGAACTGCACATTGTGATTAATTACCAGTGATGTTTCCTTGAGACTCTCAAAGGGTGTTTGATAGTGGCCCTGCTGACCACCTGATCCTGGGACCCGGAACAGGGGGCCCCTAAGCAGTGCTGAACCTGTCCTCCACAGCCTGCTCTTAGAGTCTCATAGGCCTAATAATCCTTAAAGCCTGTTGGGCTGAACCTAGATTACCTCAGGCTTGTTGTGACACAGAAATTAGCGGAGGGCAAACATGTGTGAGTGGAAGTATTTTAAAAGTCCACCCCCTCCTCTCCCTTGTGTGGCATGTTGTGTTAAGAGCCTGTCTGCTCTCTCAGGGGTCCCTTACCAAGATGGTTTAGTGCATTTCATTACTTTTTTACTGCCGGTTCATCTGAAGTTAAGACGAATAAATATGAAAAGACAAAAAGACAATTTTATGTAAATTCTAAATAAATATTTGTGCACAATTTGGTGTGTTTTGCAGCTATTAATTCAGTGTAAGTAGCATAATAATATTATAGTACTAAAATAATATTTGACTAAATATTTTACTACAAATAGAAGCATAATAATATGTTTAATACAAGTAGTAGTATTATAAAGTAGCAGTATAAAATATTTTTTAATATTTTATTTTATTTTCATTGTATTTTATCATGCCATTCTGAGACATTTTTTCTGTTGTAATTCTAACATTTTAACATATCTAACATTTTAATTTAACTTTTTGTTTTATTTTGAGTTTTATTTTCTGATTCAAAGTTCAATTTTAATATATGAAAATACTAAAATACTATACTCACTATATTACATGTGTTGAATTTGTGGAAAAAGTTTAATTCACAGAGAAAAATAAACTCATATCTGTTTGGTTGAGGCACATGTTGGAGGTTGAGCGTGATCTTACTGTATATTGATGGAGCGTGCAGCTCCTTTTCCCCCTTGGCTCAAAGGAGAAGGGGTGAGAGATATAGAGAAGGAAAGATAAACATCCAGCTATAAGCTAATTCATTCTCTTACTCTGTTGGGGGCAGTCAAGGTCAGAGGTCACTGCAATGTGAGTCCCTTGTTAATCCATTGACCCGCAGTGCAGAGGGTTAATACTGGTTTGCTAAGCCAAGGGACCCCAAATCAGTCAGATTAAGGAGATTTTCCAGGAATGTCCGGCTTTATCTGAAGATTGCTGGATTGTTTGGGTTTGAGTGTCCATGGACTGAGGTTAGTGGAATTAGATCTTTAAGCTTTTCCTCAAACCTGGAGGGAAGCAGGTTAATATTACACCACGGTTTGGAAACACAATTAAGGCCAGTTTTAGCATATAATCGCCGCAGACGTGGTTGATCAGTTTAGTCTTTAATTATTTTTCCTGGTGTTAAATAAGCTGCCATGTTAGTCCCAACAATACACAGCGCAGTTCTCTCCCTCTTCTTATTTTTTAAGGATGAGGTTCACATTTAGAAAACAATCCATGCAATATAAGTGAAACATTTCCCCATTCAGATTTCGCATCGGGTTCAGGTTTTGACCAGGTTTCACGTGTTGACCAGAACAGTATTCTACTTTGAATGTGACTTCTGTTTTCATACATTGACACTAATTATTCAGCAGGGCAAACGGTGCTGTTCTGGGTCAGCCTGGGTGATTCTAACCCCAGTGAAGGAAGGCTGTGGCTGAGGGAACCAGAGAGGTGTGCTGCTCATGAAGAGAGTCTCTGTCTCCCTCCCCTTAACAGTAGCTGCACCCTACTGGGAAATTCATTAGCAGCTGACATCATCTCAGTCCGGCCAGAGAGTGAAAGAATATTATTCTATCCCAGTTCCCTCCTCTTCTCTCTCTCGCTCCGTCTCCCGTTTGCACTCTGTCAGGACTCCTCTGCCAGTAGCTCTCATTGAGCGTCGTACACACACACACACACACACACACACACCGTCTGAAGCTGAGCGGAGGAAGCACGCTCCGTGTGTGTGAGGCAGAAACAAGCAGGGGGTAGGAGCTGAATGAAGTCAGGTTAGAATCAGGAAGTGGGAGGACCTGGTCTCGCTGTGGGTGAATGAGAGAGAGTTTGTGTGGATAGAGGCAGCACTTGCGCGAGGAAAGAGAGCCAGCGACAGGACACAAGCTTGAAACCAGCGACGATTTCGAGGAAAGGAAGCGCCAGTCGGGGTTTGTAGTGCGGCTTTACTCCACCCATTCTGCCGATAGGAGGAAAATACTGTACGCTTTGTTGGATTTTCTTGCTCTGCACGAGCGCGCAGGAGATGGTTTGTCACTGAGCGCGCGCCACTGACACAAAAGCGCATAAGTCCGTGTCCGTTAAGCGACGGTTAGCGAGGATTTCAAACGGCGAATTCGCGCGAAGAGGAGGACGAACTGAAGGATTTCTCCACTTCTCTGCGCTCTTGGGGACCAGACACATGGCTGCCTTTGTCCGAGAGCCTCTCTCGCTTTGAGCTCTGGATGTTTTCTTCTTTCTCTTCTTCCCTGGGAAAGGCTTCTTGTTTTGCATGGCTGTCAATCGCTCAAAGGGAGCGAGAGGAATTCGCCGCCTGTTTGTGGATTACATTGTTTGACAAGCAGAATGTGAAACGGCGTATTTACTAAACCTCCTAAAAGTGATTTCTTGACTTATTCTTTTCGTCCGTGCCAACCTCGCCACATCAAAAGGTACACCGCACCTTCATATCCCTCAGAAATGGATTTTTTTTTAGTTCATATTTCGATGACCACAATGTCATTCGACGTTTTAGGGGAAATAAAAGCAGTTTCAGTGGATTACTCGATGGCTGGAGGATTTGGGGGGCTGGTTGTGGATAATTGTAGTTGAAATTTCTGCAGTGAATGTTGCCAGATGGATTTTTTTCGGTTGTGGTTTGAATAAAGCGGTCGCGCGAACGCATCGTTGTGTGGAAACGATGTCTCCTTGACGTCATGTGTTAATGAATGCATATCACATTATTATTATCATTATTATTCACGTCTTCAGCTGTCAAAATGGCATGAAGTTTTTTTTTTTATGTTGCTAATTTAAGCTAAGAAATGTATTTGAAATGGGCAAATATTTGAGAGGGTTGTGCCGTTTTTGGCTCGAGCTATATATGGATAGAACGTTAGTGTTGCTAAACCTGTCAGAATAATTGCTTTCCAATGAGCTCTATAATACACTGATAATACACATGTATCCAACGAAAGACATAAAAATGTCCTATTGTAAGACTATATCCACGCAAAAGCTCTTCTGTTTGTTAGTGTGTTGATTAATCATTGTAAAATAGTTAAAAAGTGCACATAGCTCGTGTATTATTTTCCTCTCGAATGACTGAGTGGAGAGTCAGGTTAGATGCTAATGGATGGACTGTAATGGTTCTATCTTTGTTGCTGTTTAGCCAATTGAATTAGCCGATGCCCCTTTGACACCACATTGTCACTTAAATAGGCTTTCATTACCTAAATGCTGTGTAAATTGCAACGCTGGATGTTTGCACAATAACATAGCAATATTAATGCTTTCAACCCGGTCTCAAGTGCAGCGCGTCGTTTGGCGCATGGAGCCACAGTGCCATCCAGTGGCCGCTCTGGGAAGTGACTGACTTTTTGCACTCATTAGTGCTGCGCTACCTTTGATGATGAAGCCCACCTGCTTGGTTCTGAAGCAGATGTACTGACTCTCTCTTTCTCGCTCTCTCTCAGGGCTCAGATGCCAGCTCAGAGAAACTCTTCAGCACAGCTGCAGTTAAAGGTACGTGATGGATTTTCTTTATTCCATTCTGCTTGTATGTTTATATGGTGTGCAAATCACAGTTGTTTAATGGTTGACGGATTTTACTGTTCCTATAGAGGCACATACTCTAAACGGTTATGGTTGTTCTTTACTGTGAAATTATATTTTAAAGGCGTAATTTTAATGTTACTAATTGATCTAAAAAATGAATACTATCATATGTGAGGTGAGGATAACCCTGGTCTATATAATATTATGTGAGTAACTGTGAAGCATGCAATCTTTGATAAACTAGAATCCGTCACATTATTCTAGACAACCTTACTTACCAATACTGCATTCAAATTACGTTTAATGTGTTTTGTTTTCCGGGGTTGCATGGGAAATAACGAGTTTCCTCAAGGCTGACTACGATTCCATTGACAGGCACAGTGTGTTGTATCCGTGCTTTCTCACAGCGTATGGGCTGGGAGAAATCCATCTGAGCCACTCTGTTAAACAGATCCCAATATGCTGCTGAGTGATGAATGAGAAAATCCATTTCAGGCGCGCAGCATGTGTAAACGCCACACACTGGGTCCCATGTGCAGCGGCGTCTGGCTTCTGTTATGGAAATTGATTAGTTGTGAAATGCTAAATAAAGGTGCTGGATCTGCAGCACAGACGGTAGTGGAAGAAGCAATTCTACCCTGCTGGTTTGATACTCTGCGTGTGTGATATTGTTTGCCGTGTCTATTTTAAAAGCACGCTTTGTGTTTATACAGTGAGGAGCTGCGAAGCGCGCACCGTCTGTTCTTTGTGTGCATGTAAATGTCCCGCCATGTGCGTAGGAAGTTGGTTCGTGTGGAGTCTGCAGTAAGAACGTACGAGTCAAAGGATCCAGGGAGTCAGTTGAGTTGCTTTTAAAACCTCAGTGTCTTTAGACAGCAGGAGCCCATCAGCACACCGCTAATTTGCTCTTAAAGCCTTTGGAATTTGAGCTCCCCCATTTTACAAACCCCGGGCAGGCCAACATAATGGAGCCCAGCCTTGTGAATCCACATTCCTCTGTAATGGTGCGTTACCAGGATGGAGAGCGTGATGGGTGGGGTGGGGAGGGGGACGACGGAGGCTGGAAAGAGATCTGACCCCGGGGAGGAGGTGAGAGAGAGCGACTGATTGATGCAGACAAGCCCCTTGTTCCTCCTTTTCCCCCTTGCTTCACTCCCTTGGGACCCCAAACACATTTCCCACATTCTGCTCTTTGAAGGCCTTTCGAGGTTTGATTTGTGAGGTTCAGAGGGGCGCTGAATGGCGACCCTTTTTCGGAAAGGCTTTCCCTCCTGGAGACGCCTCGCCGTGGCCATTACGACCCCTCTGAAAGGATTAAAACTCCCTTTGTGCGCCTTAAACTAACACATGCCCGCCTCCTCTGCATCTGAAAAGCTGGCGCTTGGGAAACAGTACACAAATATGCTTTCTCTTCTCACTGACTGCCAGGCCACTTCGTCTCCCTTCAGACTCTATTTCCATTTAAATGTGTGTCTTTTTTTCTCTCGTTTCCCTCTCTCCTTCATGTTCCCCTTGTCCCCTTCTCGCCTTGCCATATGCAAATCTTTCCATTGGCAGAAGGGATGGAGAAAAGAGGATCGTCCTCCAAGGCACAGGTGCGAATGAACTTAGGCACTGTGGTATTTTTATTGGAGGGTTTTAGGAAGATGAAAGACGGCGAGTGTACACAGTACGCTGCTCTCTGTTACAGAGGATTACCAGTCACTCAGACTCTTAACCCTTACGAACAAAAGAAGAAAGAGAACGTAGAACTGAAGAGCTGAGAGACAGGCAACAGAAAAGCTGTCAATATTTGCCTGGAGCCTAGAACGAGAGGCTTGCTGCTGTGTTTTTCACGCTCAGGTGGTTGACGCTCACAAAATGCCTCACATTCAACAGCGAGATGAGAGGGAAGAGTCACCTCTGAGGGGAAAATATAGATCAAACTCCAAAAGAGCAGAGCAGATCTTAGATCATTTATTGGGCTGTAGGCCATTTTGAGCGTTGGAGAGGGAAAAGAAGAAGGGATAAACAGATGTCATTGTCAGTTTTGTCACATAATTTGTGACAAATTGCTAGGTTAAAAAGACAATCTTTTTTTTTGTAGTCAAAAAGGATTTTATTAGTCATAATCCAACTATGCACTAAAAATGTGGTAGTTGATCTTGCTTTATGGATGGTAAAATGTATGACAAACAGGAAGTTTCCTCTAAGTGACAACCTGTTCAGTAAGATGTACATAGATGCCCACTTCACATGTTCTTTGCCGAATTAGACCCTCTCCTCGCCTCTCCTATTCCCTTCTCTCCCTCCTGATGTTTTGTGTAATTGTTGCTTGTTTTCTTTTTTCCCCTCATTGCTCTGTCTCTCACTCCTATTAAGCAGAATCATTAAATGTTTGACTTAATTACTGTCTCTCTCACATAGCCTGCAGGTGGCTGCCAACCAGCCTGCCTCAATTAGTGTATTCATCGCCCACATCTTGTGCGTCTAAGAAGCCTTTTGCACGATTTCGAAGCAAGAGTGAGAACAACAAGGAACTGTGATCAGTTAACTACTGTGATATGTAACTATGTTTCATCAGGGATTCTGAGACTTCGTAGCACTATCTTTGTGTATTTGTTTGTTAATAAGTGCTGTTCAATGTGAGACCAAACTGTTTGCAAACACAGAGCAGACCATAGTTTTTGCATTTCATTATTTTTCTGTCATTACCTCAGGATCTTGAGAAAAGAAAAAAAATAAATAAAAAAAAAATGTAAATGCATTGCTTCTGTGGGCTTCCAGTTTGGTGTTGTTATGAACTTGAGATATTTATACTAATAAGTTATATTCACAAAAAATTCTTCAGATGTCTCTGAAGGGTCTGTCCAATGCAAATTGGTTTTATTCTGCAAAAACAATCAGAGGGAACATTAATTGTTTTCATGAATTAAATGCTTTTTCACTGTAAATGTCTGATATCTTGTTTGTTGCAGAGTATAAATTGAGTCTGACATTGTATTGGCCACATTTGGACTTGGATGATAAGACAGAGCTGTCACTACAGCAGACTCCACTCCAGATACCTCATGCTCTCTCACTCTCTCTCTCTCAGTATGCTGTCAGTGTCCCGCTTAGGAGTGCCTCAACATAGGCCCAGACCACTAAACAGATTGTTTTTTATTTGTTTGGCAGTAATTCCCAGTAATGGAATTTGTTTTCATTTCTAGCATCATTCATAAGACAGAAGGTAGCCACAATGTCTGCTGTGGTGGACATCTAAATGCACAATTTAATATTTATGTATGTTTAGTACATAGTTTGGTTGCTTATATATATAAAAATCACAGAAGCTGATCAGCTGTCTTTTACAATATTGAATGAATGAGTACTGTATAAACAGCTCAGACACACAAGCATGAAGGCAGGCAGTAGGGTTGTCACGATACCATAAATGTCGATACCATATACCAGCTGAAGTATCACGATACCAAGTAGTATCACGATACCATGCAGTATTGTGTTAATTTAAAATTCAATTCTACAAAATGAATCAAAATTTCGATAGATTGAAAAAGATAGATGAGGATGAAGAGAAGGAAAGAAGAGGCAGTGAGATGAAGTTTGAGGCAGCTGAGAGTTGTTAAGAGCTGGGTGGATGGATGTGGAGAGCTCTTGAGATAGCGGAGCGCTCGCTGAGTGCTGTAGTCTCACAAATGTCTGAAGCTTCAGGGAGTGTATGTGTGTGTTTGTATGAATGTTTGCATACCAGATTTTGTCTGCTTGTTGACACTGGCTTGAAAGGCTTTTTTTGCATTTCATGCATG
Organism: Schizothorax lantsangensis; assembly: GCA_027422415.1. Classification (NCBI taxonomy): domain Eukaryota; kingdom Metazoa; phylum Chordata; class Actinopteri; order Cypriniformes; family Cyprinidae; genus Schizothorax; species Schizothorax lantsangensis. The sequence continues at coordinate 14,193,213 of CM049856.1, forward strand.
CTTTTCACCTTATTTTGCAACATGGAAATAAGCTGTTTCCTGTGAATAGACAAGACTGCCTGTTTATATAGGTAAATTACTAGAAGAATAACAAAGTGCAGTACACTGTAAAACTATTTGCACTACAAACCAATGTGTTTGTTTACAATAATATATTTAAATAACATAACAAATACCAGTTTGCAACAACAGGCATCATAATGGGACTGTAGATGTACATCTACTTCTATTATGACCGGATAAACTGCAGCATGAACAACGACGTGTAAGTGCAAACTCATTGCCTGAACTGAAGCGTCGGGAAACACTCAATACAATATATAGCGTTACACTACACAGAGCACAGCAGAAAGACATTTGGCATCAACTTGTAATTTTCTGCTGAATGCATGTTCAACGTTTGAACATTTAAAACAGTGTTGCTGCCGTGCATACTACATATCTTACGGTATACTTATGGACACTACCTCGCGGGTATTTAAGAGATACGGTGTACGGTGTATCGTGCAACCCTAGCAGGCAGTGAAGCGCTTATCTGAAGATCAGGACTCGGGTGAGGCCCTGTGTAGAAGGTGTAATTTCACTGACGATGACATTGTCAAGAGATTGAAAAAGAGGGGAGAGAGGATGAAGAGAAGGAAAGAAGAGGCAGTGAGATGAAGTTTGAGGCAGCTGAGAGTTGTTAAGAGCTGGATGGATGGATGTGGAGAGCTCTTGAGATAGCAGAGCGCTCGCTGAGTGCTGTAGTCTCACAAATGTCTGAAGCTTCAGGGAGTGTGTTTGTATGAATGTTTGCATACCAGATTTTGTGTGCTTGTTGACACTGGCTTGAAAGGCTTTTTTTGAATTTCATGCATGCTTTTCACCTTATTTTGCAACATGGAAATAAGCTGTTTCCTGTGAATAGACAAGACTGCCTGTTTATATAGGTAAATTACTAGAAGAATAACAAAGTGCAATACACTGTAAAACTATTTGCACTACAAACCTGTTTGTAGTGTGTTGTGTTTGTTTACAATAATAAATTGAAATAACATAAATACCAGTTTGCAACAACAGGCATCATAATGGGACTGTATTTGTACATCTAAAAATAATTGGTAGCGGTTGATACAGGAAGCCTTGCACATTCGAGTTAAAAATGTCTGCAACTGCTCTTAAATTGGAAATGAGGTGGATAAAACAGATGTATGTAGAATGAGGCACATTTGAATCTGTTTGCAAACAGGGCAATAAAAAGGGTATGATCCACACACAAGAATCCATACACGTTATTTATGCACAATTTTTATTTATTTGGAAAGTGATGTAATGATCTTGGGTCATTTTATTGCTTGGCAACATCATAAAGTTAAGCTAACACCCAAATCTAGATTGGAAATGGGCGTCTTGTCACAGTGTAACAAACCTAAGCATTATAATTGACAAATCTGTTTACACTACTGGTCTGGTAAAAGCCATTCTCATGGCTTATTGCGTTAACATTTCATCTTTAGTCAATAATATATGCAATCTCTCAGGTTGTCTGTTTGTGTTGTCTTGTTTTATGTTGAGTAACAAATTGGGAACGAGAGTGTGTTTTAAAACACAGCTTTAACTAGAGCCGCACACTAACGGTGCTGGGAGAAGAGGTGGAGATGCCGTGTAACTGGTGATGAATTGGAAGTCAGACACTCATTTAACACTATCCATCATCTCGGTCCGTCCTGCCTTTAGTCATAACACAGCCACGACTGCACTCCTACACTCTCTCAATCTGTCCCTCTCTCTCAAAGAGGTCATTCCGAGGTTGTTCGCAAACCCCAGAGGTTGAAGGACTAAAGTAAATTCATCCATCTTGGTGACTAGAGGAGGGTGCAGAGAGAGGAAGAAAGAGAGGCCAGGGAGACAAGAGATTGTGTAAACACTACTATATCCGACATGCTACACTAAACGCAGGGAGTCTGGAAACCATCAAGCTAAATGAAAGTCAAGCGCAAACATTTTAATGGGCCGCACTCCAGAGATAAAAGTAGTGCCTACTGAGGGGCACAGGGCAACTGCTAGCAACACTTTTGGACTTCTTTTTACATGTCATTGTCTCATCAGAGAAACTGAGAGAAGTTTCTTAAATTTGGACTCAGTCTATAAATGGAAGAGGTAATGTAATAAAATTAAGTCTAGGTGCTAATTTGTCTTGCTCAGATGCCATGGTGAGCTCAGCCATGTTGAAATGTATACAGTGCAAGAGACAGTCTCAAAAAGACCTCAAAGTGTTATGCTATTTAATGATAGAGCACTGTATCTTTGTACAAAAGCCGCTATCTATCTATCTATACCTGATATCATTTAATTATATCCTACCATTGAAAAGTTTGAGGTCAATATTTTTTTTAATTAAAATTAACACAAAAAATTAAGCAACATGTGTTTTCAACATTAACAATAATAATAAATATTTCTTGAGCACCAAATATTCTGAAAATGATTCTGAAAATTCAGTTTTGACATCCCAGGAATAAACTGAGTTTTAAAATATAATATGATGGAAAACTTTACTGTTGTTACTATATTTTATATCAAATAAATGCAGTCCTGGTGATCTGACCCCAAATTTTTGAACGTTAGTTTATTTGTGTGCGTTTATAAGCTGCTCGGAACAAATTTCACAATGCATTAGCAATTTGAAGTGGACTTGTATGTTTTCTTTGTCTGTGCTTAATCTGAAAAGTATGTGTATGTAAAATATCTGGTGGTCTCACCATGGTTGACTGACATGAATGAGTGACAGAAACTGAAATCCGAAGTGAAAAGGTTCCCTGTGGTTGAAACCCTGCCTTACAGCTGTGATGACATCACCTTGTAGCTCCCGTTCCCTCTGTTTGGATAAGATGAACATTTATTTTATTTCTTCTCCCCTCTCTTTCTTTCCCTCCAGCTCCCAGTTTTTCATTTATTCCCCAGGTCTGTCAATTTGTTTTGTCCAATTATGCATATGGCAGTTCGAGGTCTCGGTGGTAACAGGGCGATTAGCGTGCGGAGATCTCGACCAAGTGTGTGTGTGCTTAAGTATATTTTAACCCAAAACCGCAGAAGCAGTAATTAGGCCTCTGGATGGCCAGTGCTCAGCTGGAGAGAGACAGAGAGGTGCGTAATCATGGGATAAAGAGAGCACAAATACGGCAACACACTCTCCTGACCATGTTAAACTTAGATAAGTTCACGCCCCTGCCCTCAAGGTCAGAGGTCACTTAGGTTGAAGCTAAAGCTTCAGTGTTTATCACCATTTCCTGCTGATCTGGTTCAAATTGGCCAGTCTAAATTGTTGGAGGAACTAATCCTGCATTAACTTCACATATTTTGTGTTCTCCTCAGCACCTCACCAATTTTAGATGAGCCTTTGCAAATCAGCAGATGTGTGTTTGTGGGTCTTCTTGCCTGGCTGTGCATGTGTAGATAACTGTAATCACCTCAAAATCTTTCTCAGTACTCCATTGAAATATTGATTAAAATTCCAGCCCATGTGTTTAGCCAGTGCAGGAATAGATCTTTGACTTAAGTCGTCAAACCCAGACTTTCTTGGAATAACCTTATAACATTAGGAAAACATCAGTGTCTTCTAAGGTCCAGCTGCTTGAAGAGATAGTTTAAATGCCTGTGGGTTCTCGGTCATCATCACAGTTTGTATCGTCTTCTTAGTAGGGGTCGACTGATTATCGGCCTGGCCGATTATCGCCGCCGATATTAAACATTTTTATAATTATCGGTATCGTTCATTTTCAAAACCGATGTGCCGATAAAATAATTTAATTTTGAAACGCGCTATTTGGCTCTGACGCAGCCTGTCAGAACTCACCACTCTGTGGGCTAGAGCAGTCTCCACCCACCGCGCATCTGATTTGTTGGGAGTTACGAGTCCGACCAATCAGCGTGGAAGACTAAAGGCACTCTCACACCGAAAGCACTTGCTAACTGGAGCTGCTTGCTTCGGTGATCATGCATCAGTTGTCTCTCAAAGGCAGCAGCAGACGTTGCTCAAGTTGCAATAAATCACAATCCACTACACTGAAGTTGCAAAACACCTCAATAGTATCTATTTATGGTTTCCGTGATGGGGAAACGCGGACGGAATCGCGGAATCCAGTCATATAAATAGAGGTTACTGTATAACGCGGAGTCGCGGAATTTGTCAACGTTTGGATGAATTAATCAAAAGTAGGTCAGTACACTTAAATCGATTCATGCTATGGACTAGTATCTGTAAACATTAAGCCGCAAAATGACTATTTAAATATGAATTCTACATGTTCAGCGTGTCTCTGTATATGTGAATGGCACAGACGCGCGGTTTTGATCACACACACACACACACAGAAGTGCGCGACGCTCGCAGTGTTTTCAGCATCTGTTGTCTCACTAAATGAGGACATAAATACATGAACAACATCCCCAGACCTGCTCTGAGAGTTACTTCATGAGCACTGTCCATTGAGCGGACCCGTCCTGACCTACATTTCACTACTGATTATACCCTGTATGATTGTGTATGTGACAAATAATAAAGAACCTTGAACCTTGGCGCTTGGACCATCATGTTAATCAAAGAACAAAATGTGAGAGAAAATCCCCCACAGCTCTTAATCTGAATAAAGTTATAGCTTTAATAAGCATTGATCGATCAATACATACAGTGAAAACTGTGCAGTGTTCATTTACATTTGATTACTTTTTAGATTTCTTTTGTAACTATTACTTACCTGAACATTAATATTAGTAGACCTTCATGGAAAAATTAAAGCACTGTTTATTTCATTTCATTTGCATATTTGTTTTATTATATGTCAGTTTTTTTTACTTTGTTTCTTTGTTCATGTTCTTACTGCATCTTATCTTATGTATATAAAACACTAAAAATGCATGCACACTGGTGCATTTACAAATTGATGTTTTATATTAATTTAATTAAATATTTATTTTACATTTCAGAATATAAAGCAATGTTAATTCAGCTCCTAATCTGTCATATATGTATATATATATATATTTATGTATAAAAAAAGTACAGATAAGAATACCGTTAAAGTACCGGATCGATAAGCGGTATCGGTAAGAGTAGTAATACCGTTAAAACCTTAACGATACCCATCCCTACTTGTCAGTGAACTACGGCTCTGTGTATTAACTTCCGCTCCATCTACTGGGTTGGAAAGCAGGTGATGGAGATTTAATACTAATCACAGAACCGGCTTTACTGAAGAGATGCGCATGACAATCGCATACAATATATCGTGCAGCCCTACAGTGGCCCCACATTTAACTCTCTCTTTATATTACCCTTATTGTAGATGGATGCATGGAGAAAGACAAGAGTAAGAAGTGCAACCAACACCAGGGAAGGCAGTTTTTGTCAGAGCACTTGTTATTCTTAATTTTGACATTAATTTAAATTTTTACACCAGACATATATATCGGTTCAAAATATCGGTTATCGGTCTAATTGGTCTGTAATAATCGGTATCGGCATCGGCCCTGAAAAACACATATCGGTCGACCCCTACTTCTTAGATTCCCTTTTGCGGATTGCAGATTTTCTTATCATGAGCACAAGGTTGACTGTATCTTTATTCAAGTCTCCAGACACCAGTTAGTGGCCTGTTTTGTGCTGAAGTCTCAGATTCAAAGGCAGATAGACACAACTGTGAGCCATTAAGACTGAAAGAGGAGCTGTATGAAGTCTAAGAGGTAAAGCAGTTTTCCACCATATAGCTACTAGATTTATTTTTTTTGTACAGATGAGCACTAGCCTGAAGTAGGGTCAAGCTGGTCAGGAGCTGTGACCCATAAAAAGAGCGAGTGAGAACGAAATGCCTTGTGGACACCCATGGTGGTAGCCACGGATAGACGCTTTGACGGACCACCTTCTGGGTGGGATAACTGCCTCTCTGCCACCCCTGTGGTCCCTCAGGGAGAGAGCTCCTCACTCAAATAGTAAACACTGAAATGCTCAGTTGGAAAGGGGGGATAAAAAACAAGTGTAGAGGCACAGCTGGTGAACAGACTGAGTGCAGAATGTGTGTTCATATCTTGGAAAAGCAGAGTATTAATTGCTCCCTAAAGAATTGATGCTTCCTAACTCACTCTCTTAAGCCCTCCCTCCATCTCACAGCATTTCTTCTGCTGACACTCATTCATTCCTATCCTGGGTAAAAATAAACACCTTTGGCCCTGCAGGCCAGGATTAGGAACACCTCTCCTTACCTCTGGCTCTCTCTGTTTCCATCACAATTCCCTACTGAAATGTTAGTCAGAAGTCTCTTAGCTCCCCATTTGAGCAATCACATGATACATGATCCGTGACTATCCCTTAGAGCATGTTCCAAATTAAGCAAAATTGAGGCCCGTTCACACCAAGGTTGAGAACTGTAACTATAATATTTTAATAATTGTCCCATTAGGAATAGCGAAGTCTACACCACACCTATACTTATGAATATGTATAATATTTAGGCTATGATAATATTTATATATTATTTCAACATTTTTTTGCTGAGATTGCCTTCCCCACAAAGAATACAATATTATTAATTAATTTTTAGAAAGTATTTATGATTGACTATTTTACAGGCACAATATTTTTTCTAGCCTATCTTGGTTCTGATAAGTGTGGCACTATAGGCCTACAGAATAGAGCAAAATGATGCCGCCTAGAGGCCTTGCTCAATTCAGGCCAGCTTGTGGTTGCTCCAGAGAATTCTTCGCTGAAGGGAAAATCTGGTGTATGCTTTCTTATAAATAAGCACTAATGAAGTGTGAAATGTTCCATTTTATCACCATTGGTTCCATTTATGGGAGATTCCACACCCGGGCCATGGTTTCATAAGCTCTATGAAGAGCTGTCCCATTCGCAGGATTGTCACCATCTGTTCCAGATTACATTACTCTGAGAAGACGCTGTTTGATTTCGGTTTTAAATGGCAGTCTTTATCCCGTGCATCAAGTTTTATTCAAACAGTGACATCCTAAACCAGACATTTCAGTCTGGGCCTCAGTGCTTGGGCTTAAGGGACACTGGAAAAGCAAACAACTCACCCTGCTGAGGGCTGCTGTTTAGATTAGATACAACAAAAACACACGCAAATGCATTGAATTCTGACCACTAGCGCCTACCGACATGCACTCGAGAGACTCACACACATGGGAGACTCTGCTTCCCCTCTGCCTCAGACATGATATATGATTCTTACGTCCCGTAACAAGTATGTGTGTGTCAATGTGTCCGTCTGAGCCACGGCCTCCTCTGAGAGTGCTGCCCTGCACAGAGCCGGCTTTGTTCTGATAGTAACCCAACCCAAGGACTCGCAGGGTCTGAGGGGGTCCTGGGTTGCCCAACGACTCTCCCAACCTCTGTCATACTGAAGTGTGTGTTGAGAGACTCCTGAGGCAGCTGGCTGTTTTGGCTTCCCTTAGCACTTCAAATAAATGAATGAAGACGTGAAGAACACGCATGCAGCCTTGCGTCACATACTTCAGCCCCGGTTTCCTTCGATCAACACGAACGTTGTTGTTGAGTTTGATTTTAAAGGATGAACTTGTTAAAGTATAGTGAGAAGGGAAGGAGAAAGAGATCCTAACATGGGAATGAGGGGAAAGAAAGAGACTCTGCTTTGGATTCTGGATTTCTTTGGCAACAGGTTGAGCCAAAGGATTGGTTTACGGCCATGCCCTAGGAAGGCTGAGTTTCCAGGTGGCTCAGTCCTAACACCCCTTAGGCATACACATACACAAACAGCATGTGTGTCTCTAATCCCCAACTTACTGAAACATGAGCCTTGGGTAATGAGAGAGCTTTACACACACACAGGCTGTGTGAGCTGGTAAGTGCCAGTTCTGGTGGGCTGTTGGAGGGCTTATGTTTCCAGGGGATCTCAGTGAAGGGCAGAACTCTGTCCCCCGTGTCACACATTCAGGGAGACAGAGGCATTGAGTGCAATTTCTGCCCTGTTTGAATGGTTTAAAAACATTCAGCTATGAAACCTGAGTGAGAGAGGAAAAAGTGGAACCCTGAGGGACACACCACTAATGGTGATCTAAAGAGGCAGAATTCAGCTGGTGTCAAAGTGTTAACATTGTAGAGATTGCAGCCACTCGCTTATGATTATGCACACAAATACATGCTTTAAAACAGTTAGCAGTATGCCGATATATTAGCAACCATATTGATATAGGACATGATTAGAATATTTTTCAGGATAATAACTTATTTATATTTTATATTAGCTATAACATATAATTTATTTGAGTAATATATATTTTTTCAAATATAAATAAGTACTTGGAAATTTGATTCAATTTATATTGGAAGCAGAAAATTATAATTATTTATATGAATATTAAAATATGTAATATGCCATTTTATCAAATATATATTTGATATATTTTTATATTTTGTTTTATTTTCTTATACAAGGCCATTGCTTTGCATTAAATAAATAAAAATAATATTTTTTTTACATTATAATACAATTGATTAATATATAATTAGGGGTTCAAGCGCGTAGTGCTGAAACCCTATTGTAATTGTTAGAATGGTCTTAATTAAATTAATTTTTAATTAATTAATTTAATTTTTTTTAGTGAGGAAGCTGGCGCTTTGAGTGGCATTTGCACATCCTGTCATGCCGTTGACTATATGCCACTGCAATAGACGCATTTTGCAGTAGTTATGGTTAACGATTAATCGATTAATTGATCGTTAATTTAAACGATGATCGATTATGGAAATTATTGAAAATTGACATCCCTAGTTTCAATAGATAATAGAAGGATCTTAATAAACATCTAAGATTTGAATACTTAAATGCTTTTAATGTGTTTTTTGGTTGCGGGAGAGCAGTTTGCACCAATTCTGTAGAATGGCCCATATATACAGTGGGTACGGAAAGTATTCAGACCCCCTTAAATTTTTCACTCTTTGTTATATTGCAGCCATTTGCTAAAATCATTTAAGTTCATTTTTTTTCCTCATTAATGTACACACAGCACCCCATATTGACAGAAAAACACAGAATTGTTGACATTTTTGCAGATTTATTAAAAAAGAAAAACTGAAATATCACATGGTCCTAAGTATTCAGACCCTTTGCTGTGACACTCATATATTTAACTCAGGTGCTGTCCATTTCTTCTGATCATCCTTGAGATGGTTCTACACCTTCATTTGAGTCCAGCTGTGTTTGATTATACTGATTGGACTTGATTAGGAAAGCCACACACCTGTCTATATAAGACCTTACAGCTCACAGTGCATGTCAGAGCAAATGAGAATCATGAGGTCAAAGGAACTGCCTGAAGAGCTCAGAGACAGAATTGTGGCAAGGCACAGATCTGGCCAAGGTTACAAAAAAATTTCTGCTGCACTTAAGGTTCTGCCTTAAGGTTCTGACTTCTGCCTGGAAGACGTTTGGGACGACCAGAACCCTTCCTAGAGCTGGCCGTCCGGCCAAACTGAGCTATCGGGGGAGAAGAGCCTTGGTGAGAGAGGTAAAGAAGAACCCAAAGATCACTGTGGCTGAGCTCCAGAGATGCATTCGGGAGATGGGAGAAAGTTGTAGAAAGTCAACCATCACTGCAGCCCTCCACCAGTCGGGGCTTTATGGCAGAGTGGCCCGACGGAAGCCTCTCCTCAGTGCAAGACACATGAAAGCCCGCATGGAGTTTGCTAAAAAACACCTGAAGGATTCTCTGGTCTGATGAGACCAAGATAGAACTTTTTTGCCTTAATTCTAAGCGGTATGTGTGGAGAAAACCAGGCACTGCTCATCACCTGTCCAATACAGTCCCAACAGTGAAGCATGGTGGTGGCAGCATCATGCTGTGGGGGTGTTTTTCAGCTGCAGGGACAGGACGACTGGTTGCAATCGAGGGAAAGATGAATGCGGCCAAGTACAGGGATACCCTGGACGAAAACCTTCTCCAGAGTGCTCAGGACTTCAGACTGGGCCGAAGGTTTACCTTCCAACAAGACAATGACCCTAAGCACACAGCTAAAATAACGAAGGAGTGGCTTCACAACAACTCCGTGACTGTTCTTGAATGGCCCAGCCAGAGCCCTGACTTGAACCCAATTGAGCATCTCTGGAGAGACCTAAAAATGGCTGTCCACCAACGTTTACCATCCAACCTGACAGAACTGGAGAGGATCTGCAAGGAGGAATGGCAGAGGATCCCCAAATCCAGGTGTGAAAAACTTGTTGCATCTTTCCCAAAAAGACTCATGGCTGTATTAAATCAAAAGGGTGCTTCTACTAAATACTGAGCAAAGGGTCTGAATACTTAGGACCATGTGATATTTCAATTTTTCTTTTTTAATAAATCTGCAAAAATGTCAACAATTCTGTTTTTCTGTCAATATGGGGTGCTGTGTGTACATTAATGAGGAAAAAAAATGAACTTAAATGATTTTAGCAAATGGCTGCAATATAACAAAGAGTGAAAAATTTAAGGGGGTCTGAATACCGTACCCACTGTATATACCTTACCTGTTGTATCAAGCACCAATTGTCATCTGTTGTATTGGCCAACATTTATTTTTGTGTGTGTACGCGCCCAGTGGGGTTGTTATTAGTCTCTGTAGGTGATGTCATTCTAACTGTTCTTCACTGTGTGTCAGGTCCTTCCCTCTCTCCAGCAATAGCTGTTACCCCGCTGTCTTCAAAGCACACACACACACTCTGATCCCCACCTCCTTAAACACTATGGTACAACCCACTGGGTTAAACCACTCACCGCTGGGGCCAAATTAAGCTGTGTGTGTCATTCAACCACTGCACAATACACTAGTTATATGGCAGGGCAAAACAGCCATCACAAGCTGCAGGTGGACCTGCTAGATGGGTAGGTGCACAGTAAATTTGCCCGAGTAAAATTTACTCAAATTGAAGAAAATTTTACTCTATGCCAGATAACATTTGGTCCCTCTCTAAAAAGAGTAAAAGTTACTCTTTTGATAGAGTTGTTTTTCCAGAGTTAATTTTGCTCAATTTAGTGTTAATATTTGACTCTTTCCTGTTATATTTGACTCTATTTAGTGTTTTTTTAAATTAACTCTTGTACTATTTTACTCAGTTCAGAGGTAAAAGAAAATGACTCTGCTACTTTTTAAACTCTGTTCAGAGGAAAGTCAAATTTACTCTACCACAATTTATCTCCCCTCCAGAGTTAATCAATTATGAGTGAATCTATCCAGAGTTAATCTTCTAAATTACACCCTTCATGTTTTATCATCAAAAAGCCCTAAAATATAAATGAAAAAAACCTTACTTTTCAATCTGAAAATAAAGTCAACAACAAATGTATACTCGTCTCACAATTTTATTTTTCAAGCTCCTATTTAAAAAATATTACATCTGATTCCCTTGTGGTCATGATCAGTTGATGGTTTCAGCATCTATATCATAGGCAGTGTTTTGCAGAAATCTATACACAATGGTAAATTCCTGACAGTATGAAGTTCTTAAAACAAAGTGAGCTTTGAAAAACTCATCAACACAGGCCAGTGAATTAGAGGCCTTACAGGGTAGAGCATGTTGGACAATTACGATAAAACAAGACTGGACCCTACTTCTTTTTAGCCCAACAACAAGTAGATACAGCTAGAGACTATCCAATGCTATCCAAGTGCCCTTGGATACTGGTAACAGTCTGTGAAAGGATGAAAACACATTAGTGCCAATGTGACTTAACAGTTAAAGTCAAAATACAGCATGAATTAAGATACAGTGATGTCTGTCTTCCACCAAAGTTTCTGTTTTACACACTTCCAACAGATTGTTACTAAATGTGCCAAGTAGAAAATAATAGCACAAGAACAACAATTTAGAGAACAGGTGATCATTAAAGGGACAGTTCTCCCAAGAATTAAAATTCTGCCATTAATTACTCACCCTCATGTCGTTCCAAACCTTTCATCTTCGGAACACAAATTAAGATATTTTTCAAGAAATCCAAGAGCTGTCTGACCCTGCATAGACAGCAAGGGTACTACCACGTTCACGGCCCAGAAATGTAGCAAGGACATTGTTAAAATAGTCCATGTGACATCAGTGGTTCAACCGTAATTTTATGAAGCTACGAGAATACTTTGTGTGCAAAGAAAACAAATATAACGACTTTATTCAACAATTTCTTCTCCCCCAAGTCACTGTCCTCCACCATTAATGAGAGTATCAGGACACATGCACATGCTTTCCTCTGCTCGTAAACAAGGTGCAGCGCATGCATGTTCGATGTCAGCAGCTTCACATGCATGCATCGTGGTACTCTCGATAACAGCTGAGGATGCTGACTTGAAGGAGAAGAATTGTTGAATAATCGTTATTTTAGTTTTCTTTGCGCACAAAAAAGTATTCTCGTAGCATCATAAAATTATGGTTGAAACACTGATGTCACATGGACTATTTTAACAATGTCCTTACTTCGTTTCAGGGCCTCGTGGTAGTACCCTTGCTGTCTATGGAGAGTCAGAGAGCTCTCTGATTTCTTCAAAAAATATCTTAATTTGTGCCCCGAAGATGAAAATGAAGGTTTTACGGGTTTGAAATGACATGAGGGTGAGTGAGTAATTAATGACAGAATTTTCATTTTTGGGGTGAACAAACCCTTTAAGAACCTTTCTGAGAAATAAGCAAGTTCAATGTCACACATTAATACAACATTATGAACTAGTGTCATTCGATCTGCTTCATTAGTAGCTTCACCTTGATAAATTTCACAAGACGATCACAGGCTTGTCTAGCTGAGATCTTTCCCAGTCTTTTGCGGCATTGACTTGAGGGTGGCAAAAGGTGAACCAGCACCAGAATGGAGGACATGTCGCTGTCCCAACCTAGAGACAGGGAAAACAAAATAAACAATTTTTTCTTTAGGTTTTTATTTTTTAGGTAGAAGGAGTTGAACATACACTCCTGCTCATTTTAACTTGACAAATTCATTGGAAGATGTGCCAATACAAATACATTAACCACTCCAGTAATTTAGTTTCAGATTCAGTATTAACAGCACATTCATGACCAAGTATTGAAATGAAGTCATACTTTATCAACAACATGATTTTGTTATTCAGAGTCCCAAATGAAAACAATTTCTAACTGTAAATCGGCAACTCCTGTACTAGGCCCTTACGAAAAGATCAGGGTAGAAATGTTTGAAAATAAATCAAAAAGATTGAGAGGCGACAGCTCCTTACATAACCAAACTTGCTCCTGGGGTCAACCGAGTATGGGAATAGGGAGATGATTCCCTTTGCACATTCTTCTTTTAAACTTCGGGAAGGGCTTGCTCTACACACACAAACATAAACCAATTACAACCCATAACATCATAAACATCAATTTACAAAGTACTGTATGAACACCTACCCATGTTCATTTGTCAAATGTGACAAAAGATTTTCACCATGTCACATCTTCGGCCATCTGACAGACTTTTAGTGCGTGCGTATTTGTTTATGACCTTTTCACTTCCAGGGCCGCTCTTCAGGTTATCTTCGAACATCTGGAGGGAGGAATGATGAAATATTGAGCAGAGATGAGAAATTAGCAATTGACAAGTGTATATAGCTCCAAATATCTTTAATATTTAAGTCATTCTATATAGATGTAATTCAGAGCCAAGACTGGTGATTCTTACTTGGGCAAGATGACGTTCCTCAACAATTTTTTCAGGAGGACTTCTAATCAACATTGCTGGGTCTTCAGACTCTGACGTGCCCTCAGTATCTCCTAATGAGCTTGAGCTGAAAGAATATTCAATATAAACCATATCAATGGTCTGATTATCTGTTCATACTACTTTGATAGCATGCTATACAAATATTGAGAATTAATCCAATAGACACGTTAGCCTATGCAAATCAGTGAATTGGTGAATATTGCTAAGAATAAACAAAAAACTTGATAAGCATGTCAAACAATTTACCGTTGAGACTTGCTGTGCCTGGGATGAAATTTTCTAGGACACCAAGGTCTGGTCATGTCAGCAGGTAGTCGAATGCTTTCTCATCAACTTCTGTCTTTGACTCATCAAAGACTTTAACATCCATTATAGGACAATTTTTTGGCAACTGAAGGAAGACAAACCATTGGCAAACTGACAAAGGCCAGCAATGCCAAAGGAAGGGAGTTATTTTTATTCAATATAAGACACAATTATACACTTATTATATTACTATTAAAAAAAATCAGAATATAAAAACTGTTAAAGTTTCTTACCACATTCCAAAAACATTTCAAATGTAAAAGGCTTTGAAGAAAAAATATATTTCCTTGAACTTCATTCTGACAATGTTGTTGGTTTGCATCCTGAAGGAACCAAAAAGACAAAGTTAAATAAGGTGATAACACTCACAGTCAGATGAGTGTTATCATTCATCTGTGCACTACACAACATGAGTTATCTTTGTTCACTAATGTATTTTTAATTTCTAATAACTGTCCAATAGTTCTGTTAAAGCATGGTGCTCAATCGCTCTTTTTTGATGTGATGGATGTCATTTTAAAATATAATAATAAAAATAAGTTAATTCAGCCTTATATTTACATGAGGTAAACATAAAATTGCTTGATTTATATCTTTAATGGATATAGCCTAATTGTAGGCTAATATTAACATTGTATTACTGTACGGCCCAAAAAAAGTTTCTGTTTTTTCCCTCTTTCTCCTCTCGCTGAGGAGGAGCGCTGATGAAATATTGTTATTGTAAATAGCCTACTTCCCAGCATTTCAGTAATAAGCATTAAAAATGCATGCAAATTACAGTGAAGCGCAAACGTTTATCTCACAGTTTCTGCAGTGGTCAAAAAGGGGATTTCAAACGTGAAATTTGAATAAACAACACATTCGGCAATAAAAATCACACGACCTACCCCTGTCAAATGTTGAAATACTTACGTTCCTATGAGAAACGTTAACGTACCATCCGAAAAGGGCTAATACTCTCAAATCAAAAGGCTCCAACAAGACCTTAAGGCTAACGTTAAACTAACTCTTTACCGAGTAAAGTACATTGGTGCACAACTCGAGCCGCTCGTCACATTAACATTGACAAACACTGAAAGGCAGCTAGATAAATTCACTGGTGTCATAACATCAGTAATGTTCATAATGTATATGTTAGCTATTTGCATTCAAGATAACTTTGCCTAACTCAGTTCTCACAAACTAACATGAGAAGCGAATCTCTGTCATGTTCAAAAAAAACGTGGCAAAATGATCTGAGCTCAAAACAGAGGTGAAAATTATTAAAATAAATACTAAGACTTTAAACTTTACTTACTTTTCAGTCAGCAGAAGCACATCTCTTCTCTAAACCACAGCAGCAGCACGTCGATGGCGTTGATTAACAGTAATGGCGGGATACACGAAGGAGGAGAACAGTTTTGGGGAGAGTCACAGTTACTCTCTTAATTTTAATTTTGCTCCGACTCTACAGACAAATTAACACTATACACTCAAAATAGAGCAAAAAACAACTCTTTTTGAGGAAAAAATATTACTCTGGAAAACTTACTCCGCCATTTTTCCTGTGTGTGTGTGTGTTTGTGTGTGTATGAATATATCTCTGCTTGTGTGTTCCTTTGTGATACTGAGTTTAGAGCTACTTCATTAGTTCATAATTCACTGAAATAGCAGCAAGGAGATAGGGTGATGGAAAGACTCTGACTTCCGTTTCATTCAGTTACTGACAGTAAACAGGTGTCTTGTAATCCTTTTTGTAGAATAAGCAGGGTGTACATATCAGTTATGGTGTGCTCGCCATCTGCTAGTGTGAAAGTGTGTGTGTGTGTATACTTTGAACACTGCAACTGCAACAGGATCTTGCTGCAACTGTCTCACTTTTTACAGTGGGCATCTGTTCGACATAATGCTCTTGCGTCCTCTATTAAAATCTTTGTTAACTACAAGGTCACATGGAGACTCACAGTTCAGGTTTGGTTTCTCAGTGGATGCTGACTTGCATGGATGCTTTAAAAGCAGCAGATATTTGCAGTCCTGCCTGCATTTACCCACAGCATTAGTTACCTGCTTTTTCAGAAAGAGAGTTTGTTTAACATAAAATGCCTGTGAGAAGTCTAGACGGATAAATATGGGTGTTTTTTTGTTTTGTTTGTTTTTTGCATGTAACCTCTGATGTGTCAGATTATTCTAAGGGTGGAACTAAAATGTGCTTTCATGGTCATAGATAGTGTGAACTTCTTGTCCTTGGTCTAGACATTAAAATATAGCCTAAATGTTGTGCTCGCTGACAGAAGGCGTGCAGCTAAAATAGGAAGGTGTAGTGCTGATAGACAGGACTTTGACTCCCTCATCACCTCTTTGTCTCTTTTTGTTTTCCATGAGTGTGTAAGTCTTCTCAGAGGCTGACTGTGCCGCTGGTGTTTTGTCTATGTTCCGGCATGTTTACATCAGTATTCACTATCACTGCAGCTGCTCTTTGAACAGCTGAATCATTTGCATTTCACAGTCAGATGTAACAATTTCCGGTAACACTTTAGAATAGGGAACACTTATTAACTATTAACTACGACTTTTCCCTCAATAAACTCCTAATTTGCTGCTTATTAATAGTTAGTAAGGTAGTTGTTAAGTTTAGGTATTGGGTAGGATTAGGGATGTAGAATAAGGGCCTTAATTAACTTAACTGCTAATATTCTGCATGCTAATTAGCAAAGTTAGTAAAATAAAGTTACCCAATTTCCTTCATTCAAATTCAAAACAAATTACAGAGTAATTTGTTCAAGTTAAGGCTTTCAGAGTATGGGTCATTATTGACAGGTTAGTCTGGTAAATCATTATCTTATGTACCTGGTATCATTTGAGCTGTTACTGATGATACAATCTGGGTTAACCAGCATATTGGGAATCACATGAAAAGACTAACTAACTAAAATGGTACAGCTCCTTAAGTTGCCACACACACAATTTTGGTGTCTTGTGCTTACTATCCATATCCTGACAAAAATATAAAAAGTTTACATGAAGTGCCTGGTACCACTAATATTACTCATGAAGCAATAATAATGAAAGCATGCATGAGTTTATATTTAATCTAGCATGAAAAATGAATTCTGCAGCCATTTTTTAAGGATTGAGGGTTCTACTAAAATATGCCAAGTGTACAGATATGCTCCCAATTTCCCTTCATTCAAATTCAAAACAAATTACAGAGCTATAATTTTGTGAACACTCAAGTATAGTCTTTGCTTGTTGTGCTAGGCTTGTCAGAGTAAATGGCTCATTTAGTGTATGATGGACACAAACAATAAGAAAGTTCAAAGGAATAAGATCCAATTCGTTTGTTTCTGGACAGTAAATCATTATCTTATGTACCTGTGTATCATTTGTTCAGCTGATAAACACTGAAAATGAGTCTTTCTACAATCTGGAAAACATTAACATTAAGCATAACTTTGAAGTGAATATAAATTGCCGTTTGCATTACTTAATGTGATGTATATCTAAGTGAAACCGGACCTTCAACAACAGAACAGGAATTGATTTTATCCATCAGGAATTCAATTGATCATAAAAAAAATCTAGCAATTCCCTGGTGAAGTCAGACCAAGTTGCCAAAACAAAGCTATTTAGCTGTTGGTTAACATAATTAATTAGCTTGTGTGGCCTCAATGATGTCAGTGGTCTGTACTTCTGTCCCTCAGCTTTATTTTTATCCAGGGTCAAATTAAATATGGGTTTATATAGGAAGGTCTATAGTGACTGATGAAAAAAGACTGAGTTATGACTTTTCCTTAAGTGACTCTATACACTTGCACCAAGTGTGTTAACACCCTTCTGGGTTGTGTGTGTGTGTAACACATTCCCAGTTGCTGTCCCAGAGCATTCTCTGGTTTCAATGTGTGCACATGATCTCAGTCCTCAGGGATATATAAAGATTTGTTCTCAGAGGGATCAACACTGTCCTCACCATGGATGAAATCTATCCTTTTGCCAGAGCCTAACCAGCCTCTATCTTACACACACACACAGACTCCTTAACATACTCTGACATGTAGCTCTGCCATGGGCCCTGTGATCAGAGAGAAAATTTGAGAAAGACACAGAGGATGTATTTCAAAACCTGCTGACATGGTTGCCTAGACTTTTGGGCATCATAGGCATGTTCAGACTAACTAGACTCAAATCTGATAGAGACGTGATATCTCACAAACATTCACAGGGGTGCTAAAAAGCAAGTGTTCAACAGAGACAGAAAGCAAATGTAGTAACAACAGCAGGAGCTTGCCAGCTTGGAGCAGAGGCAGTGAAAAGCGACGTGTGACAGAGTGAATGAGGTGTGTGTGAGAATGAGCTGACGGTAATGTGTTTGTGAGGGTGGGATGGTAGTAGAAGTTGTGTGTGTGTTCTCAGGGCCCCGGGGAGCAGTGTGTCTGTCACAAGTGCTTAGAAAAACATCTCTGTGTTAATCACAGTAATTACAGCAGATTGACCAGCTTTAAACATCGGCGGCAGCAGTTACCACCTTAGCCATCTGTGGGAGACGAACCCTCACACATCCACTGAACTGAACAATCACACAGATTCACACACATCTATAAAAGCAACAAACGCAGCACAAGGTGCTGAGTGCAGAGTGAATTGTGACACTAAATGGGCGGCCAATATAAACACCCAGACATCTGCTGTCATGTTTGCTCAGTCTCCTCAAAAATGCCCCATGTATGCTCAGAATGGCATGTCGGGTTTAGTTTGTTTGTCTCTTGTGAATCTGTATGCCAGTTGATTTCCTCTTTTAGATTATCGCTGACATGATGAAGTATTCAGGATCTCACATGATATCCATGAGGCTCTTCTATTTACAGACATGCTTTTATTGGTCCATTACACGGGACCCTACCTGTCACTATACGACCATTCTCCAGCTGTGTCGGTCACTGATTTAAAAAGGATTTTCAGAAAAAATAACTATCTACAGCCCTGTTTCATGCTGTTAGGATGGAGTCCCTGAGTATTTGCAGCATTAGCTCACTCTGATATTGAATGTGTAATGAAGACTCCTGGGTCAGCAGCCTGCCTGAGTGTGTTATTTCAGCCCAAAGGTTAAGAGGCGGATTGACCTGTCTGTCATTACAGTGATTGATTATGGCTGTGAGCTTGGCTCGATCAGGGACCAGGAGTGATCTCCTTCCACTAAAGTGTAAATAAATATCGCCTCTGCAATATTTGGCTGATGTAGTTGCTGGTATACTGTTAACCGCAACCAACCATAAACATGTGAGACAGACACAAGGGCCAAAATCTAATCTGGACAAATCAACACTTTTTTCTGTATTTTTATTTTTGTTCTGTATTTGCCAATATTTTCTGGCAAATACAAATCTTTCTCCCACCCAGGCCTAGTTGTGCAAGTAACAGTGGTTTTCTGCATTTTTGTGTGTGTATGTAATTGGCATGGGGATAATGTGGTGGCTTGCCTTTGTTTGTGTATGATCTTGCAGGTGTACATCACAGATGTGGCCACTGTCAACTGGGATTAGTCTGTCACCGCCTCAATCACAGTTGTGTTAGCATTCCCTCTCCCTACCCTCAGTTCATATTTAAAGCCATAGTATATCAGCTTTTCATCTGCTGAAAATGTTAAACGTGTTTCTGTGTGCATGAGCTGGCAGTTTAATTTTATTGCATCACCTGCAGCTGTGCTCTCAAATCAGTGTTTTACTGTTGATTGCATCAAGCAATGTTCTTTTAAATGGCCCTGTTAACAGGTTTGGTTTTTTTCCAAACACCTGTTCTGAACACCTAGCACAGGTGCACCGTTACTGTAGTATGAGCTTGTCAGCTGTTGAGTTCAGCAGCTTCTTATTGCATAATGACATCCTCTTTAGTTAGGAATTTCTGCCTTAAGCTAATCTATTTGTGATGCAAGATGTTTACTCTGGTATTAGGAGAGATAAAGTCATTGATGAGAGATGAGAGGCTTCAAAGACAATAAGAATAGCCCACTGCTGCGGTCATCATCAGGTTTGAGCCGGTTAAAGTTGTTAATCTCTGAATCATAAAGATGTGAGGCTTCATGCTTGTTGCTACTGCATTGTTTCAGCCATGGCTTTGAAGCTGCCCTCTATGGTCCTTGCATCATCTTTCTGTAAAGTCCCCTGTCCCCTCTTCTGCTCCGAGTGATCACAAATAGCCACGTCTAAGCTGTTACCAACGGGCTGAAGTCTCAGCTCAGCTGATTTGACAGTAAAAAGGCCGTCAGGCAGAGAAGACGTGCAGGGCTGTCAGTTACAATGAAGGGAAGAGTTTAACACAGGCCTGGGGGCACTGAGGGAAGGCCCCATATCCCCAGACCTCATCTCTGGCTTGACAGGAGTATGTGGGCTATTTCAGGGCGGAAGGGATGTAGAAGTGTCAGGATGCCTGAAGACCAGTGTAACAGCATGACTGGCATTTGCCAGAACGATAGGTTATTGGCACATACCACCCAGGGAGGCCCAGTAAGTATCCTGGTATAAGTATCAGGGCTCCAGACTCCGACCAAATGGTTGCATTTTGTGAATTTTTTCTGCCTGTGCGACTAAATTTTGTGTGCGGTCGCACTGGCGTGACAATTTATAAGTGCTGCCATTTCTGTTGCATATGTGAAACATCAAAAGGCAAATGAAACTGAAAGCATAACGAAACCGCACTACTCGTTTGAACTGCGCAGAGCTTAGAGTGTAGAGCCTGGTTTATACTTGACGCATCAGCAGGAGAGCGAAGGTGCGCGCGGCAAAAATGACGCGAATATTGAGGAAATGACGGATGGTTTTCATGCTAAAGTAAAGTAAAAGACAGCTTCTTAAACCAGAGAGGGTGAACAAGTTGATATTATTGCGGGGGGAAACACGCAAGCACGGTCACCGACAGCAAGTTAAGTTTTTCTGTTTGCTAAACGTTCTGTAAATTATTAGTCGGCATATAATGCAGCATGTGGTATATGCCATGCCTCATCTTA
Organism: Schizothorax lantsangensis; assembly: GCA_027422415.1. NCBI lineage: Eukaryota > Metazoa > Chordata > Actinopteri > Cypriniformes > Cyprinidae > Schizothorax > Schizothorax lantsangensis. Next base: position 14,214,202 of record CM049856.1, read on the forward strand.
TTTGTTTTTGTTAATATACGTTTTGTAAGCTAGTTTGTCATTTTATCTTACTGTTTTATTGTTGTTGTGCTTTTTAATTAAGAATAATAATGAATCCATCTTTTGTTTTAGTCTTAAAAAGTGAAAGGTATATAGATTTATGTAAGCAAAACAGACAATTATCTTTTCTTTTAAAACGTGACAACAAGATTGCGAATTCGAAAGCGAAAGCATCCGAAGCCCAGGCTTATAACATAGCAAAAGAGGGACTCCTGTTCACAAAATTTAAATCACAAATAATACTACTGATGAAAAAGGACCGGTTAAATGTTAACCACTTTAATTTCCATATAACTATAAACTATGACAAAAGTTCATCAGCATGCATTGATTAATCCCATGTTGTAGCGCAAAAATAAAAAAAATTGTGACCAAATCATGTGTTCGTGCGACGAACTGAGAAAGTTTGCAAAAGAGCGACCAGTGAGAAGAATGATTCTGGAGCCCTGAGTATACTTACAAATGACAGCGTGCAAGCTTATTTAGAGAGGCAGAATTCAAAGCACAATTTGTTCACTTAAATGTTCGTGCTGGTTTTTGTGCAGAACTGCATCAAGTAGTCAAACTTCAATCTAATAGTGATTGGGTTGTCTGGATGACTAGTCAACTTGTCTGTTTTAAGGAAGAACAGGCCTAGATGTAAGCCTTTTCTGATGGCAGTGAGCATTAGGGATGGCTCGATACCATAATTTTGGCTTCGGTACGATACCAGAATGTAATACCTCGGTATCGATACTAAATCGATACCATAGGTGACAAATAACCAGCCTCAAAAGATAAGTGAATTTAAAACAATTTTAATAATAATAATAAAAACAGATTCATATCTTAATACCTTTGTATCAAACTGTAACAAAAAACCTACAGGGAACATAGGTTACATTTTGATGTTGGAGAAAAAAAAATATATATAGGCTAACTGAAGTAATAAGATGAAAATATATTCAAATCTTCTTATCTTTTCAGTGCAAACAAAATGTCTCAAAATGTAACAAAAAACTACCGGAAACATAGGTTACATTTTGACTGAGTTTGAAGAACAAAATACAACTGAAGTTGTGCAATTAATGCAACAAATGTTGCTTTATTGTAAAGTGTTATTCTAACAGTCGAAGTAATATTCAAAATCACGTTATTATTTCTCTCTCTCTCAGATTGTTTTCAGATTTCAGACTCAGCCAAAGAAAATTAAAGCGGCTGCTTCATATTAGCGGTCGGCAGCACAGCAGAAACATTCCCTTCATATAATTGATACTAAAATTAATATAGCAAAACTCTTGCTCAATTCAAATCCAATTAATATTCGATTGTATGAAATGCAAGTGCATATATTACCTGACCAAAACTTCACTGGTTCTAGTGTGTTACACGTGCACGTTTGAGCTTACTGTATCACATCTGTATGTGCGTTGATCAGTTGTAAATAAAAGTTCAAATGAAATATGAATTTATGAATGATGCACTCACCTGTCGATCTCTTAATTCTCTTAAAAGATCAGGATGAGCAAGCGACAAATGCTTAAAAAGATTTGTGTTCCTGTGGCAACATGATTTAGGACTATAGCAACGCTTGCATACAGGTGCAGTAAGGTCAGTTCGTTCACCTTTGTCATCTGTTTTGTATCCAAAGTAATGCCATATTTCACTTCTACTGTTCTCTTTGTTTATTAATTTCGGGTGCGTTGGTAGAGTTTAATCTGTTTGATCCATCGCGTTGTTCTGTTGTCACATTTTACCGGTTGCACAGTAATTTGGGAAGCACTGCCACCTACAGGTGCATTTCGCAACTGCAGCGTATGAAATACCGAATTGAGCAAAATTATGATATCGTACCGTTTGAAATATAACATATACCATTTAAATGCTCTGTACCGGACTCCTAAAATATGCTAGTGCACTATCTAAATGAAATGCTCTGATTATCACACATACCCATACTTGCGCTCATCAATGCTTCTTGCCTGAAATCCATTTCTCTCTCACACATACATTCATACTTGCGCCATAATTATTTCTCAGTTTATATAATTATTTCTCAGTTTAATAAAAGCACTTTTTGAAAATTGGTCAATAATGCATTTTAATTTAAACTGCCTGGGTAAATTTCTTTTAGATAAAGCTTATGGATGGACAATTTTAATAGCTTTATCTTGGTAAGCTTCCATGTAATTATTTTGGTGCAGACGTGGGTTCAATTTACCACAAATTTTGGATAGTATGAAAGATGACTTTTGAACTCCGCACCAATCCATGTGAACGGGGAACCATGGTACAGTTTGTAGATGCTGTGAATACCATCTGGAAGTAGCTGCTATTGATCAAACATATTTTGCATCCTTAGTGATGAAGTGTGAAAGCAGAGGGAAGATAAACATTTTAATTGGTTTGGCCACCTTTTGTGCACTGTTTCTTTAATTGATATATAATATAAAAAACTTTTTTGCACTTTGAGAGTTCAAAATTAAGAACTCCAACACAGGTTCAGTGTGCAAACTTAAAAGAAAAAAGCTGGTGAATTGACTTTCACTTGAGGTCTAAAGGGGGACTCAATCCTCTTTTTAGTTGTGATATAATGTCTCAGTCTAAATTACACTCACACCGGTGAATTTGGAAGCCAAACAAATTAGAATATAATGACAATAATAATAATGTTATATTATTATTTCTATGACAGTAATAGCCATATATTGGAAAACAATTACACTGTAAAATAAATGAAAATGAATATTTCACAGGTATATTATTTTACCTTATTCTACAGTAGGGAAATTACAATACTTTTGTCAAAATTTACACACGTGCAAAGCAGGGCCTAAAACTAACTTTTTGCCACATCTGCCATTTTAATCACGATACAAACAACATTTTCTGGTGACTTGAGAAAATCTACCGGCCACAAATATTTTTTCCTGGCCATTAAACTGTTTTTGCAGTTGCTGCTACTACAACTACTAAACTTATTTAATAATTTAAAAAAATGCCATTTGAAATTAGAACCAACCACTGCATTTTAATCACGATACAAACAATGATGCTACATGTAGATGTAGCATGAGCAGTGTTTTTTATTATTATTTAAATTTGATTGTATCATGTCAACATTTGAAGCAAAAACAGAATTGACTGACTTCAGCTTTGTGAAATTATGCTAAAACCTGCATAAGACAAAAGCAGCAGACAGACTGAATTTCACTCTCTTACAGCAGGTGGCGCTTATGGAAGAGCAGTGATAAGAGGGGAAAAAATGCCATCGAAACTTCTCTTAAGTCAGTTCCCTTCAGAAATAGATTCATATAAACCCCCACCGGAATATTTATATTTTTCATCCAATAAACAGTGAGCTTGCTCTGCCTGTACAATATTTTCTTTGTTCGCGTCTGTTAATTTTAGTCCTTGCTTGCAAGAGATAATCCTATGAACTTTTATTTTGGCGGAAACTGCAGTTGAGTTTTTATTTTGGCGGAAAACTCCAGCTTCTGTGAAAAGAGGTTTACAAACGCGTCTCATTTCAAATCTAGCGAAATACTGTCAACATTTGCCCATTAAAATGTTGAAAATTATGCTGATGTGAAAACAAAGCGTAACTGGTGCCCGTTGCGGTCTCAGATGCACGCTAAACTCACAGCACATTCAAAAACAGACTTCACTGTGAACGGAGCTGCTCTGAGATGCGGAAAACACCGGATCACGAGCTGCGAGTGCAAGCTTGGCTTTGAAACACACAGCGCAAACAGGCTTGATGAAGAGATAAAGCCATATTACGCTTAGTTCGTTTGACGGACACTTTGCGAAAGCAATGACATGAAACACAACGTTAAAAGACCTTTTATGTTATAATGAAGAGTATAAATATATTTTCGGTTTACTATGAAACTGTGGCGGGACAGATTCACAGACTAGCTAATGAATGGGAAATACTGCATGTTATTAAACAGGATTAATATGTTTGATTTGAGTCAACATTGTGGCCTCACCCCAGATGTCTCATGTTTCCGCTCCTTTCTAGACAGGATTTGGCTTAATACATCCTAATTTTTTCAGTATATATTTGTTCTGTCTATTTTATTTATCACTCACTTTTAGCTAGCTTTAGAATAATAAATTCCTTAGAATTCATAGCAGTGATATGCAGACTTGGAATGTAAATGAGATTTTATCTGGAAAAATGTGAATAATATCTGTTCTATTCTGTTTTCCCCTTTTGTTTATGAGCACTCTGCACTCTGGTTTTTAGAAGCTGAATATGTTCTTTCAGAGTGGACTCACCTCGGGATAATGAGCTGTGTTTTGCTGTCCGTTGAGACCTCACCCAAGCACACTGCTCCAGGAGCCTTGTAGACCTTAATCCTGTTCAAAAACACACACACACACACATATACATAAACATTGTGTGATCAGATGAGAACTTTGCAAAGTCCGCCTCCCGGTCTGTTCTACTATTTTAATAAACATCCTCCTCCACGGCTGCCATTTGGAATACAAATCACCTCTCTTCACTCTTTTTTGGCGAGGCGAGAGAAAGATGCATTTGTTTGTTTCCAGGGATCAAGGAGACTTGACAAATTAACTCCCCAGGGAGGAGAAACACACTTCTCCTCCGCTCCCTGCCCGGCCCTGGAGTCTTCATTACGGGAAGAATAAGCAGTGTTTTCACTCTCTGTCTTGTTTTTTTTTTTTTTTTGGCATGTTAGTACATTGAGAGAGTCGCTCCAGGGAGGAGCAGCAGAGCTCTCTGTGGTTCAGCCTTTTAGAAGAGCTTTGGATATTTTCCATCAAAAGTCTCCACAGGAAGGCCACAGTGCAGGGAAGAGAGTGAGGGAGATGGGCACCCACGCTTTTGTGTGTCTAGTAAAGAGACCACGTCTGTCCTTACATGTCACGTCAGTCGTTGACGGCCTACTGGAGCTATATAATCTGAAGGGAACTCATTTATAAAAGCCCTCATTCTGACACAAACAAGTGTGAAAGGCTTTTCTTTGAGTGATGTTAGCCCTCTCGGCCTTAAATCCAGTTATTCAGGCAGGATAAAGGGTGACTTATTGCACCCTCTGGACGGCTTGTTTCTGAGCTGGGAGGCTGAACTGCCCTTGTTTGTTAAAGTGTGCTTAGAGTGCCAGAGCCAGGGGGTATTGTGAGCTTTCACGGGTCAAATGGGGTAGCCTACATCTCTCACTTCAATGGGTATATTTTTCGGTCTGCACATTGAAATGATCAGTCTTTGTGTGTGTGCATTTAGTTTGTTCTTTTGCGTGCATGTATATGCATACATATGAGTGCTTGTGCATACGTGTGTCTTGCCTCCCCCATGTCTCATGGCAGATGTTTGACACAAACACATTCCCCAGGGGTGCCTTGTACTCCCAGTGTATTGATCTTCATGTGGTAGAGTGCTGCAGGCCAGACTGACCCTTAATGACTGCATCACACACACTACCTCAGCTGCACACCGGGACCTTATGCTCTGAGCTGGGCCCTGTGGGCCGCTACGTTGGGAGGCCCCTAGGCCCATGAGAGAAGGATCAGCAATCCATGGGGGTTCTGTTATAGCAGGGTCCCCAAAACCCATGGGATTCAGGCTCATTCAGCATTCCTTGCTGCGGGCGATGGAGAGGCCTGGCTGGGTGTGAAGAGATAGAAAAGACAGATGGGTGTGGTTCTCTCTGAGGCAGTCAGATAAAGGAGTTATATATGCACTGTATTCCCCCATGAGTCTTTGATCCCAGAGAATACACTGAACCTTGGTTCACAGTCTCTTTCTCTTTCTTTCTCAATCATGGAGTGCATTTATTTGTACAATAAAACACTAATATCCGCTTTTGGGTGTGCCGGTCAGGTTTTCTTTAGACAATTTATGACCTTTCCCTAATAAAAAACATTAAGGCATTCACATGAACTTACATGTTGGCTTGTTAGGCTCTAATTCTTCATGATGATTGTATATTAGGTCTCAGAATCAGGTTATGAATAAGATGCATGTTTGACCTGGCAGAGTAGAATTACAAATTAATTTTGCTATTTTAAAAACACTAAAGCAGCAATAAAGACCTGCCTTTGAGAGTAAATCAGTTTTCTGTGGGAAAACTGTTTCCTTAGTTTAATTTTTTTGTGTGTGTTAACCCTTTAGGCGCCAGGGATTTTTGGAAAAATGCTGGATTTTGACATCAAGATTTCAAAAGTTTGTGGCTTGAAAGGGCTTAAAGATAGAGATCTACTGTAAATTAGAAAAATGTTGGCCATGACCGAAAGTTTATGTGGGGTGTAAATATACTCATCTAATTTGCATATTATGACGTCATCAGGGGCGGCCCTCTTGAATTTCATAATATTCAGGAAATAGTAGATATTGAATTGATGTTTGAACTTATTTGCATGTTGTTGTTGTTGTTTTTTTTTGTCTTTTTATCCTCATTCCAAATGATCAGAAAAGAGGAAACCAACAATACAACATGAGAAAGTACTAAATTATTACTATATTACTATACTATATAGTTGTAAAACGCATGTGAACAGTAGCCTACTTTGTGATCAGTTCATCAGTAATATTCAGGAAATAATAGATATTGAATGGATGTTTGAACTTATTTGCATGTTTTTTTTGTCTTTTTATCCTCATTCCAAATGATCAGGAAAAGAGGAAATCAACAGTAAAACAGGAGAAAGTAAATTATTGCTATATTACTGTGCCATAGTAAAATATATGTGCCTATTTTTTGATCAGTTGACCAGCTATCTGCCCAATCAGGTATCTAGGTGACACAGTTTATAGTTCTTTAGATATTGTACCTCTCATTGCATGGCACAGCGCACAGACCTACCCCACACTGACTGAACCTGTACTTTGTCTGCCGGTGGCCCTTAGAGCATGCGCGATCAGAACAAACGATGCAATCTGGCCGATCATCAGCAACGCGGAGCCAGTGGCGCTCAGTGAGCTCAGAGAGCAACAGCTCTCCTATGGACACTACGACCACATTCACCCTTGCCACCCCCATCCCCGTTGGTCAAAGGGTCGAAATGATCACTTGTTTGTGCTTAGTGAACACTCACCTTGCACGGCGGCACCATTGCGCTGCAAATATGTACCAGGAGAAGCGTGATTATTAGACGACCGATCGTCATTTCCAAAAGGCAAATATTCCCCTTCAGAGTCAGAATCAGTGAATAACATTTGCAACACATCCTCACGGTATAACTTTTTATTAGCCATTTGGCGATTTTCTCTCACAAATCTCACAATTTACTCGCACGCTATGAACTGAACTGCTTCTGCATCAGTGACACGATAGCTCACTTGCTCTGCTATTTCCTCGAAAACTTTGAATAGGAACATGACATAATTTTGGTCTAGAGTCGAAGTACTACATGTCTGCCATCTAGTGGTAGGGAATACAAATGAGATATTACACCATATTAGGAACTATAATCTATTTTATTAAGTATGACGTCTTGTCGCTAGGGATGGGTACCGAAGCTCGGTATTATATCGGTCTCGGGGCTAAATTATGAAAGACCGGAGTATCGATAAGCTCTGACGTTATCGGTTCTGCTGTCGGTACTGGAGAAATTAAGAAAACACACATACATTTATTGTTGCTATATATACACATTATCTTGCAAATTCTCTCTCACCAGAGTTGCCAGCTGTTTTAATGTGCAATAATATTCAAACATTTGTCTATTATGCATTTTTGCTATTCGCAATTCAGAAGCGAGATCGCGCTCACGTGGAGGAGCTTCAGCACGCGCAACATGAAAGCCCTGTTTAATTATGATGAGAGAACTAACTATTCAAACATCTGCTTACGATTTAGGCCTGTGGCTGTTATATTAAGATAAGTTTTTTTTTTCGATTTTGGCTTCTAAGGATTATAGCACAACTTCCATCCCCAGTTGGTGCGCAACGTTCCTCCTGTTCTAACTTACGTAACGCAGGCATTCGTTCTACACCTAACAATCTTAACGTGAATCATCATGCCGGTCTTTATTGTTGTAAATGCCATGTGACTATGTTTGCTAATAAAACGTGCGGGTAAATCCGTAGAAAGTACAATGTTGCCCCAGCGCTGTCCCCAGGCTGTGTGTGTGTGTGTGTGTGTGTGTGTGTGTGTGTGTGCCTGCGCTGTGCGTGCTCCAAAACGGACAGGCAAATTACAAAACGTTTTTTGACAGCTTCGCAAATTACACCCAATGAGCTTCAAGGGCGCACCCAATACTTGATCAAATACAAATGGTTTTACACAAAATATGTACGAGCAGTGGATTCCACTTCCTACATAGAGTATATTCACTTAGTAGTGGTATCGCGAGAACAGTTGGGAGAAAATCCGATGCGTGTCAATATATTATCTTAAAGTGACAGACTGGCGCTTGGACCATCAATGTTAATCAAAGAACAAAATGTGAGAGAAAATCCCCCACAGCTCTTAATCTGAATAACGTTATAGCTTTAATAAGCATTAATCTATACATACAGTGAAAACTATGCAGTGTTCATTTACATTTGATTACTTTTTAGATTTCTTTTGTAACTATTACTTACCTGAACATGAATATTAGTAGACCTTCATGGAAAAATGAAAGCACTGTTTATTTCATTTCATTTGTATATTTGTTTTATTATATTTGTCAGTTGTTCATGTTCTTACTGCATCTTATCTTATGTATATAAAACACTAAAAATGCATGCACACTGGTGCATTTACAAATTGATGTTTTATATTCATTTAATTAAATATTTATTTTACATTTCAGAATATAAAGCAATGTTAATTCAGCTCCTAATCTGTCATATATATATATATATATATATATCAAAAAGTACCGATAAGAATACCGTTAAAGTACCGGATCGATAAGCGGTATCGGTAAGAGTAGTAATACCGTTAAAACCTTAACGATACCCATCCCTACTTGTCGCAATTTTGCGACTTTGACGCTTAGAGGGTTAAGTCAGCCGATAGACCTCTATTTCCATAATATGTTTGCATGTGTGGTTTCTGAAACACTCATTGTTTTTTTGTTTTGTTTTGTTTTTTGTCTCTTCAGTTCCAGATTTTAGCGTTGACACGCTCTCCACCAATGCCAGCCAGGAGCTCCAAGGCCTGGGCATTCCCAAGGTGTCAGGCCTAGAGCGCAGTCAAGAGAAGAGCCAGGAGACGTCCCGTGAACTCTCCTCGGCCACCCCCTCACTGGTGCCCACTTCTCATCCCAAACCTCCCCTCCCCGCCCCCCTTCACGTTCAGCCGCCCCCCTCCAACCGGGGGTTACCCTTGCCCCCAAGCCCAGCCCAAACCCAGCACCCTTGCCCAGAGCGTCCACTGAGACCGCTGTCACCCCCTACCACCCTGCCTCAAACCCAGGGCCAAGAGCCCTCTCAGGCACCCCCAGCCCAGCCTCAGCACCCACCTGAGCCTCCACCTCACCCAAGGCCACCTCGAACTCCAAGCATCTACCACCACCCCCCATCACCAGCGCTACCGACCCAGCAGAACCCCACCCAACCTTTGCAGAACAGACCGCCCTCACGGTGCCATCCGCGCCCAATCTCGGCCTACAGCAGCAGCCTTACCCTCAACGGCCTGAGGTGAGTGAGAAGCAAATGGGTGTAATGGAGTTAAATATATAAGCACAGCTTAGCAGGAAGTGTCTGTTACACTCCAGGTGTGTTACACACACTGATTGAGCAGCTGTTCAGAGCCCCAGCTCTTAAATACTGTAGCGGAACAGCGTGATTTCTGTATTAAAATGTAAAATGTATCAATCCTCCAGTAAACATGAGCCACAAATCCCTGTTTGTGTGTGTGTGTGCGCCTGACAGCACCGCAGAGAGAACCCCAGCTGAGAGATTAGACGGTTTGATTCGTTCCCCTCCCACGTTGATGCTGCTGCTGCCTTGTAGCTGGCGGCGGCTTGTAGATAACATTTCCTCTGCTCGACTCAAGACACCCCAGTATCCCGCAGAGAAGCAGATCTTCCCCTCCCTCCACTCGCCCTTCTCCGCCGTCCTTTAGATTTGTTGTGTAGTTCACCCTGCGCAGTATCTTGCCATTGGACTGCTGATGATAATTATACTTTGTGTTATTCTGTATGTGCGCAGCTTTTAATATGAATATAATTAGCATTTAAATGATTACTTAGCCTGTAAATGAGCTCTTTGTTAGATTGCGTATGACTCTGATAAATACTTTAGCGTGTACGGCTGGGAAATCCCTCCAGGAATAACACATTCTTCAGCGCTGTATCCACAGTTTCCAGGTTTCTGAAACGGGATCCTTTTGCTAAATTTATAGCAGACGCTTTCCACTCTTAAAGCAATTTAGTGAACAAAGGAGTTTTGTGATTATAGGTTGGAAAGGGAGTTCTCTTTGTTTATACAGGCAAGTTTTTACAATCGTTTATTCTCTCTTTCTTCACAGCAGCAGTCGAAGCAGCACTCCAGGGAAGCCCCCGGGCCCCCCTCCAGCCCCTCATCTGCACCATCACCAACCTGCCCCCACTGGGGCAGCAGCCTCCTTCCCCCTGCCCCTGCCAGCAAGCCCCACGGCTTCGCACGCCTTCCCCCCCTCCCTGCCACCCTCCAATCTTCCTCATCACACCAATATGTTTGCGTCGCCTGCTGCTCTGCCTCCACCTCCTCCTCTCACCTCAAACACTCTGCCGGTCCCCGGACACCCAGCTGGGAGTGCCTACTCAGGTACCAATCTCTCATCCAGAGTCCTTTAATGCATAGCATAAATAAGATCAGATATTACTGCCAGCTGTTGAATCATGTAATTATCACCAATACCAATATGGTTCTCTCTGCATTTAGATAAACACTTCTGAAAAGGGGCTCTTGTAAAGTATCTATTCAAATGTGTGTTTTTAAAACTTCTCGTATTTTTTCTTCTCCCAGAACAAGACCTTCTCCGGCAGGAATTAAACACTCGTTTCCTGGCATCTCAGAGTGCTGATCGCGGGGCATCACTGGGCCCCCCTCCATACCTGCGGACTGAGTTCCACCAGCACCAGCACCAGCATCAGCACCAGCACACACACCAACACACACACCAGCACACCTTCACCCCTTTCCCCCACGCCATCATGCCCACGCCTGCACCGCCCATGGTGCGTACCCCAGCCAGAAATGTGAGGATAAGTGGAACACAACTTTAAAAAAATAATAATAACAACAATTGTGGTGATGGATGGATGACTATTCACCTTATTTTTAACGTAAGAGCGGGAGAGGCCTTTGGTAAATTGTGCAAGGTTTCCGGTGCCATTTGTTTTTAGATATATTACCTGTACAAGAAACAGTCTATTATGCTGCTTGATATTGCAAACTGATTTTTGTGATCATATTATTTTAATGCATTATTATAATAAATACACTGGTTTATAGCGCAAATCATTTTACAGTTTACTGCTTTTCATTATTAAAGTTATTTACCTACAGAGGCTAATGAAACGGAAGTCTTGCACAATCAAAGAAGATAGTTTATTTCCACACTGCAAAATAAGGTGGAGATGCTTGAGTGATTAAATGGATGACTGAATGTATAAAATAGATATATACACAATGTTTCCCCTAGGTGGGGGGGGGGGGATTTATACAAATCGTATTTTTTGGAAAATAAAGGGGATTTAATATTACAATTAAAACATTGAAGACATATTGTATGATTATTCCTTAAAAATAAGGTTTTAATAGTTTTAGTAGTAGTAGCCTATTACGTACGTTCTACTGAACAATAGTAATATATTTCTGCCCAATGTCTTCAAGTGAAACCAAACTTTTATTTTGATGGGCCGCCCCCCTAAAATAATGGTAGGGGAAACACTGTATACACAATAAAATCAAATGCATGTATATAAGATACAGGGTTCCCACGGTCACGGAAATTTATATGATGTGTCTTTTTAATGAATTATTCAATTCTGTAAAAATCAAATCCATCAATATGATGTGTAAAAATTCCCATTGAGTCATCAGAGATGACTGGAAGAAATCAGTGGTCAAAAACTATGGGAACGCTGTAGGTAACTACTAAATTTGTGCATGTGTATTGCACCGACTGCTGAATTCTAAACTTGTGCAGTACAGTATGCTGATTCAGTAAACATTGGAAGCCATGGCGGTGGCTCGCTCTCTCAATTGTAACCATGTGTTTCTCTCTCGCCACAATGTGGTTTTTCTTTGTTGAAAAACTGCTGTTTTTCTCTGGCATGCTTCACAACTCTCTGTTCTCTGCCCTGATTTTCGAATTGGCAGTCAGAGCCACTGGGGATACATTTTTTGTTCCAGCCAAGCCTTGAGAACTTAATACTAGTTTATTCATTCCCAGTTTAATGACATCATTTTGGTCTGATGGAGTTTTGACTGAGGGCTTTTGGTTGGCAGGCAGCAGAGCTGATTAGTGAGTTGAGGCTTCATACAGACGCTCCCACACAGCTCGACGGTAACCACACTGCCCACAGAGGCTTAAAAGCGGCTTTTGAACCATTCCAGACTCAAAGACCTCTGAGAATGGCGCTCTGTTAGCTAATGAGACTATAAAACTAGTTTGAGAGCCACATTGTTTACTCGCGAGTGGGAAACATTCTTTCTGGATCCAGACCACTCAAACCCTGTTAAATGCGCTATTCACAGGACTATTTTTAGACAGCCGAATAGCTTCTATTTGACCATTCACAGAATTGCTGAGTAATACACATTAACCTTGTCATAATTCACTGTAAATCGCAAAACGACAGCCTGGACGGGGCCAGCAGAAATAATGCAGGCCTATTTCCTGTGCTAACATTCATTAATCAGGGCAGAGACCATTTTACTGCCAACGAAACACTTTTCTGGAGAGCACATTAAAGTATTTGGTATTTGTTTTGATATTTGACAGGAGTAAATTGTTTGTAGGCCTGAAGGACTCCTGTATGTACTGAGCTCAGTTTCTCTTTTCCTCCACAGTTCGACAAATATCCCACTAAAGTCGACCCCTTCTACAGACACAGCGTGAGTACCTGTCATGATTTTGGCATTTGCTTTAGTGGCTTTTTTTCTTCCTTGTGGTTGTTGTCTTTTTTAAATTGTGCTCCAATAATTGTAATTATATCTACAATAGGCTTTAAGTTACTACATAAAGGTATTAAGCACACATTTTATTAAAGCTTTTTTTATTATTATTATTGAAATGCCTCGCTGGTGACTGTGGGGATCTTGATAGAGATAAAATGCGTTTCATTCTACCTGCCTGTCCAACAGGTTAATGCAACTTTAATTTATTTGATCTCTGCCCATTCAATTACGGAGTCGCCATTTAGCAGTGATTCATTTGTGACACCCACCCATGAACACACACACCGCTGTAATTACATGTATTATGCAGTGCGCTGTGATAATAACAGTCATTGCTATCAGAGCTGGTTTAGAGGGTGACCCATATTGTAAATTCATCTCACCATTAATCTTTGTTTAATGTCACAACAGCTGCAGGTCAGATGAAGGTTGTATCATTATATGCAGCAGAATAAATGATTTGTAGTCTCATACTTTTATTCATTCATAGAGAAAAACTGAGCATAAATTGTTTTGAATTATTTTCACATGGTGTGTATTTTCATATTATGCAGCATGTGTGTATTATGTAGATGTTAGTTTGTACAGGGACCTGCAGGCTCCGGTCTCACTGTAAACAGCTGACACGATCAAACAGGAACCTCACGGAGTAACTGTGTCTTGTATCCTTTTTCTTTTCTCAGCTGTTCCACTCTTACCCCCCAGCGGTGTCTGGCATTCCGCCCGTCATCCCACCGACGGGGCCTTTCGGATCTCTGCAGGGAGCGTTCCAGCCCAAGGTATCACAATATCAAATGCTAAATGTTGGAATGTCGAGACTACTCCCAAAACTAACCTCCTGTACTGTTCCAAATGTACTCCTGCACACATGGAATGGATCTAGCTAAATATAACAGATCTCAGACAATCGGTTTCTTCTTAAAGGGGTGGTTGATTGCGATTTCACTTTTTTAATGTTAGTTAGTGTGTAATGTTGCTGTTTGAGCATAAACAATATCTGCAAAGTTGCGGCGCTGAAAGTCTTTTAAAATTCTGGCAGTTTAATGCCTACAAAAACGGCTGGTAGGGACTACAACGAGCTACTTTCCAGGTCTGTTACGTCACGATCCCAGATAAACCCCGCCCCCGGGAACATGCAGCAAAGGGGGCGAGGCCATCTTGTGCTGCTTTAGAGAAGAGGAAGAGAAAACTAGGGGTGCATGTAAAAATCTATTCATCTATGAATTGCAATTCTATCTTCTAACAATTCTAATGGATTCTAAGTTTCAAAATCAATGTTCTAAAGCAGCGGTTCTCAATCATGTTCCTCGCATGCTCTGCATCTCTCTCTCTCTCTATATACAGTATATCTCTCTCTCATTCAGATCATCAGCTCGGCTCCAACAATGAAATGTTCCATTTATACACTTTTCACATAGCTATGAGAAGCGTTAAACATGGACGCGAGTGCGGTTGTCATGCTGTATTAAAGCTTTAATCAGGATAAAACCGTATATTAAAAGCTAACAGAAGCAGTAGCATTTACAAATAACAAACTGCATATCTAAAAGTATGAGACAACAACAAACAAAAAACATACCATTAAGAGGGGCTTCATAAAAGCAGGAAATGATCAGCGCGTTTATAGGAAAAGGGACAGAGCAATGTGTAATAAAGGAAAATTATGTGAAAAATAATGCGTTTTTTTTTTTTTTTTTTTTGAAGCGTTAGCACGTTAGACTGCACCCCATAAACACAATCAAGCCTAGAAAAAAAAACAGTCAACCACCCCTTTAATGTTATCTGTAGGTACAGTATAAATAGAGAATCAATTTCAGATGTTTTCTTAAGATATACATTCTGGTGATGTACCACAGAGTAACTGTGTAACAGAGTAACTGGTAATGCTAGAGTATGTGAGATATTACTGGATGGTTTAGGTATCGTGTGATTGGCTGAAAATGCTTATGATTTGTCTTTGTGTACTACAGACCTCAAACCCTCTAGACGTGGCAGCCAGGCCTGGAGCTGTCCCACACACACTCCTTCAGAAAGACCCTCGGGTACGCACCCCAAACACACTCTTTGCAACGAACAAACTAGTGCTGAATGACACTACGGGCAAACTAAGCATTGCATTTGTCAGTCACGTTATACTGTCCACATTGGTATGCAGGCAGTGATAGGAAGGGGAATACTCTAAATTCTGGCCTAATTATTCCACTAAATGCTTCATTAGAAAGGGAAATTTTAACATTTTAATTTGGTCAGTGATGAAGTGATGCTCGGATGCTAATTAAAAGTCCTGAGTGACAGCTTTGTGTCCCTAATCTCTCTCACTCGCGCTCTCTCTTTTTCCCTCTCCTCTCTAGCTGACAGATCCGTTCCGGCCGGTTCTCAGGGTAAGACTGCTTTATCAGTTATTCGGTTTGTTTCCCCACAGGACTCCGCAGGAAATAGAGTAAAAGCTCATTACAGTTTAATCCCACCTTACACCGAGCACCTGCCTTCCGCTCTGCAGTCTCTTTAATTAGCTGTGTGCTGGGACTCGACGGTTTCATCTCAGAGTCTATAGGAGACGCTATATGACTCCCTTATCACTGAAAACACTTTGTAATGACATTTTCCCTAATTAATTTGCCCAAAACATAGGAAAACTCAATGAAACTTAATATTAGCATTCCAAGTTAAATTTCATAAAATGTTCAACAATATTACATAAAATTGTAAATAATATTTTCAGATGTACCCAATATTCTGTAATAGAAGTGTTTAGAAGTTTTAAAGGAATAAAATGAATAGTCATGTTTGAACATGAAATACTTACCTTGTCTTTCTGTCTTCACAGAAACCAGGAAAGTGGTGTGCTATGCATGTCCATATAGCCTGGCAAATTTACCACCACCAACAGAAAGTAAAGGTGAGATTTGCGTACATAACCTGATTTGACTTTTACCGCACCCTCCAATCAGGATCAACATTACATATGCAAAGAAATTTTCTTTGTGCCTCTCTTTTTTCTCCTCTTTGTTAACTCTGATCTGCAAAATACAATACAACCTTTCTTATTTTTGAGGTACTTTGTGAGGTGTATCACATGTGTTCTCTTTTGTGCCTGGCCTTCTCCAGCAGCAGATGCAGGTTGACCCACACAAGCTGGACTTTGGCCTCAAACCGGAGTTCCTAAGTCGACACCCAGGCCCCGCTTTTTTTGGAGCTATCCATCACCCTCATGACTTGGCACGACCTGCATCGCTTTTCTCAGCAGCAGGTGAGCAGACGACCAAAATCTTAGCATAGAGTTTAATTCTTGACTGAAGTGAGTCACTGATCACTGTCACTATACAGATCAAGAGCAGAGCTTCCAAAATCTTTTGGGTAGTCTGGACTGACTATTAGTGATTTTCTTTACCTTAATATATTTTATTAATTTGTAACTATTTTAGTCCCCATTTCTTGATACTCGTTACTCACCACCTATACTGCAAGCGAGTGAAGTAACAAAACCTAAATGCTTCCAAAGTAAAGCAGCCTATGATTGGGTTGCATTCTAGATTAATCCTGTTGTTTGTACTGTATATACTGCATTTTCACTCCTGTCAAGGATGTATTTTCTAGGCAGTTTTTGCAGTCAAATAGAGCCCACCCCTCAACTGAGCATGTCAGATAAGAGATGTGCAGAGCTGGGAGGCATCAGGACTGGAATTAGGAACCTTGAGCTAGACCATTAGGCTTGTTTTAATAAGATTGAAACAAATTTCATCGTTGTCTGTTTGTGTTTCAGGATCCGCGCATCCCTCAGCTGCACCTTTCGGACACCCTCCACATCATCCTAGCAATTTTCTTACCCCAGCACCCCACTTAGGTAAGTTGGTAAGACTATATATTAGGGCTGTACGTGATTAATCACACCTTTTTGTGTGATTAACCCTCTGGGGTCTAAGGGTGTTTTGGGGGCCTGGAGAAGTTTTGACATGCCCTGACATTTGTGCTTTTTCAGTTGCTTATAAACATATAAATGGCTAAAGTCTAATAACACTGTAAACAGCACAAACTGGGCTACAATAATATGTTAGCAGCATTTATGTACATGGTTTTGTTTTTGAGAAAGAAATGTTTATGCGTGGTTAATGAAAAACTAAAATTTTGAAGTCACTGAAATAAGGCCATAAAAAACATACAGAACATTTGTTCACAAGACTTTTGAGAACTGGATCTTGTAGATCCAGCATTTATTTTTCACAGTACCTTAGTATATGCATAGGCCTACTTGATGAGAAAACAGAATGCCAATAACAAGAGCAAATATTCGTGAACAGAAGCTTAGTTACAGTCATAAACAAGCATGCTTTGAATGTAGGCCTATACAATACAAAAACTATAGTTATAAACATATATGTCTATATTCGCAAACTGAGTATAGCCTATCACAGTAAAGTTTTGTCTAATCTTACTGTAACATTAGGCTATTAACATTATAACTCTTACTTCTATATCGTATTGCTGTCTATTTTAAAAAATACATTTTATATCTGAGAAACTAATTATTATTGTTTAGCACGTTATTAAAATCTATTTCTGAACAGTGTAGGCTATTAATAAACATGTTCTAAACATACTTAGACTCGTAGCATTCATCATGTTACAGTGTACACTCATATTACTTTTATTGTTTTATATAGAGCATGAAAACATCATCGTGCCATAAGAAATTTAAATACAATTAATTGCCTTTCATATTTAAAATGTTTTACACGATTTCAAACATTGTAGTCAGGAATTATAGTTTGGGAAAAACCCAACTATTATTTTGTAGTCATATAGCCTAGTATGTATGATTTTATAGTAGCCTACATTATGATTCTGTAGCCATAGACTCACGCATGCTTTGTACTATAAAAAAGGATATTTTATATCTGAGAAACTAATTATTATTGTTTAGCACGCTATTAAAATCTATTTGTGAACAGAGTATTAATAATAAACATGGTCTAAACATTCTTAGACGCGTAGCATTCATCATGTTGTAGTTTGGGAAAAACCCAACTAGTAATGTGTTCATGTTTATGTCACAATAACATGTTAACTAATGCAAAAAAGAAACATTACTTACTCCAGGGGTGCAAACTTGTCACCTTTCGGCGAAATTCGCCGTTTTCACCTTGAAATAGGTCATTCACGTGAATCGTGTAGATCTGTAAAAAAAAAAAATATTGAGGGGGGGGTCGTCGGATCTGCGAGTCATCTGGGTCACGTCGCCTGCAGCATTTCTTTCCCCTGTTGGCAATGGCAGGAATGGACCCGCCCTACTCTGTCTCTGATTGGCTTACCTTGGGGTCGAAGCCCGCACCGGTGCAAGCTGTCTACTATTTTCTTTATGCCCGTGAAAAGAACTAGAAATACTCTGTCAGTTTTGATCGTACAGATAAGAATAAGGTATCATTTGAATCTGCAAAGGGTCTACTTTTATTTCTGTATAGTCATAATAACAATGAAATAATGTGCTTTTCTAAAATGAATAAAATAAACAGGGTGCGTTCTCTGCCGGCTCTGTCTCTGTCACCTTTCTTCACAGACACGTAAATAAAACAACCTGAATCTCCGCGAATACTCGCCTCAAATACATGAGACATATATGTATAGAAAGCTTAAAATGTCTACTTTTAAATGAAGTAAGTCACGTCCAAAACAAATATTCTATGTTAAAGTAATCCGTATGAAACCGACGCGATGTCCAGTTTTCCCGTCTCAACTCATTATATCTCACGCGCACGCGCCGTTCGCGCCTTTCAGATTCAAACATCCACCTGAGGCGCTCGCGAATGTAAACGCATACATCGCCTCCGCTTAAACAAACAAGTTCATCCCGGCTACTTTCTGTTTCTGGAAGAAGATCTGCTGAGAGAAATAACCCATAATTTCAAAATGTGTGTTTGTTTGTTTTTTTCCTTCAGATCACATAAATAATATACACTATGAAAATGCCAGGTTTTGTAATGTTTTTTGTAAAGAATTCTCTTCTTCATTACTTCAGTCTTACTCCAAGTGTAACAATATACACTATATCATTCAAAAGCTTGTAGTCAGCATATAGAAATTAAAACTTTTATTTAGCACACAAGTAATGATAAAGACATTTATCATGTTACAAACTATGCTGTTCTTCTGAACTTTCCATTCATAAAAAAAAAAAAAAAACCTCAGCTCTTTTCAACAGAATAATAATAAATGTTTTTTTGAGCAGCAAATCAGAATATTACAATGATTTCTGAAGGATCGTGTGACTGGAGTAATGATGCTAAAAAGTCAGCTTTGATTGTTCCTAATAAACTGTTTAACTGCCCTCGCAAGTGAATCTCAAGTTATTTTGTGTGATAGCTAAATATATTCTAAATAAACTACAAACAAAAAAATATATAAATTAATCAATAAAATGATTAATTTACTTAACATGTTAAAATTGATTTACAGTACTTTTTTGCTGTTTTCTAACAGTTTGGACTTGAATAAAGAAAACTTGCACTTAACCTTTTCACAGGCATTTTGTTTTCATAGTTTGACAGATATCGTGATGTATCATTATATGATTGTCTAGCAATATATCAATTATCGCAGAATCGCTGTATCGTGATTATATCGTATCGTGAGGTACCCTGCAATTCCCACCCCAGTGTGTGTATATATATATATATATATATATATATATATATGGGGGGGGGTAGTTTGTCACCTTTTTCACGCCTGAGGAGTTTGCACCCCTGTTACTCATCAGATTGATCTCCACTACTGGATGAAATATTGTTCTTCTGCTGAGGGAAGTCCTGCCTTTACTCAGCTCGTCTTCTTGCAGAAACTAACAGTAGCTGCTACGAACGCTCTCCTCACTCTTTGTTTATGTTGGGCGTCTCCATGAGCGCGTCTCACCTGGATATTTACAAATGAACGGCGCGAGCCGCGAGGGGGCGGGATTGCATTAGAGATAATGAGTTAGACGGGAAAGACTGAACATCGTGTTGGTTTCATACAGATTACTTCATCACAGAATGTTTGTTTTCGATATGACTGACTTCATTTAAAAGTAGACACTTCAAGCTTTCTATAGATATAACTCCCATGTCTGTGTGTTGAGTATTTGCTGAGTTACACTTTAGGGACGCGTTTCTAAAAGCAGTTCGCAGAGACGGAGAAGGCAGAGAGCGCACCGTTTGTTTTCTTTATTCTTCAAAAGCACAAAGTTTAGTTGTTATTATGAGTGTATACAAATAAAAGTAGACCCCTTACAGATTCGAATGGTGTATTGCTCCTATCTGTACAATAAAAAATGGCAGAGTAATTCAAGCTCATTTCGGCCGTATCAGGAAAATCTGCCACAAAACGCGTTGGTCGACCCCAGAGGGTTAATCGCGATTAATCGCACACTTATGAAATTAAGTATATACCATTTATCTTGCTTATTACGTTAATTTGGTCATTATTTACTATATCCAGCAAAGTAAACCAAAATATTGAAGGGTGATTCTCACAAAACTGTATTTTCTGCAAGCTTATTTCAAGATAAATTTAGATATCTTTTCAAAAAAACGACACTTGGGAGACTCCAAAAGGACACCAAAGAACCAAATGATATAAGAAGTTCATATAATTGATACATTTGTGCACACTGACTAAACACAGCAACATACACAAGACAAATCAAAACATTATCCTGAATGTGTGTGGAAACAACGTGAATGTACTGAAATGTGTCTGTGCATGAATACACCATGATCTGTGCGTCAAGAGCGCTCAAACACGGTGTATCAGACTCACGCGTGCTTACGACTCCTGTACGTTACCGCAATCGTCTTTACCTTGATTGCAATCCTCAATCATCAAAACTCAAACATCAAAAGAAGCTGGTTTGCTTTATCCAGCCTAGAAAACGTAGTTTGCATATCATACAGTGGTGGGATGTTTTGACGTTACGTTCAGTCTGTATTTCACAATGCGCATTAATAATTCACTGAAAACGCAACGTGAGTATCTATTCTCTCCGCCATCTCTTATGTAATCAGCTTTAGCCCTGTTTTGGACTGATTGCTGGATCACAGGACTGAAAACTTTCCTGGAGTTTAGCGGCTTAAAATGATCTGATTGCAAACAGAGAAGCGAAATTGGAAAAAAAGTTTTAGAATAGAAATTTGGTTTTTAGTAATTTTGCGTTAATTGCGTTAAATTATTTTAACGCATTAAGTGTTTTGAATTAATTGCAAGCGTTAACGTTGACAGCTCTACTATATATATATATATATATATATATATATATACACATGTTCATTTTTAAACTTAAGATTCAGTAAATTTAAAGCTGGTTTATAAAGTGTGTGGGGGGGGGGTTTAAGTCATAACATTCTGTGATAAAGCAAGCTGTACTTCATTGGTGATTCACACAATAATTTCACTGACTGATTCCTTGTTCCTGTTGTGCCTGACAGAGCCCTTCAACAGACCGCCTTCATTTGGAGGTCTGGCCTCATTAAGCACTGCAGCCTTTGGACCCTCTGGTGCTCTTCGGCCACTTTTGAACTGGTGAAACGAACCGTAAAAAAAATAGTCACACGGTCAAAAATGACGACCATATAAAAAAAAAAAAGTGACAAAAACACCAAAATTCCAATGTGTGTACAATCTACAAAACTGCAGAAAAAAAGTGTGACGGGGTGAAACTACATCAAGAGTGCAAAACCAACACATCCACTCACACACACACACACACACCTATCTGGTGTGACTGTACACACAAATAGTGCCCTTAATATTGGCACCTGTGAAAATAAATCTGCATTGTTTATACTTTTGTGAAAAATTCACAAAATTCTAACCTCTTAAAACGAGAAAATCTCATGATGAAATAAACATGAATTTGGCCACAATTATTAACCCCGAAATGCTTTTAAAATATTTGAAGTATATTCCCATTCACTTTTAAATGTGACTAGGAGCATGAAATTGTCCAGCCATGACTTCCTGTTCCACAGGATTATAAATATGAGGAACACAAAGGCCAAATTCCCTTAATCATCCATCACAATGAGAAAAACCAAAGAATATATTTCTGATGTGCAGCAAAAGATAATTGAGCTTCACAAATTAGTGAAGTGGCTTTAAGAAAAGAGCTAGAGCAGTGAAAATTCCCATTTCCACCATCAGGGCAATAATTAAGAATTTCCAATCAACATAAAATGTTACGAATCTGTCTGGAAGAGGACGTGTGTCTATATCGTCCTAATGCATGGTGAGGAGGAGAGTTTGAGTGGCCAAAGACTCTTCAAGGACCACAGCTGGAGAATTTCAGAAAATAGTTGAGTCTAGGGGGCAGAAAACCAAAAAAATAATTGTCAAACAGCACCTACATCACCACATGTTGTTTGGGAGGGTTTCAAGAAAAATTCTCCTCACTCATCCAAAAATAATCTCCAGCATATTCAGTTGTCAGACACGACTGGAACTTCAAA
This sequence comes from Schizothorax lantsangensis, assembly GCA_027422415.1. Lineage (NCBI taxonomy): Eukaryota > Metazoa > Chordata > Actinopteri > Cypriniformes > Cyprinidae > Schizothorax > Schizothorax lantsangensis. The sequence goes on from CM049856.1 coordinate 14,236,768, forward strand.
TGGGACTGGCTTCTATGGTCAGATGAAACTAAAAAACGAGCTTTTTAGCAGCAAACACTCAAGATGGGTTTGGTGCACACAGGGATAAAAAGTACCCCATGTGTACAATGAAATATACTGCTGTATTTTTTATGTTGTGGGCCTATATTTCTGCTGGAGGTCCTGGACATTGGTTTAGACACATGGCATCATGGATTCTATCAAATACCAACAGATAAAAAATCAATAAGTGACTGACTCTGTTAGAAATCTTATAATGGGCCATGTTTGGATCTTCCAAACGTACAATAATCCAAATACAAACCTCAAAAACAACACAAAAATGGGTCACTGGGCACAAAACCAAGCTTCTGCTATGGCCATTTCAGTTCCCTGACCTGAACCCTGTAGAAAATGAGTGAGGTGAACTGAAGAGAAGAAGCACCAACATGGAGCTGTGAATCTGAAGGATCGGGAGAGATTCTGGATGAAGAAAATGGTCTCTGATCTCTTATCAGGTGTTCTCCAAACTCTTCAGGCATTATAGGAGAAAACTCAGAGCTGTTATCTTGGGAAAAGGACGTTGCAATAATTGGGTGCCAATAATTGTGTCCAACATGAACTAGAGAAAGCATTTATTTCACAATGAGATTTTCCCCCCACTTTCAATTGTTTTTCTTCAATGCTAGGTTGGACATTTTGTGAATTTTTTGAATGAAAGATAAAAAGGATAAGCAATGCAGATTTATTTTCACAGCCGCCTTTGCTCATATTTACCAAGGGTGCCAATATTAGTGGAGGGCACTGTATATAAAATAAAAGCAATAATATAACTACAATGCAGTAAAAAAGTGGACAGCAAGGAAGGGGTTACACTAAAACATCAAGCGTGCAAAACAGACATCCACACACACACTCACAGACACATACACAAATATACACATTCAAATGAATTGGTATGGTTATAACCATATAGCCATAACAACTCAGAAAACTGAAATAAGAGGTTGAAATCAGATCAGATCCAGAAGGATTAAGCTCTGATAAAACATTCCTGTTAATTTTTGTTACTTTTTATAGAATTTTAATATTTTGTGTAACAAAATGTTTTCTTTGTGTTCAGGTTTGACTGTAGTGATAACAATTCAAAAACTGACGCTTTAAATCAAAATTTCAAACCAAAAAAAATCTAAACCTTTACAAACAGTTATTTGAAAATATCTAAATATATATCCAAACCCACAACTTAATAAAAATAAGTATTTGTCTAAAAACAGTTAGAGAATTTATAGACCTTTTATATAGAGCTATGTAGGAATATATGAGCTAAACCATGGAATTGCAGATGTTTTTCTTATTTTACTCCCACCAGATGGCACTAATCTGGCTTCAAAAATTGGATTTTAAAGGCATTGGCTCTATTTTAACATGAAATACTGCCATAATTGAAAAGTAATAGAAAATATTAGATTTTTTTTTTTTCATAATTATTGCATAAATATTAATTAGTACCATGCAATTCTCTCAAAATACAAAAGAAAAAATATTATTAAACAAAAATATGTTACATTGATTTTAATGTGGGGAAAAAAGTTACATTTTAGGTGTCCGGTCACTTTTGACCGTGAAGATCACAAGTGTGACTCCCAAATGAGGAGCACCAGAGGGTTAATATTCTGACATCAAAGAGTACTCATGCATGAAATAGAAAAGATAAAGATAAATAAAAGCTCACCATGTTGTTGTTGTTTTTTTGTTTTTTTTTACAAATCCCAGCACCCAACTCTGTATTTGGCCACAAAGATGCACCCAGCGCACAACAGCACTTCGGCGGACCCCACGAGCCATGGAACAGACTCCACCGGACTCCGCCGTCTTTCCCCACCCCACCTCCCTGGCTCAAACCTGGAGACCCTGAACGAAGCGTGTCAGTCAGCTCCCATGAGAGAGAACGAGAACGAGAGAGAGAGCGAGAACGAGAAAGGGACAGAGAGAGAGAACGTGACCTGGACAAGAGGGATTCATCAGTCAACAAGGATGATAAAGAGCGGTGTGTAGAGCTGTGTGGATGATATTAACATAGCAGTCATGTTATATCATTTGTCAGTGAGATATATTTTTTTAAGTGGCATGTACAGTCAGCCAGTTTTTATTGCAGAATAAACCCAGAAAGGTTTATCAAGAGTCTTGTATCACCCTGAAGTAGTTTATCTTGACCAGCTGAATATTATCCCCCAAAAAAAAATTTGTCTGATAGTAATGATCCGTTTCACCTCTAGGGAACCTGCCGAAAAGAGGCACCAGAATCACCCATCGCCGATTCCTGTTAACCCCCTCACTCTGACGAGTCACACCCGGTCGTCTGAGCCCTCCCGGAACCACATCTCTTCAAGTGAGTCTCGGGACAAGGACAAGCCCAAAGATCGCGAGAGAGAACGAGAGCACTCGGACTGGAAAGACTCCAACACAGATGAGCACAAGGGGAAGGAGAATCACCACAGTGACAAGGACACTCCCGTCATCCATGACGGCCGGGTTTCTGAAGACAAGCCGGCCAATCGGGTTACAGCATCACCCTACATGCGGCCAGGCGGCATAGATCGGGTGAACGGCGGGCTGACTCGAGATGTTCTGGAGAAGAAGTCTGATATCACCTATGAGAAGAAAAACAGTGAGATAAAGGTGAAAGAAGAGAGGAAAGAGGAGCAGGATGGTCCCACGGAAAGATCCCCGGAACAAAGATCCACACCGCAAGCACCTCCTCCTCCTCCTGCTGCTCTCCACCCTCCATCTTCAATGCCGGTACCCATGGGCATGGCCAGTATGCATCCCATAAACAGTATCAGTAGTTTGGAGAGGACTCGTATGGTGGCCCCCTTCATGGGTATCAGTCCCATCCCAGGGGCAGAGAGGTTCCCCTATCCCGCCTTTCACTGGGATCCCATGAGGGACCCTTACCGGGGACTCGATATCCACCGGAGGGATCCGTTAACTCGGGATCTGCTACTGCGGAATGACCCTCTGCACCGGTTAGCAGCGCCGCGGCTTTACGAAGCAGAACGCTTGTACCGGGACCGTGAGCCTCATGACTTTAACCGAGACCACCCTCACGGGCTGACCTTGGAACAGCGGCGGGAACAAGAGCGGGCGCACCTATTGGAGCGAGAACGTCTGCACTTGCTCAGAGAAGACTACGAGCAGGGGCGTCTGCACCCGATGCATCACCCCGCTTTAGACGGACATCTCCCTCACCCGGGTCTCATGGCCCCTGGACTTCCCAGCATGCACTACCCCCGCGTTAGCCCCTCCTCTGCCATGGCTGCCCAGAATGGAATCCTCAACAAAACCCCTCCCACCGCATCGCTCAGTGCCCCGCCCCCTCTTATCCCATCCCTGGGAGCACGTTCCACGTCTCCCAGACGGACTACCCCACTCGGCACTGACATTAGAGACAGACCCTCCTCACACACACACAAAGACATCGAGGCGCGGTGAGACCCCCGATGGACTGTAATGGAACTCAAAAGCAAGCACTTGAGGCTGTATCATATCTGTGTATAGATTGTGCATTACTGATTGGTTTTTTTGTGTTGAGTTTTGTTTTTGTACAAAAGCCTGAGATTTTTCATGCTCTTTTATCCTGTTCGCTCCTGCGTTGATGTGTATTCTTAAACATGTACAGTACACTGATCTCGAGCAAGTGGACAAGCGCTAGATCTCCAACATGGAAAGATGATCTTGGAATGTACAGGTACCTCAATACATTGCAGAACTTGTAGATATGTGTAAAGTTGGTGTGTTTCTCTCCTTGAGGAAAAAAAAATGTAAGGTACAAATATGCAAATGGGTGTTATGAAAGCTTTACTTTAAAATGCTGTACATAGTGGGCAGTGATCAAAATGGGAGCGAGCACACAGGCTCTGATTTTAGTTTAATGCTGCATATTAATGGTTTGGAAGGATCATATTGTCCAAGAGACCACATCCCTTCTCTTTCAACTATGCAACTCTTGCGTGGACTCTCTCTCTGTATCATTTCTCTCTTCTCAACCAGTCTCTACTGAACCCTCTCATTCTCCTGGCGGAGCAAGCTTACTCATTACTCAGATTGTGATTATTCCTAAATGGAGATTTTCTGCAGCAATTTTACCCACACATCTGACAAAATGTTCCCTAACTTTTGATCCAGAAACATGCTTTTGTTCTTCAAGCTATAAAGATCTGTGTTGACAATCCTTACAAATACACCAATGTTCCAAGAAGCTAACAAAACCTAAATTCTCTGAATTAATTACCTCCAAATCAAAAGTGTGGCAATTTGCAAAAATTACAACACATCCCATCATGTCACGAGAAGTCGGAGTACAGAAAGCAGGACAATTCTCTATTGGTCTAGCTGTGTATTAAAGTGTTATGTATCTACACAATGATCAATGGACACGCTATGGACAGTTTGTTTTTATTGAGCAGAGATCTATTTTAGTAGTCCATGGGAGGGATAGTTGTGCGCTTTTAAACTCTGTGAAATTCAGATGTTGTGCAGTGTTTTTTTTTTCTTTAATTTTCTCTACTTTTTTGTTGTTGTTTTTTTTAATCAAACATTAAAATGTCCACTGAAGCAGTAGTGGGTAGTCAATACGTATTGCAAAGAGATTGTAAGAAACTTTTTTGCTGTTTATCATGTACGTAAAAAATGTCCTTTCTAGATCATGTACAAAAAAAGGGTGAGGCGACAGCATGCTCCTCAGTTAAACTTGTGTTATGTAAATTGTGCCATGTTATTAAAAAATGTAAACTAATCCTGTCCTAAAGTTTGTTTGTCAATACTTGCCATCAAAAAACAATCAATACACATAAGCCAAATCTGCTTCATCTTGCAGCATGTAGAGCAAGCAGTAGTGTTATTGCTCATGTTTAGTGGTTGTATTTTGTATATTAGATGCTTATATTTTTCTGAGCCAACTGATTGGCACCTGGGGCCTCATTTATAAAGTGTGCGTACACTCAGATTTGATCTTAGAGTTTGAGTACGCTTTAATCCACATCAACACTCATATTTGTAAAAACTGGATTTGACGTGGAAAAGAGTGACTTTAAAGTCCAAGTGAAATCAAAAGCGACACTATGTACTTTGTGCCCATTGATAGTCTTGTGGTGAACAATTAATCCAATGAGTATTTTTTTTTAATTAAAATCTAAAAAATTGCTTCCACTCTGGAATAGAGTTCATTCTCTGATTAGGTTAGTTTGATGGCAATTTATGGGCAGTATATTTTTAGCCAATCCCTCCAACCGGTAGTTTGATATTTAGAGGAAATGCGCTAAAATAAAACCCGCCCTCTATTTAATATTTCATTCCATCTTCCGGATCATGCTGACTTTAAAGGAAGAACCTGAGCAATACCTAAAACCTGAAATATCACAGGGACTTGAAGATGGGCTCTTATTACCAATGCACTAAAACACCCTTAAGATCTGAGGCAGTGAGTTTCACATGGGCAAGCACCATTCATATTTATTTTAGAAAATGTAAAAGTCTGGTCTATGGCATTTATAGCTTGGGTCATTCTTCAGAGCAAAAAAACACTTCTGAACCTTAGATTATTATACAGACAGAGCTCTATCAGTCTAACTGAGGAAACTGTCATCAGACTAATGATCTTACCAGAGTATCTCCAGTTGACCCCAAAGCATCTGTTTGTCCAGAGACAGATCCAGTTCTCTCAAAGGGCTACTGTATACATACAACATAAAAATAAACCTCAATGAAAAAAAAAAAAAACATTTTTTACATTACTTCAAAACAACAGTCTAAGATACTGTATGGCACCTGCTCAGATGAAGTGTTGATCTCTGTGGCGCGAACCACATTCATCTGCGAAGAGCTGAGGCACAACAAAAACAATGTTCCTCCGCAAGATGCATGTAGTTTTTTTTACCACTAGAGGGCCACAAGTTACATTGTGTAGCTTTAAATGGCCTGGTGCTTTACTACTACTACAACTAATACAAATAATGCAGCTGCACCAGAAGACCCACTGTGCCAGGAGATGGAGCTGTATCACAAGAACAACTAAGCCCAGAGCTGCACTATGCATATTTTCATTATTCTTCATAACCGTTAAGATATTAAAAATGATTAATAAGTTACCTAGAGGGCCACCAGGAGATCCTGAGGTCAACAGAGGAAGCCAAATGATGTTACTGCAAGAAAACAGAAACATTTCAAGCAGACATGATATTTACACCCTGGCTAGAACAAAGCAGACAGTCTTTTCCCATATAGTGCTTTGAGTACCAGCCACCACTAGATGGCAGCAAAGCTCCTTCATTAAATCTGAAGGTGTCAGAAGAGCTCTGGCAATGTATCCAGCAGGAGCAGGTAGATGGAGGAGCAGGTAGATGGAGGAACAGGTGCAGCGGAGGGCGTGGTACACGGGCCGATCCTGCTCACGCTGTCATCGGAGAAGGTCAATGAGCCGGTCAGCCTGGTTTATGAGAGCCACCCACAGGCATGCAAACAATGAATGCTGCCAATCAGGAAAAACCCTTCAAGTCCAAAAAGCAGAGAAGATTTCAGTCAAGCGAGAGCAAGACAGACAATGAGAGCAGGAACTATCGTGACGTCAAATTCTGTGAAATATACATGAAATGATCAAATTACAGGCCAGACACTGATCACATGCTACATCCGTGTTCCATTATAAATTGCGTAGCATCCGATTTGCATTGATTTGAGTGATTTACTGGGTTAGCATTTTAATCCATGAGATACATCAGCAAATAAACTGCATTTCAGAAACTGAGTGACACATGAAAGAAGCATCAATCAAGCCGTGAATAACATCAGTTCCTCCGGCTGCACTGTAAATCTAAAACATCCGCTCCAGCATGCTGTGCTTTGCTTTTCCTTCTCCTTCACTCCATGTTAAGATGCTCAAAATCTCCTCAGTCTGCATAAATATAACCATGGAGGGGATTAGATACAAATACTCAATCTCACGCCTGACAATAATAATAACATGCATCCAAAACACATTCAAATCCTTGTCTATTTCTGGTTACGCATACTCTTCTTTATTCAGTATTCCAGTGCATCCTATATTTGTGTATGGATAAATGAAAGAGACATTATAATGAAATATCATCTTAAAAATGTACTGTCTCCAAGCCCCCTTTAAAAGAACATTTCTATTCAAATTCAAATATACAGAAAAACAATGTGGAGTTAACTATTACAGGAGAGAATTCCTCAAAGGAATGCAGCATTGCTCCGTGCGCCAGCCCCATGTCCTTGACTCCTGTGAACAGACTGAAATAAGCCAGAGATTCTTCTGTGGTACACAAAGCACTGATAAGACAAAAACAGCTGCTTTGGCTCCAAACAAGCGAGACTCAACAGTTCAACCGTATAAATAACATGTTCGCAGTGCAATGCAATATTTATGCCATGCTGAAATACCACATTTTAGCTGTTTTAAACTCATGCTCATGGAGTCTGTTATCGAAGAGAGCGTGACCTTCTCTGTGGTCGGACTGCATTAATATTAATGCATGTTGAGCTTATCAGAGTGAAACTCATCTTATCGTAACACACCAAAACCAGAGCGTGATGTCAAGATTACAGAGGAAAAAATTCAAGTCAATTTCGAATGCATTTCATGGATCAGTCTGTGGTGTAATTGCTTGAAAAAGCTCTATGCGTAAAACTTAACTGGAAAAATGCATAAAAAAAATCTTGTCTTGATATTATGTCTTGATTATGAAAATAACATTTTAATCTAGCTGAAAGTCGCAAGTTCTCAGAAATGTACTTTGTAAAATTGTATTGACTAAAAATGCCATGTGGTATGTGTGAAGCAAAAAATATATACATAAGCCTTTCGAAAAGGCGTATAAAAAGTTTTCTGATGTCTGATTCTAATTTTCTTTTTTTTTCTTATTCTTAAACACTAATTCAAGATTTTGGAGCCACACTCCATGAGAATTTACCAGTTTGAATTTACCAGAATTTACTGTTAACTAAAACTTTATTTTTCTTTAACTGAAACAATGTAAATATTAGATGAAAAACCTTAACTTAAACAAATAAAGGAAAATTAAAAATGTTGCCTTGGCAACTAATTGAAATATAATAATTAGCTAAAAGCTAATTCATAATATTAACACATACTATAATAGTATATGTGACCCTGGACCACAAAACCAGTCGTAAGTGTACATTTTTTAAATTGAGGTTTAAACAACATTTGAAAGCTGAATAAATAAGCTTTTCGGTGGTGTATGGTTTGTTAGGATAGGACAATATTTGGCTGAGATACAACTATTTGAAAATCTGGAATCTTAGGGTGCAAAAAAAATCTAAATATTGAGAAAATCGCCTTTAAAGTTGTCCAAATGAAGTTCTTAGCAATGCATATTACTAATCAAAAATGAAGTTTTGATATATTTACAGTAGGAAATTTACAAAATATCTTCATGGAACATGATCTTTATTTAATATCCTAACAATTTTTGACATACAATAATAATATAGGCCTATATTTTTGACCCCTACAATGTATTTTTGGCTATTGCTACAAATATACCCGCACTACTCAAGACTGGTTTTGTGGTCCAGGGTCAAATATAAGGAATCCTGAACTAACCTTCATTAAATCAAGTCAAATCATCTGCTATTTAAGGCACTTGACAGTCAATGAAGGACTAAAAAACAATGAAAGATTATGCCATAATAATAAATCATGTCAAAAAAACAAGCATCACATCAATGATTCAGATATTTTCAGCACACTATCTGTGGTATTTGATAACGTCAAGTTCTAAAGACCCTCACACCATCCAAGGTAGACCACATCAACCGAACCGCTCTACCAATTATCAGCTCGTCTCTTGAAGTGTCTCCGTCTGACCCCTGGCTTGTCTGTCAGGGCCATTATCCCCACAGCGGCCCAGACCCGATCAGACCGCAGTTATCTCCCATCACACATACTCTGAGCCCTGGAGGCCCACTTACTCAGGGCATGATGTGTGGGCCCGGGGGGAAGACTCCATCTCTGACACAGAGAGACTCTCTAATTGCCTAACTGGATTTAGCCTCCGGTGTGAAATATCTCCAGAGGGGAAATGGAGAACGATAGAGACATAAAGAGAGATGGAGAGACAAAAAAGCAAGAGGTGAGATATGGCTCTACACAGCTAATTCAGTGGTCCTGACCTCTGCTCTCCTGTGGGAGATCTCATACCACACATATATTCCAGATACACAGATGGCGGTAATGGAGATGACCCCAATATGGCCACAAGAGAGGAAAACGAACACATTGCATCGACCCTCTTAACAGCCACAACGAAACACATTACCTGCTCGTCGAAGCCTCAGCGCTGAACATCTATCTATGAGCTGATCGCCTGTAATGGAATCCAGCGGAGCTTCAGACACATGGCAAAATTCATTGCATCCAAAAGCTATGAACTCAGAAACTCACCAAACACCAATTGTGAATAAAAATTGGCACCTGGAGAGTGAATAAAAGACGCTGGCCTGGAACTTTATTAAGAGCTGCAAAATAATACATGGTTTAGCTTAAATTGTGGGTCTGATTACTGTTATGCAATATTCTGTGAGCTTTGTAAACTTTTAAAACGACTATCTGTGTTGAAATTTAATGCAGTATATAGCCTAAAAGGCTTTACCAGACTTTAAATATATATATATATATATGCAACGAGCAAGCTTAGGCACTTTATTATTTAACTTTATTAATAACAGCTTGATTATTTATACAATTGAGAGAAGACTAAATGGAGATACAGTGCCAAAGTTAGCCAAAACTAATCACGATCTGTTATACTTACTGATGTTTGTTCTGTTGTTTATCTGGTAAAAAGTATGTCACTTTGGCTAAGTTATAATATGTTTATAAGACTAACTAAATGGAAAGTAAAACCGAGGATACAGGCAATAGGCTACCTATGAATTAATAACCTATTCAAAATATTCCCAAAAGTAGTAGAATTCTCTGCTATGGTTGTGTAATTTTGATAATTCAAGAAAGAAATGCAGAAAATACGTTTGACTCGACATCAAGCTACTTGCCGTGTTTTGTTTTGATCGCAATCATTTAAATCCAATGTCAGTCTTGTCTGCGCGTTCACACCAATACAATTCATTACAGATTTCTGTGGAAAAAGCAACATTCAGTCTCAAATTTGGTCACGCCGGTGAGACAAATCAGCGAATTTACTCGCAATACAAAACGTATACAAAATAAAACAGCATATTCAATCCACCTTTTTCCTAGTAACTGATGAGCGCCGCCATGAAGGATTCAAACTTCCGTTAGGATGCTGTTCCGGTGTTACATCGGTGTAATAAGATCGAGTACATGTCGCTTCATGCCATCTACTCACTCATTAAACTATGACAAGTGAGTTACTGCAAAAAAAAAAAGGCCATTGCGACACTATAAAGTGATGGAACTATGGCGCCATGTGCTTTTTATTGTCATATGTTTAACATTATAATTATCAGCTTGGAAAATTTGACTAGAAACACCAAAGACCGGAAATGTAGCATCGTTCCAATATGAGTCGGGCGAGACTTCCACGTTCAGGAAAAAGGTGGCTAGCAGGGCTGCTAACTCTCACCCATTCAGCGCGAGACTCAACTATAACTGCTCTCAGGCCACACGTCCTTTTTCTCACGCAGATAAAAGCACCCATATTTAAAACTGTAATAACAGGATACTGGCGAAACAGATTTGGTAAAGGCTCCAGTGTGTCAAAAGTTTCTATTTACAACGTGTTTTTGTAGCTTTTTTTGTAGCAATGTAGCCAACCACAGACATGTCTGTTGACTTCTTGAACACCTCGGATTGGACATTCCGTTCAAGTTAGTCCGAATTCACTCACCTCTAAACGACGATTTTTTTCCCTGTACGCTCGCAATTCCTCTCATTGTAACAAAGTGTAGACATGATGTAAATAACAGATTGTGCAGTTTAGAGAGATTCTTCAATAATAACGGAACATTGTGAGATTGCTGTAAAGTGAAGCTAGTGACAGTTTTACATTATTTTATGATAAAAACACAGTATCAATCATCATGTCCTGTACTTTAAGTGTTTTCGTGTACTGTTAATATTTTGGTACAACATGAGTGGTCAATATTAACCACACTGAATCACTTAAAATAGATGTTACTTAAAAGCTATATGATATAAAATTAGCAAAGCTGTCTATCTATCTGACAGGGCTGCCAATTCTCATGCATTCAGCGCGAGACTCACACAGTTGACACTGTTCTCGCGCTCTGATAAGGCTAGCAACTCTCATTTTCTCACTCAGTCAAAAGCACCCTCAGTTAAAACTGTAATAATAAGATATTGGCGAATCAGATTTGCCCTCTGGAAAGCATCAGATGTTTCAATTTACAACATGTTTTTGTAGCAGTGAGCAGTCCCAGGTAGCCAAAACGGTTGAGTAGCCCCAGAGTGCACCCTGGACGATGGGGCGGGGCGACACGTGTCGCTCCACCCACCCCCAATTTCATTGGTTTATAATACAGCAGAGCTTATTGGTGTAAACGTTTGCAAGAGCATTCTTTTATATATGTTTTTATGAATGATCTACGCTGTTTGGCTGTACTACAGAAATATTAAGTGCTAACAACAACGATTTTAGTTAGAATCAATTAAGCAAATGTGTTTTTTTTTTAAACTTCTGACTAATTAGTTAGATTAAGTTCCTATCAAACGCTTGGTGACGGCATCTCCGAGTACTTGGCAGAACAGAGCTGTGTAATATGAGCGGCTCACGAATTAAGCCTGGGGAACAAATTCTTAATTCGTGGCCATGATATAGTCCTACCTATGCTATAAATAGCCTCACCTATGAGAAATATTAATTATGTTTCTGTGTGATGAACGTAAATAGTGGTCCTCAATCTCAACAGGTGGGACGTTGCACGTTAAATGAAGTCAGATATTATTGCACTTTTCACAGAAGCAGATATACTTAAACATTGAGCAGTTTTAGCTGGGCGATGTTGATAAAAATGATCCACTATTTGAGATTTAGCTGCTTTGTATAATGTATATTTATATGTAGCCATATTCTTTATTATAGGATCGGTGGATAAGCAAAAACTTACGATGATAATTCACTGTAGTTCAGTAACGGTGACAAATAAGACAATAATACCAAATAGTCCATCAGCATGAACTGGGGTTTTATGTGTGGATAATGGGAATAAAAACCTTGCTGAAACATTTTTTATTATGAAATTATTTTAAATTATTTTTTAATTTTTTTGCATATAGGCCTATTTTAAATGTTTTTGTTTACTAAAACAGCTGTTATTAAATCTGACCTACAGCAAATATTATTATTATTAATGTGCTTTAGTGCGTATTTAAGCAATAAATGTTAATTTTCTCTGCAACATTTTTATTTATACTTTTATAGGCTATATAGACTATATATGCACAAATTCAATTACTGGTTTTGTGGCTCAGTCCTTTAAAAAGAACCAGGAATCACTGTACTATATTGATTTTAGATTTTTAGTAGGCCTAGTTATTATAGTCTTTAATAAATAAAAAAAATATTAATCACAGAGAAGGTCTCTTTTACTCATTAAACGTGCTCACGTACCTATTCCACAGATTTACAGCTCTGAGTGATTTACTATTCGATAGTTATGCAGGTCTATATGGCTACAATGATCGAGTGTTAATAACTGAATCTAAATTCATCTCGTACACAGATTAGAAAACGCAATGAGGGTGTGGATACAGAAATTAGATTTTTAATATCTGATGTCATGGGCACTTATTTACTATAGGAACCTTTAAAATTGTAAGAGAATCAATATAGGCTCAAATATTTTATTAAGATATAAACAAGGAAACACTGCTTGCCATGAAAACATTTTATTAGCACTTTATAACCTACAAGTTTGTGACGCATTGAGCAACGTAGGCTATAACTCATCTCTTTAAACAACAACAAAAACGGTTGTGCTTTAAAACGTAAAATTAGCCGCTTATGTTCGTGTTTGTCCATCTCTAAAATGCATCTAAATTATTCTAAATTATCATAATTTGCGTATAAAATCCCAATTTAGTGCTGATCCGCAGCCTGCCGATCCTCAAGGAAATATGAATGAAGAGCTATTCAGCCTGAAGAACCCGGAGGTGAAGTCATCAAGAGTTTATTTGTAAAGGATGACTTCATCTGACTAAAATTACCATGGTTACTAAACAGATAATAATTAAGATAGGCCTATGATTCTAGAGTTAGCACATAATATTTCTGTAATATGGCCAAATCAATTACAAAATAGTACACATAGGAATGCATGCTTGGGTCTACACCAATAAGATTTGCCATGTTATAAACCAATGGAATTGGGGGTGGGCGGAGCGACACGTGTCGCCCCGCCCAAATGTGTCGCCCCGCCCCATCGTCCAGGGTGCACTCTGGAGTACTTGAAACGGTTTGGCCCGATAATGGCCCAGATCCGGCAGGCCGGAAGAAATAACTCGGCCCGGCTGCGGGTATATAGTATAGATACGGTAGATACTTCAGCCCATTCGGTAGTGAAAAATAGCATATTTTGCATATGATTTGCAGTTTATTTTAATAAGTATCAAAAATGTAAAAGGTGTGCATTATAGTTGACACCTAGATTAACACTTTACAGTTTGTTTTATGACTGAAAGCCATTCTGCTCAAATGCTATTGAACTTTAAATTTGCATTTCAGCCCATTCGGTAGTGAAAAATAGCATATTTTGCTTATGATTTAGAGTTTATTTGAATAAATATCAAAAATGTAAAATGTGTTCATTATAGACGACACCCAGATGAACACTTTACAGTTGTTTTTATGATTGTAACTAAGTCATTCTCCTCAGATGCTATTGAAGTTGGAAAAGTGTATACCAATATCGCATGTAACTTTAGAGACGGTCCCTTAATTTGCGAATATCGACCGTCCAACGTCAAGCTAACTTTATGCCAGTGCTGCACGAGAGGAGAGAGCGAGACCAAACTCTCACTGTCTGATCAGCTCTTCACCTGCTGCAGCAGCGGCTTTTCTACCGTCTTTGCGGTAGCGAATTTGATCTTTTAATAGCACTATCTTAACACATTAAGCCATATTAAGTGGTTATGATTTTCTACGGGAGGTTTAAAAGCGCTTAATGAGAGCATTGCGTTCATATTCTGTTCTGTGGCCATGGATTTGTGGGTCTGGTCTTTTTCTCTTACAGATGACTTGCAGAACCCTGTATGTTATGATATTAAATTAGTTTTAATCGTTTAACCACCACAGCGTCTTGTCTCCATTGGCAACACGCACGATTTGTGTGGATTGCGAGTGACGTCGCAGGCAGCGAAGAATGCAAGTAGCGATTGCAAGCGACTTCGTAATTTAGTTTCTTTTTTCTTGTCTTCACCTGGCTACTTGTGTAAAATGTCGAGAGATTCAATTTAAAAAATACTTTAAAAAAAAAGACTGCAAGTGACGTCACTTGCGGAAGTGCAGGTGTCTGAGAGGGCAAGTCTGAAAATGCAAGTGCATGTCTGCAGCCAGACACTATTGGAAAGACACGTGTGCTAGAATTACTAGAAGGCCTTTTACTTGTTAAAATAAAATAAAACAAAATAAACAGAAAGCTTGTAGTACACTGTGTATAACAGGGTTTTCAGCTGGCAACAATAGCTCATTTTATTTTTTAACTACCTACATTTAATAATGTCAGAGATGAAGAACACAAAGCAGGTGGGAATATCTCACATTTACCCGTGAGAGCATGTGTGTCTTCTAACCCTCTGGTACAGCCTGTAGTTCAGACTAAAGAGTTCTAGAAATGGCTCAGAACGTTACTGTTATCTCAATCTGTTATTATTAGTTAATAGTTCTAGAATATTGACTGCACAGTACATGCTGTGAACGGTGTTCACATCTGATTAAAACCATATGGACAGGTTGCCCAACTGGCTCCACATTCCTTTGTGTGAAGGTGGAGAATAAGCAAACAGAACCCCCGGAAGGCATGTATCTGTTATCTGGTTCCCAAACATGATGCATTCCAGACTGTGCTGCACGGCCCTTAGTGGTAGTTATACAGAACCCAGGCCAATTTATTTAAAATCAACAATATATTATATACTTCACTATATGACATTTTCTTCAGGACCAGATGTAAATTTCTGACCTGTACAAATGATATTTCTCACTCTTTCGAAAGAAACCTGTTTGGTTAAATGACTAGGAACGTTCTCCAAGAAGACTTTGGAAAACAAGGGATGATATGGGTGAAGCAAATCTTGAGCAAGACCACCACTGCTTTGAGAGGCTTCTGTTGTTAGGGCTCAGAGCATTACGCTTGCGAGATGAATTCTCCCCTCTTCCATGCTTCCACTCTCTGTGTACAACCAGATAACGTTACCATGGAAACATGCAGCATCCAACCAATCAGCAATCAACACCCTCCCTCCAACCTGCTCCCCTCGTGATATGCAAACAATTATTACCTTCAGCAGGAAAAATAAGAGTATGTGAGGTGGGACGTTTCCATGTCCTCATCTCACTGTCTGCAGTTTTCAGTCCAAGGACAGGTCTATAAGAGTGATGTTTTCCATTGTGTGGGATTAATGCCGTGTGCAGGGTCAAATCCCACACACAAAAGCAGAGATGGGCATTGAAAATACCCAACAGCACACATCACTGACTCTGGGAGTTAAACGCAGCTCAGAGGAAATGAATTTCCCTTACATAAACACAATTACATTACAGTCTAATGTGCTTTTGATGGCTTGAGCATGCCATCTCTGAAATTACTACATTTTCACAGCACAATTATTCCACCCAGAATTGCCTTAATGAAAAAATATACTGACATCCAGCAGTTAATCACTTGCTTGGTACTGCATAAGTTATGGCTTGCTGGGGTCCGTGATTGGTTACAGATGCTCATCTATCAATAATTAGGACTGCAAGACATTATGCATTTTCAGTTATTGCTATAGACATCAGTATCATTGCAACTAATTATTGACCACCATTCTTGTTATTTATGTTATTGATCGCTGCCTGAGAAATTAAATGGATATTAATTAAAGGTAGCTTGAAGTCCTTCATTGTGGGAGTAAAAACAAAACATATATATATATATATATATATATATATAATTATTATTATTTTTTCTATAATGTGGACTGGGTGTATTGAGTTTAAAAATGACAAAAATATAAAGTGTCCATACAACTTGAGCACCAAACCTTCCAAAGCAATACAATACATTTGTGACAGAAAAAGGCTTAAATTTAAGCACCATTTGCTTAAAATCTTCATCTTCATAGTTCTCAAATCTCATTTGTGCATCTGCTCATTTCAGAAAGAATTGTATGCGCTCAAAAAAGAAAGGCCAGTCAATTCTCAAGTGTGTAGAACAAAACAAGTAGTACCAGTCAAGTAACTGAAACTGCCCGCAACACTAAAAAAAATCATTAATACACTTTCACATGATTTTTTTTATTGTTGTAAATAAATATAAGTTTTGCAAGAAAATACTACTTACTTGACATTTCTTTTCAATTATGAAATGTACTAGCAATTTCTGAGTCAAAAGTGTTTCTACACTTTTTTTTCAGTGTGCCTTATCTGAATTTAGAATTCAGATTTAGGTTTATTTTTGGGTGAACTAACCCTTTAGAGTTACTCTCCATTATAGAATGCAAAGAACTTTTTGCAACCCTAACAAATGTATTACTCACTTGTTGATTTATTTAAACCCCCATACGAGTCATTTAAAAGCCAATTATTTGACCCTCAGTCTAATCAAAGCTAAGCAAAGCAATTTGTCACCCATTTCTACACTTTGATTTACCTGTCTTAAACCAGCACAGTGGCTGAGCTTGCGGTACAAATTAGTTATTTGCAATGACTCGGCTGACTGACTCGGGCAGCATGTTTTATGAAGCACCCTCAAGGGCACCACTCCACATGCACTGAGTTTTTCACGCGCACACAAACCACCATCGCTTCGGGTTCTGTTGCTCTTGGTCAGCGAAGCCGCCGGTGCTTTTGCGAGTCATTGATTAATTGCGGTCATTATGCGGCGAGAGAATGGCCTCACCTGGAGTTAGAGGTGGAAATCAACGGGAGATTAAAATTAATCACTCTGAAAAGCGACAGTACCGCCGGTAGCCTGCGGAGAGCAGGATGAAGAGGGGAATGAGTGAATATATCAGAGAAAGTGTGTAGAATGATAGTGGTTTCATTTTTATTCATAAAATACATCACAAAAGCACACAAAATTAAAATGAGGATTTTACATGTGCAAACCAAACAAATAGGAAGAAAAAAAAGTTAATGTAATATTAGTACAGTTTTTTAAGAAAACATCTACAGTTAATAATCATTGGTTGTCTCTTATTAGTAAGGAGAGTATCTATCTGTTTAAATGGCACTGTACAGAGAACCGGCCTAACCTCTACTGTAATGAAATAACAAATGGGCCCCATCCAAACAGAAAACAGATGATTCGGTTCAAGGAAGTCGATTCGCACAGCTAGCAGTAAAGGTTTACTGATCAAAGATCAGATTTCCATGTTTACACTGGCATTAGTCTCTGTGTTTAAACAAGCTGAACTGATCCTGTAACAGCAACTCTTTTCTTACAGGCTTAATAAATAAAAGCCAGGGAAATCACAAGTGCGTGTGCTTTTGGGTAATGACAACATATGCATAATAAATGTTAATAATACCTTGCCCAGATGGTGGATGATTAGCCTGATCATGCTCTTGTCCTTCATCAAATTCACAGCCCGAGCGGCAGCATATTACAGCCGTAAAGACAATCAATCGCACCAAACATTACAGTAAATATATTTACACATTCAATAGGAACCCAGGTCAAAAGACAAGCAGATTGTGAAAAGGCTGCTATTTGTGTACAACAGAAACACTGACAGACAGACAGACAGCATACACAATACCCTTCCATGAGACCAAAACCAGCATTTATGAAAAAAAAAAAAAAAGTTCATTATATATCTATCAATATATTGAGTAATATTCGTAGCACAGAAACTGGCAACAAATCAAGTAATGATAAATTTTGCATTACAACTCACCCTTAATCAAAATATACTTTAAATGATTGTTCATGTGTTATTTACCTTACACTGCTGACATGAACCCACCAGCGCCACCAGTTCTTTACACCCAAAGTTTAAAAAGGCACAGAGTGAACATTACGGTGACCCAGCGGGATGAAATATACAGTAACCCAAACAATAAGAAAGACAGTTTCCTCAAGACTGGTGACACCCACTGTGGTGAATACGGTGACTTAAAAGTGTTACGACTAATCCTTCCATTTAATTGACCTCCTTCATTTGGTTTAAATTATTGTGTTGTCAACAAATTCTTCAGTAGAATATCCTTCATCTAATAAATAAATTACAAACCAACATGTCAAATTGATCAGCTTTAAAGCGGGATGAGTTGAGCCAGGCCAAATGCAGGTTTAGGATCAGCATCTCCGAGACATCTGTGATCAGCTTTTCTGGCCTGGCTGGGGTAGAGGATTGGTGGTGACTGGTGCCGTTGGCCTTCAAACCTGCCAAAACCTGATTGATCAGTGAACCATATTTTACCACCCAGCTTGAGCATCTTTCGAAATAAACCCTTTAATCGTATTTATTTTGATGACTACCACTATGCTGCAGGTTTGGGGGAAGCGGACGTTTGGGTGTCACAAGCCAATCAAAGCATAAGCAAACAACCAATCAGAGACTTGAACACTAATCACTCTGACATGTACCGATGGGGGTTTACTACTGCCAAATGGTCCACAAAAATCAAAGCAGGTTAAGAATCACAGTATTAGCTCATTGCCAGATAAATCAATTTCATCACATGTAAATAATTTTCAATTCAAACAAACGCTTTTATCTTTTTTAAAAACAATCTCATCCAGAAACCAAAGCCAACCCACATATTTTCCTCAGACCTTTGAGTAAATCTTTACCAGGCTCTTGTAGCATAAAGAGATAATAATTGTCATAGATAAATGGTTTAAAGTTGCCTGAAAATGTTTCAAACTGATAAAAAAGCAAGAATAACAACAAATAGCTTGGAAGTTTTCATCTAAAGCCAAGAACTATGTTTTTTTCTACATGCATTTCATTTAGTTCAATGGGTTTCATTTCATCTCTGGAGAACTCTTAATAGGCAAACAATTCAAGGGCCTTATATTAGACGGGGCCTTCTATTTTTAAAAAGAAAAAAAGAAAAAAGAACAGCATGCATTGCATTATTTACAAAACAGGAGCAGGTGAATCAATCACCTTTCCGCATCCTATTGAATAAAGTTTTTTTTTTAATGTTTGTTGAAGATCTGTGAGTCAAATTGTATTATCAGAGATTGTACAGCTGAGTTTGACTCTCTGCAGAAACCTTCATTTGCTCCTTCACAAATTCCGCTAGAACAATGAAAAGAATAGTGACAGTCTAAATTGTGTGGAGAATGATCCCAGTTCAGCTTTACACAATGGACCCATCCCTGTTCTGGGCAGGGACCATGACCGGGATGGCCCCCATGCGGCTGAGGTTGGGGCCGGCCATTCTGCTGGGTGGGGGAATAGGGGCATGACTAGGGGGCCTCTCGTACTCATCAGAAGGTATCTTGTCGTACTGGGGCTTGGTGTACTCGTGCAGGTTTGAGGGTGACATGGAGCCCAGAGAGGAGCGCTGGCTGCCCACGCTGGTGAAACTGCGTGCGGTAGAAACACGACTCTTTGGAGGGGGGACATCCTCTCTGTGGAAGGGAGGGAAAATAGTGTTCAATCAAAACCAGTGAGGGAGTCCATAAGACTTCTTTCTGCACTTAAAAAACAAGGTAGAAAGATTTTTTAACATTTTACAACTAACTGTAACTTGTCACGAAATGGTCAAATTACAACATTTACATAGGTAATTATACTGTACTATTTACTATTTTCCTTTTTGCTTGTTGGTTAGATCACATAACTTTGTTGGTTGTACTTTGTTGGTTGTGTTGATTTGGCAGACTAAATTTTTGCAGTTTTGTTAATACACTAATGTTCAAAAGTTTGGTCTTGTTAAAGGGGTCATATGACGTTGCTAAAAAGAAAAATATTTGGTGTAATCGCAATCGTTCTGAGAAGCGAGGTGTGCTCTGATTGTCCAGCTATCCAGTGCGTTGTGATTGGCCGAATACCTCAAGCGTGTGACGGAAATGTTACGCCCCTTACCCCTTATTGTGATGCGTGTCCCGGCGAGACGACACAAAAACAATAAAACCCATTATAAACTAGGCATTTGTTGCATCCAGTGGGGACATAATTACTGATTATAATGACTTATACTGTCTTTTTACACGTTGCGTTGCATCGCACTGCATAAACATTATTTGTGATCGGAGAAACGGCAAACAACAAGAGCTATTCTACACTGCTCAAAACTCGCGTTTGAATAGTCAGTAGCAGAATCGTACTTACAGGCTGTGAGTCAGAAGCGTCAGACTGTCCTTGCAAAGTTGGAATTGCCCCACTTTATAGAAACAGCCTTGGTGCAAGCCAGCATTGTAGGCTACTCTCCTGCCAGGTTCAGGAAATAGTCCTCCGTAAATTGCGCTGCACACACTCGAATATTTGCGTTGTACTGCTCTGGAACAGTGTTGTAAATACAACTTAACCACTGATTTCTAGTTGTGTCCTCTTTTGGAAGCCCAAACAAAGTAGTTTCGCTTTCACAACGAAACACCGCGTCTCCAGGACATGGCACTGGCGACAGCAACAGTACTACAGCGAGAATAAAAATCACACCCCCTTTCATTGCGTATACATTTGGGCGGTGTTATGAAAATCTCCCCACATCGTGACGTAGACATGTGGGGCGTGTTTGAAGGAGCCGTTTTGGGGGGGGGTGGACAAGTCTTAACTTTTATAAAGAATATCTCTTTGGTTTTGAGACTTTGGTCTTTGCAACTTCAGGGATCTTATCTATGCATAAACAGCTTGTAACACTCCAAAGAGAAAGGAAAACTTGAAATCGCATCATATGACCTCTTTAAGATTTTTTAAAAATGTTTTTGAAAAGCCTTGTATGTTCACCAAGGTTGCATTTATTTGATCAAAAATACAGTAAAAATGGTAATATTGTGAAATATTGCTGGAACTTAAAATAACAGTTCTCTATATCATTATTTTAAAATGTTTAAAATGTAAAATGCTTTTTTTTTTCGGATGAACTGTTAAAAAAAAATACAAATATTTTTTTTTTCTTTTTTCTAACAATGTAGCAGTACTTAATTTAATGCATCCTTGCTGAATAACTGTTAATTTCTTTAAAAAAAACAAATAAACTGCCATGTTTATTAAAAAAAGACTATGCCAAGCTAATAAATAAATAAATAAAATAAATAAAGCAACATATCTAGGCAATTTTCAAACCAAAAAACAAGTTAAATCTCACTGAAATACAACCATTTTTTGTTGAGTTTGAAAGCATTCTTCATTAGCAAGTCAAAACCCCTTCACTGTGTAGAGGTCAATTCAAACAAAACATCTTCCTCTGCCCCTCAATCAAACTTTGACACAGGCAGGAATGGGTGCAATGAGGCTAGAATTACAGCTGAGTCAAGATTTATTTGGTTTGTTTTGGTGCTTTGCCACGTAGACCTCATATTGGCTGAAGGCGGCAATGGATGGATTTCCAGTGTAGCCCATTGGGCCTGCTCTTCCCCCATCCTCCAAATGAACAAGTATTCAGCAACAATAATCCATTACAGCACAGAACACAGCAAACGAGAGCGAGACAGCAGGGTCTCCTCTAAGAGAAGCTGGCTTATTTGGATAATCCTCTTTTGTCATGCCTATGTGAGGCAGCGCATGGCTCCCAGACGGAGTGTCCAGCGCTGGGGTCTAAGGGGGGCCTAATACAGGGCCTGACCCACAGCTTGCCCCTTCACAGAGAGGAATGCTATTTCAATAGGTCGGGGGAGCGAGAGAGGGAGGCACTGACAGAGCAGGAATCGACTGAACAAACAAACGCACAGAACTGATTACACCAGCCTTTCATTTGAAGACAAAAGGGGTAAGAGGGGAAGAGTGACGCCATCACTAGTCAGTTTCACTGGCCATCAGCTTTGTTTGATCATCAGTGAGCATAGGGCAGGCCTGTGATTGGATGAAGAGGCTGAGTGAATCATACAGACATAGGGACAGTGACATGTAGGGATGGGTATCGTTAAGGTTTTAACGGTATTACTACTCTTACCGATACCGCTTATCGATCCGGTACTTTAACGGTATTCTTATCGGTACTTTTTGATATATATATATATATATATATATATATATTGCATTTTTAGTGTTTTATATACATAAGATAAGATACAGTAAGAACATGAACAAAGAAACAAAGTTAAAAAAACTGACAAATATAATAAAACAAATATACAAATGAAATGAAATAAACAGTGCTTTCATTTTTCCATGAAGGTCTACTAATATTAATGTTCAGGTAAGTAATAGTTACAAAATAAATCTAAAAAGTACTCAAATGTAAATGAAGACTGCATAGTTTTCACTATGTATTGATAGATTAATGCTTATTAAAGCTATAACGTTATTCAGATTAAGAGCTGTGGGGGATTTTCTCTCACATTTTGTTCTTTGATTAACATTGATGGTCCAAGCGCCAGTCTGTCACTTTAAGATAATATATTGACACACATCGGATTTTCTCCCAACTTTTCTGGTCCACTTAAGACATAAACTGTGTTTAAGTGAATACTCTCGTAGCCGGCCATTTGGACATATTTTGTGTGTATTTGATCGTTTGGACGCGCCCGAAGCTCAAAGTGTAATTTGCCTGTCCGTTTTGGAGCGCGCCGCGCAGGCACGCACACACACACACACACACACACATTTCAGCCTGGGAACAGCATCTCTCGCGCGGATTGTACTTTCTACGTTTTATTAGCAAACATGTCCCGCAATTTAGCAACAGTAAAGACGGCATCTTACAACAATCACCGATGATGATTCTGACGTTAAGTTTTGGTTAGGGAGGAACGAATGCGCACCGCTGTAAAGGGATGGAAGTTGTGCTAGAAGAAACGCGGCTATAATCATTAGAAGCCAAAATCAAAAAAAAACAATAAAAAACTTATCTTAATATAACAGCCACAGGCCTAAATCGTAAGCAGATGTTTGAATAGTTAGTTCTCTCATCATAATTAAACAGGGCTTTCATGTTGCACGTGCTGAAGCTCCTCCACGTGAGCGCGATCTCGCTTCTGAATTGGGAATAGCAAAAATGCATAATAGACAAATGTTTGAATATTATTGCACATTAAAACAGCTGGCAACTCTGGTGAGAGAGAATTTGCAAGATAATGTGTATATATAGCAACAATAAATGTATGTGTGTTTTCTAAATTTCTCCAGTATCGACAGCAGAACCGATAACGTCAGAGTTTATCGATACTCCGGTATTTCATAATTTAGCCCCGAGACCGATTTAATACCGAGTTTCGGTACCCATCCCTAGTGACATGTACCAAACGGCATCTGGGCCAAGAGCTACCTTTCTCTTTCATTCTTGTTCCTTTCGTTATTAGGCTAAACACCGTTTGCTCCAGACAGCATGTCAGTTGGGAGAAGCAGGCGTTCTTATAATTCAGTGTGATTCTGGGTGAATTACACTAACAGGTGTTTTCTCAAGAACTCCTTATTTATATGATTAATTGGGGTCTTCTTGGAAAAGGTTTACATAGACAAGCCTAAGGATTATGGTCAAGTGTGTGTGTAGTACCTGATCTCATAGGCAATCTCCTTCTCGTACTTCTTCTTGTTACGAGCACGGCAGCAGCAGAAGAGGAGGAGGGCGAGAAGAATGAGAACCAGCAGAATGCAGATTACTACACCTGCGATGACGCCGGCTGTGTTAGGGGCTGCAAAGTGCCAGAGAGAAAGAGACTTTGAGATAAACAAGTTTAGAGTCTAAGATATTACCCATAAGCCCATTCACCACATCACTGTATTCAGACAATGAGGGAAAGACAAAGATTACTTAAGACTTTGCTATTTTTGCTATTTTAGACTATATTCAGACTTTGCCATTTTAATGTTAAAAGCGCAATAGGCAGGCTTATGAAGACTCACGTTGTGTGATGTTGACCTCCACCGAACACTCTTCTGTTCCAATACGATTTTTAGCAATGCATTTGTATGTTCCTGAAGCTGGCTCAGTCGCGTTCCTCAAAATCATGGTGCCCCCGACTGGATCTGTGCACAGCAGCAGAGAGATTCTTCATTTTAACTGAGGCATCTGACAGTTATGACAGTTTATCAAAATTGTAAAAAATAAATAAAT
Organism: Schizothorax lantsangensis; assembly: GCA_027422415.1. Classification (NCBI taxonomy): domain Eukaryota; kingdom Metazoa; phylum Chordata; class Actinopteri; order Cypriniformes; family Cyprinidae; genus Schizothorax; species Schizothorax lantsangensis. The sequence continues at coordinate 14,261,169 of CM049856.1, forward strand.
AAAATAATGAAAATTCATGGTACGTGAGTCAAAGGATCTTACCCAGCACTGCCAGGGGCGGCAGCAGTTTATTGCCTGTGGTTCTTTCCCAAATGTACTGCAGTGGTTGTGTACCCTCCACAGAGCTACACCTCAACACCATATCTTTCCCTGTATGAGTCGGACCCTCTGCATAACATCTGGGTTTAGAGGGGCGCACTGTGGGAGAGGAAACAGGAAGATGAGATCATTAGAAAAAAGAAAACACGAATAAAAGGACCAGCAGTTTCATGTATAAATGCTAGATTTGAGCTATTCCAATTTACAGACTTATCAGTCAGCAATATAAATCGTTCCAATCACATGGTGAAATTAATTAATTGTCTGTGAATAACATTTGAATAATATGTTTTAATCAGTAGTAATAGCAGTAGTATTAAGAACTAAAAGTATTTAAGTTAACAACAAAATAATTGTAATGCATAGAACACAACGGCATAAAACTAATTTAAGGTTACAAGATATCATGCTAAAGATTTCTAAACACATCTGTACAAAGTGTATTGTCTTGTGCATATAAAACTACACAGTACATATGAGTATAGCAAAGTTTTATGCATGATACTATAAGTTTAGGAAATTATCTCAAGGAGGAAAATATCATCATTCCACTCTGACCATCTAAAAGCTCAAATATCATCTCCCGTCTCGCATATGATGCATCATGGACAAAGGACGAGTCCCTGAGGCCCTTCTTTCACACTCCACCCATATTCATTCTCGCTGAATCATAACTAATCACAGCATAGGAAGCCATGATCACGGTAATGGATACAGCTGCTGCTATTACAGGTGCTGTCAATCAACTTAATTAATATCAGAGCACAGTGGGTGTCAACATTCTTTGAGATAAAAGAGCGAAAAAAAGATGATGAAGAAGAGGGTGGGAAAGTGGCTGGGTATGACAGACAGCATGTGTTTTCTAAAGAGATATGCATTAAAAACAGCAGGGAAAGTGGCTGAAATATATGTATATAAGGAAGGAAGGGAGGGAGGGATAGAGATGTGGAAAGAAAGTGAGAGATTGGATGGGGGGTGGGTGGAGAACATAGGGAACTCTGTGTAGAAACCAAAGCCTGTACAAACAGACCCCCTCCTCGCTTGGCAGGAGATGACATGAGAATTCAAAGACAAACAAAACTTCAAATTAAAACCAGGAGGCAGATACAGAGCCCCATGTAAGGAGGGTAAAGAGACAGAATGAGAGGGAGATAGAGTCCACACAAATAAAGAGATAGAGGGCAAGACAGACAGAAGAATGTCAATAGTTGCTCTCTGTGATTCCTCCCAACCTTGGGCAGGGTGTTGGCATTTGAGTTTCCATCGTTTGATAATAGAAGCTGTAAAAACAGATCTCTGGGGCTGATGGGACAGAGGCTTAGAGACCTGAGGATTAACAGCAGGCAGGACTGAACAGCAATTTAATAGGATGAGGGGTCAGAGCACAGCAGCTTCCTCTGACAGAGAAATTAAATGTGTGGTGATGGACAGGAGAAATCAAGGTGTAGACTGACTAATGCACATGCTTAAACCAACCCCCACCCCCACCCCACAGACACACACACAAACAATCTATATCCGTTACTTTGAGAAAAACAGTTTGTTATTATTATTAGACATTTTCTATAAGATGAAGTTGTTTTACAGCTTAGCATTGTGACCAAGGCAAGCATGTCGGTATTCTGAGGTGATCACACTTGACTGGTCATAAAGGCGAGAAGAAAAACAAGAACGAAAAAGTCAAACTGCCCGATACAACTACAGATGCATAAAGGCGTGAAAAGAAAAAGGTCAAGCAGTTTTATTTTCTGCTGTCTGGGAGAGATGAATTTACTTTTTCCACCTTGAACACTAGATAGTTCACCCTAAGTTAACAATCTTGAAGAAGCATGTCATTTACAAGTACTGACGGCATCAACAAAATGTTGTAGACAGCTTCATTCAGTGTGTTAAATAAGTTATGATGAGACATGTTTAATTTAACATTTTAAAACATTCCAATGTTTCAAACAAATTTACTGTAAAAATTACTGGGACAATGACCGTATAGCCTAATGAACTTGCTACTTTGAAAAACATCCACTTATTGTTTGCAATAGAAATTCAAGAATAATAAGAGAATCCCAGGACAGTGGGGCTGTTAAATGAACATCAGTCTATGTGAAGTGAGCAGCATTGTTATTGTTAACAAAGTATTAAAATAATTTTCAATAACTGAAATGAAGCTAAAATAAAACAAATATTAGAGGAAAATTTAATTGTAAAAAAAAGAGAAATGTTGCATTGGCATCTAATTAATTTAAAGTAAGTTCTAATAAGTATAGAAACTAAAATAAGTGACAAAATGACAAACTGAATTAAATATAAAAATAAAATAGAAATATTTAAAAATATATACGTATATATAAAAATGACAAAAAGCACAACATTCATAAAAACCTTTTTTAAATATAATAAAATAAACTGAAAATAAAAAAATAAAAGCTAATTCAAAATATTAACAAAAACTATAAGAGTATATAAATAGTACTAAAATAATAGAGCAGATGTCTGCAAGCCCTTTAAACTGTATGCCTAAACTGTACCTAAACCTATTTGAAGTTGGAGAACAAATTTGAAGATAAAGAGCTGAAAGTTGCTTGTGCCTACTAAAAGCACTGTTTCTCTCCGTTTCTGCATCACTAGAGCAGAGCCGTGTTTCTCTGAGGTGGCAATGTAGCACATATACAGCCCCTTCAAGTGAATGCCCTTGGACTGCTATCTCTGATGGAGACACGTTTAGTAAGGAACACACGCACGCAGCCAGACAGCATCTGCTCTGAATGCAGGTACAGAGTCCCCGTGGTCATCAGCGATAGGATGAGGGTGGACAATGAAGGGAACAGGCGAAGAGAGAACAGCTGCATTCATCAACTGCTGAGAGCACAACCAATCTGTGTCCTTCCATCTGTCTTACTGTGGTCCACCTCCAATCACCGGGTCGGCTCTTGCCAAACAGTCCTTCACTTTAATAAATGAGTGGACTTTAAGTCCAATAAAGTCTTTTGCCTAACCAATCACTGGTTCATGAACTGACACTGATCAATCAATCAATCAATCAATCAATCAACCACTTCTCTTTCACTACTTTGTCTTTGGTCAATACCATTGAAATTTAAAGATTCTGAATACCATAGCAAAAACTAAATTCAATTGAACACCCCATTAAATAAGGTAAATAATATGATTAAATAATGTAGAAAATACATGTTCAAAAGTTTGGGGTCTTATGCTCACTAAGGATGCATTTATTTGATAAAAAATACAGTAAAACAGTAATACTGTGTAAAATGATTACCATTTAAAAGAACCTCAGAAATCACTAATATGCTGATTTGATATTATCAATGTTCTGCTGATTAATATTTTTGTGGAAACTTCATTATTATTAAACTTATAAATTAATTTATTTATTTTTAATTGCCCAATAATTTTGACAATCCTTATAATAAATAAAATAATATTTTTGGCTACTTTGAAAAATTTTAGCACACCACACAGATCAATTGGTGGATGGTCCATTTAATACTGGATTTCACCTCTATTAAAACCTTTTTCCTGTTCCTTTTCTCTTCTTTTTCCTGTTTCTTTTTGTTAATCTTAACGGCTATTGCTATTCATGCATCTGCAATGCAAATACACATCTCGGTTGTGTGGTTATTGAGTTTCGGGAGGTGACGTCACTGTCATCATAATGTTTGGGGAGTTGCTTCTGATGGCCTTGTTTGGCGTGCATGTTTGCCAAGGGCGTTTCTGTGTTGGCGCTAGTCAACACAAGGAACAGGTGATATTTCACACATGAAGCAGCACTGATGTCACACTTGCTGTTGACATCGATCAATGCAGACCTTGAAAGGCATGTCAGAGGGCCTGTGAAATCAAACTTTATTGTGCATTTATGGTGCAGATCAATACACTGTCACTCAGGACTTTCCCTTAAGTTTTACAGCTCACCTTCCAGAAGAAAAGAAAAAAAAGAATGGAGTGTTTATCAAAACAACTCCAAATAAGACAAGCATCTTTGTATAGACAGGGTTCGAGATTGGTTGTCGAGATAAGCTTGTAAATGCCACTTTCGGCTAAAGTTATATTTTTTTACTCACCCATGACAGTTAGGAGGAACTTCCTGCTGCTGATACCAGGAACCTTCTTCACCTTGCACTGATAGGTTCCTGTGTCTGTGGCTTTTAGACCCATGATGTTCATAGAGGCATCACCATTTTTAGGGTCAGGGGAGTTGAAGTGAACTCTTCCTTTAAGAGGTTCATAGTAGTGCTCAAAGGCCCTGTCGCCCGAGTACACAATCACCTGTGGGAAGGAACGAGAGATGACAAAAACAAGAGAATCATGTTTTAGTAAGCAAAACTCATGTATTGGTGAAATTTAAAATTTCTATTTAACAACTGTTGGTGGGAAAAAGTGCAGTGTAGGTATCAGTGAACGGTCAAACTAATGATCACATTCAGACTAAAACCTCATTTTTCTGCTTTTGAAAGTCAGTTGGACAAAGACAAATACAGTGCCCCCTCTTATCTTAAAAACGTCCTTCAGCACAAGTCAATTATTTGCCCTTTCAATGCTACAACCTAAACAAAGTATTCTTGTTAGGCTACGTCAACACCTCCTGTCACCAGAAGGTATATTTTAAATGAGGTTGAAATGAGCATCAATACATGCTTCTCTCTCAAAATACTACATTTTAAGGGACAGTACAGGTCTGTTTCTGGCTAAAAGACACACGCGCTTATTACAAACACAGATAAAGACATGCACAGACTCCTGTCACCCATGGATGGAAAATATGGGATCCATTCAACAGACCCCATCCCCACCACTTCATTTCCATGACGACGGCCTCCCGTGGCATCTTGCTTCATGCGCAGCAGTCCTGAGAACGCACCTCAGGGCAAAGGAGCAAGAGCATGGAGACACTTAGAATCCTAATGAATGTATCAGACAATATTCAGGACACGGGAGAAGGAAAGAGAAAAAAATGAAGGGGAAAAAGCAAGACCTCTCCCTCATTCTTACTCTCACATCCAAACATCTGCAGAATCTATCTTGTCCACTTAGTAAGCAGGCCTAATCCATGCCACCTGGAGTCTGCCAAAAGGAAACAACCAACAATATCTATATATCAATCCATGTCCAAACATAACTACAATATAATAAAAAAGGGATAAGGACAACTGCCTGAAGCAACATACAGGCACTAGAACATACTTAAAGGGATAGTTCACCCAAAAATGAAAATTCTGTCATCATTTACTCACCCTCAAGTAGTTCCAAACCTGTATGAATGTCTTTGTTCTGCTGAACACAAAGGAAGATATTCTGAAGAATGTGGGCAATGGTGCCCCAAAACAGCCTGGTTACAAATGTTCTTCAAAATATCTTCCTTTGTGTTCGGCAGAACAAAGAAATTCATACAGGTTTGGAACTACTTGAGGGTGAGTAAATGATGACAGAATTTTTGGGTGAACTATCCCTCTAAATTCAAAAAGTCAAAACAAAATCTGCTCAAGGCAGAGAACAAAAAGATACAACAACTGATGGACAGAACCAAATCCCCTACATTTTTTTTATTTTTCAATAATCTAATTTTCGTTTCATTATGACTTTGACCCCCTCCATAGTGAAGACTAACTATTGTTAGTGGGCAGTTTCACCGCCATCTACAAGTCAAGGACACAGTGTGACTTGTTAAAATCAAAAAGTGTGCATATGCTTACTTGTGCATCTTGTTTACACTTGAGTGTGCATGCGTATGCCTGTAGGTACGTGCACTTCCTCCAGGGCCACATCAGGCTTGTTTGAAATGCAAAGCAGCACTGAGTCACCTGTGTTAGAGATCAGTCTGCTTTACAGGCCAGGCAGTTTCTGTAGGCCTGCCTGTCTACATCAGTGTCTAAACTCACTGCACAACCACAGATGCTGCTCTGACCCACAGTATCTGCTACTGAAAACTACAGTACTAAAAAGTACTAGGGATGTAACGGTATGAAAATTTCTTATCACGATTATAGTGACCAAAGTTATCACGGTTATCAGCATTATCACGGTATTGTTAAAATGTGCTGGAGATGTTCAAAAAGTACCGAGACATAAATCACTTCACCAAGTTTTATAATTAAAAATCAGCAAACAACAAATAAAATGACTTTTTGTTTGCATAATCACTAAAACAATAACATGACCAATGATGTTCGGATTTTAAATGACAACTTGACTGACACCAGTTTAATAGCATGTTCAAATATCTAACGTTCAAATAAAGCTTTGAAAAAGTTCACATTTCAGAAAAGGGTTAAGTCAAAATGATAATTAATAAATGATTATATGTATTTTATCTGCTCCATAAATAATTCTAGATAACTTATCTGAATTGTTTAAATGTGTAGAATCCACATAAGCTTGTTTTTCATCAACCGGTCAAAATTTACAGCAGGGCATGCAAATTCGGTCCGTTTGTGGCCAGACAGAAACTGCACAAAGGTTGAATGTAAATATAAGTCTCTGTAAATCCACTTTCTGACACTGGGGGGCTGTTTACACCTGGTCACTTCATGCGTTTTTTCTGATCGGATAGCTATCCAATCCTGAAAAGACCAGGTGTAAATGCCCTCCGAGACGCATTCGAGATGCATTTAAATCCGATCGCTCAAACCACTTCAGGAGGTGGTCTGGGACGCATTCCAGACGAAACTGGACAAGTGTAAATGCATCTGGTTGTTGAAACCACATATGCTAATTTTACTCCTCCCAAAATATTAAAATAATAAACGTGTGAGAGCGTTTTATAGGCTATATGGCATGTTACAGTCAGATACGACAGTGCTAATGCAACAAGCATCACCGCGGACGAGTAGCTGAGCATCTTTACAGCAAGCAGAAGCGCAAACTGCCGCGAATGAAACTGAAAGTAAGTCGCAGATGCTCAACACACAATCATCTTCATTAAAAGTAGTGAGACTAACCTATCTTTCCAGTGCTGATGCCGCGCTCTCTCCTGTTGCGGTCTCTGATATTGAAATTCGCTGATAATGAATAAAATGCAGCGCCTATGTATTGCTTTTATTAACGTGAACTCCGTTAAATTTGCATAGAGCGCGGGAATTGAAGAACGGATTTATATCCGTTTTGCGAAGACACATTTATGTGGCCAAGTGTAAATGGAAACGTTTTAACAAATCAGATAGATATCCGATCAGAGAAAACGCATGAAGTGACCGGTGTAAACAGGCCCTGGGTGGCGCTTATAGAAAAGCTGAATACAGCTGTTTCCAGTAACCTCCGTGAACAAAGAAGTATTGAGATTAAGATTAAGAACACTTCCTTTAGGTATTACATGGAGCGAAGATGAAAACAAAATGCCATCGAATCGTTTCTGAAGACAGTCAGAACCTTCAGAGGTACATTCATATAATTAATTAATTCATAAATTAATTTGCATAATTCCCTCAGCACTCTTTTAAAACCTCCCAGCTTTTCCACCGTGTTTTCACTCAAAACGAATCTACTTTGCGCGCTGTGCGCACGTGAGACTGTTACTGAAAACTGTGCTTTAAGCTGGACCGTATTTATTTATCGTGAGTTGTTCAAATCGTGGTAATCGAATACGGTTTTAATGATAATTCAAAAATGAAACGGTAATACTAACCGTGGAGAATTTTATCATGATTTATCGTCAAACCGGTAATCGTTACATCCCTAAAAAGTACCTTATTTAACTTCTTTAAATGCACATTCCTGGTCCAAAGAAAATTAGTTTGTAATCTGCATTTACAAATGTAGTGACTTTCCATTTCCCTGACATATCTTAAAATGTTTATGCATAGACACTAGTTAGTTAAAATGTTATTTAGGCATTACTTTAGCAAACTCACATTATGCAACTTTTTTTTATTTTTTTTATACACAATTCCAGATGGATAAAACAAGGTCCTCTACCTTTTATATTGTATATTACAGTTTTTTTTTTTAAGAATTTAATACTTTTTTCCAACAAGAATGTACTAAATTGATCAAAAGTAAAGTAATTTATCATCTTACAAAATATTTCCATTTCAAACAAAATGCTGTACTTTTTAATCTTTTTTTAACAGTGTCAGTATAAATTACGCCACAGGAATAAATTACAACTTAAAATATATTTGAATAGAAAACAGTTTATTTTAAAATCGTATTTCATAATATGAGCCATTTGTGAGCATCAGAGACATTTCCAAAAAAATAAAAATAAAAACTTACCCTCAACTTGTGAATGGCAGTGTATGTCATTTTAATTAATAGCAAATGGCAATTCATGTTGAATTAAACTGTTCAAACGAACTAGATACCTTCTCTCTGACTCACAAATACAGATTTCAAAACACAAATTTTCCAATCAATGCAAAAACAGCAACTCTTATCTCATTTTTTTAATGTAAAAAAGCAATGATAAAATCACTGCATGTTAACTTCTATTTTCTAAATAATACTTTTGTTTTGCGTTTCCCATTGTCACTCTCAGACTCAATCACAGCGGGGCTATTGTGCAATTGCAGGTGCCGAGTAAGAGATTATGGAACCACAATGCATGTACAGTGAGTGTCACCCCCAATTCCCATCCATTCTTCAATATAATGCTAACACTAATGACCAATGCAGTTTTGTATGGAATTCGTCAACTTGTCAACAGCGTCCCACAAACAAGAGAATCATTCACGGTTCACTGTGTCCCAAAGATCTTCACAATGAATACAATCATCGGAAATTAGGTTGTGCATTCAAGGTTGAATCATTGTTTCAGATCTTGCACTCAAAAAAGGAACTGTTGTTGAATACAGGAGAAAATGTATTTTCCTTCAAAAGGAAGCCTTGTGTGTTTGTGTACAGTGTCACGCCCTCTTCTTTTATCTTGGATCAAAAGTGAGAGATGAAAAAGAAGGGATGTGTCCAAACACTAACAAGTCAGTTGGTCTTTGTTTATAACTCCTCTTTCATTTTTTTCTCTCATTTAGCAGCTTTTTGTGAAGCATTTAAATCATTGGGAAGAGCCAAAAATCCTGTAAAAACTGAAATATTGTGATATTACAACTTTATATAACGGTTTTCTCTTAATATACTAAATGGGTGCCCAGGAAATAATTATTGTTATAATCAGTTTTGAAAACAGTAGTCCTGCTTAACATTTTTGTGGAAACCATCATGATGCATTTTATTTCAGGATTATTTGTTGAATAGGATATTTATGGATTTAAATACAAATCTTTTGTAACATTATAAATGTCTATGTCACTTCAGGGCAAAGCATCCCATAGTCTATATATAAACTTTTCAATGATCAGAATTGGATTATACAGGAAAGCCTTCAAAATATTTTAATACAACCATATGCAGGCCATGTTTGCCATTCCAAAACAAATGTAACTATGTAGCTAAATACTGTAAAAATAGTATAGTATAATGTATAGTAGTATAGTGAAAAAGCATTCCAAAGAACTGAGGCACAATAAATGTTAGGTATTTCTCCCAAAACACATACACAAAAATTTAAGTAGGCTGTGTCCAACCTTCAACTTCTTATAAACCATTAAAAACGATGAAGTGGGTCAAAGACAAATTTCAAGTCCTGGGGCAAAGCCCGGCAGAACAGAGGGGGGAAGAGTGCAGGTCTATACCCATGAGGACGACCCAGCAAACAGCAAACTGAGCAATTGAGAGGTACAGAAATGTGAGGAGAAAGGGAGAACGATAAAAATAGAATGAAAAATTAGGTGTAGAACGACAGAAGAAATGAAGGAGCTTTGAGAAGAAAAAAGATGGAGTAGAGAGAGAGCATATGTGAGCGAGAGAGATAGGAAGAAAGGTGCAAGGATACCAAAGGGAGACCGACCATTGAGGGCTCCTGACCCAATTCTGTCCCCAGCTAAATGCATAATCTCTGGAGAGAAAAAGTATGAGGTAATCTCTGCATGAAGGGGTTGCAGCAGACAAGCACACATATCTGGCTGCTTACTCTACCTGCAAGTCCAGTGTTGGGGCAAAAATCAGTGAGAGACAGTTTAATTACGGTCTATATTACAGAGATAGCATCTTTGCGGATGCAGGGAAAAAAGCAGTGCCTCTGCAGACCACAATTCATAGAGAAGTGTAAGCGCTTAGACACATACACACAAAGCATAAATACATAATCAACTAACGTCTGTCAAAACCAATAAATTCAAATGCACATCCATTTGAGTAAAGCCACACACATATCCATCCTGGGAGCAACTTTACAGAGCACTAAAACAACACGACACGTTCATAAAACACCCAATGTGGTGAGATGCGTTTCCCTTTGACAGATGTGGAGCTCACAAACCAGCACCTGCTCGCTGCTGATCAAAGCAGGTAAAATGTACAATGAAAGGTCAACCTTCAAGGACAATCACATGCAAATACCTCCAATACTTGACTTCTAAACAAATCTTAAGTGGGATGCTCAATAAATATTGCTGTTTAATATTTAGGATTCGAAGTTTGGTTTTCTGATAAAAACTGCAACCCATTTAGTGGGCAAAAATCATTTGATTATATATTAACGTGACTAGAAAATAATAATAATAAATATTATTAAATATAAATAAATAAATATTACAATCTTACATTTCAGTGTAACATAGGGCTGTGCAAATAATCGAATGCGATGATCATGCGCATCTCGTCAGTAAAGCCGGTTCTGTGATAGTAGTAAATCTCCATCACCTGCTTTCAAATGGAGCGGCATTTAAATCAATTAAGTTTTTATTTTGATGGAAGAACACAGGGAACCCTTAAAGCTTTTCTTTTGTTGACAACAGCCAGTTTATAAGCCCTTCTAGTTACAAGTTTGAGAATATGATGTTGCATTCCCAATTGCATGTTTTTTTAGTGACCCAAACTCATAGATGCAAAGATTTCCTTCGAACCTCTGTGACACTGAAACCCACCAGATTGTGAGCTGCTTGTGTGTGAACATCAAATTAAAAATCATATAGATTCTGATTGGTTAGATTCTGATGTTGTATAAAACTCTAGCTAGAACGCTGTGTACAATTGTGGTTGCTGATGACTGTGCAGTAGGAATGTTACTGTGCTGCTTCGCACAACAAAGGCAGTCAAACTAGTTCTGAGAGTTTGTGTTTTTGCTGAAAACAAGAAATTGTGACAGGAAGAGAGGCAATGGAGCACAAGGGACAAAGTCAAACTAAACCTCCCAGAGGCTTTTGAATAATGCAGACATCAAATATGTTTCCCTCAAGCACATAAAGAGACAGTCTCTCACACAGACACTAACCATATCTCATAACCTGATACACAATCACATTGTCTACTCACCACTTTCTCTTCTTTCTGGTTGTCAGAGGGCTGCAGGCTCCACTCAATGTCCAGAGGCCCAGAATCCTCTGCAGCGAGAGTAAACTGACAGTCCAGCTTCACAGTCTCTCCACTGGCTTTCTCAATGGATGTAGGGCCAATGGAAGTGATCTGTAGTCCACAGGCTGGGCCTGAGAAGAGCAGAAAAGATGATGCTTTCAAACAGTAATGAACATGCCACATATGTCCAAAACTAATTATTTGCACAATCAGCTTCTTTAGTAAATGTGTGAACGGATGCCATTTTCACATCATTGCATGGTTTGGATCTGATACCACTATAGGGGTTATAGCTCAAAGCCTGTGCAATGCAGCATCCTTGAGACAATGACTGAATTCTGTGGTATGAGAACATATGTATGGTGCATGACCTCATTAGAGCTGAAGATTAATATATTCGAGATCATCTATTCTTGGAATGAACATAATTTAGTAAATGACTACTAACAGAGCAGACAACAGTAGGGATCTGTACAACAGAGCCCAAGAATAAGTATAGACATTAGATAGATCTCAAAAAAGCATCTGTCTACAGGAACACTATCATTTCCTAACAGAATCCAGACAGGCCGAAGTACAGGTTTTAAGCTCTTCTTGTTTGATGATACATAGTAAAGAAATGGCTTTTACTGGTCAGGAACAACCAGCAATATGCATGTGCACTATGCAAGTGAATAAATGAGAGACAAAGTCAAATAAATACTATTAAATAAGTAATTAAAAAGTAAGTAACAAAAGTAATAAATAAAAAGTACAAAAAATGTATGTATAGATAGTAGGGCTGGGTTTTGACAAATTTCACGATTTGATTCTATTCAGACTCACAAGCTTTCATTTAGTTTCAATTCAATATCGATTATTCTGTATATATATATATACATATATCAAGTACAGTTACTACAGTACATGCCAAATTTTCTCAAGGAAAAAAAAATCTCTCAACTATTGCTAAAATGTACATGAGAGTCAGTTGGTACTACATACTGAAGGTTAAAATTAACTGAATTATATACAAACACTTAAACACCCTGATTGAGTGATTGATTACATGACAGTCCATCAAGGATTTTGCGATCGCTGAATTTATCGCAAAATCAAGCAAACTCCGCAATTTTCGCAAGAGCTCGCAAATTTTCGTAATTGCCGCAGATTTTCTGCAGATTTTGTGCTTAGACGCGTCCCGTGACATCATCTCAATGCGCATTCAGTCAAAGAAAGGTGGTTTCTCAGTTTGAAAAATGGAATGAACAGCCTTGCGTTCTCATCACGCCCGATTTACAAGAGCTACATCGGACAAACGAACCGAAAGCGGAACGAATCCGCGCTACTCGTTTAGCCTTGTGGCGCAGACCGTTTATCTGCTCGGGCCGGAGCCGCGGGCTGCTCTCGATCACGCGACACCGTTATACACAGCGCTGGGAGATACAGTGAAGAAAGTAGTCGAATTTGCCGCAGAATCAATAACATCCCTGTCAAATCTTGTGAGAAGCATTCAAATTCGGCGCAGAATTCTGTTAAAGCTACGGATATCAGAACAAACGCCACTGATGTGCCTGATGTGAAACCAGGAAAATCTTTGTTCAATAAACACAAATCTCCACCATTCACCATGGATTTAACATAACTACAGGAACAACTTGTGGCAGAAAACGTCTAATGTTTTCGAGTGTTTTTAAATGCTTCACACAACTTTTCCCAGCACTTCAAAGCTTTAAGTATTACCAAATTTGAAAGTTATTTTTAATGTGATGACATTAGCCTATTTGTTCATCCTTCATAGGTTGCCCCAATTTATAAAACTAAAAGTTTCATAATGTAGGAAAGCAAACACTTATTTAAAAATGAAAAAGACATTAAATTACCACTATATGGCTGCAGAGACTTATAGGCTTATTAGCCATTTCCACTCCCTATATATTATTATTTTTTATTTATTCAATTATATTTAGACATTATGAATGACGGTAATAAAAGTTAATTTTATCTGCATCTCAACTAGAGGTCGACCGATTCATCGGTTTTGCCGATTAATCGGCACCGATAGTTGATTTGCAGAACAATCGGTTATCGGCAAAAATCCATGCCGATAGTTTTCGGTGTTTTTTTTTCTTTTTTCTTCGTGTTGCGTCTGTTGCTGGAGTGGTTGAGAATGGTCTGCTATCATTATACAGTATGAGAGCGGCCTCTAGAGGCGGAAATCACTGACAGCACATGTTGTTTGTTTTGGCATGTGACACTGCGCGCTGCACAGAGCGGGAAACTTCAAACGCGCATTTAAATGCAGCCGACAGAAAATCCTGCCGCGGAACAGAGCGCCATTCACATAGTTTCCCATTAAATAACATTATATCCTATTTGTCCCAAATCATTGTTAATGTACATAATGACTTCGCCCTAGGCTATACATTATGTATTGTGCATTTTTCAGCAAAACGTTTGTCTTTCCGTGGCTCTAATACAGTCTGTATGCTTCATATACAGAGCTGTAATACAGAAGCTTTCTCTTTCCGTTTGCTCTGTTATTTAAACACCGAACTTCAAACTCATTTATGACACAATTCATTCTTGAAGCAAACTTATGTCCGTTTGGTGATTAAATAAACAGTTTTAGACCGCTGCTTAAATTGAAGGTGACGCGTCTGGTGTGTGTGTGTGTGTCTGTGTGTGTGTGTGTGTGATACCCTTGACTTCTCCAAGACGCAGCGCTGTGCTTTTGCACAGTGTGTCACTCACTTGCATATTTGTTTATATTTTAATTAGATAATCATGCAGTGTTCTAAAATAGCAGCAAATAAAGAGTGCACATACAATATCAATAACCTGTGCATGTAATTTTAATATGGCCTTTTGTAGGTATTTCAAGATGGCCATCGTTAAGCATGACTGTTGAAATGAAATGGTAATACTTAATAAGAGTCCATTTGTAACATTAACGAAAGCTGTAGAAGTATTATTCCTTTAGAGTGTGTTCATTTCATTTCAACATTTACTAATAGGCTTCATTTTTAAATTTTAAAGTTTCTTCTTTTAACATTTGTAAACTATGAAATAACTTTAATAATCAATATAGTAATAAATATTAATACTAAATTTTTATTCATTTATAAAGTATAGTTCAGTACTGTTACTGTTTTTTTTTAAATAGTAAAGCTCTATTTAGTTTTCATTCAGTATCTATTTTAAAAACTATCGGTTGATTAATCGGTATCGGCCAGTGTGGTCCAACCTAGCTATCGGTATCGGTAAAATCCACTATCGGTCGACCTCTAATCTCAACTACCAGACAGCACAAGTAAATCTGTAAGACGTCTGCTTACTTTGCTAAAGATCTGGGAAACATCTGCCTTGTAATCTGATAAATGTCTCGGAAGCAGTTTTACATGCATTCTAATAAATGTCTATTTGACATCTGACAGGAAACGTCTTAAGGCCAATTCACACTGCACAAACAAACGCCAACAAACTCCAACAAACTAGTCTGTTGGATCAGTGTGTTACCCCTGTTGGCGTTGGTTGGCGTTGTTTGGAGTTGGTTGGAGTTTGTTCACCCGACTGAACATGCTTATAGATATAGAGTTGGTCGGTGTCTGTTGGTGCAGTGTGAACATGACAGTTATTTTTCAAAAGATTCTAAATCCAACAGCCAACTTGAGCCAACTAGTTTGTTGGAGTTTGTTGGCGTTTGTCTGTGCGGTGTGAATTGGCCTTTAGAGACGTATTGCAGATGAGCAAACACCCAAACACCCTAAAAAAATACATCTTGCATATGTAAATGCAGACATCACATAGACATCTCCGAGATGTACATGTGCGATTAGGGTGAGTGCTTTACTGTCAGGTGCTGGTGCCACCTTCTGTAGAACTTTATGGCACTGGTGTCCTCAAATGTTAGTCTGGAGCCCTACAATGGTTCTCAAAGTCAGAAAAGTTATAACAATGTTAGAAGAATGTTGTCCGTGACATATTTTCACTGCAAAACAATAAGAAATGCCGCAAATATCACTGCAAATTTTGAGAAAAGCCACAGCA
Organism: Schizothorax lantsangensis; assembly: GCA_027422415.1. NCBI lineage: Eukaryota > Metazoa > Chordata > Actinopteri > Cypriniformes > Cyprinidae > Schizothorax > Schizothorax lantsangensis. The sequence continues at coordinate 14,276,658 of CM049856.1, forward strand.
ATATCAGTAATTTTAGGCCGCAAAAATCAGAAAAAAGTCCTGTGAAATCCTGGAGGGACCGACATGTGACAGGATACAGATTTGGGTAAGCTACTCTCTCTTTTAACATACCTTTGGATGCTCATTCATGTTTATTTCCTGCTAAAACTGGTATTAAACCAGAGGAGACAATCAGTTCATGTGCGCTTCGCACTGCCGATTCTCTTGAACTGAGGTGCTACAGCAATCCGTCTATCCACATTAAACAGCACCAAAACAGCATTTATTGTTTGAATACTGAAATAAAATGGTAAGAATCTGAAATCTGAGACTTTGTTTCATATCAAAAGTAACAAAGCACAAAGCTTATTGTGATTTTTTTGGATGCAATGTGTGCTACAATGTTCCATTCATTAACTGAAAACAGGCTAGACTAATCGGTTCGTAGTATTTAAGAATCAATATTGTTTCATAAAAATGAGAATAGATTCAAATCGAAAAATTGATTTTTACCCAGCGCTAATAAACAGACAGACAGACAGATACTTGTAACTAAGCACTGATTACATGTGGGATGTTTCTAAACAAGTTTCAGTGAGTTGATTCTGCCCTCAGATATATACAGTGATGCACAGCTGAAACTTCAGAACAAGAAAGTCTAGTTTTTTGAAAACAATTAGAAACAGGTGGAGTGCCATTCCCGTAGAGATCAGAATATCACAGAGGACGCCTCTGGCTACTAATCAGAGATCAGTCCCATGAGGTTCTGCTCTTTTGTCACAATCAAGGGCCTGGTTGTAGATCAGAATTTAATGTACATTTCACATAACACAAACAGTTGAATGAAGCTGCAGGGTGTTACACCACATTATATAAGAGAGAATCGTTTAGATGTCACACCTATGACAGTGTGTGAATTTCTCTTAGGTATCACCGCAGCTTTGATTTGTGGGGCTGAAAAATATTACAAATGTGTATCGCACAAGGAATACTGATTCAAGTGAAAAGCGGCACTGCAGTCAACAAATTAATATTGTTGGCATGGGCCATTCAAAAGTCCCCCATTAACAGTAATATATGCTCGTTTACCCGTGATCAAAGTAATTCTTTAAACGAATGGATCCTTTGGTGACCCTGGCTGAAGGCTGCATTTCATTTAATTTTAATTAATATAGCCAGCTCTCTAGCAGAGATCAGGGCTGCGTTGAGGACATGACTTCATTCAATCACCTAGGCCTATTCTCTCCATCTGGAGCCATACATCTGGTTCTAAAATCTGTAGTGTTGTGCTCCACTACCATGCTAATCACAACTCCATTTTTTTTATTTTTTTACTGTGATGTGACCTAAGAACCAAAAAAATGCTAAAAAAAAACAAAAAACAAACACAAAACAGTCTAAATCGGCTTTCCCTTTACTGCCCCACCCTTTATCTCTCAACTATAATCATGCAAATGAAATAGTACATAACAGTTTGCATATCTGATGGACATCAGTAATCAATACTGGACGAGCATGAATATAGAACAAGAGAGCTGAACTGACTATAAACTAAGCATGGCTGTACAAAAAAAGTGATTTGCCTTGCATAATCATCGCACGCATAACGTGTTCAACAGAGCCAACAGATGCACTCAGGGCTGGGTGATTTGGAAAAAGATAAATAAAACCTCGATTTTTCAGAACTTTTGACCAATTCTCTATTTTTTTACGATTTTTAACTAGTCAACTTAAAAATGTAACTACAACATGATATTCAAATAACTTTTTTTTAATTAACCCTCTAGTTAAAGAAAATTATATTCCAAGTGCATCACACATGTTGTCAACATGATGTAAAAGTTAAACAAATAACTTGTTAAATATCTTTGCAGAAAAGATGCATGAACTACAACTACATCCTGTACAAACTTGTCTTATACATGTTATATGTCCAGAAATAATAGGCTACAATGCTTCAAAAAATTCTCAACAGTCAATGTAATTCAAATTCAAAATGACTGACTTTATACATAGAATCTGAAATTTGTACATTTGTAAACTGCACACTTGTAAATATATCTGTACATTCATTTAAACAGTTAAATTTCTCTATATTTCTACTTCTGTATATAGTGCACTATTTTTTGTTTTTCTTATATTAGTGTTATACTCCATCTCTATTGTGTAATTCTTATGTCTGCTGCACTAGTTTGCACTATGTCCATACTTTCTTCTGCACTGGAAGCTCCTGTCACCAAGTCAAATTTCTTGTGTGTGTTAACATACTTAGTAATAAAGCTCTTTCTGACTTCTGAAGGTATAACTCCAGTAGACTATTATTAACTATAAATGTTCTGTGAAAACAATGAACAGCAGCTTTCAGCCGGTCACCATGATGCAAACATGAAATATCATACATGCAGTAGTAGTTCTTTACAGGTTTATTCGATTGCGCTGCTTTTCCATTGTCTTTTCTATGTAAACATGGACCCGTTTGACTGTTGTACTTGCGTCTCATACATGAAACGGCAGTCTAAAAACGTGGCGCTCCAGCCCTAGATGCACTCGTGAAATGAAAATCACATACTAAACAAGACGTCGACATTGACCAGGTTATGGTCTTTTTATAGTACACTAGAGCATCTGTGACATTTCACAAATGTTTCATTTAAATTACCAGCGTGGAAAATGTGATTTAACTGGCCTCATATCAGTGTGCTACTAGATTACCTCAACTGGGTAAAAACAAAACCCAAAACACATTTAAAAATGTAAGCTGAAGGTTTGCTAACATCAATATTCTCACATCAAACTAAATGAATTACACTTGCCACAATTAATTTTTCATTATCACATGACAATAAACCACCAAATAACTATTGCAAAAATGATTTAATATTAGAATTACACTGACATTTAAACACATGCAAGCATCTCAGTCAAATTTGAAGGAAAAACTGCTCTCATTTCAAAATTCAAGATGTGCTATAATGCGGAGCTTACGTAATCACTATAGAAATGGAAAATGCACAGTACAAGCCTGCATTAAAATATCTTAAGATTAAGGGAACATAAGGGAGATATTAATCAAGAACAGACTTATCTGCTGCCTTTGCAAAACATGTGAAATACTACTCAACATAAACAACAGACATGGTGCCATGCTGAAGTTTGAAGTTCAAAATACACTTCTAGTCACATGACCAGGTACTGCACAACACTAGAGCTGTATCTCAAGCGTAATGGATGCTGACCATGTGGGTCTGAAATAAGGGGGCCTTAACTTCTAAGAATATCCATCTCTGCCTGCTGTTCTTGACCTCCACCAGCTGAGCATGACAAATCCTACGAGGTTTAAAAGAAAGCAATTTGACCTACTAGAATACTAGGCCACAAGACCACCACAACATTCTCTCCTCTCAGTCCCCCATTTTTTATCTCCCTCTCTCTCAAACATCGGTCCTGTGAGCCCCAGCCCTGCTGATTGTAGACCCCCTTTGTGCACTTACAATAGGTAGAGAATCCTGTCTCCTGGCAACACATCCTTCTGAGAATGCCAGAGAGGGGATGAACGAAAAGGGGGAAGGTAATGCAGATAAAGAGTGAGTGATACAAACAAAAAAAAGTGAGGGAGGCTGAGTGAGAGGAGAGTAATGGTTTGGTGTGGACAGAGAGAGAGAGAGAGAGAGAGAGAGAGAGAGAATGTAAACAAAAGACTAACAGCTATGGGGTTTACAATCAGTTTTAAATTGCAGACCACAATTACAGTCATTTGAAGATCAGAAACACACATTATGTCAAAGTTTAAAAAACAGACCTGGATCCACAACCTTAATAAGCATCCACAAACAAGACTAGAATAACACAAACAGGAAATGATTGGTTTAAGGATCTTTATGCATAAATGTTTACATCAATGCTGCCCTGATGTTGCTTGGTCACAAGTTTAGCTCGTTTTCAAGGAGCAGTATGACCCATGAAAAGTATAGCAATACTAACAGTCAAATGCATACTTATTGCCATAAAAACGTAATCTTTTAAAAATAACTTATTTTCTATGCACATGCAATCTCCTACAAACATCACACCAATTATCCTAGAATGATTAATTCCAAATAAAGCTATTCAAATAATCTTGTGGAAATTTCTGTATTTTTTCATATCACAATATGTATTGCAGAAAAACAAAATATTGCAATGTTTTTCCAATACTGTACCAGCATAATGTGATCAGGCATGTCTGAATGTTTAAGAAGGTAAGAAAAAAAAAAAGCAGAGTGAGTGTGATTGTGTCAACAGGACTGATGGCAAGTGAAGGACATTTATCAATTATAAAACAGCGATAAAATCATGTGTGTCACATTATCATTTCCACAAGTCAGTTCTGCGATATCTGAGCCACACACAGGAAAGGAAAGGTCACTCCCGTGTATATGACATGCAACAAGAGGAAGATTTGGATGGATCTTTCCACAGCTGAGTCGATCCCTCTGGTGTACGGACAAACAGAAAATGGTTGATGCATTTCAAAAGCTAACAGGATTGTTCTGCATATCAGCATGTGAAGCTGTTTTGCATGCAGTACAGCAAAGCTTGAATTGTAATTAGGTTGTCATACGAGGATGGCTGAGTACACTGTTAAATTGCAAACTGAGCGCTCTCTCTCTCACACACTCACATAAACTCTTATTTCAGAAGCAGCAGTGAAGTGGGAGTTATTTTGGGGTTCCGACAGTACAAGAAAATGACAAAGCAGAGTGTGACGCTCTATAGAGAATCCTGGCATATGTGGCATTTTCTAGGATGGGTGGAAGGATTAATAAATGTTGATAGATCTTATTTAAAAATACTGCAGATGCCAGCTAGTTACAAAAAATAAATAATTCACTCCTCAAAATCTATCTGAATTAATTTGCTAGAATTAATACAAAACAAAACATCTTCCTAAAGCCATCATCTGGATTTAGCCCAAGTTTGACCTTTACAGTAAAACAGCTGAAATGATGAGCAAGTGGTGTAAGAGCAAAAGAAACAAAAGTAGAAGATGAGCTTATATATTGTGTCAATTTAACAATTATTTTAGACATGCCTGTCCTATGAGCCCTCAATTAACCCACAATCATGAAAAAAAACAACACTTCAGCTCTAGAATTTGTACAATAGTTCACAGTGGTGCTGCTAATATTGTTGGGTTCTGTATAATAAATTGCTCATTCATCATCTCATTTGTAAGCATACTGTCATCATCAATGAGAATCTCTGACTTTTTGAATCAGCCCCCCTCTGACTCTCTCTCTCACATCCTCAAGGAATAAGAGGCAGTTTATTCAACATCTTATAAGGTGCCTGAGCCAATGGGCCATTACTCTCATTTCTCTTAGCATCTGCTTATCATCAGCTCCCTCCTCCGCTCCTTCCACTGCCCTTCAGACAAAGAGCTAGTGACCTTTCCTCTCCTCTCTACTCTACTCTACTCTGCTCTCTAACCCTGAGACAGACGCAGTAATGAATGCAGAACCATTTACATTTTTCCCTGCCCACCTTTAGGTCACTCACACTCTCCCTCCCCCACCACAAATAGTGCAACACTTTCCCATAGTTGAAATCCCCTTCGTATATGGCTAAGACACATACTCCTACACTTTACACTGGAAATACATGATTTGGCTTTCTGCTGCATAGGGATTCAAACTGCATTTTCATGTATGCCAGAGCGAGTTAAAGAAGAGAAAGACAAATTAGCAGCCCATAATGACTTGCATTCTGTACATACTGTATTTTAAATGCTTCAAATTATTATTAAATTATTAATAATCAATTAGTTTGGGATCAGAATTACAGATTGTAATCAGCTAATAACCCTGTTTTTTTGCTGAAACAAGACCAAAAAAGCTGCCACAAATACTGTGGCAACTGGTTAATTTTGCATTAATTCCTGCAAATTTCTCAAGAATATTCTATTAAAAAACAAGCTCAGGGAGGGGGAAGTGTAGAATTTTGTGAAAGACAGCCGTTCCAGTTCTGCTGAGCTTTTATGCGGGCGAAAATTCCATGTGAGCTTAGTCACAACACATTTCGAGTAATTCAACATTAACTGGAAAAATGTTCATGAGTGGAAAAAACAAAACCACAAGATTAGAATTTTTGAAGTTTAGTAAAGAAGAAAGCTATTTAGCCTTACATGTCTGAAAGGCATAAGGGGGAGTAAACAATGACAGAATTTTAATTTTTGGGCGAACCATCCAATCCTTTTAAGATATCAGATATGATCATGGTCTCAAACACAATCGGAATCCAAGCAAGTGTACTAGCAAGAACAAATCTTTTATAATTCAAGTAAACACAAGAGGATCATGTGCCTGGTCAGTGCTTGCTGAGAGGCCAGTCCAGGAGACAGACTGCGGATTCCATAAATCTCTCCTGTCTACTGGGACCTACACTAATCTAGACATGTATATTTCCACGCAGTCTATCTCTCACTTTCTATCTGTGTCAAACAAACTCTTCATTTCTAATACACAACTTGAGCGATCAAACGACACACCCAATCGGAACTAAATCCAACAGTTCACTGACCTCTTCCATCTGCATTACACATCAAAACCATTTCCACAACAACTAAACAAATCACAAAGCAGCTTAAAAAATAAACACTGCTCTGTCTCTGGATCATTTTCTGCTGCATGTCTCGTTTACGACAAGCAGCAAATATGGAGCGTGAATAAACTGTAATACAAAAAGTAAACAACGCTGAAGAATCAGGAGGATAGTGTGGGTGTTATCATTGTGAACAATGTTATTTGAGCAACTGTGATGTCTGGTATAACGCAAATGAGACAGGTGGGAAAAATACTGAATGAAGATGTAAAATGATTGAAACTTGATCTTCCAGATTTCTCTAAGGGGAGAGAAGTTGAAAGTGGATGCGTTTCATTTTTGTGTACTTCTAATCTGACAAAACCAGACTACTAACAGTCTTTGATCAGTAACTCAGAGCTGATGTTCACAAAGCAGAACAGAGAGAGGCTGACACTACACACACATAAAACGTTGAGCACAAGTTAAATTAACTGTTTAATTGAGAGCTACAACACCAATCAAATGTAAAACCGGCACACATAATCCCACCCTCACACATACACACAACGGCTTGAAGTTCTCACGCATGTCTTTAATGATTTTGGAGGGGCCAAGAGAGCGGAGGGCTCAGACTGACAGAGCGTGAATATCATTCTAGAACATTCTCTCCTGAACCGCACTGCTCAATTAAGGATTAAAGCCCCCAACTCGTTTGGCAGTAACGAGGCCTCTTCTCAGAGTTATTAGCAATGGCTGCATATGAAAGAGAGGGCTGGCCTAAAACCGTCACTGCGGCTGGCTTCTCTACAGCTTAATGTATAGAACAATGGTCAAATTTTGACCACAGCAGGAACTCCACAAGAGAATGTAGGAGACAGAAAAAGGGAGTGCAGTTTCAGAGCAAAATATGGCAAACCAATTTATTCTGAAAACATGAGTTCACCAATCCCTTGTGTAGTTACCTGGTCACCATTCCAGGGAATTCTAGAAAGTTTTTTTTTCTTAGAAAGGCTATAGGCACTAGGGGTGTAACGATTCATCGATAAGGATTGATACATCGATACGATGTCTGATGATACGATGCATCGATGCCACGCGTAAAATATCGATATCTGTAGTATAAATAGGCACCTTTATTTTGCCACTGTCCACATCTTCACATAATGCATTAATGTTCGTCTATGCATTACCGCCAACGCGTGCATTCTCGTTCAAACTCACGTATCAGGACTTGATATAAGGACTGCCCGAAGGCACAAGGTGAGCCTAAAAGACGCTCGGAATTGTTGGCGGAACAGTCGAGCGCTGTGTAAGAAGTTTTCTACGCACACATCTGAAGCGCACACACACAGACAGCTGCGTCTACACCTCACAAATACTAAATTGAGCTCTCTTCCGCTTTTTTGTGCATGGATGAATAAATACAGACAAAATTACATCAAAATGCGTGTTTTGGCGAATATCCTAGTGTAAACAGTCAGTTAGGCATATGTCTTAAAGGAGTCATATGATGTTGCTAAAAAGAACATTATGTTGTGTATTTGGTGTAATGCAATGTGTTTACGTGGTTCGAGGTTCAAAAAACACATTATTTTCCACATACTGTACATTGTTGCTCCTCTATGCCCCGCCTTTCTGAAACGTGCCGATTTTTACAAAGCTCTGAGAAGCGAGGCGTGCACTGATTGGCCAGCTATCCGGTGCATTGTGATTGGCCGAATACCTCAAGCGTGAGACGGAAATGTTACGCCCCTTCCCATGTTGTGATGCCGTGTCCCAGCCTTTTTACAGTCTATGATCCCGGCGCGATGAGACTAAAACAATAAAACTCGCTGTAAACGAGGCATTTGTTGCATTCAGTGAGGACCGCGCCGCGTAAACATAACATCATGTCTGCATTTGTGACTGGAGAAATGCCAAACAAGCACTACTCTACACTGCTCAAAACTCGCGTTTGAATAGTCAGTAGCAAACTCTTTAAATATCGAAACGTACTTACAGGCTGTGAGTCAGAAGCACCAGACTGTCCTTGCGACGTTGGAATTGCCCCACTTTATAGTGTTCACAGTCATTCATAGTGTTCACATTGTAGGCTACTCTCTTCCAGGTTCAGGAAATAGTCCTCCGAAAAATGTGCTGCACACACTCGAATATTTGCGTTGAACTGTTCTGAAACAGTGTTGTAAATATAACTTAACCACTGATTTCTAGTTGAGTCCTCCTTTTGGAAGCCCAAACAAAGTACTTTCGCTTTCACAACGAAATACAGCGTCTCCAGGACATGGCGCCGGCGGCAGCAACAATACTACAGCGAGAATAAAAATCACGCCCTCTTTCTTTACGTGTACATTTGGGCGGTGTTTTGCAAATCTCCCCACATCATGACGTAGACATGTGGAGGCGTGTTTGAATGAGCCGTTTTAGGGGGGCGTGGCAGAGTCTTAACTTTTATAAAGAATATCTCTTTGGGTTTGAGACTTTAGTCTTTGAAACTTTAGGGATCTTATCTATGCACAAACAGCTTGTAACACTCCAAAGAGAAAGGAAAACTTGAAAATCGCATCATATGACCCCTTTAACAAACAGTTGAGAAAAAACTCATGCGTATTAGTATATTAAATCCATGCTTTCGTTCTTAAAGTGAAAGCAAACTAATAATAAATCTAATGCTGTCAAAGAAAAATACAAATGCTTACTGCTCCTGACTAAATAACCTTTGTAACATCAAAAAGGATTAATCTATATTTAATTTATACAGTGAAGACTATGCAGTTATTTTACATTTGATTATTAAATTTCTGTAGCGTACCTGAAAATGTATTTTAGACTGAGCTGAAAAACCTGAAAAGCACTGTTTATTGAACGTCTGTCTTTGTTCTATTGTATTTATTTTCTGCTATTGCTTGTAATTTGGTTATCTGTAGAAAAGATTTTCTGGACTGAGCCCATAGTAGCAGCCAGAATTGTTTTTCCAATTGTTTATTTTCTTAACGATTTAAAAAAAAAAAAAAAAAAAAAAAAAAAAAAAAAAAAGTGTAGGCCTAATTGAGGTACAGGATATGAAAATTTCAGATAAATGTTCATGTTATATATTTTGGTTGCATTTGAGAGTTAAAATAGCATTTAAATAGGTACAGTGCCCTCCACTAATATTGGCACCCTTGGTAAATATGACCAAAGGCAGCTGTGAAAATAAATCTGCATTGTTTATCCTTTTTATCTTTCATTCAAAAAATTCACAAAATTCCAACCTATCATTGAGGTAAAACAATTGAAAGTGGGGGGAAAATCTCATTGTGAAATAAATGCTTTCACTATTTCATGTTGGCCACAATTATTGGCACCCAATTATTGCAACGTCCTTTTCCCAGGGTAACAGCTCTGAGTTTTCTCCTATAATGCCTGAAGAGTTTGGAGAACACCTGATAAGAGATCAGAGACCATTTCTTCATACAGAATCTCTCCAGATCCTTCAGATTCACAGCTCCATGACGGTGCTTCTTCTCTTCAGTTCACCTCACTCATTTTCTGTAGGGTTCAGGTCAGAGGACAGAGACAGCAATGGTAAAAGATTAATTTTGTGCTCAGTGACCCATTTTTGTGTTTATTTTGATGTTTGTTTTGGATTGTTGTCCTGGTGGAAGATCCAAACACGGCCCATTATAAGATTTCTAACAGAGGCAGTCAGGTTTTGATTTTTTATCTGTTGGTATTTGATAGAATCCATGATGCCATGCATCTGAACAAGATGTTCAGGACCTCTGGCAGAAAAACAGGCCCACAACATTAAAGATCCAGCAGTATATTTAACCGTGGACATGGGGTACTTTTTTATCCCTGTTTGTACTAAACACATCTGGTGGGTTTGCTGATAAAAAGCTAATTTTTTAGTTTCATCTGACCACAGAAGCCAGTGCCATTTGAAGTTCCAGTCGTGTCTGACAACTGAATTTGCTGGAGTTTGTTTTTGGATGAGTGACCTCCCGAACAACATGTGGTGATTTAGGGGATGTTTGATTTTTTTTTTTTAGGTTTCTGACCCCAAGACTCAACTAATCTCTGCAATTCTCCAGCTGTGATCCTTGGAGAGTCTTTGGCTACTCAAACTCTCCTCCTCACCGTGCATTAGGACGATATAGACACACGTCCTCTTTCAGGCAGATTTTTAACATCTTTAGTTGATTGGAACCTCTTAATTATTACCCTGATGGTGGAAATGGAGATTTTCAATGTTTTAACTCTTTTCTTACAGCCACTTTTTATTTTGTGATGCTCAACAATCTTGTTCTTCACTTCAGAAATATATTTTTTGTTTTTTCTCATTGTGATGGATGATTAAGGGAATTTGACCTTTGTGTTCCTCATATTTATAATCCTGTGGAACAGAAAGTCATGGCTGGACAATTTCATGCTCCTAGTCACCCTGGTGTGCTAAAAAATTTAAATATGAATGGGAATATACTTCAGAGATATTTTACTCATAAGAATTTCTAGGGGTGCCAATAATTGTGGCCAACGTTCATTGGCGAAAAACATTTATTTCATCATGAGATTTTCTCCCCACTCTCAATTGTTTTACTTCAATGATAGGTTAGGATTTTGTGAATTTATTGAGTGAAAGATCAAAAGGATAAACAATGCAGATTTATTTTCACAGCTGCCTTTGCTCATATTTATCAAGGGTGCCAATATTAGTGGAGGGCACTGTATATAATATCATTAAATTGCATTTAAATAGGTATATAATATATAATATCGATATATCGATCGATATACTCCTGTATCGAATCGAATCGTATCGTAGAATCTTTTGAGGTATCGGCAAATATCGTATCGCTGGGTATGAGAATTGATATCGTATCGTGACAAACCATCCGATTTACACCCCAGTGTTTCCCATTCATTAGCTAGTCTGTGGTGGCCCGCCACAGTCTAATCTGTCCCGCCACAGTTTCATAATAAAATGAAAATATATTTATACTCTTTATTATAACATAAAAGGTCTTTAACATTGTTTCGTGTCATTGCTTTCGCAAAGCATCAAACGGACTAAGCGTAATATGGCTTTCTCTTCATCAAGCCTGTTTGCGCTGCGTGTTTCAAAGCCAAGCACGCTCTCGCAGCTCGTGATCCGGTGTTGTCCGCGTCTCAGAGCAGCTCCGTTCACAGTGAAGTCTGTTTTTGAATGTGCTGTGAGTATAGCGCGCATCTGAGAACGCAACGGGCACCAGTTACGCTTTGTTTTCACATCAGCATAATTTTCAACATATTAATGAGCAAATGTTGACAGTATTTCGTTAGATTTGAAATGAGACGCGTTTGTAAACCTCTTTTCACAGAAGCTGGAGTTTTCCACCAAAATAAAAGCTCAACTGCAGTTTCCGCCAAAATAAAACTTCATAGGATTATCTCTTGCAAGCAAGGACTAAAATTAACAGACGCGAACAAAGAAAATATTGTACAGGCAGAGCAAGCTCACTGTTTATTGGATAAAAAAATATAAATATTGCGGTGGGGGTTTATATGAATCTATTTCTGAAGGGAACTGGGCTGGCTTGAGAGAAGTTTCGACGGCATTTTTCCCCTCTTATCACTGCTCTTCCTGCGGTCAGAGAGTGAAATTCAGCCTTCTGCTGCTTTTGTTTTATGCAGGTTTTATCATAATTTCACAAAGCTGAAGTCAGTCAATTCTGTTTTTGCTTCAAATGTTGACATGATACAATGAAATTTAAATAATAATAAAAAAAACTTCTCATGATACATCTACGTGTAGCATCATTGTTTGTATTGTGATTAAAATGCAGTGGTTGGTTCTAATTTTAAATGGCTTTTTTTATTTTTTTTATTAAATATTAGTAGTTGTAGTAGCAGCAACTGCAAAAACAGTTTAATGGCCAGGAAAAATAATTGTGGCTGGTAGATTTTCTCAAGTCACCAGAAAATGTTGTTTGTATCGTGATTAAAATGGCAGATGTGGCAAAAAGTTAGTTTTAGGCCCTGCTTGCACATGTGTAAATTAGGACAAAAGTATTGTAATGTCCCTACTGTAGAATAAGGTAAAATAATATACCTGTGAAATATTAATTTTCATTTATTTTACAGTGTAATTGTTTTCCAATAAATGGCTATTACTGTTATAGGAATAATAATATTATTCACCGGTGTGAGTAATTTAGACTGAGACACTATATCACAACTAAAAAGAGCATTGAGTCCCCCTTTAAACCTCAAGTCAGTTCACCAGCTTTTTTCTTTTAAGTTTGCACACTGAACCTGTATTGGATATCTTAATTTTGAACTCAAATTGCACCACATAGATTAATTTAACTTTAAAATGTAAAAAAAAAATCTTACAGGGGGGGCATGCCCCCATACCCCCCTAGAGGGACCGAGGTCCACCCACCACAGTCTCACAAAATCCTGTGGGAAACACTACACCCCTAATAGGCACGTCCCAGCACTGATTATATCTCAAGCAAACGCAACTACTCAGAAACAAATCTATTAAATGAACATCCATCTGCATGCGCAGTTTAATAAATTTAACAAAATAATAGGCCAAATTTGAACCGTCCAATGAAATTAGCCAATCATACACACTGAAAATAGCAGACACTGCAATTAGCAGCTTCAACAATATGCATAAATACACAGCTTGCTCACTCAATTTCTGAAGAATCACGCGACACTGAAGACTGGAATAATGGCTTCTGAAAATTAAGGCAAGATTTGCCATCACAAGAATAAAGTACATTTTAAAATAGAACACTATTTTAGGTTATTATATTTCACAATATTACTGTTTTTATTGTATTTCTGATCAAACAAATGCACCGGTGAGCATACAAGACTTCTGTATTTGTATTGTATACAAAAATAAAATAAGGTGTCATCTGTTAACATTAGTTAATGTATTAATTAACATGAACAAACAATGAACAATGCATTTATTACACTATTTATTAATCTTTGTTAATGAAAATACAGTTCATTGTTGATTCATGTTAGTTCACAGTGCATTAACTAATGTTAACAAACACAACTTGTGATTTTAATAATGCATTAGTAAATGCTGAAATTAACATCAACTAAGATTAATAAATGCTGTAAAAATATTGTTCATTCTTACTTCATGTTTAGTAATGTTGTTAACTAATGCTAACTAATGAACCTTATTTTAAAGCGTTACCAAAAAAAGTAACAACCCCAAACTTTTAAACAGGAATATATATCATAGCTCATTCATAGTTCAGACTGCATGTGGTGGGGTCATGAGGTTGGGACAGACTGGAGGCAGATGATGAGCCTGTCTTATACGTAGTACTATATATATATAGTTTCTCCTGCAGAACCAGCCAGTAATCCTCAGGACACAGGCAACTAGTTCACACATTCGCCCAAAACCTTTAACAAGACTTAGTGGGAAAAGATTTGCTTTACAGATGGTGGAAAACCGTGGAAGCAATTATTCCATGGACAAAGAGTTTAGTTTACGATTAAAACTGTGGGTGTTTTTCAGACACAGCATCTGAACATTTTGCCCCAGGCTGCAACAGTGTTTTATTTTCATCTGCAGAATATTGTATTTCCAATAATGGCTCCACGAGCTTGGCAAACTGTGAATTTGATAAACTGTGTGCCTGTGTAAATCAATAGCACTTGACAATAGATAAGTGACATTGTCTATATGGGCACAATGCCATTACCAGCACTGCACTGAATTGAACAGACCTCAACAGATCCAGATCTAGCTCTCGATTGGTCAAACATGTTCTACAATCCATACAAATACAATCAACATGCCAGTGTCTGGTCAATTTTTCAAGCATTTTATAAAGTATTATAATCTTTGTTAAAGAGTTATAAGCCATGAAACAAATGAACTAGCTAAGAGATGAATCACAACATTACAAATTTTAATATGAAGCAAAAAAGTATTTTACAGTAAAGGTCATTGCACAGTCCGAAATTTTCACATGTTGAAAAACAAATACGACCTCACACTGTGTCAATCTCGTTTACACACTGCCTCCGAAACTTTCGTCCGTCATAAAAAAATGTGAACAGTGTTTGATTTTCTTCATTTTTCGCATCCGTAGCAAGCATTTTGAGAGGTGTTTTGACAATTCAGAGCCACCGTAGAAGTGAATGCCAAAATCCAGAATGGCGATTGTCAAGTTACTCCACTTCGTCTCGCAGCACAAAGCAATGTAAATATCCTTGCACACAAGTTCACAGAAATTGGTGGTCTTCTTTTAAATATGTGGCTCTAGTATCGCTAGCAAAGCATCAAACTGAGCCACTAACATCCTGAAGTATACTTTGAATCGCCCGTGATATTCCCGCTGCTCCTTAAGGAGGGGGAACTCTCCTTCCTCTCTATATCTCAGGATTGGATGGACCCAATATAATTTTATTTTTCTCTTTTTAAAAAGACGACAACAAAATCATCCTCACTGCTTGAAGACTCCATTTAGTACTGTTTTGCGAATTTTTTCACAACGGATTAATTAATACACATCGGACTCAGCGTGCAAGGTTTCTGTGAGTGACAAATTTTTAGGATAACGAATATGAAAAAACGCATACGAAAATTTCGGACTCAGTGTGCAATGACCTTAAAAAAGACAAAGCCATAAAGCATTGTGAATGACAAATTAAAAACCACTGAGAAATAAAACTATTGATTTAAAGTTGACTATTTAGCAATAAGATTTTATGAATTTACATAATTTACAGTGCTTCATGGCGGTCAACGAGAGTTGTTTTGGCACAATTCTCTGATTGGTAATTTTGTTTTCACTAGAAATTCTGCTGTTAAAAAATATGTTCTAATTCATCTAATGGCCTTTAACAAAAGCATATGCCATTGCTTAACAACCTGATAGCTTACAGTAGGTCTGTTTCTAAAGGTTTATAAGCGATCAAAAAAAAAACTATGGAGAAAATACTTTTGGAACCTGACTGATGCACGCTATAATCAATTTAGTGTAAGTGACACCAAACTATAATGCTCCAGATATATATCAGTGAATCTTTCTTGATTACAATGAAAGCATTTCTAGCTTTTTTGTTTTGGTGCAAGAACAAATATTTAAAAAAAACAAAGTATCTCCAATGGTATATTCGTCTATAACTTTATAGAGCTGTTGTTCAGTCTAAAAATGTCGCCTGGTTACAAAACGCAGGCTTCAGCTGTTCTTGGTGTTCTTTATGAAAGAGACAGCAGGACAGTAAAGATTGGACTTCAGTCACTATCAGAATCACACCCAGCCCTGCTGATAACACACACTGTGCCGACTCCACTTAGGCCAATCTGTATGGACCTCATCTCTGCAGTGAACATAAGTCTCAATATGATGAGAGCGATCTCAAGCATTACACACCAGCAAGAAAAACAAACCAGCAGGTGTGTTGAGCGCACCTCCGTTTGCTTTGATCCCTCAGGCTCAGCAAGTGTGTCAGGGTCTATTACTGAGGAAAAGACAGATGAAAAGAGGAAGAGAGAAAGAGACTTGAATGTCAAACATTAAAGTAGATGCCATTTCCACACAGCAAAATATTTTATGATCAATCCATAAAATTGTTTACAGAAAAAAAAAAAAAGCTTTACCTGGTGATAAAAAAAAAGATAGAAAGGAAGATAGAGCTCTTTGAATTGTTTCGATTATAAAAATGGCCCTATTATCAGGAGAGCGAGAGGAGACAGTGGAGAATCTGGACTGTAGAGATAAAAAGTGTAAAACTGCACTAACACTTGCCACTGGATGTGAATGAGTGTATGAACGTGATATAGCAGTAAGGTCTGCTTTAAAAAGCACTGAATATGCATCACACAAGACTGCTGCAGGGCACAGCACATTGTGTGGCACCATACACGCATTCATAATGCATTCTGTTTTTCTCTCAACATCCAACAGGCAATGGACCAATCAAGTTGCAAATGGATCAGAGTGCATGAAATTCACTTTGCCTTTGCTTTGAATTCAAAGGTCTCTCTTAACCAATCAAAGAGTAAGTAACATTACAGAGGGGGAACTTCCTGCTGCAAATGCAGAGATTCATGTGTGCCTGTTTTTCTTACCATTTCCCAGTTGTTTGTTAACAACAGCTTGCCATCCTCCACCACACCTCCTTTAATTGTATCATTAATTAAATGCAGCACCATTCCAGGCAGTCGCTACATAAAATGACTTATTTATCTAAGAATATCTGGCAGAACAACTATTTTTGGACTTGAGAATCTTGTAGTCTCTAAGCTTTTGTGGGTAAGCATAATTTCCAAATACATAAACAACCTTCAGATCTAGCATACTCATCGTGATCCATATTGTTTTAATGCTTTGAAAAGGAAAGAAAATCTAGTTTGTTGTTACATAAAAACACTGCATTTGATTTAGTTGATGTTTGGAGGGCAATATGAGGACAGTATGAGGACAGTGTAGTGGTGGAAGCCTTCTGGGTAGATTCTGGCTCACATCAGTACTAGCATCCGGCTCACACCTAAACATGTTTGTTTAACAAAGCCACATTCACCAGACCAGAAAACACAGAGATGACCTTTTCACAGTCAATATTGCATTCTAAAAGTAGATTACACTCTCTAGAGAACCAAAATTTAACTTCTATGAAATTAAACCTGTAGATTTGACAATTTCAGAACATTAATTCATCAAATAAAAGTCACCAAATGTAGAAATATTCCTAAAAAAAGCAACTTGCTTCTCAACCTCAACTGCCCATGTGCTTTGAAAACCAATAAGCCCACACAACATGCAAGTCCATTTGCACACACACACACACACACACACAGACACAACGATACAAACACACTAGAAGCTTCTCGGCCTTGCATCTAAAAAGGTTAAGTCAAAAGTGGTCAAACAGACAGACAGCTGTCTCTCAGCTTAAAGATCAGCCAGGGTCAGACAGGCAGCTCAGCTCAGTAATCCCAATGAAAGTGGGAAAGTGGGTTACTCAAATCTCAATTAACATGGAACCTTTTTAAAACACAATAGGTAGGATGTGTGTGGCAGAAACAGAGTATTAATCTTCATTTAAATCATGCTGCAAAGCATATTGAATAAACAAGTCAAGCAGAACGACAGCATGGCTTTGCAAAAATGACATGTCAGAACACTATACGGTAACAAACGTATCTGATGAATTCGATTTTACAGAAATCAAACCTGACATTTCATTTGAAATATTCAACACTGTAGCTGAGAGCATAAAAAAAAAAAAACAGTTATTTTATTTTGCAGGCCTGGAAAGATTAAGGCTTCAGCTTGGGTGGGTTCTGCAGGCAAAAAAGTGCACATGAGGATGTTTCTATGACGCTGAAGGAATTCATATTCTCACCAGTAAAGAAAGTGGGACAGATGCATATGGCTAGAATACGCTCAGACGACAAAAAATATTCTGAGGGAAGCTTGATTTAGGATGCACGAGAGGAAAAAAGATCATTACTACAAAATCTACAAATAGTTAAACTTAGGTTTTCCAATGTGCTAGAAGGCTCTAGAGAATCTTGCTAAGGTAAATGTCAAATCATTGTAAGAACGATATATATAAAGAATGAAGAGAAATGTCAAAGTTCAGATTTTGTGGGTGAACAAAGGACATTTCAAATATGTGTTTGTATTTGTGTCACATGAAAGCACACCAGAGAAAAACAGTAAATCTGAGGATTACAGAACACCTAGTGCTGCCTAAATGCATCACTTTATACAGAATAAAAAGGTAGGGGGGGAAAGATAGGAAAAAGAGAGAGAGTGCTCTAAAAGTACCGAGATGGCAAAAAAAAAACAATTCCTTCTGATACTAGCACATGGGATAGAAAGGGATGAGAGAACGACACAGAGAAATGATGGCCTTGTGATGTGGCCATGAATTAAACATGAATCCATTAAGACACTTAACAGCTGGCTGCCATAAAGCATTTTTTTCAGAGGAACTTCTACAGTAGCAGAAACCATAAACAGCAGCTTTATACTGGCGTCACACACACACACTTTACTGTACATGCAAAAGGCTCACTTAAAACAGGCAAACCTGAGATACAGATTTCAGCATAAAGGTTTTAAAAACTAGGTTAAACTTCATAACTACCACTGCATGGGTAAAATAGGTTTTATTTGTTCCCAACAGAACAAACTCCACTTCAAACATTACGGTTTGCCAAGTACCATGAAAACACAGCTCATTATATCCAGAGGCAGTCTCCAGGGAAACAATGTGTTCTGCAGTCAATTACACACGTTTTTTTCTCTTTATCTCTGATATTTTTTTCCTCTGAATCTCGATATTTGTCTCCTTCATTAAAGCTCTCTTTAATGTCCACTGGCTTTGAGCAAAACGCTGTTGCACATACAGTTACTGACATGCACTGAAAATAAATGCATCAGTATACAAAAGGTAAGAAGTAAAGAAGAAAATAAAAAAACAAGAAAGCAGAAGAAACAACATTATGGTATTAAAATGCATTGTAACTGTCAGTCATCCGAGTGACACGATATTGATTACAGTTTGCAAACCGATATTTATTTACTGTATTGAAACTTGAACAAACCATTTTAATCATGTGTCTTATTTATCCAGTACTAAAAAGTAGGGCTGGGCGATATGAGCAAAAATTAATCTCGGTATTTTTTGGCTGATTTGCGGTATACTTTCGGTATAAACAGGAACCATATCTCGGTATTTTGTATTTGGATTAAACAAATAATATGCGGTGGTTTTGTCTGAATGTTACCATGTAGGCATATATTATGTGCAGTCAGTAAAAAAATGTTAAAATCACATAACATTCTACTGCGCCGGGAGACATCGCGGGGCAGTGTAATCTAAAAACAAAAAAACAAGGCTTTTAAAGCAAAAGAAGTTAAATGCAGGAGCTTAGCGGGCTAAACTAAAAGTGTGGAATGAAAGAAACGCGTAAAAAAGCTACGGCTGGACTAATTGAGTAAAAAGGCTACTTGGGCGGCCCGCCCAGGTGTTTACTGGAGTTGTGTTTACCCATTACAGTCACTTTACAGTTAGTGCTATCATACAAATACATTTACTTTACTTATTTACAATTTACTTTAAAATTCTACATATGTCACATTTATATTGTCCAACTACAAATATTTCAGAAAAATTTATATTTTAGTCAGAATTATTGTGCTCCTATTTCATTGTGCTCCGTCTGTTTGGCGCGCATGCGCGTGGCGGTGCTCGTTCTGAACGAAGTCTGTGAAGTTTAGCGAAGAATCGCAAAGCAAAAGCTCATGCACTTCTGACAGCAAAATGAACATATTTCCATGGCTTTCTAACATTTACAGATGGAGAATATACCTGTGAAAGGTAAGTTATGCATTTAGGAAAAGAGCACATAGCTCAAAACAGCGCGTCTCTGTCAGCGGCACACGCAGTCTTTCTTTCAGAGCAAGCCGCTTTAAACTGAAACTATAAACTATAAGCTACTATATTTTACGAGTTTTTTTTAAAGCCCTTCATATAAAGCTTGTCACATGTTTAGAACAAAGTGTATTATGCACTTTCTCCGCAGCAGTTCAGTCTGTGTCCTCCTCCCTATAGATATTTTTCCGGATGTGCTTGTATCAAACTCGATATTAACGGTATTGCTTCATACCGTATCGCCTATAAAAAATATCGATATATCGTACAAACTCGATATACCGCCCAGCCCTACTCCAGCTGTGATCGGATTTTATCTAGACCCCCCGCTCTCAGACTCTACACATCACTTTTGTCGGAGCGCAAAGTGCAGCACAAGAAAACAATTTAATGAATGAAGCCATTACTCTACATATGAGTGAGCAAGAAAGAAAGTGAAAGGAAACAATAACCGATTGCGATCTTAAATTGTGTGTTTGGCACAACACAAGGAAGTTTGAATAAATAGTTTTGGCGCAAAACACATCCCATAATTATCATATGGTCAGGTCAGTGGAAGGCAAGTAGGCATTCTTTTGTGGTAGTTTAACGACGTAGGTAATTGAAAGTGGATAAGCTCAATGTTTTAGATCCCATTTACACCCGTATCTAGCAGTCCTCCCATGATTAGATTAACAAATACACACCTTACAACATGTAAACAAGGCCTATATGTGAGACTGCTCAGGAGACTGGTGACTAGACCCCTGATCACCACAACCCTGAGGATGTTAACGCCTACATCCAAAACCACTGCAATGACAAGGTCAGGCCATACACAGAGACAAGCTGTTGACACCTACATTCAAGGTTATACTCAGCAGGTGGGCCTTCCTGATGCTATATTGCCTTTGTTTCCCAACATCACATGAGAAGCGCAAATATTTGCGCTGAAACACACTGACTTCTTGTTCCCTCTTTAAAGCATTTAAACTCATTTCACATTCATGCACACTCACTGTGTCTAATCATAGCTCCAGAAGCAGAACGTAGGAAATTATCATAAAGGCTGTAATGAAATAGTTTGTTTGAGTAAAGATGAGCACTAGATGGTTGATTTATCAGAAATGCCAGAGCCCAAAAGGTTATTTGTAAAATATTACAAAATACGTTGCATATGAGCACCACAGGCTAAATATAAAGATTGCAACATGAATCCTCCCTCATGCCGAGAAAATGGCACATAAAAAAGGAAATTGTGTATACTAATGATTATCTAGGGAAAGAGAATCACTTTTTCCTCCACACAAGGGTCATTTACATATGTAGGAACAGATTACAATTTGCCTTAACATTAGAGTGGGTTTCACATGTTGACTTGAGACAAGGAATGCTGAATGCCAGTCTGTGATAACGCAATCTCTTTATCAACATATAAACTGTAAGTTTCTCAATGAGATTAAAATGCGTTCCAATGAGATTAAATGTGGAACGGCTGTAGGTGTGCTAAAACTAAATGAGACAAAGGGGTTTGTCTAGAGATATGAGACTAAGGACTAAATATTCCATTTTTTACTTTTCCAGTCTGTGCAAATTTGCTTTTTCTCTCGCGTGTACTGGCAGTCGATAATGCGTAATGTTTCTCAATGAGATAAAATTTAGCATTAAAACTAATGTTAATTAAAAACAAAACAAAGGTTTTCCTGAAAACACAAAAAAGACCTGTGCGCATTTGTTCTAACAACGGGGTCTGGCGAGAGGACGCAATCAACTAGAGGCGATTCTGCACTTGAAAAAAAAAAAAACGCGGGCTCTTCACAGGCACGCAGAGAGATTACAAGCAAGCAGACCTGATCGACCACACCGAAGTGGCTTCGTTTTCGGATGGAAGAACTAATGACTGACTGGCTTGCTAAAAAGATCCAAGCTACGCTACGTGCCTGTATTGATGAAGCAACAGTAAATGTTATTGTAGATTTGACCTACACAATAAGTTTACACAAAACCTTTCCATTTCTCTAACAATCCCCACCTTGTGGTCTTTCGGCGGAAGCTCGCGCAACTGATGAAGAAAACATGTATAGTTTCCGCCAGATGATTATATTGTATTCTTTTTCAAACTTTTATTTTAAACTGTTCTTTCAAATGTTTTAATGTAACGTTAAAATAGTAATTGTATCCATCTGGGTGTTTTCTCTCTGTATCTATTGTTTTCAGTCGACTAGCTTAGGAGCTGTACCTAGGAGTCGACTAGGCAACCTACTTCTTGCATCTATCTGGAAGCTTTAAAACCATCTCTGAATTTGGCGATGTTTAACTGGCTTTAAGCTCGGCTAAGGCTGGACCAGGGATGAGGTAGATTTAATAGGCTAATCTGAGTAATACAAGTAAAGTGCCAATATTTGATTTTCCGCTCCAGCTGATTCTTAAAACGACTGATAACAAACTTTATTTTTCCAGTTAATGTGTGTGAGAGAGAGACAGAAAGAGACAACAGTACTGGCACGTATGAAGTTTCGGAG
The DNA here is from genome assembly GCA_027422415.1 of Schizothorax lantsangensis. Lineage (NCBI taxonomy): Eukaryota > Metazoa > Chordata > Actinopteri > Cypriniformes > Cyprinidae > Schizothorax > Schizothorax lantsangensis. The sequence goes on from CM049856.1 coordinate 14,299,100, forward strand.
TAGAAGACCTGCTCAAGTAAATCCCAGTAGACATTATTCCTGCATAGTGAAGGCTCTCTCACTCACTCACTCACAAACACTCTGTGACTGCACAAAGACTGCACACACCTTCACTAGGGATGGGTATCGTTTACATTTTATCGATACCGGTACTTATCGATACTATTTGGTGCAAAAAGATATGACGTGATTTTTTTTTTGAAAATTTCAAGTTATTTTATTACTGCTGAACTTAAGCTACTGTATTACAGTTCTTCAGTCAGGAGCAGGGAGTTATTTTTCTCTTTGTGTTTTATTTTATTAACATTAAAGGAATAGTTCACCCATAAATGAAAATTGTGTCATAATATACTCACTCTCAAGTTGTTTTAAACCTGAATGAGTTTCTTCTGTTAAACATAAAACATATTTTGAAGAATGCATTAATTTTTATTCTTGTGCTGAACACAAAAGATGATATTTTGAAGAATGTGGGAAACCAAACAGTTGCTGGTTCCCAGTGACTTCCATATTATTATTTTTTTACTACTATCCAAGTTAGTGGACCAGCAACTGTTTGGTTACCCACATTCTTCAAAATATCTTCTTTTGTGTTCAGCACAAGAATAAAGATTAATACAGGTGCGGTACAACATTACAGTAAGTAAATAATGACAGAATTAAAATTTTTGGATGAACTATCCCTTTAATGAAAATCAGCAGCATGTTTAGTTCGGTCCCTTTAAGACCTGTACGCACGCATCTGTTTCTCTCTCTTGACAATTTACTTTCACTTTAGACTTAACTAACTGTGTTTATATGTAAACCTTGTGTGTTTTTGACAGTATTAGCGCAATCAGACGATAACCAAGTAATCATGTGCTGCTTGACCGGCCTTTAGTGTACGCAAGCTTCAGGTGTAAGCACTCTGAATAAACGGATGTCAGAACAGCACGTGAATGAAATGTTTAACTGGCAAGGTAATAATGTACACGTTGTAATGCACACGCAAATAATGTACTTTTGTGACTGCGAATAAGTGCAGTGTCTCGTGAGTGTAACTCTACCGCTGAATCAACATTTGATGTGAATGTTTCTCGCGAGTGGAGCCGGGAGACAATAGTAAATACAGCGCATTGCTTGAGGTAGATGTGTTTTGTTAGTAAATGTTTCATTATATTACTGGTGTTGCCTCCTTTGTTCACTATTACACTACTGCATATATTGCATCTGACACTGGTGACGCTTAGTTTTGTAACGTGAGCCCACACTTTCGAACGTTTCACGCGACGACTGATTGCACGCAAACACACACCGCACACTCAAACACACACACACACACAACGCATATGCGCATGGATATCACACGCACGTCGAGCAAATGTCGGCCACATCATTCAGTGAAGGAAAAAGTCAAGCAGCAGCTTCTAATTCGTCTTTAACATTAAAGTATACGGAGATAAAACAACGCAAGTATCGATGACAGTACCGTTTGTCCTGAAGCTTACCGGTAGTCCGGTATTGACCCAATTACGTATACCGGTCCAAAAAAATACCGGTTCTCGGTACCCATCCCTAACCTTCACACAGACCAACGTCAAGCTGGCAAACATAAACACATACACATACACACTTGGTCTCGAAGGCAAACATAATCTCACACTGGAGCCTGACCACTCTCTCCCACACAAAACACATAAGCCTATACACCATGCATTAGAAGCTGCATACTTTCAGAGAATGTTTTTCCTACCAATTTAGATTAAAGAACAACTGTTTTTGGATTAAGAAAAACTGCAGCATGACTGTCTATTTTGTGAATAAATGCTGAAACATGCTGATTATCTAAGATATAATACAAGAGATAAGTGCACCACACACAAACACTGTCCTCGGAAGACCGGGAGGACACAAAAGATCATGTTAACCCAGCCTAGCAGTCTCTAAACAGGAAGGACAGGATCTACATTCTGAGTAATTCTGACAGACGTCATCGTTTTGTTTATGAAGACACAATGGAGTAAGATAACTAATACATATTACCAGTAATTCCATTCTGGTAATTCCATTACTTGGCTTATATTATTATTACATTATATTAAGTACATCAGGTGGCCCGTTTAGCTGACAATACCGTTCAAATGTTGTTGTTTTTTCTAGCATTCTTTGAATATAAAATTCAAAAGATCAGCATTTATTTGAAACATTAAAGAAACTTCATTACGTTAGATTAAATTAATGCATCCTAGCGGAAGAAAAGTAATGACTAAAAAAAAAAGCAACTTACCCAAAATTTTAAAAGAGACAAGGAAGGAAAAGGAAGAGAAAGTGACTGAACCATATCAATAGTCATGTCAGCCAATTCCTCATTAAATCGGCTCAATTTACTCATTATTCTGTCAACACCATTACAGATGGATCAAACTCATTTCTCAGTTCCAATATGTCAGCTATGTCTTTATGAATAATATTTTTAAATTTTTATACTAATAGGTGCATCATTAAAAATAAACATTTTATTTGATTATTCAATTATTCGAATATTCGTTCGGTGGGTTGGCATTCGATTTTCAATTTTGAGATTCGAATATTCTTTTTTTTTTTTTACACCTGGCATTCCCCCGCGAAACGGTTCTCATTCGCGCTTGAATATGAATCGCCCATGAGTGAATGTCATGAATGTCATGATTCAGTTCATCTGGAAGAGAAGACAAAAATGCAGAAGACCTCAGCTGTGTGGGAGCACTTTAAATTGAGTGAGGACAAGACAAAGGCAGTGTGCCAAATATGCTATTTGAAACTGGCCTAACACAACAGCACATCAAGTTTGAGTTCTGCAAGTAGTAGTACGCCTATAGTATATTATTGGTGTAAAAAACGAGCTGCTTTTATCCGCCATGTTAATCAGTAATTTTACATATGATAAAAACGTGCACTTAATTTGCTTGGAAAATACTTGCAAATGTACGACAGTCAGAAAAAATATATTTTATTTAAACTGTTCGTTAATTAAAATGTGTGATGCTGTTATTGAAAGTATGCTACAGTGTTCTTTATTTATTACAGTTCGTTGAACTTCATTCATTTATTTTTCGTTATTCTTTTATTTAAATAGCCTACCCTTTGCAGTGTAATTACTGTGCTGCTAATTTCTGATTTGGGAGTGATTTGTTTATTAGAAAAATGTTAGGCTACCTTATTAACAGACCTGTGTGTTTTGTATCACTAGTGCAGTGTCCGTTCTTGGAGCATAAGCCCAGCCCGCATGAGGCGCGCCGCTTCCGGCTCGCGCTGTTCTGTAGTTTATTAAAAGTTTATTCATTCTGAACATGTTGCGTGTCCATATTGCACCAAAATGCCACACTGCACTCCCTTGGGTCCACAGCAACACACCCGCCATGCGTGAAGTCGATTGGATGAACGGTTCTCGACATAATAAAAATGCATACAGACAGACAGATACACACAGAGATTCCTGCCTTTATTAGAGAGAAGAACATGTTCAGCCCCTCCCTCCGAAGCTTCGAATATTCGGTGTTGATTACTACCGAAGCTTCGAAGCTCAAAAAATGGTATTCGGACCAGACCTACTTCATTTACTCATCAATATATTGTTTCAAGAAACAAAAGAATATATGTAGAAAAATGTCCATACAGCCAGTTAGGTCCAATGTTGTTTTGCTGACTACCTTTCAGAGTATGGATGAAAACAATTAAAAAAAAAATCAAAATATTGTATTTTGTGGTCTACAGACTATTTTTATTTTTGAGTGAACAATACCTTCAAGATGGCTGTATATCCTTTGAAGTCCACTTTACAGTGCGCTACATTTACATTTATGCATTTAGCAGACGCTTTTATCCAAAGTGACTTACAGTGCATTCAGGCTATACATTTTTTTTTTATCAGTATGTGTGTTCCCTGGGAATTGAACCCATGACCAATTAACCCGCGCTGCTAATGCAATGCTCTACCAATGAGCCACAGGAATACTGGGATTTACAGGAGATTTGAACGTACCACAAGACTTCATCAATCACGATATCAAAAGGTCTAACAGAGATGAAGACATTTCTGTCTGAATCACAGATGGGAGTTTATTAGTCATGTGTCTGCATTAAGACTCATTATGGGATATAAGCATTACTGAGGGGTGTGCTGAGGGACACAATGATGGATCAACTACAGGTCCTCCTTATCACTGCTGAGAAAACAAGGAGGAGCTGATGTGTGATGGATGGAGAGACGCAGAACGAGAGGTTCTGTGACCTTGTGTTTATGGAAGGTTTATCAGAACAGTGGGAGGAGAGAAGTGTAAATCCCAGCCCAAGACTGCTTGGCTATGATCTGAGCTTCACAGTGATTCACACATCCCTGAAAGAAAAAAAAAAACAACTCCTGCTAGCCTTTACATACTTAACCCTCAACCCTGCCAAATCCCTCTGAAATAAGATTCCATTCTCTTCCATTATCCTTTCGATTCCTCGTTTTATGCGTCTCTTCGTCTCACATGATATACTTACAATTATCACCCTTTCTTCCTTCCATCCTCTTCTAAACTCCCACTCATACACTCATCCATGACTTTAACCTCTGCTCCCATCTCTCCTTTCTGTTTGAATCAATTTACCATCTCTTTTAACTCCCCTCTGTTCCCGCTTTACTATTTCAGCATGTGTGAGTGATGATCCATGCATGCATAGCAAGTCTCCAATTGAAACTAGAGTGACCAAAAAAAAAACACTTTGCAACCTTGGTTATTTATCATTATCACCAGGTCTAATGGAACGTGATCGGCCCATTGTAATGGCCCACTTACACTGAAAAAGGCGGCAATAAAAACAGGCAAGAGACTGGCACCCAGGATCAGAATGTTGTAACGTAACAGGAGTAGGTGTCGACTGCCGTCTCAGGTATGAGCCTTGCATCCTAAAATATTTATGAAGCAGAGGCCTGAATATTCATACGGGTAGCATGTCCTTTCTGTTAGATGGAGGGCATACAGCATCCACACACACGCGAACACAGGTGCTTGGAGTGTGATTTTACTCCAAAGCTCAGTCCCTTATTCAGAAGGACAGCACCAGGGGGAATGTGTTGAGAGGAGGAGAAACACACTACGAAATGCAAGGCTTTGAGTCGCAGGTGAGGTTGCAGTCAATATCAGCGTTTTGTTTTGAGAGGCTTTGCTTGTTGGATTAGACAGCGCTGCTGCAGAGCAGAGTAGAGAGGGTGGCCTGAGGCCATAACTCAGCAGCTCGTCTCTCCTTAGATTACACAAAGACGAATCAAGGGGTATCTCAAATAAATATCTCACTGCCTCATAGCATGCCTTCAAGTCATACCTGCTCAACATCTTTTCCTCTCTGTGGGTGCCCACTCTCACTAAACATCAAATAGTTTATTCAATCTAAAAGTAAGCTAATTAGAAAGAAATTACATTTCTTGAGAACAGTAAGTGCAATATGATTATAAAAAGAGTGCCTTATGTTAATAGAAATTTAATTATTATAGTGTAATACTATAATAATTGCTTTTAGAATATTTCATTATAACAAGCACATTAGCAAGCACAATAATAAAATAGTACAGATAAAAAAAAGCAGTTCCCCTTTAAATTTGCTTGTTTATTTGTCTCATGTCTGTCAAATTCACTGAAATACAAAAATTTTAAAATTACATGGTGAAATATCTGACTGGCTGGTAAGAAACGGTTTCATTTATAACCCTCAATAATTCTCGTTTATTAATAAACCATGTATAAAATGAACCATGTTCTGCTGAAACCTGTCTGACTCACTGCAGAAACATCTAGGTCTACTCTAAAAAAAAAAAAATATCTATATAAAATTGAAGATTTTTTTTTTACTCAAGCTCAAAAACAGACTAAACCAAGATTTAATTTTTCAATGGGGTCTCCAACTAATAGCTGAATGTCTATGTTTGGAAAAAGCACTCCGAGTAGTGATTCTCTACCATCACGTTCCAAGGACTCGTGTGTGCTACAGGTCTCCTAGCAACATTCTCCAGGCAGGGTCTCCAGAGAAGTTATGTTTATCAGGTAACTACAGCACAGGTCTACTCAAGGTTGAGGAGGTTTTCAGAGCAGTATACTGACCTTAAATGAGGTTAAAAGAAGACACTACACTCGGTCGCTTGTGAATGGGAAGGTCCTGTAGGGTTCTTAATGGCTTTTGAAGACAAGTGTGAGTCAAACTTTAGAAAGGAGAACCAGATAATATTGAGGAGTTGAGTGCATACTACAACATGGGCCAGACATGAATGAGTGAGCTTGCACACATACACAAGCACAGGAGCAAAATAAAAGTGCTGACTGACCAGGGATGTCTGACGGCATCTGGCTAATGTCTAAGTGAAGGGACAAGCCTGTCAGAGCCTGTGGATGGTATTATTGGAAATATGTCTTTAATGGACACTAGGGACTATAGGACAGAACAGGGAAGACTACAGGACTGGACAGTGAAGAAAGTGTTGTCTCAATGAGAAAAGCTTGCAAGCTCTTAATAAAATACATCTAAGTATTTGAAAGATGAATATCAAACAAGAGCAATATTCTGCGTTGACATATTTCCTATTAAAACCACAAGTCTTTAGTTACGTGACGTCACAACCACAAACCGTGATTTGGTATTAGTGCATAGCCGCGGGAACATATTTTATCCGGGGGTGCTGGGGGGTGGGGCCATGGTGGGGGATTTTTTTACAAAATCCTAATATTAAACAGCCCAAATTCTTATAGATTAACACACAAATGAATACAGAGTTATATGTGAACCAATATATATTTGTGCTTTTGTGATTTTAGTTCAAGAATTTTTTCTTTAACATTTCTATTATTTATGGGGATTTATTTTAGGGGTTTATTAACATCGCTGATACGCAAAAGTTTTGGTCAGTGCACTCTCGAATTCTCTCATCAGAAACAACAAAGTGCAGATGTACAAGCGATGTAAGAGATTAATTCCTCATACACTGCAGACAACATCACTGATTATAGCTTATAGCTTTTTTTTTTTAGAATGCTTACACTCACGCTAGACTGAATTCAGTTATATTCTTTGATAATGTAAATGTTCTTTGCTCACTGTAAAACTTGTTCGTTGTTTGAATAATCATGGATATGCAGCATTATAATTAAACTTAAAATGTCTTATTAAACGTGATCAGGTTAAATACAAATTCAGTCTCATTAAAATATTTTGTCATACTATGGATAGCCTACTTGCCGAAAACGTTAGGATGTGCGTAGTTAATAGATTACATTAGGCTACAGTGGATTTGAGCGCGTTTGACCTGAGACTAGCGCACAATTAAAGAGCTGTGCTTATGTGATTGATGGTGGCCGTCTTGAGAAGTGAGGAAGCTTCAGAAAACGGATCATAAATAGGACAAGGACGTGAATGGTATTTACAAGTCGGAATGTAAAATTACGGTCTCACGTGAACATTTCACATGATATTCTGTCAGTGTGAGGAGGAGATGTAGTGACGCATGCCACAAGGTGCGCAAGAAAAATACAACCGCACTAGGCTATATATTTCTGGTCAGTTTAATAAATAATTAATCACAAAACTATCACAAAAATTAAGTAACTTGTGGATGATCGAGGGTCACAAGGAAAATCTCAGACCTGGCCCTGCGGCGGGGGGTGCTAGTTCCTGCGGCCATGTATTAATGGAGGGACATTCTCATTCTAGACAACATTTTATTGGACAAAAATCTGTGCAGGATGAATCATAAACATTTTAGTCCATTTTCACAGAAGAGAAAGATTGTACATTTTAATTATTTTCTTATCTTAATTTTGGCTAAATTTAGGAGTACACTAGCAAACAGACAGACTTAAAGCAATAAAAAATTTCAGAAGCCTTGGTTCTGAAAGTATTTTTCCCTAACTCATAGTGCTTCATGGCAGTGGGCTGTTTTTGGCACAATTTGCTTGTCGTCATTCTATGATTGCTGGAGATTTCTTTACAGAATAATGGATGTAATGTAGTTTTTCCACCCCTAAGTCAGGTGTTAAACATGATTACTTAAAAAAAAAATATATATATATATATATATATATATATATTGAAATAATGCAGACTACTGGCTATAACAAGACAGAGCATCAGTTAACAACCTTGTAGCTCACAGTAGGTCTTTCTTTAATCATTTATAAGTTACCGTTAAAAATCAATTCCCCTATGGAGAAAATGAGTCGGATTTCTATTTCCGGACTAATACATCTCCAGTTTTACACTAATACATCTCCAGTTACTACAATTACTTGGATAGAAAATTATACCAAATGACATATTATAACATATGACATCTGTAATATTACACTTGTGAAAATGCCATGTCTTCACATGCCCCATTTCCCTTTATGAATAATCTGCGTTATGACAGAATGACACCTTGAATGAGAAATATCCTTGTAGCCGGCACCAAAAACAACATCCCTGTCTGCTGAGAAGGACACAGGGCACACAAATGTCAAACTCAACATTCTGTTGTGATGGTAATGAGTCCAACAAGTTAACACCATGGAGGAATAAATGTCACACACAAAGCCTTCTAAAACATACCTGAATGTCTTCCACGGTAATGAGAAAATGCATTATGTATCAAGGCTCAGATTAAACACCACAACCGAGCTTCCACACATTCCATATATGCATTAAAACAAAAGCAGTGTGAACACAAAGCTTGTTATTGTTAGACTCTAGTTTATCAGTAACCAGTGGCCTGGAAAGGCATCGCCCTGTCATCCATGCCACTCTTTCTCGCTTTTATTTTTCCCTTGTGCTGGTCTGTAGGCTACGCAATCTGAATCTCTATCTAAAGAACCCAGGTAACCTTTGACCAAAACTGCACAAACAGTTTCAGTTGTTACTCAAGAGAAATAAACAGAAGGAGTGGGTGGTTTCTGTGTTAATGCTTGTGTTATCCTCATTCCCTTCCTCACACGACACACTAACTAGATGGTCAACAACCAGAAGTGCCTAACTACAACACAGCATGTGCCTCTCCCACAGAAAATCAATGTTAACTACTGACAAGTCCACTGCTAAAACTAGTGTGCTTTTGTTTGTTTTCCAAGCCAAGGGATCAGTCGATATCAGGTCTTATATGTAGAATGGATAATAAGCAACCTCAGTTTCAGACATCTAGAGTCGTCGTCTTGAGAAGGGGGGCACAAGTGGAGTTTACATTGGCAGATGGCAGCCTGAAAGAAGCCCCTCTTGATGGCTTTAAGACGGTTAAGCCTATTGTGTACTGCCAACCAACAACAATATTCAAGAAACGTATTCTAAAAAATGTATAATTCCATCTGATCATTTAAAACATACTGAAATAACACATCTGGTTCAACAGCAGCATAAAAAGACTTTATATACATCAATGCAAACAGACTGCGCTGTCGTTAACAAGGCGTAGTTCAGTTGAATTAGCATCAGATTAAAATAAAAACACAAATTTAATTCTCCAAACCTGTGGGCATAACACGTGTAACACTTCTATTAGAGGCGTGTATAAAGTACTGTTATAGCAGAATTATATTTCATGTGTAAATGTAATGTTTTCCTATTCTGCTTGATACATATAACATTATTGTATAAATTATAGTAAAATAATTACAAATAAATTAACCTATTTACAATAAAGGTATTTATTAACATTTTTGTTCTATCAAATGGTAATTTATTCAATTTAGCTGTTTCTAAAAAGCGCCGTAGTAAGCTTTTAAAATTTAGATTGTGAAATTAGTGACCGTTTTGTTTTGTTTTTCTTCAACGAAAAACCTTTAACTTCGATTATAGTGACTACTTTCGCAAATTTGGTTTATAGTTGAAAGTACAGCTGAAACGGTAACATTATAAAACTCTGATATAACACAATCTAAAAAAAGTATTTAAATAAAAAACTTTTGAGGGAAGGTAACATTAGCGCGCGAGCAAAGCTCGGGGAAAAAAAGACGAATTCAAACTTACCTGCGAAGAGAATAACATTGAATAAACAAAGGCAAGACGTCCTCAAATCCATTCCTCTGCTTTTAAGCCACAATTTAGTAACCGGTGTGGGTATAAAAACAACTTTTCCTCCCGACTTGTGATGTTTCGTGTTCACTCTTCTTTCGCCAGTCTCGCGCAGCATCAGAAGTCCACTAGCTCGCTCGCGCAGGTGGATTGTGGCTGGAATCTGCACACGTGATTTCCGGAGGTATCAGCTGGAGAAGTTTGAGGGGGTTTTACGCCCTCTTGCGTACACATGCTCCAAGAGTCACTCCTTACATCGACGCATATTGAATGAATTATGTACAGTGTTGGGAAGATTAGGGGAGACCGTAATTGTAACTTTTTTTTTACATTTTCCTTCATAACTCACAGACTACTTAAAATAAGCTTGTCATCTTTTGATACAAGAAACAAATATAGCTGCACTAATTAACAATACAATTGATATATTTTCACTAATAAGGACAAGACTATAATATTAAATTAAATGCAAGAAGTCAGTGTTACAATTGCCCCCACACAAGTCATATTAACCCACTGTATCTCAAATAAAAGTCTACCTCAAAGTAATCACTTTACTGCTGTAGTGTCTAATAATGCTACTTAAGATTTTTCTTGTATATAGTTCAAATTCTTTTAGATGTCAGGCATCACATGCATTCAAATATCAAAAGTCTATTTCTGTTTTTGCATGAGACTAAGTAACTATTCTAGTGGTATCTAGATTTTAATTATTTAAATATATATTTCACTCCAATAGGCTACATTAATCAGCTGATGAGTCAAGAACAGTCTTTAACCAAACTTTAATGAAATGGAAAAAGATAGAATTAGTTAAAGAATAACTCAACTTAAATATTCGCTGTATTTTTAAGAAGATTTAAAAGCAACCCATCTTTAATGTGTAACACTAATCATTTTTAAATGTAGTTTTACATTTAAATATGTTCATTTTCTAACAGAAGAGTATGTCAGCACAGACAAACAAGGTGCTTACACGTGGCTCTGGAGCAATGTTACAATTGCCCCCGATGATACAGCCATGATCAAATCTGTATGCTAGCTTGCCACACCTATAGGTTTTTCATGTTAATTTTTTATCAATAATCTAGAGATAAAATGTATGGAAGTTCAAATTTGCAGTCATCTAAACTTTAGACAGCAGAAGAAAAATACTGTACATCCAAAAAGTAACTTGTTATACCTCAAAATCAGTTTTCTGTGGAAATATTCTGCTGAGGTGAAATAATTGTGCTTCTTTTCCATGGGCAGAGAAAGAATGCTACTGAGCATGAGCATATTAAGTGTCATATCTCTTGTTTCTGATTGAAGGAATTGAGTGTGTTACAATTGCCTCTTTGGAAATGTAATAGGTTATAGATTACAAGTAACCCTTTAAAATGTAATAAGTAGCGTAACTATTTCAATTACTTTATTAAAGTAATATAACTGATCACATTTGATTACTTTTTGAGTATACTTTTCTAAATTTCTAATGAATGTTTTCAACTGTTAATCATTTTGAAAGATTTAGGCAGGGTTAACCTTACAGTAGTACTCAATATTTATTATTGTCAGAGTTCCTTCTTCACTAGAATTAATATTATAATCATTTAATTATAAAGCACAGACACTTTAGCACTTCTTTTTACCTTAAGATCGTTCTGAGGTTAAATACAGATTTAAAAACATAGGATATAGTTTAATAGTTATGATACCGGTTTTGAAATCAAATCCTTGCAAAGCTATGACAGGAAACAATGGCATCTAACAATGCCTTGGAAAAAACCCATAGGAAACAAAATGGTTATCAAATAACCATTAGGGTGGCCCTTATTTTTGGACTTTTGAAATCTTCTGCTCTCACCCACTCAGTCAAATCCCCTTCATGAGAAATGGAAACAAGCCAAATTTAGCAGAGATTGGACTATGTTTTGGGTGTGCTCATCAAAGTTGAAATTCTATCTTAATGACCATAACAGCACATTATTAATTATACAAAACTATTAGTAAACTGTGTACAGGGCCGTCCTTTGGGTGGTGCAACTGGTGCGGTCGCACCGGGCCCCACGAATGAACCAACACTCTTAAAAATAAAGGTGCTTCACGATGCCATAGAAAAAACTTTTTTGTCTAAATGGTTCCATAAAGAACCTTTAACATCTGAAGAACCTTTCTGTTTCACAAAAGGTTTTTTTGTGGTGAAAGAAGGTTCTTCAGATTATAAAAAGGTAAGAAAGAGATGGTTCTTCAAAGAACCTTTGGCTGAATGGTTCTTTGTGGAATCAAAAATCTATGACATCGCTGTGAAGAACCTTTTAAGCACCTTTATTATGAAGGGGCCCCACTCCCTACTTTGCACCGAGCCTGTGTCAGCTAAAGACAGCCCTGACTGTGAATTAGGTTTAAAATGAGAACACAGAACAGTGTTGTTAGTCTTAACATGTTAAATTCTGTTGGTGAAGATAGCCTTAACACTTGGGTGTCCCAAGTTTGAGTCCCTGCTCACGGACCTTTCCTGATCCCGTCTCCCTCTCACTTTGCTTCCTGTCCACTCACTATCGAAATAAAGACAAATATATATATATCTTAGATAAAAAAAAAGAAAAAAAAAGTCCAGCTCTCTAACCATTAGGCCACGACAATCCCTCATCTGACATCAGAATAGTCAAACTTTTATGAGTGAACAAAACATTCGCTAATATTACAAGTCAGATCTTGAAGTACCTGTTAATAAAAAGATACATTCTTTGAGCATGCCCTAAATTACTAATTATCTAGATGGTATTTTGCATACGTACTTCTAGTGGAGAAACAAATGAGGGGGTGAGAGGTTAATATTTCCAATAACAAAAATACCCCCAATAAGGGCCACCCTAATAACCATGTGTCCTATTCTGTGTCCTAAACTCCTGAAACATTGGTGTCTCATATTTTAAAGCAGTCATTACAATTTGGAAAATAAATTAATCAAATCTGTGTGTGTGTGAAAGTATTACCCTTTGTAATCATTACCATTTTCATAAGTAACTGTAATTGAATTACATATTTTTTTCTCAGTAACTGTAACATATTAGTTACATTTATTTTGTAATTAAAATTACATAAATCCATTACATGCAACTAGTTACTCCCCAACACTGATAATGTAGAAGTAATAATTTTACTCTTCAATGCAAAATCAAATCTTAACCTGTAATTTTTCCTACAGAGAATCTAGTGTTATGAGCTCTTTACCACCATTTATTCTACCACTCAGTTTTGAAACTTAGAATCACATATCTCAACCGTGCCTCCTTTAAAATCATTGTGTGTCTTTGGAGTAATTATTTTGATACTTTTCAGCGCAATCCTTCATTATTTTCCTCCTTCATAAGCCTGGTACAGACCCAGCATAGCTTTTAATAGAGGCACAAGTCAGGTATATTACTCATGCACACACACTCAGTATAACCACATGAGGATATGAAAACAGTGTACAAGTATTACATAGTTTTATGATTTACTGCCATTCGCATCTTTTTTTGAGGATTATTATTTTAAAAAGTAATCAATAGCTATCAATAACCCTTACTCAAGTACTCTGTATAGAACAATAAGCAAAAATGCAAGTTTGTGGTAGTATTTTTTTTAATGCAAACTAGACAAAAAAAATATACATATGAAAAGTATTCATAGAGAAGCTTCTAGATAAGCTTTTGACATTGTAGCAGGGTGAGGTACTCGATAACAGACAGAAACCAATAAGAGTGATGCTACAACTGACGGATCATACAACTGGAGTATCTGTCTGTTGAATGTCTTGTCATAAACGCTTCCTTTTGAACAGTTCTAAAAACCTTTGAACCATCACAGCTGACAACACATCAGTGAACAAACAATACAAGAATGCAGCACTGTTTTGCATTTATAGTGATAAAAAAAAGGTCACATTGACAAGTCCAAATGGTAAATAGTAAAGTATTAAAGCTCTGGTGTTCCCAGGATCCAGATCATATGGACCCATCAGCAAAGCTGAAGTAGTTTAAAAATCAAGCAGAACTATTTCTCCCTGCATGACTTTAAGTATGAAGCAGCGTCAGTGTAAGATATGGAACGATTAAATACTTCTAACACAGCCTATAGTTTGGTCATAATGAACTCATCTCTCTGCCAGCATACCATCGTACTTGCTTAAGACAGAATTTGGCTACATCAAAAATATGAAAAATACAAGAACAGGATGCGGTCTAATCTATCAATATTTTAAGTTTTGATTAGGTTGCTAACTACCGGTCTAACAACAACAAAGGACATAATAATAGTGAGAATGACAAACTGTAGTGATGGATAAATTAAAAGCTATTTGGCTCTATTCCCGTAGCTAATGCATATTGTTTAATTATATCATAAATTCTGTTTATATATTTTTATGTTTCCAGACCCTCCCCGCATCCATCCATAACCTCTACAAAGATTGGCTCAATGATAATATTTATTTTCCCAAATTGTTTACAGTCCTCGTTTAGAAGGAGGCACAAGGTGATCAGGAAGATCAGTGGGTAACTCGTGACCTTCCAGTTTAACCTTGACGAGGTGGTTAGCTAGGGCAAACTCCTCGTCGTCCAGGTACCCATCCTTATCCACATCAGCAAGCTTCCAGATCTTTCCTAGAACATTGTTAGGCAGCTTGGATTTGACCATCTCCTTCTTGGCCATGGCACCAGAGACCTTCCCGTTGACAGGTGACAGAGTGTAGAAGATCTCGTCGTAAGTCGGCTTGTCTCTCGCCACTATCCACTCCAGCTCATCAATGCCTTCACTAGCACCCTCTCCATAGCCATGCCCGAAGGGTCCATTCATGGTGCCGTCAAAGGCACCACCATGGACAGCTTGACTGGGCATGGCAGCCTCCTCCTGCCGAACGAGGGTCATGAGTTTGGCGATATCATTGGCCAGCATATCCTCCACTGCTTCCAGCAGCTTGGGCTTCAGTGCCTGAAACTTAGTGAAGTCTTGACCAGCGAGGACTTCCTAATAATGAGGACAAAAAAGTATTTAATCCTTATAGGGTGTGTTGATATTTTTGAAACAAACTATTCTTAATAACTAAAATAAAACTAAAATCATTGCATAAAACAAGGCTAAATTGTTATAAAACAACTGCCTCTCTTAAAACTTTATACTTTATTATTGTATTGTACTTTGAAACTCCTAACAAAAATTATATATTAACACCATTTTCTAGGAAAGAGGGGACTATTTCCATACCTGCATTTTACTGAGTTTAGGGAAATCACCAGGAGAGATCTGATGTTCTTTTTCAATCCTTGCATAAATGTCACCCAGGCTAGCAATGAGCTCCTTTTTCTTATTCTCTTTCCCAAAAACATTTGGCATTTCTTTCTTCAAAGCACTGATGATGTAGGCATGAACCTAGAGTTAGAGAAAACGGTTTTGTCATAACATATAATATTTAAAATAAATCAGTGTCATATGGATATATTAACTATTTGTCAATCTGTAAAATTGGAAAATCTTGAAAAATAATATCATCAAGATATTATGCAGCAAAAACAGTGATAACATTCATAAAAATAAGAAATGTTTCTTGAGCACCAAATCAGCATATTAGAATGATTTCTGAAGGATGAAGTGACACTGAAGACTGGAGTAATGGCTGCTGAAAATTCAGCTGTCATCACAGGAATAAATTACATTTAAAATATATATATATATATAAAAAACAAATCCATATAAATCTATAATTAATCAAATTAAATAAATAAAGGAAGAGGATGAGCAGGAAGAAGAGTCTTAGATTGTGTCTGGGGTGACAATTAAGTGATCACAAAAGGTTTTATAAAGTGATCACATGAGGGCAGCATACACCAGATTACTAATCTTATCAAAAATCTTAAAAAGTACTTTCAATTTTAAGTATGTGTCCAGACAACACCCCCTACATTACTGTAAAACTAACTAACTATAAAAGGTTTCATTTCTTACTTTGGCTAGACGGGCCCGTTTGATAAGGTCATTAAGCTTGCGCAATGCTGCATTTCGTGGAAGTCCCTGGATGTCACGGAAAAGGTCTTGTTCCTCTGCCTCAAACAGTTTCCTGTTATCTGCAATCAGGAGAGGCTGAGCCCAGAAAGAGCCAATGTAGACTCGGATGACCTCTGGGGTGTTGACGATTTTACCGAGCGACCACATGAGGGCACCATACACCCGCATGAGCTGCTGGGTGCCGATCTGATCGGCTTTGTTGAGCACCACCCGCATCTTGTCCTCATGATTTTTCAGAGCTCGGATCACCTCTGAGAACTCATCTGAGATGTCCAACTTGTGTGCATCAAAGAGAAGAATAATGCGGTCCACACGTTCAGCAAACCATTCGAGCACTGCAGCAAAGTCATAACCTGCAACAGAGAGAAGACTTTTTTTCACATTAATGAGCATTTAATTCACTTCACACAAATTAATTTAGTTAATTTACAGCAAAAGGAACTTGCTTGCACATGTGAGCCTCTCTGATAAACCACAAGCCAACACTTCTCTTTATAGCCAGATAAAGAGCAGTACAACAGTCAACAGATGTGTAACCCCAGAACTTCCTGATCTGGCCCACATCACTCCACAAAACCAACTAGACAAACAAGCACAAATCCACAAACAGGCAAACTCACACAATACAAAATAAAAAGTGGTTTTCCTGTCCAAGGAAACCCTTCACGTAAAAGAACCCATCTCCTTCTCATCAGTCCTCTTGCATGACAACACTATTGGCTCATGAGGGTGGAGTACAGCTGGCCTTTCACATGAGGGGAAAAAAAAAGATGGAGGCGTCTAGTTCACTAAAGCCGAACTGACATCACATCCACTCACGCTGACAAACAGGAAAGAGAATAAATTGTCCCGCAGACACTCCTTCCTCTCCCATGGTTGGTTATTTTCTTGCATAATGGTTTAAAGGATCACAGGGAACAATGGAAATCCAAGTCAAATGTTTTGACAGTAGTCAAGGAGATGACGATATGTCAAAAATTATTTTAAGATGCTGGGATATGAAACGAATGGAAAAAGTATGTGTACGCCACAAAAAATGCTAGAGATATTCTCTTGGGTATTTTGACATCTTCAAGAAGCAAATCGCACAAGATGCATGCACATTTTACAACAAGGGCCAGCATAAATATTACTAGACTCCACAAATTCGGGTCACTTGCCAAAAAGCTGCTTATGAGATCTTGAGGGTAAATGTTTAATCTTCAGAGATTTGCCTATATGCAATAATACACATGCTAAAGCCAGGATTTCCAGCCCAACTCTCTTGCTTACTGAGACAGAAGTTACCAATTTATGTTTGGATTGTGTAGAGAGTGTGTGGAAGACAGGAAAGACTGCGTCCCAGCCCACAACAGTTGTGTCAACGACAGCAGGATGTGAAATCTGGATCTGAATCCAACATGGGCGTGATCGTACTGATTCAGTGCTGTCCTTTAGCCACTGTTATCACCACAACACTGATGGCAATACTGATGAAGCAGGTCTATTGAATTTAGTGCTGTCAAACGATTAAATCGCATCCAAAATAAAAGTTTGTTTACATAATATGTGTGTGTACCGTGTATATTTATTATGTATATACAAATACACACACATGCATGTAGACTATATTGCCAAAAGTATTGGGTCGCCCCCATCTAATGAACAGGTTTGACTACTTTATTCATTTCTATGAGTACAAATCTTAATGTTAAAGCATATAATGATATTCTAGGAAATTGTGTGCTTCTAATATTATAGCAACAGTTTGGACAGGACCCTTTTCTATTCTAACATGACAATGCCTGTGTATAAGGTAAGGTTACAGACAGAAGTATTGGGACACCCCCTTCTTTAGAACAGAAAAATGTACTTCCAAATCTGTGGCAACAACGATGGGAACATAATTCATGTATTTAAAAATTGTATTTCCATCTGTTGCAACAGTTTTGGAAGTGTCTAAAATGACTGAACCCATATGTACAAGTCATTGGTGTTTGGTGATGAGTTTTTGGCTCAAGGTCTGCATTTACAGTCACACCAGAGGTGTTAAACTGGGATTAGGACTTGGTTTTATGCAGACCAGTCAAGTTCTTCCACACTGACTGAATCAATTTTCTTTTTGAACCTTGTCTTATACACAGAGGCATTGTCATGTTAGAATAGAAAAGGGTCCTGTTCAAACTGTTGCTATAATATTAGAAGCACACAATTTCTTAGAATATCATTATATGCTTTAACATTAAGATTTGTACTCATAGAAATTATTAAAGTAGTCAAACCTGTTCATTAGAAGGGGGCGACCCAATACTATTGGCAATATAGTGTATATATTTTAAGAAATTTTTTATGTTTATATATTAAATATATTTATATAATAAATGTATAAACATGTAAATATTTTCAAAATATATACTGTATGTGTGTGTATTTATATATACATAAATATACACTGTACAAACACATTATGTAAACAAAAAAACTTTTGGAACTTGTTATTTTGGATGCGATTAATCATTTGACAGCACTAATTGAATTATAATACATGATGCTATAATCCATAATATAAAATTGAATCTCCCTTCAAATCATTTAACACACAAAAAAACTGAAATGTAATGTAACAAAATGTAAGAAAAGAAAAAAAAAAAAAAATACACTGCACTCATAAGACCTGAACTTATTTGGTTTATCTACCTAAAATGCATTTTTCTTTTTCCCAGCAATTATGAATTTACTGTGGGTATATAAACAACAAAAGAAGGCTTATTAAAGGCTTTTTGTGCATATAAATCAGCATTCGTTCTCAAAAGGATCCATTTTCTCTGGGAGTTTCTTTTTGTCCGAGTGTAAAGTTGTCTTAACTACACTTAGAGCAGACACTAATAAGCTGACTGTATGTATGTATAGATATATATATATATATATACACACACACATATACACACACCAATATGGCTGGTAAAGACTGTGATAATGGAGGTAGCTCATATGACATGTATTTTACTCTATTTTTCCCCAAATGATATGGCTTTTCCAGTTCTTTGCTTGCTTTCCTTCTAATACTTTCCAAAAAAACATATCCTTGTGTAAACTATGGGATATCCTTGTTTACATAAGCATGCCATAGTAATGTTTGTTCCTGCACTAAAATCTGTGCAAGTGGGCACACAAATGCTGCAATTAATAATAGAAAATTAATATCACAACATTGCTAATATCAAGACAATTTTATCAATAATTTCCCTTTTGCTGATGCAGTTACGGTTAAACAAAAAAAGTTTGCATCATTCATTTATTAAATTCATGAACAAACAAACTAAAACAAATGAATGAACAAACAACAAAGGCACAGATGAATGAATGAAGACAGACTAAATGACTGACTGTCCATGTTCAGATAAGTAAATATAACTGTTTGGAAACAGAAAACAAGCGGTCTACAAAGATGCCGGTTGTGTGCATATTATGTACAGTAAAATTAATACAACGTTGGGACTTTAAAGTCTACAACTAAACACAATTTTCAGATCTAAATTGACCCACAACACAACAACCCATAAATAGTATTAACTTAGGATCGGATGAATCGGCAATACATTCATGCTGGTCTGGAGGTTGGACCAAATGTCCGTAAAAAAAAAAAAAAAAAAAAAAGACTTTGACTCAGTATGGAGAGCTGTCATTTAGAACAAAGGCTAATCTTTAGTATTACCTCCACCCTGCTAAAATCAAATCCAGACATTGACCCACAATCTCTCACATTACACAAACACATTTTGAGATATTGAAGCATGCATAGATGTAATTTAACAAGGTTTCAATAAAGGTTAACGGTGGAATCTGTACCTCAAGACCCTAGAAACAACTTATCTAATGGTAATGCCAATAAATAACTGAGAAGGTTTAGTGTTTAGTAATGGGAGTCCCTGCCCTGCAGCAGCTCTGCAAAAATGTTTGCTCATAACATATACTGATAAAAAAAAATTGTATATCCTGAATGCACTGTAAGTCGCTTTGGATAAAAGTGTCTGCTAAATGCATAAATGTAAATGTATATATTCATTAATAAGCAGCAGCTGTTTCTAAAACAGATGTTAATGTTGTTTAGCTGACATCGGCTGTATAGCTGATTCACACCAGATTAATTGCTACAAACTGAAATGTCCTTACAGCTTTGACATGGAAATTTCTTGCAGTTTCATCTTAACATTAAATATGAATAACAATAAGAATAAGAATAAAACACTTAAATACTCCTCAAAAGTCTCTTTGTAATACACGTCATACATTTGACAGTACAGACTCCAGACGTAGGACCACTGCACTGGTGGTGCTATAATTTCAGTTAACTATTAACCCAACAACTGTCTTCATGATAACTGATCTTACGTTTTTTTCCTCAATCCTGATCCAGCATCAGCATAGATATGACCTGTATTTGATAAAAGTCTTTAAACCTACTGATCTCCTTTTTTCCACCTTTGAAAACTAAATTAAACATACTTTTCATAGTAATATACCAGCAACATGAATGTGACTAATATGGGAGGGGGACTGGAAAAGCTGCTTGGAAGGAAATGATCCATTTCCAGTACCAGCCCATTTAAATGTGGCACCTCCACAAATTTCTGGAAAGCACAGGGAGAGGAAGAATGTATAAAACTGAAATCTGCTAATGATCTCTGTAAACAATAGCACATTCTCAAGAAATCTATCACACTGAAATTAAGTAAAAAGAAAGATCACTTAGGGATTCTTCATAAAAAGAAGCATTGCTTTACACAGAAGATTACAGCAAGTAATTGTGACAAAATAATGCATGCCCTGAAAACTGCACAGCCACCTAATCTAGCCTACTGGCACAAGAGGTTAATCACTCTCAACAGATGTGATTTCAGATAAATAATAAAAAAAGATATCACTGTAATAATTAACCTAAGTCTATATAGTAAAGCATTATGGGATGCTATCAGTGAGGAAATTCAACAACCAGCCAAGGCTACTCAGCCATGAAGAATTAATGCAGGCACTGTTTACAGTAAACATGAGAGGTACCAGAATAGAGCCCTGTGGAACACCACCCAGTTTAAGACATGGACAGACACAGTGCAACATTGTGCACACAAAGGAATCATGGAATTTGTGAATGTTAACCAAAAAAAAAAAAACTAAAGCTAAAAGTTCACATGTTGACTGTTATAACTGTTAAGTTATAGGAATAAGAAGGCTATCAACTATGTTTTTTTTTTTTTTGCTTTCAATCAAATTAAACTGATAAAAAGGAAAATAAGTGTACAGTAATTGATACTTAATATCAAAACCATCTCTAGTCTAGATAAAACGAGATCTGAAAAATATTGGGGAGGAAAAAAACAAATACATAAGTGGTTTGGAAATAGCCCAGTATGAAGCAACCTGACTTAAAGTAGGCCTACTTATTATGAACATTCATTTTGAAGTGTCTTGTCGTTAACTGCTTGTAAGGCCTAACTGAAGTCAGAGGGAAGGAGAATGGATGTAAAGTCAGCAGACTGTAGAAGATTATTAACTGACCTCACAAGGTTTATGAATAAGCAGGACATTTTTGAGGGACAATGGCCGAACCTGTAAGATTGCAGGTTAAAAACATGACATTATTAAAACTATTATAAAGTATGTGTGTGTGTGTGTGTGTGTGTGTGTGTGTGTGTGTGTGTGTGCGCGCGTGTATTAGGGGGGGTACGGTTCAACTTTTTCACGGTTCGGTTTGTATCACGGTTTTGGTATGGTTCGGTATGTTTAGGGAAAAACTATACGGTCAAATAAAAATAGAAAATAAGAATAATCTATCTAACTACAAGCAACAGCACAGTAAAGATGCAAATAAAATAATCAGTGATTTTCAGGGTTTTTTTTTTTAGGTAGGTCTATAGCATTCGTTTTTAGGTACAGAAATTGAATAAAGTAATCAAATGTAAAACAGCATTGCATATTTGACTGTATAAATTAAAGATTAATCTTTATTAAAGTTACAAAAGCGATTCAATCAAGAGTAGTGAGTGATTTCTTTGTTATTGCTGTTTGATTAATATTAAGAAAGTGCTGTCACTTTAAGAGAAAGCACTGATCCAGTACACTGATACTGTACGTTCAGCCGGCTATGTCTGCTATAGGATACTTACCAAGACGGGCATTCTGACAGAATTTTTGTGTGAATTTGTCCATTCAAACAATACTTCAGAGAGGGCTTCATATTTGCGCGCTTCTGATGAGCGCGCGCACAAAACTTCTCACTGAGTGCGTGAGCTCGCGTCCTCTGGCTCTTAAATGTTTAAACTGGCAAAGCTTACATGAGTTTATTTTAAACACGGATATCAACGTGTGCTGTTCAGGTCTCACCTGTGCGCGCGCACTATCAGCACCCGGGTGATGACGGAATAAATGACAGCTCATAATCCAGCATACGTTCACATCGCATTGAACAAGAGAGAATGGTTTGTCCACTTTTTTTTTCATTTCATCGCCGTTATTGTAATGTAACGTTACTGGGAAGCCAGAATGCGCATCCATTAAAAGAAACATACATTAGCCGAACCCTGTTTGTTTTACATGTTATTTATAACAAACCATATTACACATGCGTTGTCAGATTTAAGTTGATCCGCGGTCCTAGCGCGTGCCGAACCGTGTGTGGTGGAGAACCGTTCGGTTCGGGTTTTTTCCGTGAACCGTGCCACCCCTAGCGTGTATGTATGTGTATGCAGGGGCGCCGTAAGGGGGGGGAAAGTTAGGACGATTCTAAGGGCCCGACGATGGGAGGGGAACGCTAGAGCCCTGCATTTCAGCCCGGCCCCGACCGGGCTTCGATCGGGCCAATTTTCACGTCATAGTTCAGACGGGACGGGCCTCGGGCCTGTTTTAGGCTTCTCCTTATGTTTATATTTTAGACATCCATCAATTAGTGATGAAAAAAATTGCCGTGCTGGTGGAAACAACACGAGACCGTGCTGCCGCGACTGCCAAGAGCGTCTCGAGGGTGTTTAGAGTCCAGCAGCAGCAGAGAGCCGTCAGCGCAGCTGAAGAGTTCTGCGTTCAAATACACGCAATAAAGCTTGCCGTAAAGCCCCAGCAAAAGTAATTACCATGAATGTGTCAGGGGGAAATAGTAAGGAGATATTTGAATTATTTACTAATAAACTAGTGTTTTCTGTGTCAGTGTCGCAAAGATGAGGAATCAGATAAAGATCCTGACTCGCCATCTCCTCATTAGACGCGCCTTTAGAGAGAAGTGCATCTTCACGGATTATAATGAAAGAGTTTTTGTTTTCGATTTGATTTATTTCGTTAAGTAGTAATTTAAAGCTTTCTATAGATATATTTATCATGTCTGTGAGTCATGTATTCGGTGACTTTCGGTTCATTTTTTGTGAAGTGCTCCTGTTCAAGACGAGACGGCACATCATTGTTTTCTTTATTTTATAAAATTATTTTATATATTCAGGGCTCTAGACTGCGACCAAAATGCGACCATTTTTTGAGAGTGTGCGAGTAAAAATTTGACGTGGTCGCACTTGTGCTAGTGCATGATCTGCGCTGCTCCAAAGCGCGCGCAGATCAGGAGAAAGATTTCACTGATCAGGTGCAAGCGCTTCAGTAGAGCCTGGTTTCACACCGCACGCAGAGCAGAGGCAGCGCAGAAGCGGCGCGTATGCAGAGCAAGAGCAGAGCGCGCCCATTGTGCTTTCACTCGCCGCGTCAGCAGGAGCGCGAAGGTGCGCGCAGCGGAGGATTTGGTTTTCAAACTAAAGTAAAAGACCGCTTCTTAAACCAGAGAAGGTGAACATGTTGGTATTCTTGTAGAGAAAACATGCAAGTCCTGTCAGCCACAGCCAGTTTAGTTTTACTTTTTGTTTTCGTTTTGAAAAGCTTGTTATCTTTACCTCACGTTACGCTATGGAGGCTTTCCTTATTTTTTTAATATTATTATTATTTGATTCCTCAGTGTTTGCTAAACATTCTGTTATGTATTAGTCGGTATATAATACAGCATGTGATGTGTCCTATGCCATACCTCGTCTTATTCGTTTTTGTTAATAAATGTTATGCTAGTTTGTCATTGTAACCTACTGTTTTATTGTTGTGCTTTTTAATTAAGAATAACAATGGATCCATCTTTTGTTTTAGTCTTAAAATGTGAAAGGTGTATAGATATAAGCAAAACAGACAATTATCTTTTCTTGTAAAGCGTGACACCAAGATCCTGAAAGTGAAAGCAAAAAAAGGAATCCCTGTCACAATTTAAATCACAAATAATACTGATGAAAAAGAACGGGTTGAATGTTGAACACTTTCGTTACCATATAACTATAAACTATGATAAAAGTTCATCAGCATGCATTGATTAATCAAATGTTGTATCAAAAAAAAAAAAAAAACGACGCTGGTCGCTTGGTCGTTACTTTAAGAAAAAACGTATTTAACTAACAAAAAAAATGCTCCAAACGTTTTTCTAAATTAACTTTATAAAAAACCAAAACTAAATATTATCACTTTGCCATTACACACAAAACTGAACAATTTTAATAGCTGAAACAGTATAATCTGATTTGGGGAAAAAAAGACGGGCTCGGGAACGCAATCGCGATTTCTACCGAGGAGTATATCCTTCGATACCATCCCCCCCCCGGAAGGCAGGAGGGCCCGAGTGAATATGCTGTCCAGGGGGCCCAGAATCCGTAGCGGCGCCCCTGCGTGTATGTATATAATATTATTATAAAGTATAGCAATTTTATTTTACAGTTTGTGACTGAAGCAGTCCTCTGTGATTCACTGATCTGTTCTAAAGAGCAGGAGTTCAGAACCACAATATGGAGACCACATTGCAGTGAAGAATGAAGTGGGAGGAGATAATATAAGAAAGAAACTACAAAAATGTAGAAAATCAAATACAGAGAGAGAGAAGGAATAAATTAAAATAGCAAGCATGCTCATCCACTTCCAAAGAACAGCATAACTGTGGCTAGATTACCAAATAGCTGTCATTCCTAGCAGAATATCCATGTTTTTCAGATCAGTTACATAACCGATCATCCCATCATCCTCAGACAGGCCCAGATTTCCTTCTAAACTTATTGCTGTTGTATTATTTACACATGCCATCCAACTGACCCCTGGCTATATGCCAAGCTACGATCCATGACCCAGTGATGACAAGCACTTTCCCTGTGTGAATGATTGTATGCGTGTGTTTCTTGCCAATTAAATGCTTTTTCTTCCTATGTACTTGATATGAGAGTCAAATACTCACATTTTCCATGTTTAGATAATGACACTAGCAGGGCTTTCCGTACATTTCCCTCCGACAGCATTCAATTACTGTAACATTGGTAAAGAGGAAGCTTTGAACACAATAGAGCCGGAATCTTTAAATAAACGCATCTTGTGAAGAAACATACTTTCCATATGTACCACAAGCTTTGAGAATAGCTTTTATGGCTGAAAAAAAGCTATTGTTATAATGGGAAATAACCCAAACAACTGAAAAGTATGCTTTCAATTATGATGAAACGCACATGGAATGAATACATGAACAGCATCAAGTTATGCATGTCTAGTTCTTGTTTGAACATTTCTATAGTTCGGTCGTACTTTCATAAATTATTTAACATTTTAACTGGCCTGTTAACTATTTAGTAGAGCACATTTTGACAAAAATATTCTGAAACAATTTTTTTGTACTAAAATTGATCGCATCTCAATTGACCATTCGCAAAGAGCTTGATTGACAGGCGATCTGACCAATCAGAACGCAGATATTATGTGCTGCCGCTGCCATCCGCCATCTTGCCCGACAGCTACGCCATGTCTCCATAGAAATCCATGTTAAAATGGGGTAAAAAAGATTGACTGAATTGGAACTTTTTAAATATAACTAAATATAAAAATGTGCGGAGGGTTAAGCTGTGCTTTTGTTGGCTGCCATAGTAAAGGCAATAAGCTAAGGTATTCCTTTAAAGTACATGTTTTGCATATCAGAAAACCTGTCATGTCCGGCGCTGTATGCATGGCTTGCTGTGAACTTCAGAACTACATTAGTGCTATAACAAATCCTGTGAACTTCGCCCCAATCGGAAGCTTTATATGCACATGTGGGCTCAACTGTTTTCAATGCAGCTAACATTGCGTCGCTTCATGTCATCTTCCCACTCATTAAACTATGACAGGTCCTTTACTGCAAAAAGACGGCCACTGCGACACTCTAAAGCAGGGGTGTCAAACTCAGTTCCTGGAAGGCCGCAGGCCTGCTGAGTTTAGTTCCAAACTCTCTCCAACACACAAACCATGTAGTTTTCAAATGAGCCCGTAGGACTTGATTAGCTGGATCAGGTGTGTTTAATTAGGGTTGGAGCTAAACTCTGCAAGGCTGTGGCCCTCCAGGAATTGAGTTTGACACCCCTGCTCTAAGGTGATGAAACTATGGCGCCATGTGCTTTTTTTAATACAATTTTCATAGGTTTCATGTTATATTGTCGCGTGTCAGCTCGTAAAATATGTAAATGCACATGCCCAGCTGTATCCCTTCTAGCCTTAACCACAACTTCGGTGGACTTAAACTTGAAAAATGGTGTGCTCCACGGTTGACAAAATACTTTATGATGTTTATTTATGTTCATTTCGTGCTTTACGTAAACATGAAAAGACGATCGGTTCACGTGTTTGAACTGAGGCAATACAGTGATCTGTCACGACACATTGAAGAGCCACAAAACGGTATTTATTGTTTGAATTTCTTTAAAAATTACAAAATTTAAAAGCGGAGAGTCCTGAGACCAGAAGTAACCTGCTATGTATTGTCTGTCTGCACGTTGTCAGTTTCCTCTTTGCTCTGCGATGTATTTTTCACTGCGTGAGAACATGATGTGTAGTGTGTGAGAGCAGCATTGTTTGTCGGGGATGGCAACAGTAACTAAGGAGGGCGGGTCTTTGCGAACGGTCAATTCTAGTGCTTTAAATAAAATAAAAAAATAATTCACTTCAGAATGCAAGTGCAAGATTGAAATGACTCATAACTAAATTTTCAAGTAAAAGCATGTTTTGTGTTTCAGAGAGTAGGCAGAACAGATCAAATCACCTGAATTCCTTCAGCCACCACGCCTTAAACCATCACCATCATCACTATCACTATCAATCTTTATGACTTTCATTCTGCCTCAGAGTGAGGAAGAGGGCAAAGGGCAGCAAAAAGAGAGTATCCCTGTCCACTGATGTTACCTCTCTTGCTCATTTAATCAAAGCATAGTGTCAAAGCCATCATGACTCTTACACAGAGTATGAAAAATCACTGGGGTAAGTTCAGTGTGCAGCACATGGGATGCATCTCACATACTATGATCTCACACGGCCATGTATCAGCCTGGAAATACTTTTGCCATACACTAATGAGGTTTTTACACCCGTCCATGGCACGATCAATCTCTGGGGGGAAGAGTTGCTTATCAGAGGCCATAGGGTGCGGTCCATTTGAAAGCAAACCTAAATAATCAACATATGAGATAAAGCTGTACAGTATGGAATGCAAGAGTGCTCTAGAACACCTGGTTAGCGTCATATACGCATGTCTGCACTTCCTCATGGGGTTCACAGGCAATTCTCCTATATGTGGGCTGTTGACGTGACATGGCATTTTCACTGTCCCACAAGATAAAAATGAATAATTAATATTGTTGTTCTTTAAAATGCGGTAAATTGTTAAACATTTATTTGTCCTACATGGACCCGTTGTTATAAAAGCTACAGTGTTATTCGATTTTTTTAATTTTTGAGCCAAATCTCAAAATTGCCCTATGTGACGGTCTCAAGCATGGTTCAATAAATTACAACTTTTATAAATGAAAAAAGAAAAACATAAAAAGGTTAATAAATACCTCCGGCATAATTGTACAAGTGTCTATTTTAGTAAATGGCAATAATTTTTTTCATCCATATATTTCTGAAAGCGTACTAGGAACTTGATACATTTTGTCTCATACCATGTCCTCTGGTGTGACACCATATCCTGATTTTAAATCGTCCAATTCCAGAGAAAACTTTAATTAGTTGAAGGACCCCATTCATGGTTGCGTTACTGAAGCCCCTGTGAAGCACATGACATGTGCACATGGTCTATCTTTGTCTCAGAATAGCAAGGTCATTAATTGACAGAAAAGGCTGAAACATCCTATGGTGTGACAGAAAAACGCCTGTACTGTCACACCACAGGACAAAGATGTCACACCAGAGGACAAGGTCTCTTTAAAAAGCATTTTAAATAATTAAATAAGATTTATTTAACTCCTTTTTATTTATTTATTTTTATCATTTTCAGTGTTCTTAAATGCAATAATTACATTAATTAAACAATTTTCTGATGTTTTTACAGAAAACTTGTACTGTTATAAAGTGTCATGAAAATAAGTATAAAATGTGATACTAAAAAGAATCAAAATGATGCCTTAAAAAGAGTAGCCATATAGTTTAAAAAAAATCCATTCACATCTTAATGAATATAGTTTGAATATCAATCATATTTAGCTGTGCTGCACATGCAGCAGGGGGGCTAGAAGAGTTTCAGTAACATACTGATTGACTAGGAGACTGAATTTTGTTGATGAAAATTATTTTTTTGTTTCGTTTAAAAACATGTTGATATTATTTGTATCAATTTTGACATGTTCAGAATTAAATAGAAATACTTTAATACCTACCATTTCTGTCCTTTAGTGTGACGTAATGTCCTATGGTGTGACACATAAGAGAACCACAGATTTGTTTTTATCGCAAAATATCTTTAAAAAAAACAGTTGAGTATTGCAAAAGGGTAGATACAAATATCACTCAACTTAAAATGGTTTAATTTTCAGCAGTTTTGAATGGATTACAGCAAAGTTTGTCTTGTCAAAGTTTGTCTTGAAATTGTCCAACAAGTCATGGTGTAAAAAATTATGTTAATTATAACTTCATATTAAATAAATAGCACTATATGAAAATAAGTGTCTAACAAAGAAGATAAATCTCTCTCGTGCTATTTATGTATTATTAAGAGTTTTTTTTCTTAATTTTTGCTATGTCACACCATAGGACAAATTTATGGTACAGTTCAGTAAAAATGTTAAAAAAAAAAAACAGGAAAGAATTGACGAAGTTATTGACCCTTTATATTTTCTCAAAGATTTATTAATTCATTTAGTCATTTAGCAGACGCTTTTGTCCAAAGCGACTTACAAACGAGGACAATAGAAGCAATTAAAACAAAAGAGCAACAACATGAAAGTGCTATAACAAGTCTGGTTAGCCTAACACAGAACATGTAGAAAGTTTATTTATTTTATTTTTTTATAAAGAAAACAAGTAGATAGAATATAGTAAAAAGAAATCTAGTGTTTTTTATATATGGTCCATAAAGGTGAAAATTTTCAGTAGGCCTATCTTTAAGGTTTGTTTACATACAGAAATTTAAATACATACATAAACCCATCCTGAATTGTTTGTTTTCATAGTTTGTACACTCGACTAGACAGCTTTGTTACTTATTTTCAGTCAGTTTTATCGTCATAACTTACAAGTTCTTGTCTTCTTTCCACCAAAATTCACTTTGCCAAAGCAAATAGGCACTGAAGACGTGTCATTATAGTAGTTATGGAAGATAAATTTACAGATATGTACTACACCAAACTAGTCAGATGTTAGACTAAAAAGCTATTTAGATAAGCTACAACGTATAAAACGCACAACAGCGGTTCTTCTGCTTCTGATTGGACGAGCACCTGAGACGCAGTGCACCGTTGCTATGTTGCGTAAAATCCCACTTTTAGCTAAAATCCGTTTTTCAACGGCTCTGGCGAAAACTATGTATATTATTATAACTTTTATTATTAATAAATGATACTATTTATTGAACTTTTTCATCATAAAAATGGTGCCTAAGAACACCCGTTAGCTGTAAAAACAGTTGAGTAAGCAAGTAGCTAAGATAAGCGAGTAGCTCGTCGTTTATTAAACAATTAACCTATAATTTTACATCGTATGATCTCAGTTTACATCAGTCAAAGGTTATCAATCATACAATGTCGTTATGTCCGGTTCAAAGTGATAAGATTTGGAAACATTCCATTTGGTATTTATTGTTAGTCAGGAGTTCACAGTTCATTTACTATGTAAAATCATATGATAATAACTGAAGTGTCTTGTAAATTCTGCAGACTAACCTTTCACACGTATTACACACATCTATCAGCTGTTGCGGATTTGAATGATGAGCAGGTACTCAACAAATTTCAAAAGGTTGGCTAATCATTGCGAATTTCACACCCCAAAATCATTAAATGTCAAACGTTGCCATTTTCTCAAGTTAAAGATCAGACTTCACACTACATAAATATATGCATTTATTTTTCAAAAAAGGTATTTTACAAAAAAAGCATTTTTTTACTGCCTATTTGTCAACTACCCATGTATCCCTTCACCAGATCACTCCCTTATACAAATAAAGTGTGTTGGTACCACCTTACAGTGATGCATACCATGGTATTGAATGATTATCATCTTGAACATGGTATGTACTATGTATATGGTACACGAACATAATCAAAGAATATCACTGTATGCGTCCAAAAACATGAAACTACCATTGTTTCACATCTAAAAAAACATGCAAAAAGTTAATAATCTTCTAAACAATTATTAAATTATTTTAAAAGGCTTTAAGATGCTACATGTTACTGTGGTTTCATTTCAATAAATTAATGACCATGTCCACAAAATATGGCATTACTAAGATAAATCTTGTGCAGACAGCAGAAAAGCCACTCCAAGAAAGAGAACAAACAAAGTGTGCCGATGTACATCTACTCTCTCATATACACAGACTCTAACACATAACTGAATCTTTGAACAGGGAAGCATTCACACAGTCATCTTTACCGCACCCTCTCTGTTCTGTCTGTTTCCTGGCCTGAGCTGTCCCCCCTCTTTGTCAGACTGTTATCTGTAGATGCCATTCACCCTCTGATCACATTTACATGGTCTTCAGGGAAAGGCAAGCAGAGGCCCGGCACGCACACATGCGCCATGGCAGATTGACAAGCACAGGAAAAGTCCTCAGCATGACACCGGTTACCTCCATACACAATGCTCTCTTAGAGTTTTCTTGAATAAACAACATACCGACATGCTCCATTGTAATTTCTGGGCCTGTAACAGGTCCAGACTAGTCAAGTAGTATACTTCTAGGGAAGCTAAAAAAACAAACCCTGAACCTTAAACTCCTGCAATGCTCGATTAACCATTAAATACACTGCCTAAAGGATTAACTGACCGTTTTGGACATTTTTGCATCATTTTTGTTTTCAGTGAAGGCTTAGATGATCATTCTGGCCAAATCATAGTATATGATGGGAATGGACAGTCCACATTGTTACTATAGAGAATGAGAATGTGACGTAACGCCGCGTTGAGTTCTGGGAAACTGCTTTGTTTATCCGCCATACTTGCAGGATAGCGCTGCCTTTCCGCTATTGAGTTTAGGGCAGTATTTGATTTTTTTGTCGTGATTGTGAAAAATGTCACCATTGTATGTCATTCATGCTGCATCGAGAATTGCAATAGTAACTCAGATCATCGTTCTGAGAGAAAACTGGATAATGCAGTATGTTTTTTCGCCTTTTTTCTATGTGTTAAAACACCAAAGGAAGCAGGTCACGGAGAAGATGCCGAATAGTAAATCTGTTAATGTCACTGATTAAACCCACTGCCTCTCACTCAATAAAAGAATCACATTTCTGTGTGTTTTTGAAAGATTTGATTTTGTTGGTTTAATAATTAACGTTACCTTCTTTGGGAGTATGGCTTGTGAATTAGTTGAACTTGAACAGGGGACTTTCTAAAATGCTTAAAGTGGCTTAATGTACCAAGACAGTGATAAAGACAAACCTGTAAAGCATATACTATGTACAGATACGTATATAAGCTCAAAATGTAAACGCAACGCGTTTATTTACGTTAAGCATTTTCCTCTCATAAGAACACGCTTAATGCACCGATACAGTGATAATAAAAGATCACATTCTGTACACACCCACCTTACTAATAAATCATAATATGTGCAGAAAAACAGATGAGCCCAAAATATGTACATTAAAAATCACTGTCTTAATCCATAAGCGCTTTCTACATTACGGTTTTCTAAAGGGAGGAAAACGTTTAACGCTTAAACATGTCGCATTAAAATTCTGGCTCACCTGCATGTCTTTTAGCATCACTGTCTTAGTACATTAAACCAGCATTTTAAAATGCTACAAAACTGTTCACTAGCTCCTAGGGATTTGATTTTGCTTGTCATTTGTTGAAATAAATATAAAACTCACTGAATGTGACCCACAATCTCCGATTCTCCTTCGTGGCCATGGAAAAATAAATATTTATAATGACAACAATTATACTTTGTCATTTATAAGTTTCCAACAAAGAAATGGATCGACTTCTGTCAGCTTTTTGAACACACTTTTATTTGGATAATTTACCATATGACGGCTGAAGCAGTAGCGAGCGTCCAGCGGATGACAGTTTTCACGGTAATCAGATCAACAATGTAAATTGAAATTCTACAAAACCTAAGAGAAAAAAAATCTAATTATCATGCAATGCGATAAATTAGCTTCTCTTCTCTGCAAACGATACAATGAAGAATGAATGATTGTTTAACTTAAAGGCAAAACAAAACAAAAGATAAGCAGTTATCCGTATAGAGAATGAGAAGTAACCATAGGAACGGATAGGGTATCCTGCTAATATGGCGGCACCTTCCCGAAATGCATTCTCCTCATTCTCTATAGATTAATTAGGTTTTAAACTTCTCTTCCTTCCTACCGGAAAAAAATGGCTATGGAAGGAGCATGGGTTTGTTTTGCTCTAATGTAAACAGGAGAACTAAAAATACTTCCCCTCTTAAGACTCCCATATTGCAAACGCTAACTGAATTAACCTCCTTTCCTTTGCCTAGAACAAGTGCTACACACTCACAGCTGTCTATGTAAATGAAGCTTGTATTAATAGTTGTGGTAACTCCGGGAAGAAAAGTCAGGGGATGGTAAAAGAAGTGAAGATGATAATTATAGAAAGTATTTAAAAAAAAAAAAAAAAAAAAAACACTGACCTCTGCTGATCCGCTGTTTCTCTCCGGACAGGATTCCAGGAGTGTCTATGATACTGATGCTGTCCAACACTGGATTTGGCATCTGAGCACATATAAACCTGTGAAAAGAGGATCACACCTTGAAAATGGACAAACATTTGAAACAGGGCCTAGTGATCTTGCAGTAATGTTTTTAGTGGAACATGATTGATTGGAAGGAACTCCCTTCTCACTAGCCAAATCTTATCATTCCAGCTCTTACCTCAGCTTTTCCATTACCAAAAGCTTGCAGCTTATCTTTCCATGCGTTCCTTATTTACATGCCAACCAGTATGTTATCATTTTCATGTCTTTAAAATACCTGCATATTTTAGTCATGCAAAAATAATCCTCAGCCCCCCTATCCCTTGTGTATTTTACTTACTCCCTCCCTTTAATTTTTCCAGAAAGTGAGCCATCACTTATTCCTTCCATGCTGCTACCTTCACTACTGCCAATCGTATCCCACACTTCCCTTCTCCTTGCATTCCACTCGTTATAAGACCTGCTGCCAGCTGACAAAGACAGTTTGTGTCATTTTGGCTAATGTTTTTGTGTAAATCCTAGTATTCAGGGCCAAAACAGATACATGCTTCCTTGCATGTATCCAGAAATCCAACTGAACAAATGTACTTTTTTTTCCAAGAACTGAACAGTATATAACATTTAGAGGTTAACTGATGACATTTAACTAGCCTGCTTTCAACCACTTCACCTTTTAAAGTCAGGCTTCAGAGGTTCTGCAAACATCCTGCAGAAGTTAAAATTCACTTCCAGCACAATGCAAATTTATTCACCAAGCATGATTTTTTTTTTATTAGCAAGTGTAAAACACCATAAAAATGGACTACATATCAGCACTGATTAGCCTGTAGTGTAGAACACGACGGGTCCCCAATGCAACAACAAATTTGAAGATAAATCATTTTCCCCTTTGCTGATGTAATATTCAGGGGAGTAATTTCTCAACCTCATTTTCCCTGTCTGTAGTTCATTCAAGAAATATTTGAAATGCCAGATCCTTCCAGGACTTTATGTCCCAAGTACACCCTCTAAAAAAAAAAATCATGTTATTGCCATTTTAGTGACTCTTGTGTACAGAAAATTCAGATACCAAGCTGACAAGTACATAAATCCAAAAGGCTACACAAAGATACATATCAGAAGAAACCTGTTTAACGAGATAGACAGCAGTAACGGAGTACAGTTTGTTGCATAACACCAGAGAGCACCACCAACCACAGCAATAACCGTAAATTAATCTTCAGCCTAGTAGAGACTAAAAAAAAAACATATAGGTCTTAGAATAGATACATGCATACATTTGAATTTTGCTCTTGGGAAAACAGTTTGACAAACACTACACAAACTAGAATCAGCTATATGGTTCACTACAGGCCAGAGGCTAGGGAAAAACGATGATAGCAGCTGAATAGGAGAAAGTGCATACTCAAGTTACACAGTCAGGAGTAGCAGGGAGAGTGGGAACGACAGCACAAAGGTGGAGCATCCATGTATTACTGAACTACTGGAACGGGGTTAATATGTAGACTACTAAAATTCAGTGGTCACAAGGCACACACACACCCTTGATACCTCGCCAGTGACCTTCAATCTACCTTTGAACTTCTCCGACAAGGTCAGACTGGGAGAAAAATCATGCTGGATAAGCAATAAACAGCATAATATAAAGGAAGTTAGGGTCAGAGATTTGCAAACAGGGGACACTTTTGAGATGAACGCTCTGAAATTGCCAGAGTCAGTTCCTCAGATTACCGTCCAGTGACTTAGCTGAGTCAGTCCTTTTTTACCTCTTGCTAACCTATAAAAAAAAGTCACTCAGATAAGCTTGGACTGCCAAAACACTAAAATCGTGTGTTTAATGACTAGAGCAGCACCTACAGAAATGTCTCGAATCAATTCATGGCTGCAATGAGAATACACTGCACTTTCTCAAGAAACCTTGATTTGACCTAAAGATGACACACACCGTCAAGGTGAGTTCAGGGAGGGAGGAGGAATGAAATCTTTAACTATTCTCCTCCCATTCACGAGTGACTAGTCAACCTACTCGTTGCACAAACTGAAAAGCATTGCCAGATTTTTTTTAAAAGGACATTTTTGTGGAATAAACGCTTCATTCACGCCAGCCCAGGCCTGTTGGGGTGTGAATATGATCTGTGTATATGCTTCCTCTTGTTCAAGCATTGACCAGCATGAGGTTCTAGTTAAGTGGGGTGTTTTGTAAAGCTCTGGAAGTCTTCATATCTACAACAAGCACAAAGGAAAAGTATAGTACTAGTGCTTGAGAGAAGACACACCCACCTCTGCTCAACCTAAATCAGCCTACTAAGTCTGAAATGCACCACAGCGGACATATGTGACATGCTGAAAAGACAAGTGTGAGCTGAACTGATGCACCATTGTAAACGCCAACTCATCTCTCTTCATTGCATTCCTTATGGAGGGCCCCATTCCCAAGAGCTTGTTAAAAAAGACCCCTAAAGGCCTCAGCAGCTGTCAAAACCAGTGTCAGCTGACATTCCAATCAGAAGGGGGAACCAAAGACTAATGAGCAAGAAGTTTAGTGCACACAAGATATGGCCATAATATCCTCTATAGTTGGAATACAATGAAAAAATAATGTATGCAGTAGTAAAAATTCAAACCTTAAATCCCAGACACAAATGCCTTAAGGCTATTTTTGGGTGTGACAGCAACTACATTTAGAAGTGAACGCTAATAAAAGTTTCCTGAGGATTATAATAAGGCAAATCGTAGTCTTTAAAAACTTACAGACATACTGTATGTTTGCAGGGGGTGAACTTGTTAGGAATTTTACTACAACCAAAAGCTCCACCCTTGCAATACAAGCACTAGCTGACGACAACTGCTTGCAGAAATAAACCTAAAAAAAGTGCAAGAGATTCAATTTTCAGTACAACATGGACACCATCTTCATTCTAATGACTAGTTTTCGATGTTTCCATCATTATAAAAGTAATCCTGAGCTCATATGAACACAAAACTTCTTGACAGATCAGGAAAACAACACCCAAACAGCTGCAACCCTCAGCAGAAACCCTAAGATAAAAACTGCAAAGACAGATCATTAATGAAAACACTGTTTTTGTTTATTTTTAAAAAGAACGAAAAAAGTTTTTTTTTTTAAATGAATGAAGATCTCACCGGTTTAGAAAAGCGTTTCCAAAAGCGTTGAGTTTTCTGAAGGGTTTCTTGGGGTCAACCACTAAAGCATTGCCCGGGATGAGACCCTCCTGATCGCCGTACATCACCGCTATGAATGAATCGGTGGTGGGTTCGGGGCCTATGCGCATCCCGGGGAAATCCTGCTCCATCAGATGCCGAATAAAAGTGGTTTTCCCCGTGGAGTACTGGCCCACTAAAAGTACCATGGGCTTGTTATCGAAATCAGCATCTTCCAGAGCCGGAGAGTGGAAGTCGTGGAAGCGGTAGGTGTCTTCCAGTGGAAAGAGCTTGGTCCGGTAGAGTCGCTTCAGCCCGTCAGAAACCGTCTGAAACAGTTCGGGGTCCTTTTTCTTCCCGTCCTTGTTCGCCCAGCTGAACATCTTGCACAATGTGTAAAATAAACTTCTTACTTAAAGAAAAAACACTTTTGAGGTTGCGTAAAAGATCTTCTCTGGTTCTACACAGTTTAATCCAGCGGTTCGGATGAATTAACGGTCCGGTGTCAAGCGACGGACTGCCAGCGTGGTGGGTCGGTCCCGTCAGCTGTTCAACTAACGTAACTGTTGTCTTTTTATTCACTCATTTAATTTCTTCTACCTTTTCTGTAAATCAGACTGAAGTTAGTTGACTCGTCAGTCGCGACCTTGCTGCAGACTGTTTTGTTTTATATCCGCTGGAGAGGCAGCGCTCAGTTTCTCTCTATAGTCCCGCAGCACTCTGCGCGTGACACTGCGAGCTAGCGCCCCACTACATTTTAATACATTACTGTGGACCGGAACTCAAGGGAACTTCCAAAATAAAAGGCGTCACCCTCCCCAAATTGGGAATTTGTGAAACACAGCTGACGTTAATTACTCAACAGAAGGTTCAATATATGCTTATATAATAACGAAACATGTTTTTTGCTATTCTTTAATGTTGAATTGACAAAATTCTGCCATTCAAACAACTAAATAAATGAATGAATGGATAACTGTATAGACATTTACCTCATTCCATTCTTTATAATATAATATAATATAAACATAATATAAATATATTATAATATAATATAATATAACATAATATAATATAACATAATATAAAATAATATAATATAATATAACCCTTTAAAAGGTTGAATCAATGCCAACTGTTCATTCCAGTAATATAGTATGAATTTCGCATGACAAACAGTAAGTACAGTAAG
This sequence comes from Schizothorax lantsangensis, assembly GCA_027422415.1. Classification (NCBI taxonomy): domain Eukaryota; kingdom Metazoa; phylum Chordata; class Actinopteri; order Cypriniformes; family Cyprinidae; genus Schizothorax; species Schizothorax lantsangensis. The sequence goes on from CM049856.1 coordinate 14,336,719, forward strand.
TACAGTAATATTCCTGTTTTTGAGGATGGGGTGGGGAATTTTCTATCGAGCATGTAACTGGCTGACTGCTATATTTGTCTTGGACTTTCAGGAGAGAGACAGTTGCTGGTCTGAATCTGTGCCAAATTTGACACTGTCATAAAAATAGTAGGAAATGACACTCGTCACCCACTGCGCTCAGTGAAGACTCTATAATGTTCTTTTAATCTGAAACTTTAGGTATGAAAAGATACAAATTATTTGGAAATCCTTTGTTTGGGGCTTACAATCAACAAAAGTAAATCACCCAAGAAAGAACACAAGAGACCTCTTTGTATCACAGTATCAGAGAGTGAAAATGAAAGTCTGCAGAATTCTCTGTGGTTTGCAGGGAGTTCCCAATGCTTTAATTGTGTTCTTAAAGAGTCAGAAAGGGATGCTGACAAACAAGATTTTCCTTACATTCAAAACATTTTGAAAAAAAAACAACATTTGCAACGACTGTCCCATGTTGGTAAGCTGCAAGCTTAGACCTATTCTTAGCCCTAAGTCTTAGACCTATTCCTGTAAATCTAAGACACCCCTTACTTTTAAGAGGCGGGGCGGGGGGGGGGGGTCTGGGCAAAACAAAACTGAAAGTGAAAGCAGTCTGACATTTACAGGAAATCAGGTTGTTTATATTTTGTCAGTGATAATATTTTCTATGGCTATCAGTATCCAGGTCAAGCATTTAAAGCAGCAGGTGTGCGCCTATAATAAACAGAACTTTATCGTGCATTGGTGTGGACGCTAATATATTAATATAGTAGAGTATTATTATATAGCTAATATATCATTATTCTTACCATTCTTGGTGTGGTATTAAGTCATGGCAACATTGATTTTGGAAAACAGTGTAAATAATGTATAAATTAAATGTATGAAGAAGATGACAAAAAATCATGAGATATATCATTAAAAGAGTGAGAGCAAAGGCACAACACATAAATACATATCCTGTGAAAGTCACATTTATTTAATATCAAAGAACTTTATTTTGAAATAATGTCATGTTTAAATGAAATTAAATACAGTAAAATAAAACAAATAAATATAATATCAAATAAATCATGTTGTAACAGCTACATCAATACATAAATGTTCCCCAAAAATATTCTAGTCCAACATTTATACAATGGCCTGCATTCTCTGTGCAAATCAGTGTGTGTTCAGTAGGATAAACAGGACAGTGGCCTACAGAACTGACAGGCAGCTGGACAGCAAACACTGGCTGTCAATTCATAGGTCATCACCCTGTGTCCTAGACCCTGGGTGAAACATGCTTTCTATCAACATACATTAAGATTTACAGCCACATAAATGAAATCCGGATAATTAATTAAGACTGTATGTTCACGCAGAACCAAAGGAGATAAAGGTCACTATCTGCACGCAACAGCAGCTCCACTGGAAGACACAAACCTTCCACATGGAGTTGCTGTTACAAGCAGTCAGCACCAAATCTTTGGAGTGCTCCCCCTTGGACAGCGGAAGGAAGTGCATTTATTCTCACACAAACGTTACAGTCAATGTCCCATTTTCACCATATAGGGTACTTCTTCAAGTTTTCTAACAATAAATAAATAAACAGAAAAGAAGCTGATCCCAAATAAAGAAGCGGTGCCATCTGAAATGAAAGCACAGAGAACCAAGTTAGAAGGTGAAATCAGGATACAGACAATGGCTAATGACGGCCATTAAGGACATGTGAGAGTTCCTCTGTTGGCTCATGACTTTGACCTCTTATTTCTTTCTCATCTTTATGACATGCCATAGACTCCATTATTGGCCAACAGCGTGTCCAAAGTGCTAAGACTGATCTTGATAGCAATTTTATGATGGCAGTCAACATGAGGGTGCTCGGCAGAATTTGTGTATGCTGAGAGAAAAAAGGGTGTGTCGCTCAATAATTTATTTGCCTTTATGTCCCTAAGTTTTAATTTCATAGATATCACTTCCTTTTAGTCATGAGTTACCCATCCCACATTCTCTGTCTTGTTCTTTCTCTCTTCTTGGTTTCTTCGTTTATATCATATTTTAGACTTTGCCTTGCTGTAAACCTCCCACTGATTCTTGCTACTCTTGGAAAAACAGCATAATAAAGCAATTAAAGGGGCACACAGCACATGAGTCAGTCTGTGTTATCCACTCCTGTTATCATCTTTTGAATCCACCATTATCTTTCTCATCCCTGCGCCGTGCCCAACATTTGTGTAGGGAGAGAGAAAATCAATGGCATGAACTTATGTAGGTGGTTCATTTTTATGGCAATTCCCAATTGTGGTACTTGTAATACTCATATGTATTTTATCAAATGTACTTTGTAGAAAAGAAAACAACAACTAAAATTTAACATGACAGTACATTAGTTTATGACTGTTATAACATTGAGTCAACTTAAGACTGCCATGTATTTGCATCTGAATTTCAGTAACATGCAATTGACTTCATTTAATGAAAAAAAAAATAGTTGAAAGATTTTCAGACTAAACTTACTCTACCTCCTTGTATTTGATCTTTGTAAGATCCTGTTTTTGGAAAGTAACGTTTTAAACATTTGAAGGCTGAGCACATCCTTTTGCATTCTTTTCTCTTCCTCTTTAAAAGCATTAGCTTGATTTTGTTAGACAATGCAGGTAATATTTACATTAGGATATTAATCTAGCCTTTTACAAACAAACAGACAGAAGTTATAGTTCAGCGTAAGTACAGCGTAATTGCAGAGAGGCGAGGCAAAGATGTGAGCCTCGCATGAATTTAGCTGTTTTTATACACATATTTATACAACTTCTCAAAAATGATACATTCCATGTTCCTCACATGTGCACCCAGTAATTTATTTTCAATAAAGAGTTACTTACATTCACAGTTCTTCCTTGTGGGAGTCCATATCAGAAAAAAAAATGAGAAAGAATGCAAGCAAAAAAACAAAAGAAACATTAATCTGAATATAGAGATTAAAGAATTAACAAAAGCATAGCAAAATATGGCTATAAAAAATGAAAAGGAACTGAGCACAACAAAGTTAGTGACAGCACGACGAGAGAGCCAGCGGGTGAGAGGGGAGCGTCGGTCAGCAGTGCTATGTCAGGCCGAGAGAGGCCAGTTTAAAAGTGATTTGGAGTTGAAGCTTAGTTAATAATTACACTCCCTGTCAATATTTAACATATTTTTGGCCCTGCCCCTCAAATCCAACATCCTGGACTCCTATGGCCTTACACACTTTCTATCTTAAGAATCTATTTTGAATGCTAGGTACAATTATATTTCTAAAACACTTCAAAGCAACACATTTCATTAAAATGGACTATAAAAATGTTGTGGGCCAAGCAGACGTCTTGCCAGTTTAGGCCTACTATAAACACAATAAACCACTAGAGGGCGCAACGGTTTAACTTACTTTTATTATTTAGAGAATCAGATCATTGTTTGTTGAATATCACGAAAACTATTCGAAAGTCTTATTTTGCATAATCATTTGGCATATTCATATGGTATATACACCTGCTGTGTGTCGCTAAGGCTTGATTTATAAATCAGCAAAAGTGTGATGTTGGTCAACGTCTTAATTACTGGTAATGGCACAACATGAGGTAATGCTGCATGATTAGAGTAGATAAAACAGACTATGGACTCTAAACATTGATCAAAGAATGAAAAAAAGCAGGCTTTACAACAGGATAATAAAATGCTCATAAGAGGGTTAATTATTGCCATTGTTAGGTTAAAGAGCACAGAAGTGCACTGTGAAGGAATTTCGATTGTCACACAAGAATGGCGTGTCAATGTACCACGAGAAAATACTCCATCTAAGCACATAATATAGTACCTCAGGCAGGTGTAGTCTGGATGATTGTGTTTCTTGTGATAAGAGTTTTGGGACTGGTTTTACGGTAAAATAAATAAAAAACAGACACAATCTTACATTCTGCTCAATCTGTTGGAAAATGCTAAAATAGTTACAGGCCTGTAAGATAAATGCATTTCATGATGTGTAATGTAATGTGATGGTTGTTTCTGGGGTTAATTTCAGCTATTTCCCTCACTTTAAAGAAGGAAATCAAGAGGAAATGAAATCTTTCCAGTGGTTACGACCTTGTTATAGAGCACAGGGTCAAACCACAAATATGCAATGTTTTATGGCTTTCAAATTTACCAGAAACATACAGGAAATTTTGAGGCTGTCGTCCTGCACACAAAGCCACACTTCTGGTTTTATAGTCACAAGTCAGCAGTCAGGAATACTGCCTTTCCACCCTGCAAGGTCTCAGAGTTCAGTTCATGTTGCCATACTTCATCACCTCCTCTATATTTTATGCCCTTTGCTCTTTTAAAATGTTTCCATGGTAAAGTATGTGTCACGTTGAAGGTGTCACTTAATAGATGAACAACACCATATAAATCTTACATATGGAAACCACATTTCATACCTTGAACATCGCTGTCTATAATCAGATCCAGAAGCTTGGACATTTATTTTCTAATTTGATGTGATTCCTTGTAGTACAGTCAAATGTTATGTTTTTGAGACGTACAGCTTCACAAATCATTAGCTACTAATGTTCTCATTTACAAAGTCGACAGTTTCAGTGGTAACCAAGATGTCCCTTATCTTATCAGAGGCTAGAATAGGGTGTGTTTAAGTGTGCATAACGCAATGTGTAATACACACACCTACACAAGCACAGGCACGCATGATCATTCACGGTCAAGTCAAGGTCTTTAGACCAGCACAGATTCAAGATTATAGTCTTATCTCAGTAAAATGTACATCAAATTAATTGTGAAAAGGATACTACAAATAGGCCTTGGGAAAGAATTTTAACTTCATATAAAGTAGTATTTTAGAGCCTTTAACAAATAACAGGCCAACATTTTTTATTGGGGTTTCTGTAGAAAATATTTTCTGAAGTGCACATTTCTAATGTGTGCGACAGTTTGGCGTTACATTTTCAATTGAGTCAGAAAATGATTAATGAACACATATTTCTGAAAGATTCTGTGTTTATGATATACAGACTCTTCATTAAATTCTGTTCAATACAGAAAACAGTGATTAATGGGACAAACTGTTTTTACATATACTGGTTCAACTGTTCCAGTTAAGCAGAGTTTTGACACACTTAAAATTAAAATTTTAGTATCACATTTCAGATGATTTCATGTTCAAATTCACTTTATAGACGAAAATAAGGACCTGCACCTATTATTATATATCCATATTAAACAGTATTTTTTTTTTTAGTTAAGCCAAGTTTATTCTTGGCCACTGCTGATACAGTTTTACTCAAGACATGACAAACTGTATATAAAATGATAAAAATGTCAATCAGAAATCACTTTACATCGCTTTTTCCTTTCCTTTTTTACATCTACTCCAGTAACAGTTGATTCGTCTTTCTGGGCGGCCCTCTTTTTTGTCTTCTCCGTCACTGTTTCCATGGTATCCCAAATCTCATCCTCTGCTTTCACCTCCTCTACATCTCCACTAACATCAGCACTTGATGACTATAAGAGAAAAGCACATAAAGAGTCAAACGTTTAACAAAGTCATTAGGACGCAGTATAAAGGCATCAGCGATAGGCAGTTATGTAAAAGCAAATCATCAAAATGATGCTCCCTCTGACACTGAACCGCCGCTTACCTCCAGTTCTCTGCTAGACAGCAGCACACAATTGAGTCGTGACTTCAGATATACCTGCACGGAGAAAATATGTTCATTTATACAAACATAACACTGAGTGGGAGGCACTTCTGATTATATGGTACATGCAATCAGATGAAAATAAGAGGAGAGGGGCTATGGAGAAATCTGCAGAGAGAACGAGAAAGATGAAGTGCAGGGAGAATGGAGAAAGAAACGTGGTTTCTTATGGATTCATACCTTGTGCTGTAAGGAATGGTCCTCCAGGCTGTGTACTCTCAGAAAACGATCTAAACCACAAGAGGCCACCAATGGAAGGGAAGTATGGCACTGCAACCCCCGCACTGCCCCCGCCAGACCCTTAAGACACCCACGCACAAGCCCTGCAGGCAGAGAGAGAAGAAAACAGGGTCAGACAAAACAACACTCTCAGGAGTTCAATAATATTGCAGTGCATATATGGAGAACGGCTGGCCAAATACATCCTTTATACTTGGAACACACACAGATCCAGGACAAAAAACCCTGAGCAATGGAGCTTCAGTTCAAAACAACTGCTTTTGTGCAGATCCAAACCTGCCTAAGAGAAAAAATAAATGGAGAAATAAATAACCTACTGCTTACCTTTCCGGAGGTCAAGGATGGCGAGCTCCCCGTGAGTGTTGCCCACGACCACTGTGCCCTGGCTGGCAGGAAGAGAGAGCGCTGTGAGCGGGTACTCTCCAAACCGAGCCTCCAACACCGGCCTTCTCTGAGGCGTCGAGGGGTCATACACACGCACCTGACGGAGGAGGAGCAGAACAGAGAGGACAAGATATTTTGAGTCATGTTTGATCACAGACGTTTACCTTAAGACACAAAGGAAGACATGAATAAATACAATAGCAAAGGGTTAGGGACAAGCTGCAAAAACACAATTTATTTCAGGATCTTCATAGCTATTAAATAACTAACAAACAAAACATTTTTGCATTTTAAAACAGCTGATGATGGCTTGAGGCCGTGTTTTACTAACACCATCCAATCAACTACAAGCTGAAGGTTTAGTAAAACCACATGAATGAAATCAAACAGAAATTCATTGGTATAAATACTGACTTCATATGGATTATTTTACATGATTTTGTATTAAAATGATTAATTACTTGATTAAGTTCAAACCAAATCACTACTTTGAACTGCATGCTGGTTTTGACAAAACAGCCATCATTTAATTAAATATGCTATCATTTAAAAGTTTGAGATAGGACATTTTTTTAAAGAAATTAATACCATTTAAAAAAAGGCAAAAGTGACAGTAAAGACATGTTACTTTTTTTAAATAAATGATGTTCTTCTGAACTTTCTATTCATCAAAGAATCCTGAAAAAAATAATTAAGCAGCACAACCATTTTCAACACTGTTAGTAAGAAGAATTTTGTAGGATCATGTGACACTGAAGGCTGAATTAATGGCTGCTGAAAATTCAGCTTAGTCATCAAAGAAATACATTACATTTTAAAATTAGTCAAATAGTTTATATATATATATATATATAACACAATATTTCACAGTATTACTGTTTATACTGAATTTTTTATCAAATAAATGCAGTATTGGTAAGAATAATAGACTTTCACGTTTTTTTTAAATTTATTTTACTGACACCAAACTTTTGGATGATAGAGTCATTGTATCATTGGTAACAGGTGTTCACTGTTAACAAAAATGCAGATACTATATGATATTTCTAAAGTAAATAAATTAATTCCAGATGGAACAAATGAATCCAGTATAGATACCTTGTAAGAAACAACAGTAGACAAGCACGCATGGATAAAGCCAGAGTAAAGACAAACCTGGTGGTGTCCAGTGCATGTGACTATTTTATCTGAATCTGGGATGAAGCCAATGTCTCTCACCCACACGGGCACTCGCATATCCAACCAGTCATGGGCTACCTGATGGATTAAAGAAAAAAGAAAGAGCTTGAAACACAGAAATCAACTACTGGGGGCTAAAAAGATTATAGTTTTCTTCTTCTGCCTTACATTTTTGGCTGTGAATATTGGCTTATCTGGTCTCTCCAGATCCCAGACTTTCAGTGGGTTCTCTTTACCCCCTGTAGCCACACGATGGCGATGTGAAGGGTTCTGCTGCATTCTGCATATTCCATTTCCAACATTTACCTCAACCTAAGAACAGAGACAGATGAGGTTGGCTGAGGATCAGATTTACTGTAAGTCCACATCTATCTTAACAGTCAACAAAATTATTATAAAGATGAAGAGATCATCATACATTATTCAATCCTAATCTACAATTCAAACTGTAAAAGCAGTACTGCTACTACGCTACTAGCTTTATAAGGAACAAGTAAAATAGTCAGTGTTGGGTCACTTTGTGTGTTTTTAGTGTTTTAGAGGCAGAAAACAGCACAATAAAACATCATCTCCCATTTCTTTAAACAGTCAGACCCCTCATCTGACCTACAATAAAATAAAAATAAAAAATTAACATATACATGAAATAAGGGGCGCAATTGTATCTGAAGATCATGTCATCATAATTAACATACAGTGATTACAGATATATATATATATATATATATTTGAGTGATACTGAGATGCGTATGGGATTATATTATGGGGACAATATCTTTTTTTTTACTGTAGTGAACTGAAAGGCAACCTAATGTCTACTTTATCACTGTAATAAGTAAACAAATCAAGTGAAAAATATAACGCCTATAAATACACTACATGATACAAAAGTTGTATTATTTTATCAATTTATTACATTTGTTTTTCAGCATTTTTACATTTTAATATTTAGTTTAAACAAAAGTCAAATTGATACAGTAGTATTTTTTTTATTAACAAAGCCATACGAGTGAATGTATAATTATTATAAAGTAAATTGTCTATATATAGCCCACCACACTGCAGGACACTGAAATCACACTGACTTACTGTTTCTGTACTGCCTTCCTTCCACACCTTCAGCAGTCCTGACTCCACACATGTGATCATAGAACTGGAAAAGAAGGAAAGAAAGTCCATCATTCCTACAATACATCTATACAACACATCCAGTAATTCATCAGCCCCTGTAGAGATGAGCATAACTTGACATTGGCAACCACCTGTCAGTGACAGCCAGTCCTGTGAATCTGCCCTGTGAAGGATCTCCACACTCTCTGGTCGCTGTGAAGATTCCCTTATCTGTGCTGAAAGTTTTCACAGTGCCGTTCACACTGCCCACTAACACCTGCAAAGACATACACACATAGACAACGTCTGTCAGTCACTAAATCATGGTGATGAAGTCTGTTACTCCAGTTCTGTCTCTTTCTCACCTCTGATTCTTGAGGATCTCCCCATGCCATCACACACACCTCCTGATCTCGACTCAAGCAGCTCATCTCACAAAAGTTAAACGCCTGCTTTTTGGTTAAACTCACCCCTTGAGATGAAATATGGATAATAACAAATCATTAGTTCAGTGGCCCTCAGGAAAATTAAATGGCACATATGTGGTCCCAACTCACGTGTACTATACATGGCTGGCTAGCTAGCTAACAGTTAGTCAGAAAAAGTGTTTAATATGTCGACAAAGAGACGAAAAAACACCTTACCTTTTAATATTCCAGTTTCGGATCCAAGCCATATTGAGCATATTTGGCTTTTAGCAGCCATTTGAATGCAAACGGGTGATTTTGGAGTTACTGACTGAATAAAAACAGATCTCCACGTTACTGTCGCACACAACTGCGTCCGGGAGGAAAGCGCAACCCGAGGACTTTTGGTTCCGTTCCCCACTGAGACTGGTCAACTGACGCTAAACATCAGTGCGAGTTTCTGCATGTTGTCACGCGATTATAGTTACTACAATTGGATGAAAGTATTATAATCTACTTCTATATGGAGTGTTTGTCCTATAATTTTCACTTAAACACAAAAGAGATAGCAAAGAAAGGGACTTTCTAGGCTAGGCATAATGTAAGGGGGAAACGTCTTCCATGGATAAAAGTCAGGTTTTCAACAACATGAAGGTGAGTAGCTTCATTTTTTTCTTTCTTTCTTTCTATTTGACCCCGAGATATTTCTGATACTTATGCTATAAAAGACATAGCTGCTCATTTTCAAACTTTTTAATTACAGAAACTAGGAGTGACTATACTGTATATTAAAATAATTCAACAAAATAATTATGAATAATTAAATTCCATCATCTCAATAATGTTCTTTATGGTTTACACACTTTAATTTGCATGACTTTTCTACTTTTAATTACATTGTTTTTAAAATGATTTTTTCACTAATAGCAATTTCTACCCAACCTATATATGTTATATGTTTATTCATTATGAAATATATTATTTTGTGGGTTTTTTTTATCTACATGAATTTTATAATCTAGAAATCACACTTTTAAAATTTTCTCATACAGTACTGTATATCCAAGTTATCCAAAATCACCCTGGTTCTTAAATAAAAAATGTCAGTTATTAAGGGAACAAATTAAAATAAGAATGAGCTCAGCTTACGTCTTGATTCTTAGCTTATTTTAAACCTGGTTTTATTTTAATCACTTTTAGTCATCTTGCAGACTCCTTGGAAGTGTACTGCCCCCCCAGTGAGTCCTGGGCCCCTGGTTAAGAACTACTGCTTTAAAGAATTAGAAACACTGTATTGGAACACAAAAATATTGATCGTTTTCAAAGAGTTTCAACACTCCTTTCTTTATTTTGTAATAGGTCGTAATTGATCATAGAGTGAATATAAATGTCTTTAAAAATGTAAAACACAATATCAGCACTGAAGTAACTGAAATCACTTGCGGTTGCCCTAATATAGCAATTCCTGAAGGACAGCAGAGAGAAGATGCTTTCTGAGTGTGGAAGAATCCACCAGATGGTACTCTCGGACTCCATTAGAAGAGCACCCACATGGCATGCTGGAAATATCTGTCAAAGGTGTTGTATGTGCTTTAGGATATTTGTCAGTCTCCCTGAAAAACAGAGGACGCTGCCTATATGGCTGCAGTAATGCAAGCAAGAAAATCAAATCAGAATCCTTAATGTTGGAATGATTCAGTCTCTTCTCCCTGGGGAGCATGTCAATCAAGTTTTAATATTCCAACGCTTTAAAGAACACACAATAAACAAAGATGGAGACATTGTGGGGATGATTTGAAAACATATCTAATGAGAGAAGAAAAAGAAGATCCTCAGGGAGTATTCATTGAAAATGGATTTGACACCATGAAAACGATGTGGCAGGAAACCCAGACATATTCAAAGGTGTGATATATTACTATATGAACCTTTTTTATGCAGGTTTCCTACAGTTATGGAAAAACTGGAAATAAAAAGAAGTAGAAGAATTAGGTTAGTTGCTTGTAATTATGCATACTTTACTGTTATTACTATAGTAAGTGCATGTAATGTGTAACAAGAACATTGTAAAATAGTGCTACTTAATATATTATAATGAATAATAATGTGAATACAATATAACAATAAATAAAATAATATTATGGAACATAATGGAATTTTAAATTTTTATAATATGAGCATAATTTATGTTCTACTGACATACATTTTTGTTTTACTGGAGATATTTGTACACTACTAAGTTTTTATCATTTTAATCTCTTATTATTATTATTCATCTATTAATTCCCAGGATTGGAATCTGACTTGGAATGTGAAAACTGCAACAATGGAATTTGTGGGAACCCTGTGAAAAAAGAAGAAAAAACAGAATGTGAATGATATAAAATACCTCTCTTCTACTCATGATCTTTGAAAACATGACTTCAGATTTGACTACAAAGAAAGAGGTAGAATCAAACCTTACTTCATCTCTCTTGCAGTGACAGAGACGCACTTTCATCAAGAAGGTAACATTGTATGAGATAGAGACAGTAAGAGAATAAAAGAGGGAGGGAGAGAGAGAGTGAGAGACAAACAAGGGAAGCCAAAGAAGAAAGACTCGGAGCTCCCTCTGCCCCCTCATATCTCTCTAGGGAATGAGAGAGTAGGGCAGAAAATAGAGGGACGGAGGAAGAGAAGACTGTTGAATGTAGTTGAGCATCGTGTTCAGAGGTAATAACATTTTAATTCTAAAAGGGCTTTTCCATTGGTTCTGCTTTTGAGATCAAATACCAGCGGGGAATGCTTGAATTGGTAAAAAACTGAGAGAGGCAGAGAAGGAATGAGAGCGAGAGAAAGCGGAGGGTAAGTGGGTAAGGCAGATGAAGGGGGAAAAAGAGAAAAACGCTAAGTTAATTAAGTGTCAGACTTCAGAAAGCTGCGCAGGATCAAAAGCATAAGATAAAACAGAAAAATACAGCCAGCGCATTCATGCATGTTTGGCTTTTTTCTGCTGTTTCATACCTGGTCGCAGAGCACCCAGCAGCCAATGAGAGACTGTGATGGGACCGACACTGACACCCAGAGCAAAGCAGACCAGAGATTTCTGACATGGTGTCGACCCAGATTGATGGGAGGAAAATGAGGGGAGAGAGGACAGACATAGACAGACTTGCGCCGCTGCTTCAGAAAACACAGGTAAATGCTCTTGTTCTTTCATTCTGTCATGTACCACAGCTAACTTAGTTAACCATTCTTCACCATCATTTTGAACATGTTATTATTCATGTGTGCACTGTTTAGAAGGATTGAACACATTACAGTTTTGTAATGGATTCACGCACAACTGCAAATACAAAAATTGGCACATTTGACTTTTTTTGGCTAAATCAAATGGTTCGTTGCATCAGCCAAATCCACCAGTAAATATTTGAAATAAATACAATAGTGTCTTGGAAATGCACATGTCTAAAAACCTTGCATAGATTACGGAGTTCAATATATAATAATAAAAAATGCTTTTAGCTACAAATCCATATTAAACATGCTATTTGTTTTTGTTCACACTTGCAGTCTCAATGACTCATTTTGAAGCCACAAATTCCATCCAAAAGAGTTTCATTAATGTGTTCATATATTCATTTAGCAGATGCTTTTATCCAAAGCGACTTACAAATGAGGACAATAGAAGCAATCAAAACTAACAAAAGAGCAACAACATGCAAGTGCCTTGAGAAGTCTTGGTTAGCCTAACGCAGTACACGTAGCAAGTTTTTTTTTTTTTTTTTTTATATGCATGTTATTATCCATAATACCAAATCATCAGCACTTAAAACTGATCAATCATCATTTATTCTAAGAGAGGATATGAATCATTGTAAGACCTGTCAATTAGATCCGCATACATGTCCTGTTATTGATTAAAATAACAACGCTGTGTCAGTTAAAATGTGTCTAATTGTAATTAATGTTCAACAGTCATTCATCAAGTTGGGGCCAAACACATTCATCCGTTTATTACTTTATACACTCTTAAAAATAAAGGATCTTTATTGGCTTTGATGCTTTCATGCAGAACGTTTAACCTCCATGGAAGCTTTCCACTGCACAAAGGCTTTTGAAAATAGAGATATATAAAATATTCTTTGCACTTAAAAAACTGGTTCTTTTAAGAAATGTTCACTGAAAGGTTCTGCTATGGCATCACTGCTTTTTGGAACCTTAATTTTTAAAGAGTGCAACTCGAATCAATGTCTGTTTTTCAGATTGTATACCGAGGACATTCATCCTCCGATGTGCCCACAAGATATTTTTTAAGGTGTTCTGCTGTAAATAAGGTGTGTGGACCCAGAGTGCAGCACTAATCTTAGAGACGGGGAGGGGAGCCATTCTCCAAATACATACAAACCCCCCTCTGCCAATCAGAGAGAAAGACAGAGAGGGAGAAGAAGAGCAAGTGAAGGAACAGGGGAGACGGCGGAGAGACTGAAAAGAGGAAACAGCTCAAGCAGTTATCTTAGGTGGACAGAGAGGAAGAATTACACAGGAACACACACTGTCCAGCCACACGTTACAAGGCGCTCCAGCCAGCGGAGGCGGATAACCAGCCAGATGCCTCATATCTGCAGCTCCAGACCAAGAAGATTCCTCTCGAATTCTCTCCCGACTTCATCCTAAGCTGGACTGCAAGCTTTAAGAGGAGAGACAGAAGAAGAGGGAAGTGCTTTGTAACTTCCTTGAAGGGGGTGAGAGTGTAAGGAGAGTAACAGAGAGAGAGAGAGAGCAGGGGAAATTTCCCCCTCGCCCTCTCTCGACCCAGATCACCATCATGCTGGCTAGCACAGCCATGGCCTTCACCTTTGCGTCCTTTTGCTACATGTTAACACTCGTGTTGTGCGCTGCCCTCATCTTCTTCGTCATCTGGCAGGTACGTCTGTAGTTTTACACTTTACTCAGTGAATGTGAATTTGTACGAGTTCCTGTTACCTGTAACACTTTCACACTTCCATTTCAACTGGCGTCGGAATCCATGCCATGGCCAAGTGTCTGACTGCGTGAGTGTGAATGTGTGTGTGTGTTCGTGCCAGTTTTTTGAGCGCAGAGACTGGTGTGTGTCTGTCCAAGCTGTCTCCCCTGCCCTTAACAAGAGGCCTTATCCATGAGGTGAATACAAATCGCGGCAGTTATTAATAGAGCAGACATTCTGAGTCATGGATGATTAATGATTTACAGAACAAGTAGACGGATACAGAAGAAAAACGGAGCAAGGAGGCGGGAGTCTACCTGTGTGTATATGCACACAAACACACACATACATACAGTCAATAATGCAACTGTAAATCGCACAAAACCTTAAGAATGATTATATTATGGAAAAATAATAAATTATATTTTACTTAGAAAATTAAGCATATTTTTAAGACCATTATTTGAGATATTAAGCACATTCATTTTAATCACATATTTATTTTAATTAAGCAAATAAGCACATTTCCCCCTTAATTCTCCATACAGAATAAATATATGTAATAATGTATATATAATGTATAAATAAATAAGTGCTTTAAAAATGTATTCGTACATTTTACATCATGGATGTATTTGTTGTACTGCCTTTAACTTTGGAAGATTTAATTCTACAAAAAGTTGTATAACAGTAATTGAGTAAGAAAAAAAAAAAGAATATTACATTAATGACAATATAATGAGAATCACAGTTGAAAATTATAGAAATAAAAAAACAAAAAGCAACTTCTAGACGCTTTATGGCAATTAAAATTCTAGGGGAAAATGTCATGAAAATTATGTTACAACAATATCAATATATTGTATATAATTCAAAAACAATGTATATTAATGTTTTGTGGGTCGTGGGTTAAAAATGTAAAAAATATAAATTTATAAAAAAAAAAATCTTCTTTTCATTTTGATGTGTAATGTGACTTAGACGTGTTTTAGTGAGATTCACCAATGCACACAAACACAGAGAGCGAGAGCGCTGAAGAGGAAGAGGTCAACAGCTCATTTGAACTCTACTGTTTGTTCTGTGCCAGCCCACTGTCTGTAGAATCACAAATGAAATTTGTGCAGTCGCCGCCAGAGACTTCAACATCATCTGTATTCTTCATATTAGAGGCGGCATTCTCGCAAAAGGCAACAGCAGACAAACACAATGACCCTGAACTGTTAAAATCTGTCTGAAACACTAAAACACTAGAGAGCAGAGGTTTCAACATCTAAAACACAAGCCCTGAATGCCAAACCAGAAGTCAGGGATATTTTCAGATTGCCATTAGACTGCAGACCTTACTTGTAAGACGTTCAAAAGGCCATTAAGAAACAGACTTGAAATGACTGAGCATTGACTAATGACAGGAGTGGGAGAGATTCTAAACATGAGTCATTTGGTGAGAGTGTGTGTGTGTAAATGTATGTGAGAGAAAGAGAGAGTATGGAGACAGAGAGTGGGTGAGGCTGAGAGTCTGCGTATGCCGATGAGAAACCATGTTATTGAGAATGCGTATCAAACCGTAATTTGGTTCTGACACTCCATCCCCCTTTCCTCTCCTTCTCCCCCTATCTTTGTATGGCTCTCAGCCAATAAGAATGTGAACTCACTTCTATAGCAACCATGATGCCCGCTTAGGGGCTCGTTCGATCACCATGGCAACTGCATCTGTTTACAGAGAACGAATTGAGGGGATGGCAGGAGATATGGATCTATATGGGAAAGGAAGGAGGGGAGAATGTAGCTTGAAGCTGTAGGAATGGCTAGAGAATGAGGAAATTTAAAGATAAAAAGGGCCACCGATGGTACAATCACCCTTCATTGTCTCGAACCTCCAAAATGTCCAGTGGTTGTGTTTAAATGCTCGTGCAACACAAATTTTCTTTGTCTCTTTTCAAGATTATTGCTTTTGATGAGCTGCGCACAGACTTCAAAAATCCCATCGATCAGAGTAACCCCACCAGAGCGGTAAGGCTTTTCTTAGATCACGATTCCTTTTACACAGCACAAACTACTCAGCATCAGTCTCCCAACTGTGAACAGCAGGTTTACTGAAACGGCATACATGCACATATGTGAACACACATGTACAGGGACGGGTTATGACGCAAGCGGTGCCCTGGGCACGGACTGATTAAACGCCCACCCTCAGTTGAAAGCCCCCCACCGTGTTAACTATGTCATGAGATGTCTCGATTCTCAAATATAAGTAAATGGATTTTGGACCTTTATACCTCACAGAAGCACACACAGTACAGACACGCACACACGCGGAGACGTGGAAAGAAACTTGTTGTCAGTGCTGCGGCTGCCCCACGAATTTATCAATAACAAATAGTTTCGCAGCTGAAAAGCTACATGACATTTCTCAGTAGCGAGGTTCTTGAAGCAGTTCAACTTAAAGATTCGTTATTAGTAGACGCTGCTGCTGAACACTGTTGAGAGACACACAGATGCTGGTACTCTCTCTCTAATAATTGCGTTAGACTGCATTAATAACTGCGTTAGCCTGCATATCAATGGCTCAAGCCCCTGTTATTAGCTCTAAAATGACATTTTTGAAATTGCAATGGAAGGTTTATGAGACGCGCAATAAATTAGTTAAACACACACGAGATTTCAGGATGGAAACATGACAAATGTCTTGAAATAAATCATCATAACAATGTCTTGATGTGTGATTGTGACTCCAGGCCGTTCAAATTATTACAGAAATAATGCACTCCCGAAGTGGTAATATGGCCACTACGCTGGAGCTTATTAATGGAACGGTCTTTCTCCATTCTCAAACAAATTAAGACGTTCAATTATTATTGACTGAACGCAAGCGCTTATTGCGATAGAAAACACTGTAATGGTTTCCACTGATTACAAAATATTTTTGTTTGCTGGGGTGGTAGCCTACTATTATATAGGTCTATTAATAAGGAAGGGGGGCCAAAAATATAGTTTTGCCTATGTCACGATACGAGGTAAATCCGGCACTGTTTATTGTACAGAGAGAGCAAAATAGCATTTACTTTATCAAAGAACATTATCATTGACTTTAGTCTAGCCAGAATTCAAGCACTCTCAAAAACTCCTATTAATAACTGAAGTTGCTTACATTGTGTAATGAATATCTTGCTTACATCTTACGCACATCTGCACTTTGTTGTTTCTGATGAGAGAAATCGGCAGAGAGCAGAATTCATTCAGGGAGCGTTCACACTGAATAAAACACAGCTGTTTCAGCGATGACTCATCTGAATGCCTCTTATTGGCCATTGTACTCATAAGCTCAACAGAATCATGTGTGATTGGTTATAATGCGCAGTGCTGTAGCTAAAAACGCGGCTGTCTCTGGCTCTGTGCCAGCCAGAGAAGTCGAGCTAACGCAGATTTGAATTTAGCAGCTGAAGATGTGATGCACTGAACAATCTAATCACACCGTTGTGATCATTTATCAAATATATATAAAAAAATATTATTCGGCTACTTTTGTCTTTTGGAAGCTGCATTCAAAATCCACTTGCCTCAAAAATCTTAGGGGGCACGGTTGAAATCGCGTTACGGGAATATTTAGGCTGGGCCCTCCTCTGGTCCAGTGCCCTGGGCACGTGCCCAGTAGGCCCGTGCGTTAATCTGTCCCTGCACATCCAGAAACATGTAATCTTATTGCGTTCTTCTGTTTTTCCTCAGAGGGAAAGAATATTGAACATCGAGAGAATCTGCAACCTCCTCCGAAGGGTGAGTGAAATTGTGGCAGATCAAGTCAAGTGTAAGCATATATTAAGTGGGGAGGACATGCAAGAGAAGCTAGCTATTTATAGTTTTTTTTTTTTTTACTTTATAGTAGAGATGCACTGATAGTACAATTCTTGCCTATAGCCCTAAGGTATTCTGGCTGATACCCCTATTTTGGCTAAATAAATAAAACATAAAAATTATTTTAAATGCTGCAGCTATATTCAGGCATTACTACATTATAATATACAGTATGAAAAGTGGATGTTCATTTTAAGATTTAATAACATTAACTGTGTTATTGAATTAAGTAAATAATTAGTTTATAAAGATCCCATGTATGCATTAAATTTCCAGTGTTAGCTGATAATGATAAATCCAAAGTTCTGGCATGAAAATCTAGACGGCGCTGTCCGATAGGTCAAACTCAATCTGACATAATTCCATCATTATCACATGGTGCAGCTGATTGGTTCTTGTTGTATCAGCAGCCAATTAGCTCGTTGCTCAACATTCAAATACCTACATTTACATTTAGTCATTTTGCAGATGCTTTTATGCAAAGCGACTTACAATTGGGGAATACATAAAGCGATTCATCTTAATGAATCATCTTTTTTTTTTGCCAAATACTTGGCTAGTGCTTGCGGTAACAGTTGCAGCGTCCTTCAGACACCCTCCACCTTCCCCAGCTCCACCTGTATAGATCTGCTACGGGGTGATCATGTATGCTATGGGGGTTATTTCATGTCGTACAGGTGTATCTCAATAAATTAGAATGTCGTGGAAAAGTTCATTTATTTCAGTAATTCAACTCAAATTGTGAAACTCGTGTATTAAATAAATTCAATGCACACAGACTGAAGTAGTTTAAGTCTTTGGTTCTTTTAATTGTGATGATTTAGGCTCACATTTAACAAAAACCCACCAATTCACTATCTCAACAAATTAGAATACTTCATAAGACCAATAAAAAAAAAACATTTTTAGTGAATTGTTGGCCTTCTGGAAAGTATGTTCATTTACTGTATATGTACTCAATACTTGGTCGGGGCTCCTTTTGCTTTAATTACTGCCTCAATTCGGCGTGGCATGGAGGTGATCAGTTTGTGGCACTGCTGAGGTGGTATGGAAGCCCAGGTTTCTTTGACAGTGGCCTTCAGCTCATCTGCATTTTTTGGTCTCTTGTTTCTCATTTTCCTCTTGACAATACGTTTGCTGGCCAGTCAAGCACACCAGTACCATGGTCATTTAACCAACTTTTGGTGCTTTTGGCAGTGTGGTCAGGTGCCAAATCCTGCTGGAAAATGAAATCAGCATCTTTAAAAAGCTGGTCAGCAGAAGGAAGCATGAAGTGCTCCAAAATTTCTTGGTAAACGGGTGCAATGACGTTGGTTTTCAAAAAACACAATGGACCAACACCAGCAGATGACATTGCACCCCAAATCATCACAGACTGTGGAAACTTAACACTGGACTTCATGCAACTTGAGCTATGAGCTTCTCCACCCTTCCTCCATACTCTAGGACCTTGGTTTCCAAATGAAATACAAAACTTGCTCTCATCTGAAAAGAGTACTTTGGACCACTGGGCAACAGTCCAGTTCTTCTTCTCCTTAGCCCAGGTAAGACGCCTCTGACGTTGTCTGTGGTTCAGGAGTGGCTTAACAAGAGGAATACGACAACTGTAGCCAAATTCCTTGACACGTCTGTGTGTGGTGGCTCTTGATGCCTTGACCCCAGCCTCAGTCCATTCCTTGTGAAGTTCACCCAAATTCTTGAATCGATTTTGCTTGACAGTCCTCATAAGGCTGCGGTTCTCTCGGTTGGTTGTGCATCTTTTTCTTCCACACTTTTTCCTTTCACTCAACTTTCTGTTAACATGCTTGGATACAGCACTCTGTGAACAGCCAGCTTCTTTGGCAATGAATGTTTGTGGCTTACCCTCCTTGTGAAGGGTGTCAATGATTGTTCTGGACAACTGTCAGATCAGTAGTCTTCCCCATGATTGTGTAGCCTAGTGAACCAAACTGAGAGACCATTTTGAAGGCTCAGGAAACCTTTGCAGGTGTTTTGAGTTGATTAGCTTATTGGCATGTCACCATATTCTAATTTGTTGAGATAGTAAATTGGTGGGTTTTTGTTAAACGTGAGCCTAAATCATCACAATTAAAAGAACCAAAGACTTAAACTACTTCAGTCTGTGTGCATTTAATTTATTTAAT
Source organism: Schizothorax lantsangensis (assembly GCA_027422415.1). Classification (NCBI taxonomy): domain Eukaryota; kingdom Metazoa; phylum Chordata; class Actinopteri; order Cypriniformes; family Cyprinidae; genus Schizothorax; species Schizothorax lantsangensis. Next base: position 14,356,700 of record CM049856.1, read on the forward strand.
ACATGAGTTTCACAATTTGAGTTGAATTACTGAAGTAAATTAACTTTTCCACGACATTCTAATTTATTGAGATGCACCTGTATGTGCAGCAGCAGTATTTCTTACTTGCTCTCAGCAGCATGCTGTGGATGTATTGGCAGTAGCAAGTCTCGGTGAGACCAAACACAATAATATTGACATGTATATTACCATGCCAATCCTTCCGAGAGCTGTCATGATAGAAATGATAAAAAAAAATCTAAAATCGGCAATAACTATAATAATAGTGCTGATGTATACTCTCATTCAAAAGTTTTGGGTCAGTTTGGGGTTCTTTTTTTTTAAAATAAATTAGTTCTTCAGATTTCTATTCATTAAAGAGTCCTGATTTTTTTTTATCACTGTTTCCACAAAAATATTATGTTTGTTGAAAACCAAATCAGCATATTATAATAATTTCTGAAGGATCATGTGACACTGAAGACTGGAGTAATGGTCACTTCAGTTTTGCCATCAGAGGAATAAATTACATTATAAAATATAATTAAATAGAAAACAGTTATTTTATTGTCATTTATAATATTACTATTTTGATCAAATAAATGCAGCCCTAATGAGAGTAAGAGACTTGTTTCAAAAACATTAAATCTTACTGACCCCAAACTTAGTCTATCATGCATCCATACTTTAATAGCTGGAAATGTCATGAAAATGCAATTTAATATATACTCTTAGAGTATATTCAGAGTCCTAGGGGCCACTGGACCCCTGATTGGAAACCCTTGTGTTAAAACATTCTGTATCTCCCAAACAACCACAAAATTGTCTACTTCCAGTCTCCTGAAAGTGGCTTCACTGTATCCCTTTTCATTTCTCTTCCCTCTTTTCTTTTCTTGCTTTGTACTTGGAGGCACACTCATATCTTACACACACACATAAAGAGTCAGAACTCATTGTGCAAAATATACTTATGACGAATATGTGAATTCATGCTTACAAACATGACGAGTACTTGGAACTATCCCTTCTTTTTTTCTCCAGCTGGTGGTTCCAGAGTATTCCATCCACGGGCTGTTCTGTCTGATGTTCATGTGTGCAGGGGAGTGGGTGACTCTGGGCCTTAACATCCCCCTGCTCCTCTATCACCTCTGGAGGTACAAACTGTTCCTCACTTACATCTACTTAATTGAAATTTCAAAATGGGTCCCTGTAGCAATTCCCCCTCACTTTTTATCTCCCTCAGGTTTTTCCACCGACCTGCAGATGGGTCTGAAGTTATGTATGATCCAGTGAGTGTGATGAATGCAGACATTCTGAATTACTGCCAAAAAGAGTCCTGGTGCAAGCTAGGCTTCTACCTTCTCTCTTTTTTCTACTATCTGTACAGGTAAACCCTCCTCATTCATATATCATCTACCAATTTAGATATCCTATGTTATGAGATCTTATGTTTGGATTTTATTGATGGCATTACTATTACCTACTTCATCATCTGAGAGGAACAATGGACTTCTCAAACTGGACAAAAGAAATGTAAAACAAGACCCTGACCCAACGAAAAAAAATCTGTTTTCGTCATTTATAATAATAAGAAATATTTCTTGAGCACAAAATCTGCATATTGAAATTATTTCTGAGTGATCACATGACACTGAACACTGACTTTGTCCCAGAATGTCTTTTCTTAATTAAGATGGTGAAAGTTTGTTTAGTATATCTCGCTTGATTAATTTCTCTCTCTCTGTCTCGATCTCTTTTGCAGTATGGTGTATGCTTTGGTCAGCTTCTAACGGATCAAATGAAGGACAGATGATTGTGAAAGGAAGGAGAAAAACAACAGAATAAAGATCGAACTACGTTGCGCTCTCCTCATCCTCAGACCTTGTTCAGCTCCTCCTCAGATCTCCTGGGTGGGGATGGACAATGGACAGATGTAGAAAAAGCTCAAGACAAGGAGGCATTTAAAGCCGTCAATGTAAAGCGGTCTCAATTACTGAATTATTACTCAATTAGATGTGGACCAAAAGAAAACGAGTGCAATAGAAAGAGAGAAATATGGTGAACAAAAGACTCAGGCAGTGTAGATGTTTTGTAACACCATTGACTTTCTCAAGGGCTGCTGAAAATTTCCACTGCTCATAGCAACAAATGATTCTTAATGTCTACGAAGAGACACGTAAAGTGCTACTGAGGCCATTACAGAATGTGTTACCTTGAATTTTAAATCAATAGACCGTGGACGTTGTCTTTTTCTTCAGATAACTTGTTATGTCAAAGTATTTAATAACTGCTAAGTATTTGCTATTTCAGTATTTGTGGTAGATAAATGTACCCTGTATGTAGGGGTACGACGATATAATAATTGATTAAATTCTGAATATATGGCTCAGTTGTTGCAGTTCGGTCAGGGTAGTTCTATTAGTGTCCTTAAACAACCGCACAAGAAGTATATTTTTACGTAAAATCTGATGGTGACGTTTACATAGACATTTCAAAGCAAATCAACCAATGAGATAAAGTATCACAAACCGGAGAAACTGTTTGAGCAGCATCACATCTGAGGACTGACACCCCATGTTCTGGATTCATCCATCTGGTGAGGACGAGCGGTCAAGCAGAACGGCAGACTCTTAATTGAGACGGGTGTGCAGGACGGGCTGTACCGGAGGGAAGAGAGATCCGACCCCAACCTCTGCCGGAGTTCAAATACTCGATAGACTGTGACAAATCATAAAAGCACTTTTGGAATGCCAACAGATGAACTGTAGCAAACAACAGAGGAAGACTCATTTGCGTTGAGTGGGCTGATGTGCGTGAGACAGCCGGACACAGCGGACCGTGAAGCAGATGATGGAGACATGGTGTCGGAAACGTTCACCGATGATGCTTTGGACAACGGACTGATGATGACGGTCTCACGTCGAATACAAACTTTTCAGGCAATCTTCTGTGTTGTTAGACTATATCCGACATTTAATGCCACTCTGTTCCGTGTATCATAGGGCCTCTCGATTTGCCTCACCTGGAGTTCCTGTGTTGTGCTGTGTCCATCAGTCTGCTAAACAAGTAGATTAATGTTTATTTACCTAAGCTGTGTGTAGTTCTGGCTTTGTAGATGAATAGAGTGGCCGAACGTATCTCTCATGAGCCGCTTCACAAGCTAGAACGGCTTCATATTAGCCTACACTTAAAAGCAAGCAATTTAATAAAGACACAGTCCGAGTGCTTTTTGGCAACACTGCCTATCTGGTTCGAACTCCCGGGTCTTCTTTCCATCTTGGCTTTGACTTGATGTACCCTCAAAAATGTGAATATACAGTATATTCTGGACAATCGCTAGTAGCACAGGAATGTGGGCCGAGAGACAGCTGACTGGGTCTTCATTATAGACGTCATCACTGAATGTCTTTTTGTGATTAATATTAGTTCACATGCAGTATTTACATTTAAGAATACCTGCATGATTATGTCTTTTATACATGATTCATTAATGTACGCTAGAGCACCTTTGGTAACTTTATGGTCTATATTCAGATGAATACAACCGAATATCTTACATACTCCAAAAGCAATTACACATGTTCTAATAAAACGATGTTACCAAAAAAGTCTGTTTGTTGATTTGCATTTTGGGATTGGAGTTAACCTTGCATTTAATTAGCCTTTTATACAGCAAGGATGCAATTAATTAATCAAAAGTAACAGTAAAGACTTTTATAGTTTATAGATTTACAAATATATATATATATATATATTTAAAAAAAATGTTGCTATTTTTATGCTGTTCTATTCATCAAAGTATAGTGAAACATATCTAAGACGATTTTTTACAAAAATATAAGCAGCACTAATGTTTTCAACATTGATAATAATAAGAAATGTTTCTTTAGCAGTGAATCAGCATATTAGAATGATTTCTGAAGGATCATGTGACACTGAAGACTGGAGTAATGATGCTGAAAATTCAGATTTGCCATCACCATAACAGGAATACTAGTTTAAAATATATCAAAACATAAAACAGTTGTTTTAAACTGAAATACAGTAGTCAACATTTGAAGTGGATCAAAAAAGATCACCAAAGTTGTCCTAAGACAAGAACACATTTTGGTTTTAGGACAATTTTGATGAAAGGTTTTGATCCACTTCAAATGTTGACTACTATAATATTTCACAATATTGTTGTCAAATAAATGCGGCCTTGGTGAGCACAAGAGACTTCTTTCAAAAACATTAAAAAATCTTACCAATCCCAGACTTCTGAGTGGTATAACTTGATCAACATTTTGCAATCTTTATAAATGTTGAAATGAGAGAGGGTATTTTTATTTAAAAAAATAAAAAAGTTGGTCTGCAAAAGGAGGAGTTCCACCAAAAAAGTAATAAGTAAATTGAAAAGGTATGAAACTGTGATCAGAAGAAAAAAAATATCAAGGCAAATGATGAAGGCCAGAGATATAAAGAATTTGAGCACATTCTTGCAAGTCTCAAGCAAAAGTAAATGTGAAAGAGTGATAATGAAAGAGAAAAAGTGTGAGTGCACTGGAGTCAATAAGAGGCTAACACAGTTTGGTTGCCATGGAGACACAAAAAGAATGAAATGCATTTCATGTTAGGTTGTCTCTCTCTCTCTTGCTTGCTGAAAATCAAAAAGCCTGTCCAAAATAGGTTTTCTGTCCATGGCCGCACAACTGAAACATTTGCCAAAGCTTTGAAAAGCAATTTGGTATGAAAATGGAGCAGGAAAATAGAACAGAGTAATAAATAAATAATATAAGAATTGCAGCAAAACCCCCAAATTGCTGTTTTGAAACATGAATTTTATCAAAGAGCAGCAGAGTGCAGTTTATGTGCAGTGCATGCAGAAACATGCATGTAATCACACACACTCCATTGCCAAAGTCTAGTTCTCTTTCTGCTCTTTCTCTCCCTCTCTCTTCACCTCTTGAGAGATGTTGCTATGGAAACTGGTTACAATTGATAAGTTTGAAACATGAGTGAGCCACAGACAAGCTGCTGGTACACACACACACACACACACACACACACACACAGTGTAGCAGTCTGAGACAGCTACACTTGTATGGAAATGGTTCTGTGTTTGAAGAGCTGCTTTTCAAATCACCATGATTTTCCATTTGAAGGAAATTAAATGTAGTAGGAACACCAATTTAACCCTTTCTTTATAGCACTTAAAGGGATAGTTCACTTTGAAATTAAAATTTGGTATCTATCAGCTTACCCCAAGGGCATCCAATATGTAGATGTCTTTTTTTCTTCAGTAGATCCAATTTTGATGTTTTTAGGTCAAATCGTTCTAGTCTGTCAGTCATATAATGGCAGGTATAGGTCACTGTCTCTATAAG